>CM055117.1:142512434-143112434 GCA_029206835.1 Rana muscosa | reverse complement strand
TGGGGCTAAGGCTGGATTCAGACCAGAGAAAAACTTGCCTCAAGAAAAGGGGTCATCTTTGAGAGATTTGATCCACTTAGTGGGTTCAAAAAGACAGCCATCCATACGCCTGTGCATGAGGCTGCTGGGAAAAATGGTGGCATCATTCGAAGCAGTACCCTACGGTCAATTCCATTCAAGGAAGTTGCAAAGGGCCATACTGTCAGCCTGGAACAAAAAAGTTCAGGCTCTGGACTTACCAATGTCCTTGTCCCCTTCCGTTCGCAAGAGCCTCCGCTGGTGGTTGGTTCCCCAGAATCTGGAAAGAGGGAAATCCTTCAGTCCGATTTCCTGGAAGGTGGTCACTACAGATGCCAGCCTTATAGGCTGGGGAGCAGTGCTGGAGCAATGGTCTCTCCAGGGCAGATGGTCGGATGCGGAAAAGGCCCTGCCCATCAATCTCTTAGAGATACGAGCAGCCCGGTATGCCCTAGTAGCATGGACATCCAAACTCCAAGGGTCCCCTGTCAGAATTCAATCAGACAATGCCACAGCAGTGACATATATCAATCGTCAGGGGGGCACCAGGAGTCGTGCAGCCCAAAGGGAAGTAAATTACATCCTGAGATGGGCAGAAAGATATGTCCCAGCCATATCTGCGGTATTCATTCCAGGAGTGGAGAATTGGAAGGCGGACTTTCTAAGTCGCCAACAATTATGCCCAGGGGAATGGTCCCTTCATCCCGAGGTTTTCCGGACAATATGTCAGCGGTGGGGAACACCGGATGTAGATCTGCTAGCATCCAGATTCAACACAAAAGTGGACAGGTTTGTCTCTTGGACAAGGGATCCCCTAGCTTGCGGCTCGGATGCCCTAGTGTTCCCTTGGGATCAGTTCAAGCTGATATATGCATTCCCACCGCCACAATTGTTACCTCGATTACTCCACAGAATCCGGGTAGAAAAGAAACCAGTGATTCTGGTGGCTCCAGCGTGGCCCCGAAGAGCATGGTACGCGGAGATTGTAAAAATGTCTGTGGGGAGTGGGACCCTCCCACATCGTCCGTACCTGCTTTCGCAAGGACCGATATACCACCCTTCCTTACCAGCCCTAGGTTTGACGGCCTGGCTATTGAAGCCCACATTCTAAAAAAGAGAGGGCTCTCTAATGCTGTGGTATCTACCATGATCAATGCCAGGAAGCCGGTATCCAGGCAGATCTACTATAGAATCTGGAAGGCGTACATCGCCTGGTGTGAGGCCAAGAAATGGCATCCACGTAAATACGTAATAGGTAGGATTCTGGACTTCCTACAATGGGCTGTAGATAGGAAGCTTGCCTTGAGTACTATCAAGGGTCAGATTTCGGCCTTGTCAATATTTTTTCAAAGGCCCTTGGCTTCGCATTCACTAGTCAAAGCCTTTATACAAGGAGTGATGCGTATTAGTCCTCCGGTTAATATTCCCATATGTCCATGGGATCTAAACTTGGTTCTGTCGGTTTTACAGAAACAACCATTTGAACCATTACAGCATATTTCTTTGGTGCTTCTCACCAGGAAATTGATTTTCTAGTAGCCATTTGTTCGGCTAAAAGAGTGTCGGAATTAGCAGCTATGTCCTGTAAAGAGCCATATCTGGTTATCCATAAGGACAGAGTAGTATTACGTCCTCAGCCAGCCTTTCTTCCTAAGGTGGTATCGAGGTTTCATTTGAACCAAGATGTGGTTCTTCCTTCTTTTTTCCCCAGACCTACTTCGGTAGAGGAAAAGTTATTGCATTCTTTGGATGTAGTAAGAGCAGTTAAAGCTTATCTAAAAGCCACTGCTCAGATTCGCAGAACGGATACTTTGTTTATTCTGCCGGAAGGCCCCAGAAAGGGTCAGGCAGCGTCAAAATCTACTTTAGCCAGGTGGATTCGACAGGTCATAATACAAGCCTATGGCTTGAGAAGGAGACCGCCTCCGTTCAAAGTTAGAGCGCACTCCACGAGAGCAGTTGGAACTTCATGGGCAGTGCATCACCAGGCCTCCCTGGCTCAAATCTGTAAGGCCGCAACATGGTCTTCAGTTCACACGTTTACTAGGTTCTACCAGGTGGACGTTAGAAGTCAGGAGGATGTCGCCTTTGGGCGCAGTGTGTTGCAGGCCGCAAAAGATCCTCATGTCTGATAGCGCTCAGCTTATATATGGTGTATCCCCCCCCTCATTTGGCATTGCTTTAGGACATCCCATTAGTAATGACTATGTCGCTCTGTGTCCCGTGATGTACGAGAAAGAAAATAGGATTTTTATAACAGCTTACCTGTAAAATCCTTTTCTTGGAGTACATCACGGGACACAGAGCTCCCGCCCCTCTTTGGGGACACTTATTGCTTTGCTACAAAACTGAGGTGCTCCCGGATGGGAGGGGCTTATATAGGGGAGGGTACTTCCGGTTTTGGAAGTTGCCAGTGCCAGCACCTGACGGTATCTATATAACCCATTAGTAATGACTATGTCGCTCTGTGTCCCGTGATGTACTCCAAGAAAAGGATTTTACAGGTAAGCTGTTATAAAAATCCTATTGTCTGATATAATGCAATGTGAAAAATACACATCACCAGGCATTCTGTGTACTCTATGCCAACGAGGTAAACACGGCCATCCTTGCGGTTATATTATGGCTTTTGAGGTGTACACCGGCTATAGGAGAGAACTGCTATTGTCAGGGTTTCAGGTTGTGACTTTACAAAAGAGAGAAAGGCAGGGAGAAAAAGCTTCCCCTTTAGAAGTAGTTTGCAGTATTGCAGATCCTTTACAAATGACTCTGCATGGACCTCACCAGCATCCCTCATCAGCAGCTCAGCCCGGTGGGTAACAGAGATTCTAGGGCCACATATCTAACAAAGCGCTTACCTCACCCAATGCCTCCTCTGATATGACCATGACCCCACTGGGCTAAAGGTTTATCACCCCTCCCAGGGCCAGAAAACAGACAATCACAAATAGCTTTCTTCAGGCCTCATGTTGGGCCAGCAGAGCTGCTGTTATAAAACACGGGGGCCCCTACAGCCTACCTGACAGCCCCCCCAAAAAATATCAAAACAATATTTTCACCGAAAATACACTAAAATCATTATTAGTAGACACAAACATAACATAACTTACAAAATCCCTGCTAAATCTTAAAGATAAAACTGTATTGAGTTAATAATATTTGTGTGTAAATGAGATCTTATGGCTTATTCACATATGTACTGTGAACTGTACAGTGTGAATCAGTGTTTTTCTTCTTCTTTTTTTTTTTTATGTGGCTAATGCTGTGTGCAGGCAGCCTTTTCCCTTATAAGGTAAAATATGAGGGGTCTAAACAGACCCCTGATATCTCACCTTTAAGACAGAGAAGGGAATTGATTCTTCAATTTCTTTCGCTACAACCTCAGATGCACTGCAGATGAATGAACAGGAGACAGAGGCTCCTGTGCATTCATAAACTGAAGCATAGTAGACACAGTTTACTATGATTCAGTTATGAATGAGCACAGTTAGTGATTGTGCACAGGGATACAGATCCCCTGCAGCAAAGCATCCTGCACAAAGCAGGGGAAATAAGATGTGGGAAGGAGTGAGAAGAGGAGAAACCGGCTTTCATTGTTCCTGTAATTGCTCCACCCCCCCCCCCCCCGCTGCCCTAATCATCCTACCTGTCCTGCCCACATTCGATTCCTCCTGCTGCCTGGACCCTGCTGTGTGCCCAGGCCCCATACAGGAGGACCAGTGGTAGCCCCTTATTGGCAGCCCGGTGGGCCACTAATACTTTCAATGAAAAAAAGTCAGCAGATATGGTTGTCTCCATCTCCAAATTCTCTTCACCTTGCAGCTTCTCTGTACCCTCAGTCTCTCGTTGAGCCTTTACACCATCTGGGAGGAACGATTAAAGATCCTCAGATAGAGCATGGCCAATGATGCCATACTGGAATGGAGAACACCACAAAGCTTGGTGGCTTCATGTCCGCAGTCTCCTGCAAGAGTCCAAAAGGGTCAATCCCAGTGGCGTACCAACGAGGGGGGGGGGGTGTTGGGGCGTTGTGCCATTTTTGCAGGGGAGGAGGAGGGGCCTGGCAACACAGAGGAGCAGAGGGAGGAGGATTCTTCTGGGTTCTGGGCCACAGTGCACAAAGACGCTACATGTGACGTCACTTGATGTCGAGATCAGCGCATCGACATGCGGTGCCCCGCCTGCACAGGCCCAGATTTGCTTTGAGGCAAACAGTGCACAGAAGGATTCTCTCTGTTTGCCTTCAAGTAAATTAAATTAAATTACAGAGACCACACGATCGGTCATTATTTGGGCAGAAGGCTATCGATGTGGAGGGAAGTGTGAAGCCAGCCTGCCTGCCAGCCCAGCCATATCTTGCCACCCCAGCCAGGGCCTGCCAGCCCAGCCCAGCCAGGGCCTGCCAGCCACGGCCAGCCCAACCAGGGCTGGGTATTGGGTGTTTTTACATTTTAAAGTTGGGGGGTGCCAGATATAGGATCTGCCCCTGGTGCCAAATGCTCTAGGTACGCCCCTGGCCAAACCCCCTCAAAACATAAAAGTTTATGTAAATAGTAGGCTGAAACATGTGAAAACTAGCCTATAGCTCCATCTTACAGATAGTAATATGCAATGTTTCATATTTACCTTGACATTTTGTACCTGAAAAAAATATATACAGGATAGTTTATTTTTATTTTACTATAATAAATAAAGAAAATCTATACAAAACCATTATACATTTGCGCTGTTCCTATTCCTGCCGAGACAAATAAAATGAATAGACAAACAAACCTATTGCACCTGCAAAATATTTGGCATTTTCAGGGCTAAAACTGAGTAATGATTTAAATGCTCAAATTCTCATACAAACACAGCATTTTCTTTGCATCGTTTGTTACCAGAAATTGTGCATGCTGTGTGTAATAAGCAATGCCGGAAGCTGTAAAACCA
Source organism: Rana muscosa (assembly GCA_029206835.1). Lineage (NCBI taxonomy): Eukaryota > Metazoa > Chordata > Amphibia > Anura > Ranidae > Rana > Rana muscosa. The sequence continues at coordinate 143,107,484 of CM055117.1, read as the reverse complement.
ATTTTTTTCATTGGCTCCCCCAAGGTTCCCTTCAAACCTCCTATCCCCCTCCAACCTGATAAAACATTTTCCATCATAGGAATTATCCATATACACAAAACAATATGTTGTTCTCCTTAGGACTTGCCTCATTACCAAGTTGTGCTGAGATCCACTGGAAAAAAAATCCATGTATTTGCTGGGAATTAACAAGTGTTCATTCTAAAAAGTACAAAGGTGACATCTAGTGGGGTACATGGGTATTGCACTTTACTAAAACAAGGGACCCAGTGAGAAAACTCTTATGAATAGAAAGCACGGCATAGCTTCCGACTGTCCCTGATTTTGAGGGATTGTGCCTGATTTGGAACAAAGTCCCTCTGTCCCTGTTTCCTCCTCATTTGTCCCTCATTTTTGTCTGAACTTTATAGTTGTATTTTATATACAACTTTATAGTTGTATATAAAATGCACTTTTTTAACTTTCAAATGGGAATGTTTGACCATTCTTCCAGAAGTGCATTTGTGAGGTCAGGCACTGATGTGGACAAGAAGGCCTGGTTTGCATTCTTCGCTCTAATTCTTCCCAAAGGTGTTTTATGGGGTTGAGGTCAGGACACTGCAGGCCAGTCAAGTTCCTTCACACCAAACTCGCTCATCCATGTCTTTATGGACCTTGCTTTGTGCACTGGTGTGCAGTCATGTTGGATCAGGAAGGGGCCATCCCCAAACTGTTCCCACAAAGTTGGGAGCATGAAATTGTCCAAAATGTCTTGGTATGCTGACGCCTTACTGAAACTAAGGGGCTAAATTCAACCCCTGAAAACAACCCCACACCATAATCCACCTCCACCAAATGATTTGGACCAGTGCACAAAGCAAGGTCCATCAAGACATGGATGAGCGAGTTTGGGGTGGAGGAACTTGACTGGCCTGCACAGAGTCCTGACCTCAACTGGATAGAACACCTTTGGGACGAATTAGAGTGGAGACTGCGAGCCAGGCCTTCTCGTTCACATCAGTGCCTGACCTCACAAATGTGCTTCTGGAAGAATGGTGAAAAATTCCCATAGAAACACACCTAAACCTTGTGGTCAGCCTTCCTAGAAGAGTTGAAGCTGTTATAGCTGCAAAGGGTGGGCCAACTCAATATTGAACCCTACGAACTAAGACTGGGATGCCATTAAAGTTCATGCAGTTCAAGGCAGGCGTCCCAATACTTTTGGTAATATAGTGTACGTGAGTACTCATTTGTTTAATGTTAGTTGAAGAACCTTCATCACATAGCTGTGTCAATGATTTAAAGGACACATTGGGGGTTATTTACTAAAGGCAAATCCACTTTGCACTACAAGTGCAAACTACAAGTGCAAAGTGCACCTGAAATTGCACTGAAAGTGCAGTTGCTGTAGATCCGAGGGGGACATGCAAGGAAAATAAAAAAAAATGCATTTTAGCTTGCACATGATTGGATAATAAAATCAGCAGAGCTTCCCCTCATTTCAGATCTACCCCTCAGATTTACAGCGACTGCACTTTCATTGCCTTTCGTAAATAACCCCCATTGTGCCTCTGCTGAGAAATATTGTTTAGCTGTCTAATTTAAGGGTAGCCTGTAGAGAATGTAAACGCAGATCTGTATAGGGGTAAAGTTATTATAAATTATATGTGAAACCGAAAACCAAAATTCTCATTAGGCAAGTGTTACAGTGATGCATAACTAGGGTTTCCCCAGAGGTTTCTAGGGGTTCTTAGAGTAGGGTGACCAGACATCCCCTGTTTCAGGGGACAGTCCCCGGATTTAGGACACTGTCCCCAGACCAAGTTTGTCCCCAGATTGGATTTGAACAGGGGCTGGGGCAATTTCAAAGACAGTCAGTGCAGAATAAAAAAAAAAATCTGAATTACACCCCCCTGCTCCACTGCTCCTACTAGCTTAGGGGGGGGGGGGGTGTATTTTTTCCATTATCTGTGCCCCTTTCTGATGATCATATGCTAGTCGGAGCAGAGGGAATATTTCTTCAGTTTCGGGTGCATGCCCATTCCGCTCCCGCTTACATGTTCTTCTGCCTTGGCTCAAGTCCTGGCTAGCTGCCTGCCTGGTTATCTCCTTGCCTTCCCTGGCGGAGTGATCTTCCCAGTAGTAGCTGGGGCCCGGAGAGTAAAACTTGACAGGCTGCGGGGCGAGCAGCGACGGGCAAAGAGTCGCTGATTGCCACCATTACTAGTAAAAAAAAAATATGTCCCCGGATTTAATTTTAAAAATCTGGTCACCTTATCTTAGAGTGATCATTAATTTTTGACAAATATGCAACCACTGACACCAGTTATCTTTTTAGCTATCTGTTATTTATAATAATAATAATAATAATAGTGTTGTATAGAACAGACCTAGGTGTCAAATACATGCTTTTATTTAGTCCCGTGCCTCAACTCACTGTTCATGCTAATGTACCCTGGGCTGTACATACAGTGATTATTAATTAGCAATGGGTTCCTTAGACATAAAGGGAGTCCCTCCCTGTTAAAAAGCTTGACAAAGCCTGCACTAATGACTTAAAATAAATACTAATTGAACATTTAGTGCCATATTTTATATTTAACAATTCTCACAGCCATAACTGAAATCTGTAATGTAGCTCCAATTATGAAAAACTGATATAAAAAAAAAAAAAGATTTAATTTATTTTATGCATCATACAGTACATAACAATAGAATAAACAGCCATTATGCTTAGTAATACAGATTAGGGGGGCCGGGTAAATAACACAGGAATATACATTGATGCAACATTATGATGAGCCATAGTTACTAAGAATTGCACTTTGCATCCCCCATGTAATTTTATTATTGATTTAGAAATCATAGGATATATCTCCCGGGTATTAAATATAACACATTTGTTTGTGAAATGACTTCCAGAAACTGAAATAAACTTCTTGCTCAGACAAGCTCTCACCATTGTCGGCACATTACCTTTCACATACATGCTGGAAGAGTGGAGATGGAAAGTCTTCAGAGGAGAAATCCCAAAGGACCAGTGGATGAAGACTTGGTGGGAAATGAAGTAAGCATTTGCTTATGTCAGTTATAAAAGAAGACATCTTTAAATAGTATGTCATCGAAACTGATATTTCATTTTAACAACATTAACAATATTAAGGTGTGTTTATTGGCTATGTTGTACACAACATTTGTAATTGGGACTGTATTCACTTTAAGACCTTAGTAGACCAAAGGCTAGGGCAGGAGTATTAGTGTTGGATACCAATAAAATGTACACTTTGGGGGATACTTACTAAAACAGTTACACACAAAATCTGGTCCATTGTAACCATTCAGCTTCTAACTTCAACGTGTTCAATTAAGCTTTGACAATACAACCTAGAAGTTTATTGGTTACTATACACAGTTGCACCCGATTCTGTGCACACCAGCTTTAGTAAATCTCCTCCTTTATGTTTAGTTTAATTTCTATTTTTTTCTGTGTGTAGATAAAGCCAGAAGATGAACTGGGGGACATGAGGGGTTTAAAGAGCAACCAACCCCCTCTTTGCAGCTCTTGTAATACACAGCTACTATGTGTTTTTAATTTGTAGGCTCTTTATTGAGTTGTGTAATCAGATCATGACTTTAAATGTTAAGTCTGAATTCTTTCTCCAACTGCAAATGCCGCATAGAGTATTCTGTGTGGTGTGAAACCCATTTGAATATAACAGATTATTTATTAGGACAATGACCCCATGATATCCAGATACAGGATTTTGTAATGATGAAGAACCGGGAGGATTAGGACCCTAAGGATGTTTCCTGGGACACTAGTTCACATTCTATACTAGGGCCCATGTGCATTAACATTTAATTACTTTAAACTGGATAGCACCAGTGTGTTATTTTCTCCATTGTAGTATGTCTATATGAATCTCTTACACTTTATTTTTCTATTAGGCGAGAAATTGTTGGTGTAGTGGAGCCAGTTGGTCATGATGAGACATACTGTGATCCTGCTGCTCTGTTCCACGTCGCTAATGATTATTCATTTATCAGGTATTGTGTCAGTGAACTTTCAAATACACTGTGCTGTTCCATTATACTAGTTGACATTTGGGCACCCATATTATCCAACACCATAATGTGAATACTATATGTCCTTACAGTATATATTCGTGAGATTGAGGACCTATGATGGGTGGGTTTTAAAGAGGTCAGGTATACTAGTATCTTTTAATGTTTTAAATTACCTTTATGGGAACATGGCAGCTGACAGTGTATTATTTATATTGTTAAGGTTTTTTTTATATAAAATATACATAGCTTATAGTTTACATAGCATATATAATGTCCATGGTAGTCCATTAACAGTAGCTTTTTTTTTATGCTGGTTCATAGTTTTTCTACTGGGGACTTGAGATAGATAAGGTCCCTTTCACGTGGGGCGGATTCTGTTCCAATCAGCAGCTCACAGATCCCCCGCTGATCGGAGCAGAGCTGGTGGATGTCCAGTCAGTTACTGCAGAGCGGACACGGACAGAGCCTGCTCTTCTCTATGGGTGGTCAGGAGTAAAAGGACCCCACTGTCCATTTACAATTGACAACCCTCCGATACGATCCGCCTAAACATAAGAGGAGAGATCCCCTTAAAGACCGGATCTGACCCAGAGATCGGCAGGTGTAAACAGACACAACTCCGTTTACACTCACCTGTCCATGGGAATGTATAGACCTTTCCGATCAGGTTCCGCCTAAAAAACTGACAGTTGGACCTGATGGGATCGCTCATGTGAAAGTGGCCTAAGTGTTTAGGAGGCTCCTTTTCAGTGTTGAACAGTAACAACGCTGACTAATAGATGAAGTATTCGGTATTCAGAGATCACAATAGAAATGTAGTGAGTACATTTTAGCAGATTATATGCATGTACAAGCTATTGGAATCGGAGCACATGTATATCTTGTTTCTATTACTGATAAATTAGGGCCTGGCTTAGCAACTTCACTGTTAACATCTCTCTCTCAATCCCAGTTCACTAATCTTGGGGATCTTCTAGCAATGTATCTGAACACTGGAAATATTCTCTTGTTACAGATGCCATTTTGATATTAAAAACTAATTGTTGTCGTTTTACCCCAATATTTCAAATCATTACACATCTTTGCAAACAAACTGAACTTTTTTCTATTTACATGTACTTCATTGTTGGCCTCCTAGATTTGTAACATGCACATTTCCTTCTTATTCAGGTATTATACCAGAACCATTTACCAATTCCAGTTCCAGGATGCTCTTTGTAAGGCTGCCAGTCACATTGGTCCTCTTCATTCCTGTGACATCACTAACTCCACAGCAGCGGGCAATAAATTAAAGTGAGTGAAATACGAGTGAATTATTTCTATTTTCACTATGTTTTAAAAATACTGGTTTATTTTTAAGTCTTGTTTCCTCACAGTTTGATTAACTCCAACAAACTCCTGCAGGTCTATGTTAGAATTGGGGAATTCAAAACCTTGGACTGAAGCCCTGGAGAGCATAACAGGGGAGCTGAAGATGAATGCCGGACCTCTACTGAGTTACTTCCAACCTTTACATGAATGGCTACAAAGCAATAACAAAGCTGAAGGGAGGACAGCTGGGTGGACTACAGAAGGGGACCCATGTAAGCAGGATATTATTTTGCTATCAATGACAGTCTAACTTTTTTTTATATGTCTAGTAGCTTCTGAGCTCTGCTAATGACGCAGGTGTAGTTTTCATTCTTCAGAGACATATTCTTCTTTAAGCTCTCATAGGTTTTCATAGACCACTTTATGCTATGTTATTATAGGGCTTATACTCTACATGACTGTACAATTACACCTAACATTTTAAACGGAACCTTTCCTTTCCCCAATTACATAAAGATATTAGCACCTTGTAAATGTGAATGGGTTGTAGAGTCCAGTACACCCCCTTTTGCACAAAAGGAACGGCATCTGAAGAAACAACTGCTCTTTAGTTTAAGCAAATGTTGACATCTAATGCCACGTACACACGATCGGAAATTCCGACAAGAAAAGTTTGATGTGAGCTTTTGGTGTTTAGGCTCCATCGGACATTTTCTGTCGGAGTTTCCGACAACAAAAATTTGAGAGCTGGTTCTTGTCGGAAAGTTCTCGTCGGAAATTCCGATTGTCTGTATGCAATTCCGACGCACAAAAAAACACGCATGCTCAGAATCAAGCAGAAGAGCCGAACTGCCTATTGAACTTCATTGATCTCGGCTCGTTGTGCGTCTTGTACGTCACCACGTTCTTGACGGTCAGAATTTCCAACAACATTTGCGTGACCGTGTGTATGCTACACAAGTTTGAGCCAACATTCTGTCGGAAAAAAATCCACGGTTTTCTTGTTGGAATTTTCGATCATGTGTACACGGCATAACAGTAGTAGTAATTTATTTTTCAATGGAAGGTTTAAAAGAGAACCTGTTAGTTCCCTGAACATTTTCCAATGGCATGTCCCTACAATGGAAGAGGTATTATACTAACCTTTCTGGCAGTCCTTTTTCCTACCATCCATCTATTCCTGTCCTGCAACCTTCATCAGGCTCTTCAGCATTTAACACTTCTAGGAGAATCAAATATCTGTGGTTGCTGCTGTGTCCTGTAGTTCCTTCCTCGGACCCCAACTTCAACAGGGTTTGGGGAAGGCAGCAGGCAGGGGTGTAGATAAATAACACTGCCCCAAAAGATTCTGCCAACACGTACCCTAGGTCTACTTTTTTGGTGCCTGCACTGTGATAGTACACAGAAATCTCTGCAATGCTGCGGTCTGTCTAAATTCAGGTACAATGCTGATCAGAGCAGAGGAAGGTCCCTCACTGTGCACATGGTGCCATTCAGTATCTTAGGGTGAATGGTCTGCATAAGAGAGGTATGTATTGAGGAGAGGACATTTCTGATAGAGGAAGATCTGTTCTTTTAGATGTGGGGTGTTTGTCCTGGAGTGAGACTTGTGTATTGTTATGGCGTGATGGGGAATTGTGCTGGGGGAGATTGTGTTGAAGGGAGATAAGTACTTGCTTGACACAGAGGAGGAAAGGGGGATTGGTGCAGTGTGAATTTGTAAGATGGCCTTGACCCTTACAGGAGGTTATTGTTGGTCTGGACTTATATTAGGGGTTATTGTTGGGGGTTATTGCTGGCCCTGGGTTATTGCTGGCCCTGATACATGCTACAGGTCATCATTGCTGGCACTTACACCAATACGGGGAGTGATTTTTACTGCCATTGACACAAACAATGGGCTTATTTTACTCCCACAATCTCTTTAGTGCCTCTTCAGACCCTCTTTTGTCTAAACCATAACAAAGAAAACCTTGAAGAAACATCCACTTTATTGATCATGCCCACAAGCACGTAAAGCATTTTTCTTCATAACTTACTAACTTGAAAAAATTATTACACACCTAAGGGCAGGGAACATAAGCATCTGAATCAGAAGTATTGAATGCAGAAGAGATTTTTAGAGGCTGTAGTGCTGAAAAGAAGAGAAGATAGGAGACAGGGAGATGTGAGAATAAAAACCTATTGTGGAATAGGATGTGAGGAAAGACCTCCCAGTGGGGGTCTCTGACAGAAATAAAAACCTGTAATAAATTAAAATTCATGCCCACTCTAACTGAAACAAAAAAAAAAATAAGTTAGCATTTAATTTAAATTTTTACTGTACATATATTACTTCATAGCCAGCAACCTTGGTTGGAAAAAGAGCATATTCAATCATTTTTGGCCATAGGAAAGGCCTGGAGAAGCAAATGCATAATTTACCTATGCTGACCAAATCAGCATATTAGTGTTAGTAAGTTTAAAGCATGCAGTGAAAAAAGTATCCTGCCGAATGGAACTATACAGTCCGTAGGAGTTGGTGCAACCCTCTCTCCACCATGATCCTGAAATATGGTGGATGTTTAGTCCTATGTGTAGTCCACTTGAGGGGATGGAAAGCTATTCTTTCTTGTGGATGTGTTTACCATATATACACAATTGTTTGTGAAGGTATCATAAATTAAAAACTAACAATTAAATTTTTTCTGTGCTTTCCAGTTACAGCAGATTCATTCAAAGTAAGGATTAGTCTGAAAGCTGGACTAGGAGATGCTGCGGTAAGGGTAGAGCTCATCTAGTTTTATCAGTCAAAAAAATATCTAGAGAATGTCAACTTTATTTTGAATTTATCTTGTATCTATTTACATATACATTTATTGTGAAGGAGTAAGGTGAACTAGGCAAAGTAGCTGGTTAACTTTATAGGAGGCACCAAAATCTTTTCCTGATCTGCCATTCGAAAATTCCTGCGTTAGTTTAGAGTTTATGAAAGTGGAAGCTTGGTGATTGGCTGGTCATTATGCGCTGCATTATGTGGTGGGGGGAATGTCATCTGTTTCCCCATACGTGGAAAGTGAAGACCACTTGTGATGCCTCTCATAAAGCAAACTTGTTATTTTGCCTAGCATGGGTGAAGAACAGGTTACATTTAAATAAAAAAAGACATTGCACAACACAAGGAAGTGTAAAGTTTGATTTAATAATTTCTATATACAATACATGCATTAGAGCAGTGTTTCTCAACTCCAGTCCTCAAGGCACACCAACAGGTCATGTTTTTGGGATTTCCTGCAGATGAAACAGCTGTGGTAATTACTAAGGCAGTGCAACTGCTCAAATCACCTGTACAAATCAATGGAAATCCCAAAAACATGACCTGTTGGTGCGCCTTGAGGACAGGAGTTGAGAAACACTGCATTAGAGTATACCGTCTTGGATTGCTGTTTTGGCTTGGTCTAATCTATAAACAGGTTTGTTGTTTTTGGATTTGTCTAATCCAGCCTTTCGCATTCTTTTTCCATGGAACAACTTTCAGGTCCAAGAACCCCCACAAAATTTATTTATCTATAGCTCACTGTGCATTATAGTATTCAGTAAGTTAAGCATTATATAAATCAAAGAATAACGGAATAGCTAGAGTATTTAATGGCCAGAGCAGAAATGGTTTTAACACTCCTTTCTATACAAAAACATTTTTTTAGAAACAATCATAAACTGAAATAAGTGATACAAATGGCCGGGAAAATAAAGTGCCCCTTTACATTGGTAGTCAGTGGAGAAATGCCCCCTTTTAGGGGGTCAGGGGAAAAGTATTCCCTTACATTGGTGGTCAATGGCAGAGGAGCCCTCTTTACAACCGAGATTATCTGAGAAGCACCCCCTTACATTGGTAGCTAGCAGAAAACAATGAGTGTCACCTATCTCATTTAGGGGCCCCTTACATTTAGTGGTGCCCCCTTACGTTGATGGATAGTGTAGGTCCCACTTAATATTGGCGGTCAGTGGAGATATTCCCACTTACATTGGTGGACAATGAAGTGCCATTTTACATTGGTAGACAGTGTAGTACTCCTTTTTATTGGTAGTAATCGGAAAAGTATTCCCTTATTTAGTGGTCAGTCTACTGCATCTTGCCACTAGCTCTGCCAAGTGACATTAGTGCCAAAACCATGCAGGCGTCACTTAACACTGTGGAAAATCTAACTGGTGATGTCATATTTGTCTGCCTGCCAGATGCACCTATTGAAACTCTGTCCAGACTCCCTTGGATAGAGTCTCCCTCTCTCCCTTTGACACAATACAGTTAGGTCCATAAATATTTGGACACAGGCACAATTTTTATTTTTTTCAGGTATTTACCAAAACATGTTTAAACTGTAGTTATATAATGGATATTGGCTGAAAGTGCACACTCTCAGGTTTAATTTGATAATGTACATCCAAATCGGAGGAAGGGTTAGGAATTACCGCTCTTAAGAAACGCCATCCCCCCTTTTTCAAGGGACCGAAAGTAATTGGACAATTGACTCAAAAGCTGTTTTATGGCCAGGTGTGGACTACTCCTTCCTTATTTCTTCATCGATTAAGCAGGTAAAAGGCATGGAGTAGTGTCTAAGTGTGGTATTTGCATTTGGAATCTATTTCTGTGAATCTACATCATGCATTCAAAGGAGCTGTCCATGCAAGTGAAACAGGCCATTGTAAGGCTTCAAAAAGAAAAAAATCCATCAGAGACATAGCAGCAACATTAGGAGTGCCCAAATCAACAGTTTGGTACATTCAGAGGAAAGAAGAACACACTGGTGAGCTCAGCAACATAAAAAGGCCTGGACGTCCACGGAAGACAACAGTGGTGGATGATCGCAGGATCCTCTCTATGGTAAAGGAAAACCCATTCACAACATCCAGACAAGTGAAGGACACTCTCCAGGAGGTGGGCATATCATTGTCAAAGTCTGCAATCAAGAGAAGACTTGATGAGAGCAAATACAGAGGCTTCACCACAAGGTGCAAACCATTCATAAGCCTGAAGAATAGAAAAGCCAGATTAGACTTTGCCAAAAAAAAAATCTAAAAAAGTCAGACCAGTTCTGGAAAAGCACTCTTTGGACGGATGAAACTAAGATTAATCTGTACCAGAATGACTGGGAAAAGGCTTGGAACAGCTCATGATCCAAAGCACACAACGTCATCCGTAAAACATTGTGGAGGCAGTGTGATGGCATGGGCATGCATGGCTTCCAGTGGCACTGGGCCATTGGTGTTTATTGATGATGTGACAGAAGACAGAAGCAGCCAAATTAATTCTGCAGTGTTTACAGATATACTGTCAGCCCAGATTCAGCCAAATGCAGCAAAGTTGATTGGATGGTGCTTCACAGTACAGATGATCAATGATCCATAGCACACTGCCAAAGCAACCCAGGAGCTTTTAAAGGAAAAGAAGTGGAATATTCTGCAATGGTCGAGTCAATCACCTGATCTCAACCCAATTGAGCATGCATTTCACTGAAGGCAAAACTAAAGGCAGAAAGACCCACAAACAAAGAACTGAAGACAGCTGCAGTTAGAGCCTGACAAAGCAACAGAAAGGAGGAAACCCAGTCTTTGGTAATGTCTATGGGTCTCCGACTTGAGGCAGTTATTGCAAGTAAAGGATTCTCAACAAAATATTGAAAACATTTTATTTATTTATATATGATTATGTTCATTTGTCCAATTACATTTTGAGTCCCTGAAAATGAGGGGGGACTGTGTTTGTTTAAAAATAGTTGCAATTCCTAAAATTTGTACTTGATATTTATGTTCAACCCCTTGAATTAAAGCTGAAGGTCTGCACTTCAAATTCATTTGGATTGTTTCATTTTAATTTCATTATGGTGGCATACAGAGCCAAAAGTATGAAAATTGTGCCTGTGTCCCAATATATATGGACCTAACTGTATATACAGTATATATGTATAATATATATATGTGTGTGTGTGTATATACTGTATATGTTTCTAACATTAAATATTTTGTATATTAACAGTATACGTGGGACAACAGTGAGATGAATTTGTTCAAATCTACAATTGCATATGCCATGTCCAAATATTTTGGTTCAGTGAAGGAGCAAGAGATTGTATTTTCGTAAGTACCTTTTATGACAAAGCACAGAAATGCAAAACAGGACCAGTGAGACAAATTATAGGGTAGATTTGCCATCAGCTTCACAGTTCATAGATTTCCTCTTCTGCTGCTCAGACATAGCACATTGCAAATATAAAACATAGTCTCTAAACACTTCTTAATTTTTGCTTATGTTTTAAGTGGAAAACTGCCACAAGTTCAATGGCAAAAATGTTGTGCATCTTTGCAAAGTCAAAGTAGTTAGCTGCCCAAGATGCAATTGTCTTAAATACACAGAAAATTTTAATTTATCTTCTGATATTGTGTTGGAGAGTGCACAGTTTTGACTCAATTTGTATTCTTTTGGCGGTAATCATGGGATTATGTTTTTCTGTAACCTCTTCTGGGCCCAGGTTTATCCTCAATCATTATATTACCTCAATTGATGAGAAAACCCTGCTTAACTGCATTTATGAAGTGAATCACCACATTGTCCAGTCAGAACTCTTCACATTCATTATGAAAAAAATATAAGTGTTCCCTGTAGTAGTGGTGGATACTACAATGATTCTCCTCATCCACAGGGATCAGCCAGGTATGCAATATGCATACAGTATTTACATTGGACCAATATATTTATGTCAAGCACCCTCTTAGCGTAGGTTGCAAGGCAAATTTAGCTTTGGCTCCTTCTGTAATCAAGGGAGCAGTTTGTTCTGGCCTGTTCAGGGTCTCACAGGCTGGGAGTTTGATTACTTACTCTGCCTCTTGAGGAAGTTCCAGAGCTTAGGACAGGAGATGATTCAAATCAAGCAGCCTGAATATTTATCAGGTTATGGCCAATCCCTGGAGGACAAGTTTCATGGATATGCAGTAGTGTTTGTCTGTGAGCTTACCTTCCTTCCCATGTGTTCATCTTAGAGGCCAGAACCCTTTCACCTGGCTTCCTTTATAATCTCCTCCCAGCCTGACTCCACCCCAGGCCCTATCACAGAACACTATATTAACCTGTGCACTGCAAGCCTGCTTTGCTGATCAACGTGTTTGTTAGGCATTGTGTGTTTGGGTTCCTGCCTGCCGTGTGCTACGTCTGTCTCTCTGTTACGTTATTGGCTTGTCCCGACTATCCCTGTCTGCTTTTGACCCTTGACCTTCGGCTTGTCTTTCGTTATCCTTGTCTGCTTGTGGCCCTTGACTTTCAGCTTGTTATTCATTACTCTTATATCTTGTGCTGCTGCTTCCCCTCTTGTCCTCCTTATCCTACGGGGCGTGAGCTAGGAGACTCTAGGGGCCGCGACCTGGACCCAGCCTGCAGCATAACATCCTCACCACTAGAGGCTCTGGAGAAGACCTGCTGGGTCTTAGACTCCGCGCCCTGGGGAATCTTGGCTCTAGCTTCCTATAGGATCCCGGTTGTGCTCCTCTGGTCCCGCTTTCCACAACCACCCAGTTTCGTATCCGCAGCAGTCAGCCATAGGGTTCGCTACCTTGCGGTGCACTCCTGTCCCCCTACGGTGTGCATCTGTCACCTGGCCGTAGGTGACCTGACAGTTTGATCAGCCATGAACCCGGCTGACATCCCGCTCCCCGCGGATGATCCATTGCAGGGCATAGTTTGCAGACTTGAAACCCAGGAATCGAATCAGACTCAGGTGATGCGATTCCTCCAGGATCTGGCTTCTCGCTTCGAGCAGCTTCAGGCCTCCTTGGGAACCCTGAATCCGCAACCTCAAATACAACCAGCGGCTGCACCTATTGCACCAGTCGCAGCCACACACTCACTACAACTGCCAGCTCCGTCCCGTTTCTCTGGGGACTCCAAGGCTTGCAGGGGGTTCCTTAGCCAATGCACGATTCATTTTGAGCTCCAGCCCCAAAACTTCCTGTCTGATCGGGCTAAGGTAGCCTATATCATTTCCCTCCTCTCTGGTGAAGCTTTAGCCTGGGCAGCCCCTCTGTGGGAACTGAATGATCCAGTGGTTTCTAGCCTGTCTGGCTTCTTGAAACTTTTTCAGAATATCTTCGAAGAACCGGCTCGTGTCTCTTCAGCGGCCAGCACCCTTTTACGTCTCCGCCAAGAGTCTGCTTCTGTGGGACAGTATGCCCTTCATTTCCGCATACTGTCGGCTGAGTTGAGCTGGAACAATGAGGCCTTAGTCGCAACCTTTTTGCATGGCCTGTCTGATAGAGTGAAGGATGAATTAGCAGGAAGAACCATCCCCACTGATCTGGTCGGCGTTAACCAGATCGATATTCGCTTTCAGGAGAGGACCTTAGAAAAGCAACGCCAGCACTCCTTGGTTCTTAGTCAGCCTGAGCTCCCCTCTCTTCGACCCGTAGAGCATCTCCTACCAGCTGAGGAACCCATGCAGCTGGGTCGGACCAGGCTATCCCCCGAGGAACGTGCTAGGCGCAGAACTCTTGGTCAGTGTCTTTACTGTGGGGGCAAAGGTAATTTTCGTGACACTTGCTCTCTTTGTCCAGAAAAACGTTCGGGTCCACTTCATCTGGAAAGTGGAGTATTGGACCCAGAAATATCACCTTCCCCTTCTCGTCTTCTGCTTTCTGTGTTCCTTCATGTTGGTGCTTCTTCTCATTTGGTCTCAGCATATCTGGATTCCGGAGCCGCTGGTAATTTCATGGACTGGGAAATCGCATCGTCCATGAGACTTACTCTTTTGCCCCTCACCACGCCATTGGTGGTCTTGGCGATTGATGGTACTGTTCTCCCAGGGGGACCTATCCGCTTCCAGACCCTCCCTGTTAAGATGTCGGTAGGGACACTCCACCAGGAGTGGATATCCTTCCTTATCTTACCCAAGGCCTCAACGCCTATAATTTTGGGCCTCCCATGGTTACAGCTCCATTCTCCTCATGTGGACTGGACTACTGGACAGATCCTGGCTTGGGGTCCCTCCTGTTCCTCGTCCTGCCTACCCAAGGTTGCCCCCTGTGAACCTGAGCCGGTCATTCATTCCAGGTTGCATAACCATTTACATTTCTCTGTCCCTAACCACCCTTGGACGCACAGCCAGGCTAGCTTGTCTACAAGTCCTGCAGTCGCTACGTCTTGCGATGCGATTCAGGTAGTCGCTACACCTGACTCAGCTATTCACTCTGCCTCTGCACTAGTTTTGCCAGTCCAGCCCATCCCCCAGTGAGCCTCCTACTTTTTCTTGTTCAGGACATTCTGCTTGTCCTTCAGCTATTCAGCTTGACTCCGGCGACATGTCACCTTCTAACCAACCTGACTTCAGGGTTCCACTGACATCTGCCCAGTCTGATGGTCCTGTGCAAGTTGACCAGTTCCCCTTTAAGGGTCTAGGGGACCCTCCTCAGATTCCTGTTGATCCTCTCATGCCCTTGCTTATTCCTAGAGAGCCTTTGGTCCTCAATAGATCTTCTTCTCATCTCCCTACCTCGTTTTCGGTCTCTGAGGATAATCTTAAGTATGAGGTTAGACAAGTTCTGGATTCTCGGCTCTGCAGAGGCATTCTTCAGTACCTTGTGCATTGGAGAGGTTTTGGTCCTGAGGAGGCGTCTTGGATCGCTGCATCTGATGTCGCTGCACCTCATCTGTTGAGGAGGTTTCATCAGAGATTTCCCTTTAAGCCTGGGCCTAGGCGGGGGAGGGCCCATAAGAGGGAGGGTACTGTCATGGATATGCAGTAGTGTTTGTCTGTGAGCTTACCTTCCTTCCCATGTGTTCATCTTAGAGGCCAGAACCCTTTCACCTGGCTTCCTTTATAATCTCCTCCCAGCCTGACTCCACCCCAGGCCCTATCACAGAACACTATATTAACCTGTGCACTGCAAGCCTGCTTTGCTGATCAACGTGTTTGTTAGGCATTGTGTGTTTGGGTTCCTGCCTGCCGTGTGCTACGTCTGTCTCTCTGTTATGTTATTGGCTTGTCCCCGACTATCCCTGTCTGCTTTTGACCCTTGACCTTCGGCTTGTCTTTCGTTATCCTTGTCTGCTTGTGGCCCTTGACTTTCAGCTTGTTATTTGTTACTCTTATATCTTGTGCTGCTGCTTCCCCTCTTGTCCCCTTATCCTATGGGGCGTGAGCTAGGAGACTCTAGGGGCCGCGACCTGGACCCAGCCTACAGCATAACATCCTCACCACTAGAGGCTCTGGAGAAGACATGCTGGGTCTTAGACTCCGCGCCCTAGGGAATCTTGGCTCTAGCTTCCTATAGGATCCCGGTTGTGCTCCTCTGGTCCCGCTTTCCACAACCACCCAGTTTCCTATCCGCAGCAGTCAGCCATAGGGTTCACTACCTTGCAGTGCACTCCTGTCCCCCTACGGTGTGCATCTGTCACCTGGCCGTAGGTGACCTGACAACAAGTGTCCATAAGGGGACTGGAATATAGATAAATAGTCTGAGACACTGAAGATGCCAGGACCAAAGGCTCAAATTGAATTTGAACAGAATTGGCTACAGAACCACACCACAAGGGATCCAGCCCTGAGAGGCACTGTGGCAGGCGCAGCACTATGAAGTGCCTTTATGCGCTGTGGCATTAGAAGAATTTTGATTTCTCTGATCTTTTAGTCCAAACAAGACTATCTGTTCCTTTATAATTCCTCTAGCGCCGTTCTATGGAAGCAGTAGGTTTAAAGAGCACACCAAACTTATAAGATAACTTCTTTATTCACTTCAGCTTTTCTTCATATATAACACTGACAATTTAGCAGCAGAAAGTCCATGTACAAACACGTGTTGAATAAAGTATAACAAATGGCGGTTCAACTGTTCAATCTTGTAATTCTACATAAAATGGTAGATATATTTCTCTCTTCAGTATCTGTACTTTCACTTTAAATACTTTAGACACTTTATGATCTCTCTGGGACTTGCTCTTTATTGCTGTTTGTTTGTTGGTTTGAAACCTGGTTTGTAACCTGGTTTGATACCTGGTTTGGTGGAACTACAAGTGAACACATAACTAGTTTCAGCATACAGTTCTAATCACATTATTAACAATAGGAACATATATAACTGTATTAAATACCTATTTTGGCCACTTGCTTCCATAAAACTGGACTCTGGATGGATCTGAACTGTTCAGATCTACTCTTTCTGGTGTAATGCGTTCTAACAATGTGCTAGGAGATTTCCTAGACAGAACATGGGTGTAATGCTGGCTGTGATTGGCCAAAGACTCTTGCTCAGTGAGATTGGTTGTGATTGGCTAAAACTTCTGATGAGTCACAAAAGCTTAACTCTATGCTTTCTGGTTGCAATTCTGCTGTCATTAAGCTTACCTTTCTGTATATAATAATGACTCTTAAAGGTATATTTTTTCTTTTTCTTCTGTGAACACAATATACAATTGTTATATGACATCCATATATAAAGTCACAGTAAATAACGCTGCTGTTATCTCTCACAAATGAGCATATGCACTGTATTAACATTATTAGCAGGTCTAGCTATATATGGGCATGTAAGCCACATTAGCAACCTAGAACAGGTCTTAGCTGGCCAGCTACAGGCACCATCTCACTCACTGGGTTGTGTTTGGAGTAAGCTGGGAGGAGGCAGCTGCCCTGGGGCCTTGTTAGTAGTAATCTTAAATTGACCCCTGAGATTGTGTGCTGGATGCTGCACTGGGTACTGATGTTTGCACACTGGCACAGGGTAAGCAGATGCCCAAAGACTTGCCCCATGGTCTTCAACTGTGGGACCATTGGACTGTTTACTATTAGCCATTACTGCTACTGCTAGGAGGACTGTCCACTATCTACTTCTGAGCGTTTTGAAGTATCTCATGCCCCTAACCCAGGTGTCTCAAACTGGCGGCCCTCAAGCTGTTGCGAAACTACAAGTCCCATGAGGCATTGCAAGGCTAACAGTTACAAGCATGACTCCCAGAGGCAGAAGCAGGATGGGACTTGTAGTTTCACAACAGCTGGAGGGCCACCAGTTTGAGACCCCTGCCCTAATCCCTCTCCTGTTAGAGGTTTTATCAGCAATAAATCACAAAAAATACAAAAAGGAGCCAGAGTGAATGGACTGTTGCTTGGGTGGCTGGTAGCCTCTGTACTGTTTGGGGGACAACCAGTTAAAAATAAGCAGCTCTTCCGGTGGTAGCGCTACATATCCAAAAATCCATACCTGAAATTCAGCTTTAAATGCAAGCTTATTCAAATTTTAACATAAAGCTTTGTTTAATAGACTTACTGGGATAGACAAAGAGTAACTGAAATAGTCCTCTGGAGAAAAAGGGCTGCACCAGGCCTACTCCAAAAGCCTAGGCATTTGGTCATCTGATCTCTTCTGAGGAGGATTCCACTGTTTAGACTACCTAATCCCTCTCTTCAGCAGAAATCATTTGACGAAATTTCAGGAAAGGTTAAGCATTTCAACCCTTCCATTATTTTTTATTCTAGCCATTCCTACAAGATGTTTAGGAAAACGTTATGTATTAAATTTAAGCAGTACCTCAAACACAGTTTGGCTTAGTTGGGTTATGAGGAAAATGAATAGGTAAATAAATAAAAGGTAACTTTTTATCTAGAATGTCAATTATTTACTATGCATCTCATACAGATTTTTTGTTCTTGCAGAAATGATGATGTACACATTTTCAAAGAAACAAAAAGAATCTCATTCTTCTTCTATGTAACAATGCCGGGTAAACTTGGAGAGGTAGTGCCAAAATCAGAAGTTGAAGCTGCTATTCGGTAAAGCCATTATTCTCAATGCTTCTTCGAGTTAGGTCAGTTACAACTTGTAGAAATAGATATTCAGTTAGATAGTCATTTTAATAATGGATCCATGTTCCTAGTCCTACCTTCACCTTTTTGCTGTAGCAGTGGCACAGTGTGGCTTAAAATGGCTGTCCAATATGCACCAAAATAGACCTGGTGCACTGTGTAATAAGCTAGTCAGACACATCCTCGCTTTTTCTCTGCAATACAGTTCTGTGGGAGGACACTTGTGATGAGTGGTGGGGCCATTACTCATTGCTGTCAGCATACAGCACCAGAGTTGAAGGATATTTCCAGAATAAGTTAGAAACCATAACATGATATAGGACTATAAAGGGAAAAAAAGGCATGGGTCTTCACTTGAAATGTAATCATCACAAGGTTCACTTTCTCCAGGCAATTTTTAATTTTTTTTGGAGAACCCTGTGTGTCCTTCTGAAGCTTCTGTACACTCATGCACTTCCTCACTGAAGTCCATTTAGGAGCACTACTACCATGTAACTGTAGGGAAGTCATGGATAAATATCCCTAAACATCTAAGCAGTACTGGGAGAAGGTCCACTGGCACCCAAGGTGAAGGTACCAATCTTAGATGGCTAGCTTATACATTTAAAAGCGCAATGGGCAGTGCAATATACAGAAACAATTTTTTTTTCCAATTACCAGCTGCTCTCCCTGTTTAATCATCGGGGCTCTGGTCAGGAGCAGTCAGAGATCCTAAAACAGACGGTGACCGTCACACTGGGAAAGGGCTGGTGTAAGGATTTTTGACACCCTAGGCGAAACCTAATTTTGCAGCCCCTGACTCTACCCCCTTTGTCCTGCTCATGTAACCCATGTGACCTCTCTGACCATTAAACTGACCTACCTAACCCCTACAATGGCCTACTCACACTGACCTACCTTACCTCTCCACAGACCTACAACTGACCTACCTGACCCCTACACTGACCTACCTGACACCTACATTAACCTACCTGACCACTACACTGATCTACCTGACCTTTATACTGACCTACTTGACACCGACACTGACCTACCTGACCCCTACACTAACCTACCTGACGATTGCACTGACCTACCTGACCCTTACACTGACTGACCTACATGACCCCTACACTGACCTACCTGACCCCTACACAGACCTACCTGACCCCTACACAGACCTACTTGACCCCTACACTGACCTACCTGATTCCTAATACAATGTCAGTGTCCAGCTGTCACCAGCCCTGGAGAACCCACTACTCAAATCCGATTAGGATATAGCACACTCTGCCACTGTACAGGACAGGCCTGGAGGGAGAGCGGCCTCTACGAATGGCAGTGACATGGCGGGGGAGGGGTCAGGGGATCACATGACTCGGCATAGGAATCACGTATGGGCAGAGGCAGAGACACAGAGAGGGAGAGACAGACAGGTCACTGATCATAGGGCTGTGGTGCGCAGGGGATGTGTGCTTCCGTTCTGTCGGGACACAGTCCTCCATTGCTGCGCTGCACCTCTGACACTACTTACTTATGGACGGGGTGGCTGTCGCCTGAGTTAGTTACATGCTGCAGACAGCAGGAAGAGGCATCCACCGCATACAGTCACCACAGCACCAAAAAACTACATAGCGCGGAGACCGTCAGAAAATGGAGAGTAGGGAAACTAGCGGACGGGCACCCTAGGCGGCAGTGTTCCCTCGGCAGCTGCCTAGTTTGCCTAGTGGTAGCAATGGCCCTGCACTGAGAGGGGTTCCACTGATTACAGTGAGGCTCATTCTGTGCAATCTACAGGACCGAGCTTTCAATTTTAATAGCTTGTCCTGAACAGAATAAGAGCCAAGCGTCCAATGTGGAATCTCTCACCTCAACATAGGTAAATACCTTCTAGATTATTAAACTACAAATCTGTATTTCATTTCTGTGCCATTGTCATTCACAGATTCAAAAATATTCTCAGTGTCTGGTTTTGGAGATTAGGTGGTTTGCATATTATCAGATCTCTCAATCTCAGAAACTGAAACTACATTGGTCATAGTTTGTTTGGGGGGGTGCATTTATTTTTTAAGAATAACCTTCCCTATATGACCCATATCATATCATAAGGCAGGAAAGTATGCTTTCCAGTTGTAATCATAGTCATTAACCACTTGCTTACTGGGCACATATACCCCCTTCCTGCCCAGGCGAAATTTCAGCTTTTGGCACTGTTACGCTTTGAATGGAAATTGCGCGTTCGTGCAACGTGGCTCCCAGACAAAATTTACGTCCTTTTTTTCCCACAAATAGAGCTTTATTTTGGTGGTATTTGATCACCTCTGCGGTTTTTATTTTTTGCGCAATAAACAAAAAAAGAGCAGCAATTAAAAAAAAAAACACAATATTTTTTACTTTTTGCTATAATAAATATCCCAATTTAAAAAAAAAAACATATTTTTTTTCTCAGTTTAGGCCGATACGTATTCTTCTACATATTTTTGGTATAGCGCCTACAAAATAGGGTATAGAATTCTGATATTTTTTTTATTATTTTTTTTTTTTTACTAGTAATGGCGGTTATCTGCGATTTTTGTCAGGACTACGATATTACGGCGGACATATCGGACACTTTTGACACATTTTTGGGACCATTCACATTTATCCAGCGAACAATGCTATAAATATGCACTGATTACTGTATAAATGTGACTGGCAGGGAAGGGGTTAACACTAGGGGGCGAGGAAGGGGTTAAATGTGTTCCCTGTTAGTGATTCTTACTGTGGGGGGAGGGGAATGACTGGGAGAGGTGAACGATCTGTGTCCCTATGTGCAAGGGACACATCATCAGTCTCCTCTCCCTGACAGGACGTGGATCTGTGTGTTTACACACACAGATCCACGTCCTTGGCTGTGTAACGGTCGTTCATGGGTACCTGGCGGACATTGCGGCTGTCAGGCACGCGCATCGGCACCTCAGTGACGCGGCAGGCACGTGTGCGCGCCCCCCAGTGGCTAGAGGAGCAGAGGCCGTCAATAGACGGCCTCCCGGCCCTGAAGAGCCACCTTGCGGCAATCATTTGACAATGGCCCGGGCTCCAACAGGTTCAAGTGTAACTAAAGGAAAAAAAATGTTTTTTTAATTTTGGATAGATTAAGTGAGGGTATAACCTCTTCAGTTTTTGTTTTTTTTGTTTTGTTTTTTTGCCACTTTTGTCTGTCCCATTGGGGGATTTCTCTGCACTTCCAGTCCAATAGCCAAAACAAGAAGTGAGAGGAATTCCCTCCAAAGTGTAGGAATCCCGATGTGTCACCAGGGCACCAGAACAAGATTTCCCCTCTATTAGTGTTCTTACGTCAACTCAAAATTTTGGATTTTCTTTTACGTTCACTTTCAGGATAATAGTACACAGGACTAATAGAGAAGGTGAATTTCCCTAAAATTCTAATCCCTCCCCACTCTATTCAAAAATAAAACAAAAAGTTTTGCGTTTAGCTACACTTCAAGAAGTTATTTTCTAGTTTGTTTCATTATATTGGCAAAGGCTTTTTATAAGGTCTGTCATGCTTACATAAAATACTCATCTTACTGTACTTCTTCAATTGCAGCTTGTCCAGAGGTCGAATCAGCAGTACATTCTATCTAGATGACTACTCTCTGGAGTTCCTGGGGATCCCCCCTACACTTTCACCAGCCAAGAACCAATCCTTTGAAGTCTGGCTTGTAGTGTTTGGTGTTGTGGCTGCATTTCTAGTTATAGCTTTGGTTGTCCTACTTGTCCTTGGCTATAAAGATAAGAAGAAGTAAGTTCTTAATTCATTACCAACCCCAGATTCACCAAAACTGTCCTGCTACCTTAAAGCAACATTTGCTTTAATTTTGAACATAGACCGACATTAATCGTGTTATTGGGAGAGCTATGATAATGAATGTGCACTGACTCCAGTCCCAGCATCATAGGCTTGCAAGAATTCAACAAAGATTTGCAAACACTGTAAGTGTTCACAGTTTAAAAGGTTTGCCTGAAACAAAAAATGAAAAAAAAAAATAACCATCTGCATCTAGTTAATCACTGAGGGCCCCTGCTCACGCATGTGTGCATTTACAGCATGTATCTCATTGTATTTCCCATCGATTTTCAACATGCGTATACTATACAAAAAAATACATATTTTTTTGCAGCGCAATCCAAGCCAACAAATTATATTCCTTATTATATGTGTTGCACTGAAAGCTAGGGGCAATTGTTTAATTCATGCATGAGCCCTGGCATGTCATTGTAAATGAATAGCAATGAAATGCACACCTCTGTGGCCAAACCCTGGTGGGCGGGGTGAAACACATCAGGGGGCATGGCTGGAGCAGTGCTGGCTGAGACACACAATCTGAAACACTTCATCTGCACTGGGTCAGTCTGAGCTGCGTCCTATATTACACAATGAAATGCGTATACACATCATACTGTGATACTGCAAGGCAATGTGCATTATAGCACACATAAACACGCACACGAAGGCGTGCATGCATTAGTTTGATGGGATCCTCTGTATAAATGTGGCTGATAATTTTCTGATGGATCAGTCACTTGAAATGCAATTCCAGTTTTGCTAAAAAAAATCCTCACTCGGTGAACCATTGACTTTAAAGGGATTTTTGCAAATTGCTTGCAAATTCTTAAACTGATTTCATAATGGGAGGGTCAAACTTCATTATATACACCTGTTGCATTATCAGTGTTGTAAAGAGTCTGCACCTCTTTAGAAGCAATGAACCCGAGAGAGTTGGTCGCCAAAATTGAAACTCCAATTGCAAGGGATGCCTGTATCTCAGTGCAGACTTCTGAATAAAGCAGTGAGCCAGTCTCATTTGATATATGGATTGGATATATATATATATATATATATATATATATATTGTGAGGGGGTTAGCTCGGCAGCGGGTGTGTGTGACCCCCGGGATGGGCTCCCCACACAAAAACAGGCCCAGCAAACGGAGGTTGTGGTTTTCAAAATCAAAAAAAGGTGCGGTTTATTTTCTATTTACAGTGACAAAACACAGCAAAGCCAAAAGAAACATAAACAAAATAAATCCTGGTCAACTTGACCTCTGACTAAACATACAGGTTTCCTAACTAACAACTGGGATCAGCCTAGTGCTGTCCTAGTCCCTAAGTCCCTGGTTTTAAATGTCCAAGCAAATAGCCACACAGGCTTTGTCTCACCGCACAGGGGTTCACTCTCCCTAGACAGTCCACACAGGTCTGGGTCCAGGCATGAGCTAACCCCTAATGAAGCTGGGAGTTCTTATAGAGGCCTAAATGAGCTGACAAGCTTCAGCTGGTCTCATCAACTCCCTGTCTGCACGACGCCCCACACTCTCCCTAGAGGTATGAGTCATCCATGAGCCCACTATCCTCAGCTGGGCTTATACAACTCTCCACCTAGTTGTATAAGTCGGCGTAAAGCCTGAATCTGGGCGAAATATATCTACCCCCCTGGATGCAACCAGGTGACTTTACCTTCCTGCTGTCACATACCCCCCCCTCTTGTTTTAACCTCGGGGTTGGAACACCAGCAATCAGGCATTCATGTATTCGAGACAAAGCATCCACATTCCCCATTTGAACGCCAGGGCGATGCTTTACTGTGAAGTTGAATTCCTGGAGGGCCAGGAACCACCTATTCACTCTTCTATTTGTTTCCTTGTTTTGAGCCATCCACTTTAACGGAGCGTGATCCGTAACCATGTCAAAGTGCCTACCTAGCAGGTAGTACCGAAGGGAATCTAGAGCCCACTTCACCGCTAAACACTCCTTTTCAACGGTGGCGTAATTTACCTCATGGGACTTCAACTTCCTGCTGAGGTAAATGACTGGGTGCTCTTCCCCGTTCCAGACCTGGGACAATACTGCTCCTAACCCCACATCTGACGCATCACTTTGTACGACAAAGTCTTTAGAGAAGTCGGGTGAGTACAACACTGGCTGGCTACATAAGGCTTGTTTCAAGAATTGGAATGCTGCCTCAGCCTCGGGGGTCCATTTAATCATGACCGACCCTTTCCCCTTCGTTAGGTTGGTTAGGGGCACAGCCTTAGAAGCAAAGTGGGGAATGAATCGCCGATAATACCCAGCGATTCCCAGAAAGGCTCGTACCTGCTTCTTGCTGTTGGGACGTGGCCAACTCTGGATGGCCTCGACTTTGTTGAGTTGGGGTTTTATTACTCCCCTCCCAATGGTGTACCCAAGATATTTGGCCTCCTCCTGCCCAATGGTACACTTCTTGGGGTTAGCCGTAAACCCCGCTTCCCGAACAGAGTCCAGGACTGCTTGCACTTTTGGCAGATGTGAGGCCCAATCTGTGCTATGGACAATTACGTCATCCAGGTAAGCCGCAGCATACTTCCGATGGGGCCTCAGCATCTGGTCCATTTTCCGCTGGAATGTGGCCGGCGCATTCTGTAACCCGAACGGCATTCTTTTATATTGGAACGCCCCGTCTGGGGTTACAAATGCGGTTTTCTCTTTGGCCAATTTGGCCAGGGGGATTTGCCAATACCCTTTTGTGAGGTCAAGAGTCGTCATGTATCGGGCTGTTCCCAGCCGGTCGATCAACTCATCTATACGTGGCATGGGGTAGGTGTCAAATTTTGTAACTTTGTTCAACTGACGAAAATCGTTACAAAATCGCCAGCTCCCATCCGGTTTAGGCACCAACACAATGGGACTAGACCAATCACTTTGGGACTCCTCTATCACCCCTAAGTTCAGCATTTTCTGTACTTCCTCCCGTATTGCCTCCCTTCGGGCCTCTGGGATCCGATAGGGTTTTAACTTCACCCTTTCACCGGGCGGGGTAATGATGTCATGCTCTACCCCAGATGTTTGTCCCGGCAGCTCAGAGAATACCTCCTTGTTGCGAAGCACAAACTCCTTAACCTCCTGTTGTTGGGGTTGTGACAAGGTGGCTGCTATTCCAACCTCAGGAATCACGCAACCAGTTTGAGCTGGTGACCAAGTGTCTGCGACTAGGGACTCTCTATCCCTCCAGGCTTTCAACAGATTAACGTGATAGATCTGTTCGGGCTTTCGCCTTCCTGGTTGTCTGACCTTGTAATTCACTTCACTCACTTTTTCCATTATCTCGTAGGGGCCTTGCCATTTGGCAAGGAATTTACTTTCAACCGTAGGGACAAGTACCAGTATCCTATCCCCCGGGGAAAAGGTACGGGTCTTGGCTCCACGGTTGTACACTCTCTGCTGTGCTAACTGCGCTTGGGCCAAATGTTCCTTCACGATGGGCATTACCTGTGCAATTCGGTCTTGCATCAGGGCGACATGCTCAATCACACTCCTGTGGGGAGAACTCTCACTTTCCCAAGTTTCCTTGGCAATATCCAACAGCCCTCTTGGGTGTCTCCCATACAGTAACTCAAAGGGGGAGAATCCCGTAGAGGATTGGGGCACCTCCCTAATAGCAAACATCAGATAAGGAAGTAGACAGTCCCAATCCTTTCCATCTCTATCCACCACTTTCTTCAACATTTGTTTTAGGGTTTTGTTGAATCTTTCAACCAGCCCATCGGTTTGGGGGTGATACACAGATGTACGTAATTGCGTCACTTTGAACAATTTACACAGCTCCTTCATAACCCGGGACATAAAGGGTGTACCTTGGTCCGTAAGCAGTTCTTTACAAATACCCACCCGGCTAAACACAAGAGATAGCTCTTTGGCTATGGTTTTGGCCGAGGTATTTCGGAGAGGGATCGCTTCTGGATAACGGGTGGCATAGTCCATTATAACTAATATGTACTGGTGCCCCCTAGCGGACTTGATTATAGGACCTACCAAATCCATGGCGATCCTCTCAAACGGGACCTCAATGATGGGTAGAGGGACCAGCGGGCTACGGAAATGTGGCATCGGGGCCGACCTCTGACACACAGGGCAGGAGGAACAATAATTTTCTATGTCCTTCATCACCCCCGGCCAATAGAATCTCTGTAATACCCTCTCTCGGGTTTTCTCTGTCCCCAGATGACCTCCAAGAATGTGCCCATGGGCCAACTCCAACACCAACTTCCTGTAAGGTTTGGGCACCACAAGCTGCTCAACGGTTTCTTCTGCCCTTTTTGCCACCCGATACAGTAGGTCCTTCTCTACGCTGAAGTATGGGTAAGTGCAGGTATTATCTGGGTTCACTAACTCGCCATCTATTTTCACTACGTTTTCCCGTGCCTTTATTAGGGCGGGGTCTTTCAACTGTTCTGTGGCAAAGTTTTCCCTGTGAACCTCAAGATCAGAAAACTCCACAGACGGTAGGTTTTCGTCTGAGGAGGTGGGCTCCTCTCCAGTTTCTTGAGTCTCCCCTGCCAATACTGATAAGGGAAATTCCGGAGAGTCCTCACCACTCTCAGGGGAGTTCTGGCTATCATATTCCTGGTACATAGGGGCACCAGTGGGGGGTTCAGGATCATCCCACAGTTCCCAGAACTTCGGAAAATCCCTTCCCACAATGGCGTCATGCGGTAACTGAGATACTAAGCCCACTGGATGAGAGAGGGTACCTTTGGGGGTCTCGAAACACACTGTAGTCACTGGATACTCTCGGGTGTCCCCATGCACACAAATAACAGCTACCTTGCTATTCCCAGAGACCTCTGTTTTAACTAACTCAGCCTTTATCAGGGTCACAAGGCTACCTGAATCCAGCAATACCACAACATTTCTACCATTAACACACATTTTGCATAAATGTTTCTCAGTTCCTCGAATGGCAGTGCATGCGACTGTCGCACACAGCGACTGACGTCTGCCCGTCAGAAAGTCACACTGCATGGGTTCCTCCACAACCGGGCAATTGGCTGCAATATGTCCCGCTTGCCGGCAGCGGTAGCAAACGATCCTTCTTGCCGCCTCTTGAGCCGCTGATTTCCCAGGCTGTTCTCGCCAAACTTGGGGTAGAGCTCCCACCCTCTCACTCTCTCCACCCTTACCCCTTGGAATCCTCTTATCCGCCCCTGGGGATGGTCTGGTCTTAGGGTGGAAAGTCCGAGTGTCTCTGGAAGAGGCCGTCAGGTTCTCTGTAGCCAAGTATTTCTCCACACGATCCACAAGACCATCGGCCGTCTCTGGGTCTCCATGGCTTACCCACTTTTGGATGGCAGTAGGAAGAGCTCTCAAAAACCGATCCATTACAACACGTTCCACAATCTTTGGTGCGGACAAAGTCTCTGGCTGTAGCCACTTTCTGCTCAGGTGAATGAGATCATACATTTGAGACCTGGGGGGTTTTCCAAGCTGGAAAGTCCAGTTATGCACACGCTGAGCCCGGACAGCCTGGGTGACACCCAGCCTTGCCAATATTTCAGCTTTTAGCATCACATAGTCTTTTGCTTGGTCAGGCTCTAGGTCATAGTAAGCCTTCTGCGATTCACCGGTTAACAGAGGAGCCACCAGTCC
This sequence comes from Rana muscosa, assembly GCA_029206835.1. NCBI lineage: Eukaryota > Metazoa > Chordata > Amphibia > Anura > Ranidae > Rana > Rana muscosa. The sequence goes on along the minus strand of CM055117.1, from coordinate 143,079,885 downwards.
AGCCCACTGCTCCTCAGGCCACTTTTCTCTTTCAGCAGTCCTTTCAAATGTGGTCAAAAATACCTCTGGATCATCCTCTCCAGTCATTTTTGTCAATAAACGACTCACCCCAAAGGACGCGGTATTAGTGGGACGGCTTCCCTCACTGGTCTGCGGACGTTGCTGCATTACTGCTTCCATTTGTTGTAGTCTCTGCTCTTGTTTCTGTAACAGGTCTATGAAGCGGGCCTCAGATTGCTGCTGGGCTTGTTGCTGAGCTTCCAGACTCTGTTGGTGAGCTTGCTGCTGGGCTGCAAGGCTCTGTTGATGAGCTTGCTGCTGGGCTGCGAAGTTCTGTTGTTGAGCTGCAAGGCTCTGTTGATGAGCTGCAAGGCTCTTTTGCAAACCTGCATTTGTCTGCTGTTGATTGGCATTTGCTAGAGCCAGCTGCTTCAGTATCTCCTCCATGCTGGCTTAAAAAAAAACTGCCACTGGTTCTCCACCAACTGTGAGGGGGTTAGCTCGGCAGCGGGTGTGTGTGACCCCCGGGATGGGCTCCCCACACAAAAACAGGCCCAGCAAACGGAGGTTGTGGTTTTCAAAATCAAAAAAAGGTGCGGTTTATTTTCTATTTACAGTGACAAAACACAGCAAAGCCAAAAGAAACATAAACAAAATAAATCCTGGTCAACTTGACCTCTGACTAAACATACAGGTTTCCTAACTAACAACTGGGATCAGCCTAGTGCTGTCCTAGTCCCTAAGTCCCTGGTTTTAAATGTCCAAGCAAATAGCCACACAGGCTTTGTCTCACCGCACAGGGGTTCACTCTCCCTAGACAGTCCACACAGGTCTGGGTCCAGGCATGAGCTAACCCCTAATGAAGCTGGGAGTTCTTATAGAGGCCTAAATGAGCTGACAAGCTTCAGCTGGTCTCATCAACTCCCTGTCTGCACGACGCCCCACACTCTCCCTAGAGGTATGAGTCATCCATGAGCCCACTATCCTCAGCTGGGCTTATACAACTCTCCACCTAGTTGTATAAGTCGGCGTAAAGCCTGAATCTGGGCGAAATATATCTACCCCCCTGGATGCAACCAGGTGACTTTACCTTCCTGCTGTCACAATATATATACTGTGAGGGGGTTAGCTCGGCAGCGGGTGTGTGTGACCCCCGGGATGGGCTCCCCACACAAAACAGGCCCAGCAAACGGAGGTTGTGGTTTTCAAAATCAAAAAGGTGCGGTTTATTTTCTATTTACAGTGACAAAACACAGCAAAGCAAAAGAAACATAACCAAAATAAATCCTGGTCAAGTTGACCTCTGACTAAACATACAGGTTTCCTAACTAACAACTGGGATCAGCCTAGTGCTGTCCTAGTCCCTAAGTCCCTGGTTTAGTAAAAGTCCAAACAAATAGCCACACAGGCTTTGCCTCACCGCACAGGGGTTCACTCTCCCTAGACAGTCCACACAGGTCTGGTTCCAGGCATGAGCTAACATCTAATGAAGCTGGGAGTTCTTATAGAGGCCTAAATGAGCTGACAAGCTTCAGCTGGCCTCATCAACTCCCTGTCTGTACGACGCCCCACACTCTCCCTAGAGGTATGAGTCATCCATGAGCCTACTAGCCTCAGCTGGGCTTATACAACTCTCCACCCTAGTTGTATAAGTCAGCATAAAGCCTGAATCTGGGAGAAATATATCTACCCCCCTGGATGCAACCAGGTGACTTTACCTTCCTGCTGTCACATACCCCCCCCTCTTGTTTTAACCTTGGGGTTGGAACACCAGCAATCAGGCATTCATGTACTCGAGACAAAGCATCCACATTCCCCATTTGAACGCCAGGGCGATGCTTTACTGTGAAGTTGAATTCCTGTAGGGCCAGGAACCACCTATTCACTCTTCTATTTGTCTCCTTGTTTTGAGCCATCCACTTTAACGGAGCGTGATCCGTAACCATGTCAAAGTGCCTACCTAGCAGATAGTACCGAAGGGAATCTAGAGCCCACTTCACCGCTAAACACTCCTTTTCAACCGTGGCGTAATTTACCTCATGGGACTTCAACTTCCTGCTGAGGTAAATGACTGGGTGCTCTTCCCCGTTCCAGACCTGGGACAATACTGCTCCTAACCCCACATCTGACGCATCACTTTGTACGACAAAGTCTTTAGAGAAGTCGGGTGAGTACAACACTGGCTGGCTACATAAGGCTTGTTTCAAGAATTGGAATGCTGCCTCAGCCTCGGGGGTCCATTTAATCATGACCGACCCTTTCCCTTTCGTCAGGTTGGTTAGGGGCACAGCCTTAGAAGCAAAGTGGGGAATGAAGCGCCGATAATAACCCGCGATTCCCAGAAAGGCCCGTACCTGCTTCTTGCTGTTGGGACGTGGCCAACTCTGGATGGCCTCGACTTTGTTGAATTGGGGTTTTATCACTCCCCTGCCAATGGTGTACCCAAGATATTTGGCCTCCTCCTGCCCAATGGTACACTTCTTGGGGTTAGCCGTAAACCCCGCTTCCCGGATAGAGTCTAGGACTGCTTGCACTTTTGGCAGATGTGAGGCCCAATCTGTGCTATGGACAATTACGTCATCCAGGTAAGCCGCAGCATACTTCCGATGGGGCCTCAGTATCTGGTCCATTTTCCGCTGGAATGTGGCCGGCGCATTCTGTAACCCGAACGGCATTCTCTTATATTGGAACGCCCCGTCTGGGGTTACAAATGCGGTTTTCTCTTTGGCCGACTTGGCCAGGGGAATTTGCCAATACCCTTTTGTGAGGTCAAGAGTCGTCATGTATCGGGCTGTTCCCAGCCGGTCGATCAACTCATCTATACGTGGCATGGGGTAGGTGTCAAATTTTGTAACTTTGTTCAACTGACGAAAATCGTTACAAAATCGCCAGCTCCCATCCGGTTTAGGCACCAACACAATGGGACTAGACCAATCACTTTGGGACTCCTCTATCACCCCTAAGTTCAGCATTTTCTGTACTTCCTCCCGTATTGCCTCCCGTCGGGCCTCTGGGATCCGATAGGGTTTTAACTTCACCCTTTCACCGGGCGGGGTAATAATATCATGCTCTACCCCAGATGTTTGTCCCGGCAGCTCAGAGAACACCTCCTTGTTGCGAAGCACAAACTCCTTAACCTCCTGTTGTTGGGGTTGTGACAAGGTGGCTGCTATTCCAACCTCCGGAATCACGCAACCAGTTTGAGCTGGTGACCAAGTTTCTGCGACTAGGGACTCTCTATCCCTCCAGGCTTTCAACAGATTAACGTGATATATCTGTTCGGGCTTTCGCCTTCCTGGTTGTCTGACCTTGTAATTCACTTCGCTCACTTTTTCCATTATCTCGTAGGGGCCTTGCCATTTGGCAAGGAATTTACTTTCAACCGTAGGGACAAGTACCAATATCCTATCCCCCGGGGAAAAGGTACGGGTCTTTGCTCCACGGTTGTACACTCTCTGCTGTGCCAACTGCGCTTGGGCCAAATGTTCCTTCACGATGGGCATTACCTGTGCAATTCGATCTTGCATCAGGGCGACATGCTCAATCACACTCCTGTGGGGAGAACTCTCACTTTCCCAAGTTTCCTTGGCAATATCCAACAGCCCTCTTGGGTGTCTCCCATACAGTAACTCAAAGGGGGAGAATCCCGTAGAGGATTGGGGCACCTCCCTAATAGCAAACATCAAATAAGGAAGTAGACAGTCCCAATCCTTTCCATCTCTATCCACCACTTTCTTCAACATTTGTTTTAGGGTTTTGTTGAATCTTTCAACCAGCCCATCGGTTTGGGGGTGATACACAGATGTACGCAATTGCGTCACTTTGAACAATTTACACAGCTCTTTCATAACCCGGGACATAAAGGGTGTACCTTGGTCCGTAAGCAGTTCTTTACAAATACCCACCCGGCTAAAAACAAGAGATAGCTCTTTGGCTATGGTTTTGGCCGAGGTATTTCTGAGAGGGATCGCTTCTGGATAACGGGTGGCATAGTCCATTATAACCAATATGTACTGGTGCCCCCTAGCGGACTTGATTATAGGACCTACCAAATCCATTGCGATTCTCTCAAACGGGACCTCAATGATGGGTAGAGGGACCAGCGGGCTACGGAAATGTGGCATCGGGGCCGACCTCTGACACACAGGGCAGGAGGAACAATAATTTTCTATGTCCTTCATCACCCCAGGCCAATAGAATCTCTGTAATACCCTCTCTCGGGTTTTCTCTGTCCCCAGATGACCTCCAAGAATGTGCCCATGGGCCAACTCCAACACCAACTTCCTGTAAGGTTTGGGCACCACAAGCTGCTCAACGGTTTCTTCTGCCCTTTTTGCCACCCGATACAGTAGGTCCTTCTCTACGCTGAAGTATGGGTAAGTGCAGGTATTATCTGGGTTCACTAACTCGCCATCTATTTCCACTACGTTTTCCCGTGCCTTTATTAGGGCGGGGTCTTTTAACTGTTCTGTGGCAAAATTTTCCCTGTGAACCTCCAGATCAGAAAACTCCACAGACGGTAGGTTTTCGTCTGAGGAGGTGGGCTCCTCTCCAGTTTCTTGAGTCTCCCCTGCCAATACTGACAAGGGAAATTCTGGAGAGTCCTCACCACTCTCAGAGGAGTTCTGGCTATCACATTCCTGGTACATAGGGGCACCAGTGGGGGGCTCAGGATCATCCCACAGTTCCCAGAACTTCGGAAAATCTCTTCCCACAATGGCATCATGCGGTAATTGAGATACTAACCCCACTGGATGAGAGAGGGTACCTTTGGGGGTCTCGAAACACACTGTAGTCACTGGATACTCTCGGGTGTCCCCATGCACACAAATAACAGCTACCTTGCTATTCCCAGAGACCTCTGTTTTAACTAATTCAGCCTTTATCAGGGTCACAAGGCTACCTGAATCCAGTAATACCACAACATTTCTACCATTAATACACATTTTGCATAAATGTTTCTCAGTTCCCCGAATGGCAGTGCATGCGACTGTCGCACACAGCGACTGACGTCTGTCCGTCAGAAAGTCACATTGCATGGGTTCCTCCACAACCGGGCAATTTGCTGCAATATGTCCCGCTTGCCGGCAGCGGTAGCAAACAATCCTTTTGGCTGCCTCTTGAGCCCCTGACTTCCCAGGCTGTTCTCGCCAAACTTTGGGTAGAGCTCCCACCCTCTCACTCTCTCCACCCTCACCCCTTGGAATCCTCTTATCCGCCCCTGGGGATGGTCTGGTCTTAGGGTGGAAAGTCCGAGAGTCTCTGGAAGAGGCCGTCAGGTTCTCTGTAGCCAAGTATTTCTCTACACGATCCACAAGACCACCGGCCGTCTCTGGGTCTCCATGGCTTACCCACTTTTGGATGGCAGTAGGAAGAGCTCTCAAAAACCGATCCATTACAACACGTTCCACAATCTCTGGTGCGGACAAAGTCTCTGGCTGTAGCCACTTCCTGCTCAGGTGAATGAGATCATACATTTGAGACCTGGGGGGTTTTCCAAGCTGGAAAGTCCAGTTATGCACACGCTGAGCCCGGACAGCCAGGGTGACACCCAGCCTTGCCAATATTTCAGCTTTTAGCATCACATAGTCTTTTGCTTGGTCAGGCTCTAGGTCATAGTAAGCCTTCTGCGATTCACCAGTTAACAGAGGAGCCACCAGTCCAGCCCACTGCTCCTCAGGCCACTTTTCTCTTTCAGCAGTCCTTTCAAATGTGGTCAAAAATACCTCTGGATCATCCTCTCCAGTCATTTTTGTCAATAAACGACTCACCCCAAAGGACGCGGTATTAGTGGGACGGCTTTCCTCACTGGTCTGCGGACGTTGCTGCATTACTGCTTCCATTTGTTGTAGTCTCTGCTCTTGCTTCTGTAACAGGTCTATGAAGCGGGCCTCAGATTGCTGCTGGGCTTGTTGATGAGCTTGCTGCTGGGCTGCAAGGCTCCTTTGCAAACCTGCATTTGTCTGCTGTTGATTGGCATTTGCTAGAGCCAGCTGTTTCAGTATCTCCTCCATGCTGGCTTAAAAAAAACTGCCACTGGTTCTCCACCAACTGTGAGGGGGTTAGCTCGGCAGCGGGTGTGTGTGACCCCCGGGATGGGCTCCCCACACAAAACAGGCCCAGCAAACGGAGGTTGTGGTTTTCAAAATCAAAAAGGTGCGGTTTATTTTCTATTTACAGTGACAAAACACAGCAAAGCAAAAGAAACATAACCAAAATAAATCCTGGTCAAGTTGACCTCTGACTAAACATACAGGTTTCCTAACTAACAACTGGGATCAGCCTAGTGCTGTCCTAGTCCCTAAGTCCCTGGTTTAGTAAAAGTCCAAACAAATAGCCACACAGGCTTTGCCTCACCGCACAGGGGTTCACTCTCCCTAGACAGTCCACACAGGTCTGGTTCCAGGCATGAGCTAACATCTAATGAAGCTGGGAGTTCTTATAGAGGCCTAAATGAGCTGACAAGCTTCAGCTGGCCTCATCAACTCCCTGTCTGTACGACGCCCCACACTCTCCCTAGAGGTATGAGTCATCCATGAGCCTACTAGCCTCAGCTGGGCTTATACAACTCTCCACCCTAGTTGTATAAGTCAGCATAAAGCCTGAATCTGGGAGAAATATATCTACCCCCCTGGATGCAACCAGGTGACTTTACCTTCCTGCTGTCACAATATATATATATTAGCTTTGTTAGGTGCAGCTCAGCATGGCATGTAATTACTAAGTCTGTGATCTATATGCATGCACCCCCATGTTAACGACAAAACATGGAACATAGGGCACTTCTGTCCAATGAATCCTGTGTCAGTGTGATTGGAGTCTTAGATTTCAAAAGGAATGAGGGCAGGGGATGTAGAAGCTAAAAGCACTGTCACCCAAGCAGCTCTTCTGAGAGTGAAAACAACTGTGGCTAGCAAGAAAAGAGGTAGATAAGGTGCTTCTAAGTGCAGTATTACACACTTTATTCGATTGACACAATAAATTACACTTGCAAGATGTAGGTGTGTATTGGACTCATCTGGCAATCACAATCCAAGACCAGGTGCCTGCGCTGTGGCTCCGAGTCCCCTTGCTGACCAGCAGCGATTGGAGGGATCGATGGGCGATAAGAGGAGGATCTGTCATCCAGAGGTGGCGGTGGAACGCACGCCTCGCTTGTGGACCACACAAACCAGAAGTGACATCAGGATGTGGGCGGTAAAGCGTTTCAGAGCATACGTACAATGCTCCTTCCTCAGACCAATCTGTACGGATGCCCTGAAACGCGTTACAGCCCACATCCTGACGTCACTTCTGGTTTGTGCAGTACACGAGCGCGGCATACATTTTACCGCCACCTCCAGGTGACAGCTCCTCCTCCTATTGCTCATCGATCTGTCCAATCGCTGCTGGTCGGCAAGGGGACTCAGAGACACAGGGGCAGGAACCTGGTCTTCGATTGTGATTTTCAGATGAGCCCATCACACACCTACATCTTGTAAGTGTAATTTATTCTGTTGATCAAATAAACTGTGTAATACTGCACTTTGAAGCACCTTCTCTACCTCTTTTCTTACAAGCACCCCATTACTTTCTCCATTACTGGTTCTCCTTGGAGAGCCCCACCTAATGTGTAATTTGCATGTGTATTTTTGGCACCCAAATACATACCTTTACAATATTGAACCTTATCTGCCACATAGTTGCCCATAGTTTTATGGTCTTCCTGTTTGGTATCTTCATCAGCAAACACTGAAATTTAGCTCTTAATTACATTTTATCATTAATAAACAAATTGCAGCATTGGCCACAAGACTGAGGGCACACCATTCACAACTTTAGACCATTCAGAGTCATATATCACTACTCTCTGGTCCCATTCATGTAACCAGTTTCCTATCTATGTACAAACAATTTCATCAACTTCAACAGACCTTATTTTATAGATTAAACAAGCTACAGTATCAAATGCTTGGCAAGATCTAGATAAACTACGTCCACTGGACTTCGGCCCCTTTCACAAGGAATGCTCCAAACCAGTCCACCTGTTTTTAGGCGTACCTGATCGGAACCTCCATTCCTCTCTATGGAGCAGCGGATGTCTGCTGACACCTGCCGGTATCCGATCCGGTCTACTAAAAACAGACAAATGGTGATCCGTTCCTTATCCGTCCAGCAGATCAGATTGGTTGACAGTCAAATGGGAACAAACAGGCGGTCTGTTTTCATCCGACCACCCCATAAGGAACAGCGGGCTGTGTCCGTGTCCTTTCTGCATCAGCGGAGTGGACACGGACCTGTCACCCACCTGCTCAGCAGGGATCAGCGGAGATATCTCTTGCTGAACAGGCAGGTCCACTGCCAGGGTCTGGCCAGTGTGAAAGGGACCTTCCACCATCCAGTTTTTCACTTACTTCCTCATAGAATAACGGGTTGGTCAGACAAGAACGGTCTTTCATAAAGACCATGCTGGTTGTCAGCTACCTTTATTACAGACAAGTTTCTGTATAGACTCTATTACCATTCCCTCAAATACATACTATTGATACTATACTTTTATTTACTTTTCATTTAAATTAAGTTTTGCTATTCTCTACTGACATATCTTTGTATCTGAAGGCTCAAAAAATCTAAGAAAGAAGAGTCTGAAGACCAAGATAGAGTTTCTGAAATTCTAGTGGCAACAACATTGGAGAAAGATGCGTCGATTCCAGTCAACATTTATGAAGGTGCAGGGAAACAAAATAAAGCCTATGAAGATGTAGAAGAGGAGCCACAAACAGCTTTTTAATCTATGAAGAATCCTGGAAGTTGTTCATATTATACGGCTGTCAGTTATCATCATCTTTACAAAAGGAACTAAGAACTTCAAATGTCCTAAATGAGAACTTAAACTGGAGTGTTTCCCAAGTCAAAAGAACTGAACAGAACCATGAGGCACGTCATAACTGACATTCCCCTTCATCCATCACCTATGCACTTATTGTAATAAGTAATAAGCATCACTCACAGGAGAACCATCTGTATTTTTCCTACTGTAGCAACCAATTAACTTTTCTTCTTCATCTTTCAACCTACCGAAACAAAAAATAACTAGATGAGCTAACTGGTGCCTAGGAGGTAAATACAGTTCTTCATCTAGGCAGTTAAAGTTGCAAAAAGAGACAACTTCACTCTTCAAGAGACTTCACTCCATAGAAAAGATTATAAGCCCTCCGGTTACTTGTGTCTTTCCGTTATACTCAATCACCAATTGTGGTAGTTTATGCAGAAGGGAATTCAAATTGATTTCCACATTTTCAGTTCCAAATGAATATCAAGGGGGCTACTGTCTAAAAAAAAGTAAGGTGAAGTGAACCTGTGAACACCTAATCATGTAGCGGAAATTTATATTTTCTAGATCCCCTTAACATAGTTTGCTGTTTGATGTGAAGACAGGCTCTTTACTCTTTGTCAGCCCCATGCAGACCTTAGCACCCTGGTGCATTGCATTAACAACATGCATTTTTTTTTCACACCCTAGGCTGGAACCACACCAAAGAAAATAAAAAAACAGACTTGCAACATTTTTGCAAACGCAAGGCAAATCGATGAATGATAATGCATTATTGTGTGTTGTAGTGCCCTGCAACACATGTGTGTTAGAGCTGCATTGCCTTAGTATGTTGGGCTAACATTCCAAATTAAGAGCACCAGAACATGCTAATGCACACTGGTTGCAGCACACCGCAATGCATGGTAACACACAATCGTGCAATGTGATGCACTGCATTAGGAAACGTGCTACTTGTCCGTTTTTAAAAAATTAAAATTAAAAATGTACGCCATGCACATTAACACGTGGCTTAATGTGCATTTGTTAGCACAATGTACAGGAAGTGAGAAGTGTGAATGAACCATAAATCTCCTCCTTACTTGACCATGGGTGTAGTCATATGAGTGAGTTGGGAATGCAAATAGTTAATGTTGGGTCTTCTAGATTATTTAAAAAGCAAGTGATTCTGGAGTCCCGCTACCTCAGCAGATTGGCAACAGGACCTAAGAATTATGGTGACGTTTTGTATATAATCGGAGAGCACCTCTGTTTTTGGGCCTGGTTCACAATGTTTAAATTTGACGATTTACATCCATTTATTTACAGAATATGAGTGAATTTGAATTTAGAACTTAAGGCTAACATGCATTTATGGAACACAATAAAATTCGTAATTACTGTCTTTTGATTTATTTTACAATATTTCAACTGCATTTTTTTAACAAAGCGATTATTTGCGGGTACAATTCAAAAGATTTTCCTATTTACAAAGTACAAGTATGAAACGGGCAACTGCAGACCTTTCTGGCTGAGCTCAATTAAACAGCCACCTACACATGCCTTTACAGCGTATCTGTGTGATCTTACATTTTCCTCTTAAATTGTGACAAAAAATCAGGTCTAACTGAGTCAAGGTCTGAGTCTAAATATATGCACAATTGATGGCACTAAGAATAAATGAGCCCCCGCACATTTTAATCTTTAACTATTGGTTTAGTAATTCTTAGGTCCCTTTTCGGATGAAAAACCGACATATATGTATCCCTATGGGATATGATGAACATCCGATGACATCAGTCTCCGCTATGGTCCATTTATCATGACGGAGGAAAGTCCTATTTTTCCATCCGTCTGCGGATCGGATGAAAGCAGACAGATGGTCCATTTTCATCCGATCCCCCCATAGAGGAAAGCGGAGATCTGACCGGTCCGTTTCTGAACAGTGTGCAGAGACGGACTAGTCATCTGCCGGCTCAGCGCTGATCAACGGAGCGATCCCCGCTGAGCAAGCGGATGTTCACTGGGCGGATCATCACGGGATCCGCCCGTGTGAAAGGGCCCTTACTCTAAAGTATTAGTTTCAGGGGTTAAAACTTACTCGGCTCGGGAATTTTCACAGTAAATACACAAATGAAAATGTTTTACATACAGATTTGAATGGCTAGTTGCGTTTTTCAATGTTTAAAATGAACCTGTACTGGAAACACAACTGGATCTCCGCAGTACACTGCTTCATAAATTAGTAAGGTTATTTCAGACAGAGCTTAATGCCCTCTTAAAAAGCAATCCGCGGCGGATCACTTTTCAGAGAGCAGTATAGCAGGGACTGAAAGGCGTTCTGGAGATGTTACTGCCTGTCAGACTCAGAGGCCAGTAGCTATAACAATGGAAAGGCTGACATAGAAACCAGCAGGATAAATACACAAGCAGATTCCCTTAAAGTGGGCTCATATGAGGCGCAGGGATCTCAGCACTAACTGTTCTTCACCAGAGCTCCTGATGGTGGAGATGGGTTTTGTCGTGTGTTAGTACCACGTCACGGTCCTCAGGATTGCCCCACCAGGAGGTGAGCAAGCTGGGTGCAGTAGCAGGTATAGCAGGTAGTGATCAAGCAGAAGTGTAGTTGGTACACAAGGCAAAGATCGGTAAAAAATGGTTGCTGGATGGGATCAAGCAGAAGTGTAGTTCAGGAACAAGTCAAAGGTCGGTAATTATTGGCAATGAATATGCGGATGGCAATAGGAGTGTAAGGAGCAAGATATTGGTTGGAGAAGAGCACAACAATCTGGCAAACAGGAAGTGCAAAGGCATGGCTTCAATAGGAAAGTTCACAAGAGAAGCAAGGAGTTCAAGGTTCACCAGAAACAAGTAGAGAAGTAAGTTTGTCCAAGGGATCAGGCAGAGAGCTATCCAGCATCTCAGGTGGCTCAGCAAGAAGAGCTACTGCCAGATGCAGCAGAGGTCTTGGGTTCAGATCCCAGTCCTGACACTGCCACCTCCTAACACCTGTGTAAAGGCCTTGTAACAAATCCACCTGGAACCTTTAGTTTCCTTTGTCAGGAGTGCACTACTACTGGTGACACCATCCACAATCAGTCAACCTCAGGATTTTAGTGAGGTACTTTTGTAGGAGCAATGTACAAATATGCAGAGCAAACCATAACACACCTGTGCATGCTATTTGTACAGCCTTTTCAGGCTGTAATGTTAGAATGTTTTTTGTGGGTGGCCAGGGGAGGTAAAACTGTGTCTCAGCCAAGTGTTTTTACTGCACCCCTCCCCTTGTTCTCTGTATATCTGTAAACTTCCAATGTGGCAGTACTTAATACCCAAAATTATAGAACAATTTTAACCTGGATAATCCCCACACTGCTTTAGGGAATACTCCAGAGAGATAATGTTTAGATATATTTTGGACTGTTAAACTGCCTTGGTCTAAATATTATACACCAGATATTATCATGGGACTTTCTGGCCCTTACAGAACCTTTGCAATAGACTCAGAACATTCCATCCTCCCCAGGTCCTAACCCAAGTGCTACCCCTTTTCCAACTTTCCTTCATCCTTGCTAAACTCTATCAATACTCTATTCTACCCATCCTTGATGTCTTGTATTCTATTACTCATTCTATCTTCCACATACAGACAACGTATTTGTTGCAACCCAGTGTTTGTTTATCTAGTTAAAGTATATCCGAATGCAAAAAAGTGAAGCTTTATCTTATAGGAGAGAAAGTTAGGAATACAAGGATCTCCCTGTTCTTGCATCATCCATCCTGTGGATTGCTGCTCCAGGCATCTCTTCTGTTACATCTTGAATATTTTCTCCCCAGTCATCGGAAAGTTTTGAGAATAGGAAGCAAAGCCCTGCTGCTACCAAGATGGCCTTGTAGAACAAGGCATTTTAAGTCAGAAATGGGAAAAGGATTAGTTGCATGAGACTACAATTAATACTTTTTACTATTCCTTTGTCTTTTGCTTGCCTTTTTGGACAGAGCTTCATCAGTTTAAGGTTTCTTTACATCAGCAATCGTAGCTCCCATATTTCTGTTCACAGGTTTCCTCTAATGTTGCTAGATTAAACATTTGAGCGTGCGTTCCACGGTTCGTGCAGTGAAAACCGGAAGTACCGGAAGTGACATATTTGCTTAACAAGTTGGTCCTTTCTTACGCGTTTTGTCATTCAAACGTCATCTGAGGCACTGCAGATGACGTCTGAATGAAAAAACGCGTAAGAAAGGACCAACTTGTTAAGCAAATACGTCACTTTCGGTACTTCCGGTTTTCACTGCATGAACCGTGGAACGCACGCTTGGCATACAGAGAGCATTGCTTCCTTGTCCTACATTGGTCAGTAGAGCACTGGAGCTCTTTGATTTTTAAAGAAAACCTTTTTATGAATAAAACATAGCTTTACAATATTACACTATAGGGATCTTTTCATTATATTAAATTACATGTGGATACCTGGCTGGAGCTTACACCGCAGAGGGGGATTTAGTAGGAATTATTACACTCTCATACTCGTGGATGGATCTTCTTCCTTGGCTGTGAGGGGGACGCCGTGAACGAGAGATACCAGGATTCGGAGTGGATTTCTACTATACGCTTTTACCCCTGCAGGGGTGAAGCACTCTGGTGAGTGCAAGCACATAAGGGGAGCACGGAAAAGTCACTTCAAGCAATTATTTTCACTGATTATTTGTATAGACTGTCACGATTTGGATGGAGCACATGTCACTTTTGGAATTTTTATGGACAATTTGCATAGTTGATTTATTTATTTATTTATCAATTTTTATAGCACATTTAACTGAGTTGAAGCACAATTCACTTTATAAATAATTTTTGATGCTTTCTCTAGCACTTTGCTAGCACCAGTCACTTTTTTAATATAACAGTACCATTTATGTTATAGGGTTGCAGTTTGCCATTTACACCTATTCGATAGTAATTTCTCATTTTACTGTGTTACTTTATACATCCTTAGTAGGGTTTAAATAGCACCTTATTAATTTATCACATTGCACACACAGGGCTCTTCCCCCTGTGTGTAGGCTACACATGTTTAAATTGATTGAAGTCCTTCCACATGTATATTGAAGATTAAAAATGGCCTCATCCAATTTCACTTGCTGCATGCTCGTTTAAAGATGACCTAGGCTATAAGAAGATTGCCAAGACCCTGAAACTGAGCTACAGCATGGTGGCCAAGACCATACAGTGGTTTAACAGGGCAGGTTCCACTCAGAACAGGCCTCACCATGGTCAACCAAATAAGATGAGTGTACCTGCTCAGCGTCATATCCAGAGGTTTTCTTTGGAAAATAGACAAATGAGTACTGCCAGCATTACTTCAGAGGCTGAAGGGGTGGGGGGTCAGTCTGTCAGTGCTCAGACCATACACCGCACACTGCATCAAATTGGTCTGCATGGCTGTCGTCCCAGAAGGAAGCCTCTTCTAAAGATGATGCACAAGAAAGCCCAAAAACAGTTTGCTGAAGACAAGCAGACTAAGGACATGGTTTACTGGAACCATGTCCTGTGGTCTGATGAGACCAAAATAAACTAATTGGGTTCAGATTGTGTCAATCGTGTGTGGTGGCAACCAGGTAAGCGTGTGTGTCGACGACACTCAGACAAGCATGGTGGTGGGAGTGTCATGGTCTGCGGCTGCATGAGTGCTGCCGGCACTGTGGAGCTACAGTTCATTGAGGGAACCATGAATGCTTGCTAACATGTACTGTGACATACTGAAGCAGAGCATGATCCCCTCCCTTCGGAGACTGGGCCGGAGGGCAGTATTCCAACATGATAACGACGCCAAACACACCTCCAAGATGACCACTGCCTTGCTAAAGAAGCTGAGGGTAAAGGTGATGGACTGACCAAGCATGTCTCGAGACCTAAACCCTATTGAGCATCTGTGGGGCACCCTCAAACGAAAGGTGGAGGAGCGCAAGGTCTCTAACATCCACCAGCTCCGTGATGTCTTTATGGAGGAGTGGAAGAGGACTCCAGGGGTAACCTGTGAAGCTCTAGTGAACTCCATGCCCAAGAGGGTTAAGGCAGTGTTGGAAAATAATGGTGGCCACACAAAATATTGACACTTTGGGCTCAATTTGTGCTTACTTTTGTTGCCAGCGGGTAGTGGGCAGTGTCAGTAGAGCAGTGGATGTGTCAGTAGGGCAGTGGATTTTACAATTATTTTTAGGAGCTTTGGTGAATTATCAGCAGGGAGAATCTGCTCTGCACTGGGTGATTAGGGTATTCCCGGGCACACCCGGCACACCCCATGTGCATGCCTATGCCAGTGATGGGTGGAGCCCATGGTAGACAGAGCATGGGAGACAGATACCCCAGAGCTGCTGAAATGTAGTCTCCTTCAGTGCTAATCTAAATGCCTTTTGCAGGGATGAAGTCCAAGGCAAGGTGAAACAGCATTTGTGAGTATTGGTGAAGTGTCGGAATGAGTGTGCTATATGGGAGTGTACCCGGCTGGGCAGAGCTATAGAAGGGACAATCAGAGGTAAAGAGAACTAAAGAGGGCACCTTGATCCCCTTGACCGACAGCTGCGGATCCTGTGATGAGCTGATGGAAGATCCAATGGAAGCGGATCCTGTGATGAGCTGATGGAAGATCCAATGGAAGCGGATCCTGTGATGAGCTGATGGAAGATCCAATGGAAGCGGATCCTGTGGTGCTCCCAAGGAGAGGAATGAAGGTATAGAAGGAAGATGGTTTAAAAGATATGTGCTTGTATTCTCAGCAGAAATGATAGCTACAGAATGTCTACTCCTATGTGTGACTGAAGAATCCTGATGTGTGTCAAATGTGATGTCAGATGTCATGGAAATCTTTGTGACGTTACAGTAAAAAGTGTTCTCATATAAGGCCACAGACCAGGGATGTTGCTAGTATAAGGTGACCAGATTTTTAAAATTAAATCTGGGGACATATTCTTTTTTTACTAGTAATGGTGGCAATCAGCGACTCTCTGCCCCCGCATTACAGCCTGTCAAGTCTTACTCTCCGGGCCCCGGCTACTATTGGGTGGGGAGCGGAGGAAGATTACTCCACCAGGGAAGGCAAGAAAATAAGCAGGCAGGCGCCTGGCCAGGACTTGAGCCAAGGCAGAAGAACATGCAAGCGGAGCGGAATGGACATGCACCCGAAACTGAAGAAATATTCCCTCCAACACATGATCATCATAAAGGGGCACAGATAATGGAAAAAATAGACCCCTTTAAGCTAATAGGTGCGGTGGAGGAGGGGTGCGTAAATCAGAAATTATTTTTTTTAACTCTGCACTGACTGTCTTTGAAATTGCCCCAGCCCCTGTTCAAATCCAGTCCGGGGACAAAACCGGGGACAGACTTGGTCTGGGGACAGTGTCCTCAATCCAGGGACTGGTCACCCTATGTTAGTAGGCCTATGGCCAGGAGTATGACACATTAGCTCTAACGAGCAAGGCCCTCTGATTTCTCCCATATTGAATTGTCTGCCCTCATGTTGTAAAGCGCTGCGCAAACTGTTGGTGCTAGGGATGAGCTTCGTGTTCGAGTCGAACATATGTTCGACTCTAACATCGGCCGTTCCATTGTTCGCCGAAGATCGAATGTTATGGGCCGTTGGCGCCAAATTCGAGTGACGCGAACGGCCCACAATACACTGCGCCATCGCAGTGCAATCCCAGCGCTGTGATTGGCCAAGCATGCACTGTGACCCTGCATGCTTGGCCAATCACAGCGCCGGCAGTGAGGAGAGCCATAATTGGCCACAGGCAGGATGCTTGTGGCCAATCATAGCTCAGGGGGGTTTAGTACATGCCCCACACTATAAAAGGCCGCCAGCGCGGCGGCCTTGTGCAGTGTGTTCCGGCGTGCAGGGAAAGAGATACATAGGCAGGGACAGTGTATTCTATGTTCTATTCTTTTCTCAGGCATCTGCAGGAGTTAGTGGGTGTTGTGTGCCTCCAGCACAGTATACACCTGGATCTACACTTTATTGCTGTTCTCTAAGCTAGATAGGCAGGCAGGGACAGTGTGTTCTTTTCTCAGGCATCTGCAGCAGTTAGTGGGTGTTGTGTGCCCCAGCACAGTATACACCTGTATATACCTGTCATTGCTGTTCTCTAATACAGGCATCTGCAGGAGTTAGTGGCACAGTGTACACCTGTATATACCCGTCATTGCTGTTCTTTAATACAGGCATCTGCAGGAGATATAAAACCAAAAATGCAGCGCTTCAAAGTGAAAATCAGTCCATATAATTCATGACGAAAGAAATGGATGCAGGAAATTGAAGAACTCCACCACCAAAAACTTCAGAGTGAACAGATAACACACCACCACAAAAAATGTGCTCACAGTCTGCTTACCAAAAAGCGAGCATCATAAGCATGTAGTGAAATGCAGAGGGTCACAGATGGATAAGGCTCTCCTATCTTGATAGAGTAACAATCGAAGTGTCCGATAATTTCAAGATCAAAGGAACTTCCAGGATTTGGATATCATATATGCAGACCTCAGCAGGAGATGTTAAACCCATACAGAAAGAAAGGCAGCATAGTGAAGCCCGTAAGGTCAAATAAAATGTATTTAAAATTCTACTTACAGGGTAAAAAGATCATCAAGGCAAAAAAAGTATAATCCGCGGTTCTTAGCGTGCTCACATTGGTCAGCCTGACATGTTTCATCCAACAGGATATCATCAGAGGCGTGGCCAATGATGTGAGCACGCTCATTTATATACAGGAAGTAACAATCACATTTACCTGTGATAGGTAAACATGAAATGTGCACAGCTTTTCCTAATTGTCATCACACTCACATTTACCCATGACAGGGCAACATGAAAGGTGTGCAGCTGTTCCTTATTGTCATCACACACTCACAATTACCTGTGATATGGCAACATGAAAGGTGCACAGCTTTTTCCTTATTGTCATCACACATTCACAGAGCCGCACATGCGCACCACGACCGCACTGATAATGAAAAAAAGAGGAAAAAAAACACGGCCGTGCATGCGCGAACCGCCGTGCTAACCATGAAGACAGGAAGGAGAAACCACAATAACAATCACACTTCCAGAGGGGCGAGGCAGAGGACGGAACAGAGATGCGGCCACAAGTGTCCTGCAATGACATCTCTGTATGAGAATGTCAAACGTGATAATGACCTTCCTCGATGGGCAGAACAACAACCCGGAAATGAATCGCCACATCAAAAGGAGGTTCACTTGGATGTAAATGCAGGTAACACAATACAGCCGGGCTCTTTGTGGTGGTGTGTTATCTGTTCACACTGAAGTCTTTGGTGGTGGAGTTCTTCAATTTCCTGCATCCATTTCTTTTCACTTTGAAGCGCTGCATTTTTGGTTTTATACGTTTTTGAGTTTGCTTTGTTCACAGACTGTGCACGCTGCTTTATATATTGTGACAGCAGGAAGGTAAAGTCACCTGGTTGCATCCAGGGGGGTAGATATATTTCGCCCAGATTCAGGCTTTACGCCGACTTATACAACTAGGTGGAGAGTTGTATAAGGCTAGTGGGCTCATGGATGACTCATACCTCTAGGGAGAGGGCTGGGCGTCGTGCAGACAGGGAGTTGATGAGACCAGCTGAAGCTTGTCAGCTCATTTAGGCCTCTATAAGAACTCCCAGCTTCATTAGATGTTAGCTCATGCCTGGAACCAGACCTGTGTGGACTGTCTAGGGAGAGTGAATCCCTGTGCGGTGAGACAAAGCCTGTGTGGCTATTTGCTTGGACATTTAAAACCAGGGACTTAGGGACTAGGACAGCACTAGGCTGATCCCAGTTGTTAGTTAGGAAACCTGTATGTTTAGTCAGAGGTCAACTTGACCAGGATTTATTTTGGTTATGTTTCTTCTGCTTTGCTGTGTTTTGTCACTGTAAATAGAAAATAAACCGCACCTTTTTGATTTTGAAAACCACAACCTCCGTTTGCTGGGCCTGTTTTGTGTGGGGAGCCCATCCCGGGGGTCACACACACCCGCTGCCGAGCTAACCCCCTCACAGTTGGCGGAGAATGCGGGCAGTTTTTTTTTAAGCCAGCATGGAGGAGATACTGAAACAGCTGGCTCTAGCAAATGCCAATCAACAGCAGACAAATGCAGGTTTGCAAAGGAGCCTTGCAGCCCAGCAGCAAGCTCATCAACAGAGCCTTGCAGCCCAGCAGCAAGCTCACCAACAGAGTCTGGAAGCTCAGCAACAAGCCCAGCAGCAATCTGAGGCCCGCTTCATAGACCTGTTACAGAAGCAAGAGCAGAGACTACAACAAATGGAAGCAGTAATGCAGCAACGTCCGCAGACCAGTGAGGAAAGCCGTCCCACTAATACCGCGTCCTTTGGGGTGAGTCGTTTATTGACAAAAATGACTGGAGAGGATGATCCAGAGGTATTTTTGACCACATTTGAAAGGACCGCTGAAAGAGAAAAGTGGCCTGAGGAGCAGTGGGCTGGACTGGTGGCTCCTCTGTTAACTGGTGAATCGCAGAAAGCTTACTATGACCTAGAGCCTAACCAAGCAAAAGACTATGTGATGCTAAAAGCTGAAATTTTGGCAAGGCTGGGTGTCACCCAGGCTGTCCGGGCTCAGCGTGTGCATAACTGGACTTTCCAGCTTGGAAAACCCCCCAGGTCTCAAATGTATGATCTCATTCACCTGAGCAGAAAGTGGCTACAGCCAGAGACTTTGTCCGCACCAAAGATTGTGGAACGTGTTGTAATGGATCGGTTTTTGAGAGCTCTTCCTACTGCCATCCAAAAGTGGGTAAGCCATGGAGACCCAGAGACGGCCGATGGTCTTGTGGATCGTGTGGAGAAATACTTGGCTACAGAGAACCTGACGGCCTCTTCCAGAGACACTCGGACTTTCCACCCTAAGACCAGACCATCCCCAGGGGCGGATAAGAGGATTCCAAGGGGTGAGGGTGGAGAGAGTGAGAGGGTGGGAGCTCTACCCCAAGTTTGGCGAGAACAGCCTGGGAAATCAGCGGCTCAAGAGGCGGCAAGAAGGATCGTTTGCTACCGCTGCCGGCAAGCGGGACATATTGCAGCCAATTGCCCGGTTGTGGAGGAACCCATGCAGTGTGACTTTCTGACGGGCAGACGTCAGTCGCTGTGTGCGACATTCGCATGCACTGCCATTCGAGGAACTGAGAAACATTTATGCAAAATGTGTGTTAATGGTAGAAATGTTGTGGTATTGCTGGATTCAGGTAGCCTTGTGACCCTGATAAAGGCTGAGTTAGTTAAAACAGAGGTCTCTGGGAATAGCAAGGTAGCTGTTATTTGTGTGCATGGGGACACCCGAGAGTATCCAGTGACTACAGTGTGTTTCGAGACCCCCAAAGGTACCCTCTCTCATCCAGTGGGCTTAGTATCTCAGTTACCGCATGACGCCATTGTGGGAAGGGATTTTCCGAAGTTCTGGGAACTGTGGGATGATCCTGAGCCCCTCACTGGTGCCCCTATGTACCAGGAATGTGATAGCCAGAACTCCCCTGAGAGTGGTGAGGACTCTCCGGAATTTCCCTTATCAGTATTGGCAGGGGAGACTCAAGAAACTGGAGAGGAGCCCACCTCCTCAGACGAAAACCTACCGTCTGTGGAGTTTTCTGATCTTGAGGTTCACAGGGAAAACTTTGCCACAGAACAGTTGAAAGACCCCGCCCTAATAAAGGCACGGGAAAACGTAGTGAAAATAGATGGCGAGTTAGTGAACCCAGATAATACCTGCACTTACCCATACTTCAGCGTAGAGAAGGACCTACTGTATCGGGTGGCAAAAAGGGCAGAAGAAACCGTTGAGCAGCTTGTGGTGCCCAAACCTTACAGGAAGTTGGTGTTGGAGTTGGCCCATGGGCACCTTCTTGGAGGTCATCTGGGGACAGAGAAAACCCGAGAGAGGGTATTACAGAGATTCTATTGGCCGGGGGTGATGAAGGACGTAGAAAATTATTGTTCCTCCTGCCCTGTGTGTCAGAGGTTGGCCCCGATGCCACATTTCCGTAGCCCGCTGGTCCCTCTACCCATCATTGAGGTCCCGTTTGAGAGGATCGCCATGGATTTGGTAGGTCCTATAATCAAGTCCGCTAGGGGGCACCAGTACATATTAGTTATAATGGACTATGCCACCCGTTATCCAGAAGCGATCCCTCTCCGAAATACCTCGGCCAAAACCATAGCCAAAGAGCTATCTCTTGTTTTTAGCCGGGTGGGTATTTGTAAAGAACTGCTTACGGACCAAGGTACACCCTTTATGTCCCGGGTTATGAAAGAGCTGTGTAAATTGTTCAAAGTGACGCAATTGCGTACGTCTGTGTATCACCCCCAAACCGATGGGCTGGTTGAAAGATTCAACAAAACCCTAAAACAAATGTTGAAGAAAGTGGTGGATAGAGATGGAAAGGATTGGGACTGTTTACTTCCTTATTTGATGTTTGCTATTAGGGAGGTGCCCCAATCCTCTACGGGATTCTCCCCCTTTGAGTTACTGTATGGGAGACACCCAAGAGGGCTGTTGGATATTGCCAAGGAAACTTGGGAAAGTGAGAGTTCTCCCCACAGGAGTGTGATTGAGCATATCGCCCTGATGCAAGATCGAATTGCACAGGTAATGCCCATCGTGAAGGAACATTTGGCCCAAGCGCAGTTGGCACAGCAGAGAGTGTACAACCGTGGAGCCAAGACCCGTACCTTTTCCCCGGGGGATAGGATATTGGTACTTGTCCCTACGGTTGAAAGTAAATTCCTTGCCAAATGGCAAGGCCCCTACGAGATAATGGAAAAAGTGAGCGAAGTGAATTACAAGGTCAGACAACCAGGAAGGCGAAAGCCCGAACAGATCTATCACGTTAATCTGTTGAAAGCCTGGAGGGATAGAGAGTCCCTAGTCGCAGACACTTGGTCACCAGCTCAAACTGGTTGCGTGATTCCTGAGGTTGGAATAGCAACCACCTTGTCACAACCCCAACAACAGGAGGTTAAGGAGTTTGTGCTTCGCAACAAGGAGGTATTCTCTGAGCTGCCGGGACAAACATCTGGGGTAGAGCATGACATCATTACCCCGCCCGGTGAAAGGGTGAAGTTAAAACCCTATCGGATCCCAGAGGCTCGACGGGAGGCAATACGGGAGGAAGTACAGAAAATGCTGAACTTAGGGGTGATAGAGGAGTCCCAAAGTGATTGGTCTAGTCCCATCGTGTTGGTGCCTAAACCGGATGGGAGCTGGCGATTTTGTAACGATTTTCGTCAGTTGAACAAAGTTACAAAATTTGACACCTACCCCATGCCACGTATAGATGAGTTGATCGACCGGCTGGGAACAGCCCGATACATGACGACTCTTGACCTCACAAAAGGGTATTGGCAAATCCCCCTGGCCAAGTCGGCCAAAGAGAAAACCGCATTTGTAACCCCAGACGGGGCGTTCCAATATAAAAGAATGCCGTTCGGGTTACAGAATGCGCCGGCCACATTCCAGCGGAAAATGGACCAGATGCTGAGGCCCCATCGGAAGTATGCTGCGGCTTACCTGGATGACGTAATTGTCCATAGCACAGATTGGGCCTCACATCTGCCAAAAGTGCAAGCAGTCCTGGACTCTGTTCGGGAAGCGGGGTTTACGGCTAACCCCAAGAAGTGTACCATTGGGCAGGAGGAGGCCAAATATCTTGGGTACACCATTGGGAGGGGAGTAATAAAACCCCAACTCAACAAAGTCGAGGCCATCCAGAGTTGGCCACGTCCCAACAGCAAGAAGCAGGTACGAGCCTTTCTGGGAATCGCTGGGTATTATCGGCGATTCATTCCCCACTTTGCTTCTAAGGCTGTGCCCCTAACCAACCTGACGAAGGGGAAAGGGTCGGTCATGATTAAATGGACCCCCGAGGCTGAGGCAGCATTCCAATTCTTGAAACAAGCCTTATGTAGCCAGCCAGTGTTGTACTCACCCGACTTCTCTAAAGACTTTGTCGTACAAAGTGATGCGTCAGATGTGGGGTTAGGAGCAGTATTGTCCCAGGTCTGGAACGGGGAAGAGCACCCAGTCATTTACCTCAGCAGGAAGTTGAAGTCCCATGAGGTAAATTACGCCACCGTTGAAAAGGAGTGTTTAGCGGTGAAGTGGGCTCTAGATTCCCTTCGGTACTACCTGCTAGGTAGGCACTTTGACATGGTTACGGATCACGCTCCGTTAAAGTGGATGGCTCAAAACAAGGAAACAAATAGAAGAGTGAATAGGTGGTTCCTGGCCCTCCAGGAATTCAACTTCACAGTAAAGCATCGCCCTGGCGTTCAAATGGGGAATGTGGATGCTTTGTCTCGAGTACATGAATGCCTGATTGCTGGTGTTCCAACCCCGAGGTTAAAACAAGAGGGGGGGTATGTGACAGCAGGAAGGTAAAGTCACCTGGTTGCATCCAGGGGGGTAGATATATTTCGCCCAGATTCAGGCTTTACGCCGACTTATACAACTAGGTGGAGAGTTGTATAAGGCTAGTGGGCTCATGGATGACTCATACCTCTAGGGAGAGGGCTGGGCGTCGTGCAGACAGGGAGTTGATGAGACCAGCTGAAGCTTGTCAGCTCATTTAGGCCTCTATAAGAACTCCCAGCTTCATTAGATGTTAGCTCATGCCTGGAACCAGACCTGTGTGGACTGTCTAGGGAGAGTGAACCCCTGTGCGGTGAGACAAAGCCTGTGTGGCTATTTGCTTGGACATTTAAAACCAGGGACTTAGGGACTAGGACAGCACTAGGCTGATCCCAGTTGTTAGTTAGGAAACCTGTATGTTTAGTCAGAGGTCAACTTGACCAGGATTTATTTTGGTTATGTTTCTTTTGCTTTGCTGTGTTTTGTCACTGTAAATAGAAAATAAACCGCACCTTTTTGATTTTGAAAACCACAACCTCCGTTTGCTGGGCCTGTTTTGTGTGGGGAGCCCATCCCGGGGGTCACACACACCCGCTGCCGAGCTAACCCCCTCACAATATTTATATTTTTGCTGTTAGCGCAAGTATTTGTTCACCCTGTATACCATCTGCAGGAGTTAGTGGCACAGTCTACACCTGTATATACCCGTCATTTCTGTTCTCTAATACAGGCATCTGCAGGCGTTATTGGCACAGTACACACCTGTATATACCCGTCATTGCTGTTCTCTAATACAGGCATCTGCAGGAGTTAGTGGCACAGTATACACCTGTATATATCCGTCATTGCTATTTTCTAATACAGGCATCTGCAGGAGTTAGTGGCACAGTATACACCTGTATATACTCGTCATTGCTGTTCTCTAATACAGGCATCTGCAGGAGTTAGTGGCACAGTGTACACCTGTATATACCCGTCATTGCTGTTCTCTAATACAGGCATCTGCAGGAGTTAGTGGCACAGTGTACACCTGTATATACCCGTCATTGCTGTTCTCTAATACATTCATCTGCAGGAGTTAGTGGCAGTGTAAACCTGTATATACCCGTCATTGCTGTTCTCTAATATAGGCATCTGCAGGAGTTAGTGGCACAGTGTACACCTGTATATACCCGTCATTGCTGCTCTCTAATACAGGCATCTGCAGGAGTTAGTGGCACAGTATACACCTGTATATACCCGTCATTGCTGTTCTCTAATACAGACATCTGCAGGAGTTAGTGGCACAGTATACACCTGTATATACCCGTCATTGCTGTTCTCTAATACAGGCATCAGTAGAAGTTAGTGGCACAGTATACACCTGTATATACCCGTCATTGCTGTTCTCTAATACAGGCATCTGCAGGAGTTAGTGGCACAGTATACACCTGTATATACCTGTCATTGCTGTTCTCTAATACAGGCATCTGCAGGAGTTAGTGGCACAGTGTACACCCTATATACCCGTCATTGCTGTTCTCTAATACAGGCATCTGCTGGAGTTAGTGGCACAGTATACACCTGTATATACCTGTCATTGCTGTTCTCTAATACAGGCATCTGCAGGAGTTAGTGGCACAGTATACACCTATATATACCCGTCATTGCTGTTCTCTAATACAGGCATCTGCAGGAGTTAGTGGCACAGTCTACACCTGTATATACCCGTCATTGCTGTTCTCTAATACAGGCATCTGCAGGAGTTAGTGGCACATTGTACACCTGTATATACCCGTCAT
This sequence comes from Rana muscosa, assembly GCA_029206835.1. NCBI lineage: Eukaryota > Metazoa > Chordata > Amphibia > Anura > Ranidae > Rana > Rana muscosa. The sequence continues at coordinate 143,054,904 of CM055117.1, read as the reverse complement.
TGCTGTTCTCTAATACAGGCATCTGCAGGAGTTAGTGGCACAGTGTACACCTTTATATACCCATCATTGCTGTTCTCTAATACAGGCATCTGCAGGAGTTAGTGGCACAGTGTACACCTGTATATACCCGTCATTGCTGCTCTCTAATACAGGCATCTGCAGGAGTTAGTGGCACAGTATACACCTGTATATACCCGTCATTGCTGTTCTCTAATACAAGCATCTGCAGGAGTTAGTGGCACAGTATACACCTGTATATACCCGTCATTGCTGTTCTCTAATACAGGCATCAGTAGAAGTTAGTGGCACAGTATACACCTGTATATACCCGTCATTGCTGTTCTCTAATACAGGCATCTGCAGGAGTTAGTGGCACAGTGTACACCTGTATATACCCTTCATTGCTGTTCTCTAATACAGGCATCTGCAGGAGTTAGTGGCACAGTGTACACCTGTATATACCCATCATTGCTGTTCTCTAATACAGGCATCTGCAGGAGTTAGTGGCACAGTGTACACCTGTATATACCCATCATTGCTGTTCTCTAATACAGGCATCTGCAGGAGTTAGTGGCACAGTGTACACCTGTATATACCCGTCATTGCTGTTCTCTAATACAGGCATCTGCAGGAGTTAGTGGCACAGTGTACACCTGTATATACCGTCATTGCTGCTCTCTAATACAGGCATCTGGAGGAGTTAGTGGCACAATATACACCTGTATATACCAGTCATTGCTGTTCTCTAATACAGGCATCTGCAGGAGTTAGTGGCACAGTATACACCTGTATATACCCGTCATTTCTGTTCTCTAATACAGGCATCTGCAGGAGTTAGTGGGTGTTGTGTGCCCTAGTACAGTATACACCTGTATATACCCGTCATTGCTGTTCTCTAATAAAGGCATCAGCTGGAGTTAGTGGGTGTTGTGTGCCTCCAGCACAATATACACTACCCAATTGCTGTTTTTCCCATCTCCCTGCAGGCCATTACTATGTCTGGAAGGCCAACAAAGAGAGGCAGACAGTCATGAGCCAATAAAAGAGGGCAAGCAGGCTCTGTGTCTAGAGACAACAGTGCTGGTCGTGGACGCGGTGCATTGTCATCAGCACGTGGCCATGGGACACGCTTGTCCTTATTTTCGGCAGCTGGACGTGTTGAGCCACATCATGCCGAAGACTTGGTAGAGTGGATGACCAAGCCCTCCTCATCCTCCTCATCCTCTCTCACCCAGGCTCAGGGTACTGGCAAAGCAGCTGCCAAAGCATCCTCCTCCCTCGTATCAATGTCATCATCAGTCACTCTTTCCCTAGACCTACCATGTCCTCCTGAGGAGTCCCCCGAACTGTTTGAGCACAGTGTTGGGTACATGCTCCAGGAGGATGCCCAGCGTTTCGAAGGGTCTGATGATGATACACAGCTAGAGGAAGGCAGTAGCGTGAGCGCAGAGAGAGGGGATGCTCAAGAAGGACAGCAATCTGGCAGTCATGTTCCAGCAGCTGCAGCATACTGCCAGATTGGCTCCAGTGATGAGGAGGGAGGGGATGATGAGGTCACTGACTCCATGTGGGTGCCTGATAGGAGAGAGGAGGATGAGGAGGAGGCACATCTCCAACGAGGCAGGATGCCCTCCGGGGGCCAGCGTAAGGGCAGCACACTGACTGAATCACACCACAGAGCTACGCCTGTGCAGGGTGCTGCCTCTGCCCGTTATTCCAAAAGTTCTTTGGTGTGGGCCTTTTTTGAGGCTAGTGCATCAGATCGCACCGCTGCTATTTGCAACATATGTCTCAAGCGTATCTCGCGTGGCCAAAACATCAGCCGCTTGGGCACCACTTGCTTGACTAGACATATGTTGACCTGCCATGCAGCTCGTTGGCAAGCGTACCTTAAAGACCCACACCAAAGAACAAAGCGGACCTCTCCTTGCTCCTCATCAGCTGGGATCTCCAACCCCACTATACCTTCAGTCCTCTCTGAAACCTGCACTGAGAGGAATGAAGGTGTAGAATTAGGTGTGTCACAGCCAAGTACTTGCGGGCACTCTGCTAGCAGTACACCGACGTCTGATTGTAGCAGGCAAATTTCCCTGCCCCAGCTGCTGGACCGTCGAAGGAAGTTCACTCCCAGCCATCCACATGCCCAGAGGTTGAATGCTAGCTTGGCTAAATTGCTAGCAATTCAACTGCTGCCTTTTCAGTTGGTAGACTCGGCCCCTTCCGTGAGTTTATGCAATGTGCGGTCCCTCAGTGGCAGGTTCCCAAACGCCACTTTTTCTCATGGAAGGCGATTCCGGCTCTCTACCGGCATGTGGAAGGCAATGTCCATGCCTCGCTGGACAGGGCGGTCAGCGGTAAGGTGCATATTACCGCTGACTCATGGTCCAGCAGGCGTGGACAGGGACGTTAACTTTCTTTCACGGCCCATTGGGTCACTCTTTTGGCAGCTGGGAAGGATGCAGGACAAGGTGCAGTAGTGTTGGAGGTTGTTCCGCCGCCACGCCTCCAAAATGCTACTTCTGGTTGTGACACACCTCTCTCCTCCACCCCCTCCTCTTCTTCTTCCTCCATTGCCTCTTCCTGTGCTTTGTCCTCGGAACCAGCGGTGCTCCGTAGGCGTTCAAGGGGCTACGCAAGTACGCAGGCAAAAAGATGCCATGCCGTGCTTGCGCTGGTGTGTTTGGGGGACAGAAGCCACACTGGGGCAGAAGTTCTGTCAGCTCTGCAGATGCAGGCCGAGAGGTGGTTGACGCCACGCCAGCTTAAGCCAGGAATGGTGGTTTGGGACAATGGCACCAACCTCCTCTCCGCCCTCCGACAGAGACAACAGACCCATGTGCCCTGTGTGGCTCACGTCCTTAATCTGGTGGTGCAGCGGTTCTTGGGCAGGTACCCGGGCTTACAGGATGTCCTGAGGCAGGCCAGGAAAGTCTGTATGCATTTCCGCAGATCATATAATGCCAGTGCTCGGCTGGCTGAGCTGCAAAAGGAGTTGAACCTGCCCAAGAACCGCCTTATATGTGACATGCCCACGCTGCAGCAACTGCACACGCAGCAGAGGGCCATCAAGGAGTACCTGTGCGAGTACGGCACCAGGACAGGGTCAGGGGAGCTCAGGTTTTTTTCACCACGCCAGTGGGGCATGATCAGGGATGCATGCACTGTCCTGACACCATTTGAGGAGGCCACGAGGATGGTGAGCAGTGACAGTGCATGCATCAGTGACACTGTACCTCTTGTCCACCTGTTGGAGCATACGCTGCGTGAAATAATGGACAGGGCACTTGAGGCAGAACAGAGGCAGGAAGAGGAGGACTTCCTTGCCTCTCAAGGCCCCCTTTTCCCAGACAGTGTTCCTTTTGTCCCACCTATCACACAGGAAGAGGAGGAAGAGGAGGAGGAGGAGTAGGATTGTGTCAGCATGGAGGCGGAGCATGGCACTCAGCATCAACAGCAGCAGTCTTTTAGGGATGATTTACAGTCCCAACAAACCCGTGGACTTGTACGTGGCTGGGAGGAGGTGGCTGCGGATCATGTCGTCCTTAGTGACCCAGAGGACTCCGGACCGAATGCCTCAGCTAACCTACGCTGCATGGCCTCCCTGATCCTGCAAACTCTGTGGAAGGATCCTCGTATTCTTCAGATCAAGGAGAGGGACCATTACTGGCTGGCCACTCTCCTTGATCCACGGTGCAAGGGTAAGGTTGCGGACCTTATCTTGCCGTCGCAGAGGGAGCAGAGGATGAGACAACTCCGGGAGGCCCTGCAGAAAGGTCTGTGCAACGCGTTCCCAGAGACTGGGAGGTTACAAACTCCTGGTCCTGGACAACGAGTTGCTGAGGCTTCGATCAGTAGCAGAAGGAGCGGTGGAGAAGGTGGCCATCTGACCGATGCGTTCAGACAATTTTTTAGTCCGCAGCCCCAAGGTATGATCGGTTCCAGCAACCATCGCCAGTGTCTGATATACATGGTGCAGGAATACCTAGGGGCAAGGTCAGACTTGGACACCTTTCCCACAGAAAATCCTCTGGCTTACTGGGTCTTGAGGATGGATCACTGGCCAGAGCTTGCACAGTATGCAATTGAGCTACTGGCCTGTCCTGCATCCAGCGTTCTTTCGGAACGCACATTCAGTGCTGCTGGAGGCTTTGTCACGGATCACAGGGTGTGCCTGTCCACCGACTCGGTTGTTCGACTGACCTTCATAAAGATGAACCAGTCTTGGATCACCACCAGCTACCAAGCACCTGAAGCTGATATAACTGAATAATTTATTTTCAAATGTCACATCCCTTCAAGACTGATGCTGATGCTGAGTGACTGTCCTGTTATGTTGACTGACTATCCTCCTCCTCCTCAATGATCCGATTCTTGATGATAGCTTGGAAGAACTTTTTTGTTTCTGGGTGCCGCCACCAGTGGCTAAGGCCCAATTTTTCAGCCCCTGTTTAACAGGGGCATGTAATTACATTTTTTGATGCAATGCTTTGCAGCAGGGCTCATTCCTGCACTCCAACTAAAGTATCTGGGAGAGGTTGCAGTGCCGTGGCACCAGCACCAGTGCCTAAGGCCCAATTTTTCAGCCCCTGTTTAACAGGGGCATGTAATTACAATTTTTTATGCAATGCTTTGCAGCAGGGCTCATTCCTGCACTCCAACTAAAGTATCTGGGAGAGGTTGCAGTGTCGTGGCACCAGCACCAGTGCCTAAGGCCCAATTTTTCAGCCCCTGTTTAACAGGGGCGTGTAATTAAAATTTTTGATGCAATACTTTGAAACAGGGCTCATTGCTGTGCTCCAAGTACAGTATCTGTGAGGGGTTGCAGTGTTGTGGCACTAGTGCCTAAGGCCCAATTTTTCTGCCCCTGTTGAAGGCATGTAATTACAATTCTTGATCTAATAGTTCACAGCAGGGCCCATTCCTGCGCCCACCAAGAGTAACTGTGAGGGCTTACAGTGTTGTGGCAACACCACCACCAAAGGCCCAATTTTTCTGCCCCTCTTCAACAGGGGCATGCAATTACAATTCTTGATCTAATAATTTACAGTAGGGCCCATTCATGCGCCCACCAAGAGTAACTGTGAGGGCTGACAGTGTTGTAGCACCAGCGCCACCACCAAAGGCCCAATTTTTCCTACCACTGTTCAACAATGGCGTGTAATTACAATTCCTGATATAATAGTTTACAGCAGGGCGTTCCAGCGCCCACCAAGAGTAACTGTGAGGGCTCGCAGTGTTGTGGCAACACCAACATCTAAGGGGCAAATTTCAGCAGAGTATATACGGCACTCTTCCTAGGGGTAGATTTCCTCTCACTTCCTGTTGTCTTCTTCCGTTTGCAAGTAGTAGTAGTTTGTAAGTTGGATGTTTGAAAGTAGGGACCTGCCGTATATACTCTGCAGAAATTGGCCCCTTAGGTGTTGGTGTTGGCACAACACTGAAAGCACTCACAGTTATTCTTGGTGGGTGCTGGAACGCCCTGCTGTCAACTATTATATCAGGAATTGTAATAACATATAATTGTTGATCAGTGGTAGTAAAAATTGGGCCTTTGATGGTGGTGCTGGTGCCACAACACTGTAAGGCCTGACAGTTACTCTTGGTGGGCGCAGCAATGGGCCCTGCTGTGAATTATTAGATCAATAATTATAATTGCATGCCCCTGTTGAACAGGGGCTGAAAAATTGGGCCTTTGGTGGTGGTGGTGGTGGTGATGGTGGTGCTGGTGCCACAACACTGTAAGGCCTGACAGTTACTCTTGGTGGGCGCAGCAATGGGCCCTGCTGTGAATTATTAGATCAATAATTATAATTGCATGCCCCTGTTGAACAGGGGCTGAAAAATTGGGCCTTTGGTGGTGGTGGTGGTGGTGATGGTGGTGCTGGTGCCACAACACTGTAAGGCCTGACAGTTACTCTTGGTGGGCGCAGCAATGGGCCCTGCTGTGAATTATTAGATCAATAATTATAATTGCATGCCCCTGTTGAACAGGGGCTGAAAAATTGGGCCTTAGGCACTGGTGGCACAACACTGCAACCCCTCACAGATACTGTACTTGGAGCACAGCAATGAGGCCTGTTGCAAAGTATTGCATCAAAAATTTTAATTACACGCCCCTGTTAAACAGGGGCTGAAAAATTGGGCCTTAGCCACTGGTGGCGTCACCCATAAACCAAAATGATCTTCCAAGCTATCATCATTAATCGTATCATTGAGGAGGAGGAGGAGGATAGCCAGTCAACATAACAGCACAGGCACTCAGCATCAGCATCAGTCTTGAAGGGATGTGACATTTTAAAATCAATTAGTCTGTTATATCAGCATCTGGTGTGTGGTAGCTGGTGGTGATCCAAGACTGGTTCATCTTGATGAAAGTCAGTCAATCAACCGAGTCGGTGGACAGGCGCACCCTGTGATCCGTGACAAATCCTCCAGCAGCACTGAATGTGTGTTCTGAAAGAACGCTGGATGCAGGACAGGCCAGTAGCTCAATTGCATACTGTGCAAGCTCTGGCCAGTGATCCATCCTCAAGACCCAGTAAGCCAGAGGATTTTCGGTGGGGAAGGTGTCCAAGTCTGACCTTGCCCCTAGGTATTCCTGGACCATGTATATCAGACGCTGGCGATGGTTGCTGGAACCGATCATACTTTGGGGCTGCGGACTAAAGAATTGTCTGAACGCATCGGTCAGACGGCCACCTTCCCCGCCGCTCCTTCTTTGACTGCCTGAAGCCTCAGCAACTCGTTGTCCAGGACCAGGAGTTTGTAACCTCCCAGTCTCTGGGAACGCGTTGCACAGACCTTTCTGCAAGGCCTCCCGGAGTTGTCTCATCCTCTGCTCCCTCTGCGACGGTACGATAAGGTCCGCAACCTTACCCTTGTACCGTGGATCAAGGAGAGTGGCCAGCCAGTAATGGTCCCTCTCCTTGATCCGAAGAATACGAGGATCCTTCCGCAGACTTTGCAGGATCAGGGAGGCCATGCAGCGTAGGTTAGCTGAGGCATTCAGTTCGGAGTCCTCTGGGTCACTAAGGACGACATGATCCGCAGCCACCTCCTCCCAGCCACGTACAAGTCCACTGGTTTCTTGGGACTGTAAATCATCCCTAAAAGACTGCTGCTGATGATGCTGAGTGACAGCCTCCACCTCCATGCTGACACAATCCTCCTCCTCCTCCTCCTCCTCTTCCTGTGCGATGGGTGGGACAGAAGGAACACTGTCTGGGTAAAGGGGGCCTTGAGAGGCAAGGAAGTCCTCCTCTTCCTGCCTCTGTTCTGCCTCAAGTGCCCTGTCCATTATTCCACGCAGCGTGTGCTCCAACAGGTGGACAAGAGGTACAGTGTCACTGATGCATGCACTGTCACTGCTCACCATCCTCGTGGCCTCCTCAAATGGTGCCAGGACAGTGCATGCATCCCTGATCATGCCTCACTGGCGTGGTGAAAAAAACCCGAGCTCCCCTGACCCTGTCCTGGTGCCGTAGTCGCACAGGTACTCATTGATGGCCCTCTGCTGCATGTGCAGCCGCTGCAGCATGGCCAACGTTGAGTTCCACCTGGTGGGCATGTCACATATAAGGCGGTTCTTGGGCAGGTTCAACTCCTTTTGCAGCTCAGCCAGGCGAGCACTGGCATTATAAGATCTGCGGAAATGCACACAGACTTTCCTGGCCTGCCTCAGGACATCCTGTAAGCCCGGGTACCTGCCCAAGAACCGCTGCACCACCAGGTTAAGGACGTGAGCCACACAGGGCACATGGGTCAGTTGTCCCTGTCGGAGGGCGGAGAGGAGGTTGGTGCCATTGTCGCAAACCACCATTCCTGGCTTAAGCTGGCGTGGCGTCAACCACCTCTCGGCCTGCCCCTGCAGAGCAGACAGGACCTCTGCCCCAGTGTGGCTCCTGTCCCCCAAACACACCAGCGCAAGCACGGCATGGCATCTTTTTGCCTGCGTACTTGCGTAGCCCCTTGAACGCCTACGGAGCACTGCTGGTTCCGAGGACAAACCACAGGAAGAGGCCATGGAGGAAGAAGAAGAGGAGGGGGTGGAGGAGAGAGGTGTGTCACAACCAGTAGTAGCATTTTGGAGGCGTGGCGGTGGAACAACCTCCAACACTACTGCACCTTGTCCTGCATCCTTCCCAGCTGCCAAAAGAGTGACCCAATGGGCCGTGAAAGAAAGGTAACGTCCCTGTCCATGCCTGCTGGACCATGAGTCAGCGGTAATATGCACCTTACCGCTGACCGCCCTGTCCAGCGAGGACAAGACATTGCCTTCCACATGCCTGTAGAGAGCCGGAATCGCCTTCCGTGCGAAAAAGTGGCGTTTGGGAACCTGCCACTGAGGAACCGCACATTGCACAAACTCACGGAAGGGGGCCGAGTCTACCAACTGAAAAGGCAGCAGTTGAAGCGCTAGCAATTTAGCCAAGCTAGCATTCAACCGCTGGGCATGTGGATGGCTGGGAGTGAACTTCTTTCGACGGTCCAGCAGCTGGGGCAGGGAAATTTGCCTGTGACACAAGTACTTGCCTGTGACACACCTAATTCTACACCTTCATTCCTCTCAGAGCAGGTTTCAGAGAGGAGTGAAGGTATAGTGGGGTTGGAGATCCCAGCTGATGCGGTGCAAGAAGAGGTCAGCTTTGTTCTTTGGTGTGGGTCTTTAAGGTAGGCTTGCCAACGAGCTGCATGGCAGGTCAACATATGTCTGATCAAGCATGTGGTGCCCAAGCGGCTGATGTTTTGGCCACGCGATATACGCTTGAGACATATGTTGCAAACAGCAGCTGTGCGATCTGATGCACTTGCCTCAAAAAAGGCCCACACCAAAGAACTTTTTGAATGACGGGCAGAGGCAGCGCCCTGCACAGGCGGAGCTCTGCGGTGTGATTCCGTCGGTGTGCTGCCCATACGCTGGCCACTCAAGGGCATCCTGCCTCGTTGGAGATGTGCCTCATCCTCCTCCTCCTCCTCTCTCCTATTAGGCACCCACGTGGAGTCAGTGACCTCATCATCCCCTCCCTCCTCATCACTGGAGCCAATCTGGCAGTATGCTGCAGCTGCTGGAGCATGACTGCCAGATTGGTGTCCTTCTTGAGCATCCCCTCTCTCTGCTCTCACGCTGCTGCCTTCCTCTAGCTGGGTATCATCATCAGATCCTTCCAAACGCTGGGCATCCTCCTGGAGCATGTACCCAACACTGTGCTCAAACAGTTCGGGGGACTCCTCAGGAGGAGGACATGGTGGGTCTAGGGAAGGATTGACTAATGAAGATAATGATACCAGAGAAGAGGACGCTTTGGCAGCTGCTTTGCCAGTACCCTGAGCCTGGGTGAGAGAGGATGAGGAGGATGAGGTGGGCTTGGTCATCCACTCTACCAAGTCTTCGGCATGATGTGGCTCAACATGTCCAGCTGCCGAAAAGAAGGACAAGCGTGTCCCATGGCCATGTGCTGATGACAATGCACCGCGTCCACGACCAGCACTGTTGCCCCCAGACACAGAGCCTGCTTGCCCTCTTTTTTTGCCTCCTGACTGTCTGCCTCTACTTGTTTGCCTTCCAGACATTTTAATGGATGGCCTGCAGGGAGATGGGAAAAAGAGCAATAAGGGCTACCTTCAGGTGTATACTGTGCAGGAGGCTTAGCAACAATGACACTGACACTGTCCCCTGCCTATCCTTCTCTGTCCCTAAACACAAGGATTGAAAATATGGAACAGCAAAATTGGTTTAGAACAGAATAGCACACTGACACTTTCCCTCACTGTCCTACTCTGTCCCTCCCTACAAACAAGATGTAGCACAGAATAGCACACTGATAATTTCCACGAGTGTCCTTCTCTGTCCCTAAACTCAAGGATTGAAAATATGGAACAGCAAAATTGGTTTAGAACAGAATAGCACACTGACACTTTCCCTCACTGTCCTACTCTGTCCCTCCCTACAAACAAGATTTAGCACAGAATAGCACACTGATAATTTCCACGAGTGTCCTTCTCTGTCCCTAAACTCAAGGATTTGAAATATGGAACAGCAAAATTGGTTTAGAACAGAATAGCACACTGACACTTTCCCTCACTGTCCTACTCTGTCCCTCCCTACAAACAAGATTTAGCACAGAATAGCACACTGATAATTTCCACGAGTGTCCTTCTCTGTCCCTAAACTCAAGGATTGAAAATATGGAACAGCAAAATTGGTTTAGAACAGAATAGCACACTGTCAGTTTCACCCACTGTACCTCTCTGTCCCTAAACTCAAGGATTGAAAATATGGTTCAGCAAAATTGGTTTAGAACAGAATAGCACACTGACACTTTCCCTCACTGTCCTACTCTGTCCCTCCCTACAAACAAGATTTAGCACAGAATAGCACACTGACACTTTCCCTCACTGTACCTCTCTGTCCCTACAAACAAGGATTAGCACAGAATAGCACACTGACACTTTCCCTCACTGTACCTCTCTGTCCCTACAAACAAGGATTAGCACAGAATAGCACACTGACACTTTCCCTCACTGTACCTCTCTGTCCCTACAAACAAGGTTTAGCACAGAATAACACACTGTCACTGACACTCTCCCTACCTATCCTTATTTGTCCCTAAACACAAGGAATCCAGGATTAGTAAAGGAAAAAAAATGACACTGTCCCTGCCTATGCTTCTCTTTCCCTGCTCCGGAACACACTACACAAGGCCGCCGCGCTGGCGGCCTTTTATAGTGTGGGGCGTGTACTAAACCCCCTCAGCAATAATTGGCCACAGGCATCCTGCCTGTGGCCAATCATTGCTCTCCTCGCTGCCGGCGCTGTGATTGGCCAAGCATGCGGGGTCACAGTGCATGCTTGGCCAATCACAGCGCCTGGATGACACTGCGATGGCGTAGTGCATTGTGGGCCGTTCGCGTCACTCGAATTTGGCGCGAATGGCCCAAATCGTTCGATCTTCGTCGAACGATCGAACAGCCGATGTTCGAGTCGAACGTATGTTCGACTCGAACACGAAGCTCATCCCTATTCCCCAGTACTCTAATACGAAGATCTAAAAATTTAAAATTAAACTTTTTTTGATTACACTGATACATTAATGCCTTGTTCACCCAGACGTACTACAGCATACACCCATGCAATGGCCATGTTTCCCAGCAGGCAGTCTCTATTATGTCAGTTTGACAGCCCTTTGGGGCCATTCTGGACAGCTCTCAAATCAGGAGCAGTGGCTGCATCCGTTCAGCAGCTGCATTCCAACTGACATGAATGGGACTGCCTGCATGGGGACACACGGAACACCTGACATCCCATGCAGGCAAGCATGGCCCTGTCATAAGTATATGCTGTAGTACACCCTTGTGAATGAGCCCTAAATGTATACCCATTTATTTCCTATTAGTACTCATAGCCCTGGTTCACACTGGTGCGTTTTGACATGCGATTTGGCATGTCAAAACGCATGTCAAAACGGCGGAATTTGCCGCAAATTGCCGGCAATGGCACCATCCTAATCGGTGCAACGCCGCACCTGCGGCGCTGCACCGATTTCAATTTTTTTTTTCTGTACTACATTTTGCGATTTTGGCCTGCGATTTACATTGACATCTGTGCAGAAACCTGCACAGATGTCTCTGTAATCGCGGCCGAAATCGGGACTGACCAGCGGGAGTGAAATCGTGCGAATTTAGCTGAACTCGCACGGCTTCACTCTCGCAGCACAGTGTGAACCTGGGCATAATAACTGTTCTGCGGTATTCTTAATAATTTTTTCCCAAAATGTAACTGAGGCCAAACCTTACCTTAAAAAAAAAGTTTCTTATCCATTTGTCCATATATTGATTATCCAAACTGGGTGAAATTCTGGCTCCCATTGCTGCCCCTATCTTTTGTAAATAGAATTGTTCCTCAAACCAAAAGTAATGATGTATTAAACAAAACTCCAGGCAATTAATAATAAATTAATATTGCGATCCTGTTACAATGCCTCCTTGCCTGCTGCTAAGCCCTTTTTGGGAAGTTACAATCTCTTCATTCTCTTTATTTTGCCGTCTGTAAAAACGTATCTCCTTAAAGTCCGTACCACCCCTTTGATATTTCTTTCTTTTTTTAATTTAAATTCTCTACTTTAAGGTGTGAACCTTTACCTTGTAAAACAACTCATTCAGTTTAGAATAGAAACTTAAGACAGAACGTTTGTGTGTATTTATAAAAAAAAAAAATTATAAGTACCTATTTTATATTTTTTTTATAAGTGATCACATGACCTCTATTTTCAGCTGCATAATAGGCTTAGAGAACTGGGGTGGAGACTGCAGGGAGGCCCGTCAGAGAAACAGCAATATACAGATCTTCTCAGTGACTAGCTGTGCAGGGGGGGGGGGTGTCAGCACAGGTCTGACTACTGGGGTACAGGCACCCAAGTACAATGCAAAATACAGAAAACTGACCATGCTGAGATACATGTGCTGACATGCCCTTGTGTGGTCAGTTTGAAAAAGCAGGAGTACTGGCAGGATCACCTGCTATTTCACACAAAGGAAACAATGCAAATAAAAGGCTACATTTTCATACGAATACATGGAAACACAGACACATTTCAGGAAAATGAAATGTTGGGGTAACATACACATTAACTAAGAACTTCTTTAACCACTTAGCGACCGCCCACCCTTAAAGTACTGTAGGAAAGTGATGTACCCGTATGTGGCTGCCTACTTCCGGGCTTAGGGCGCGTACATGCATGCCCACCCAACCAGCACCCGCTGTGATTGTACACAATAGGAGCCTGTCAGCAAGTCCCGACCAATGATTCACGGCTCGGATCTGCTGGTCAGCTGTGTATATTCACAGCCCAGAGCTCTGTGTTGGCATTCAACACAGAGCTCTGTACACAGGGAACGATCTCTGTGTTTCTCATCCCTGCAAAGCAGGGATGAGAAACAGAAATCAATTAGTAAAATCAGTACACTTTACACACATGACACATAGTTAGGCACATATTTAATCCCTTGATCGCCCTAGGTGTTAACTAACCTTCCCAGCCAGTGTGAATATTACAGTGACAGTATAATCCCTGATCACTTTGTGAAAGTCACTGGTGATGTCAGTGGCAGTTAGTCAGTTCCCTCAATTGTCAGTTGGTGTCAGATTACCGGCCGCACTATCGCAGTCCCATTATAAGTCATTGTTCGCTGCCATTAGTAGTAAATTCCAGTATATGTACCTTAGTTTGTAGGTGCTATAACTTTCATACAAGCCAATCATTATACACTTGTCGGGATTTTTTTTTTTTATCAAAAACATGTTGCAGAATACATTTTGGCCAAAATTCATGAAGAAATTGTATTTATTTATTTATTTTTATTGGACATGTTTTATAGCAGTAAGAAAAAAAATTTGCGAGCTCCATGACCGTGCCCGTGGGACCCGGGGACTCGATGTCCGCCGGTGTCCCGCGATCGTGTCACAGAGCTGAAGAACAGGGAGATGTCAGTGTAAACACAACATCTCCCCGTTCTTCCTAGTGACTTGTCACTGATCGTCTGTTCCCTGTCATCGGGAACAGCAATCAGTGATGTGTCACGGCAAGCCACACCCCCTACCAGTTAGAATCACTCCCTAGGTCACACTTAAGCCATTCAGCACCCCCTACAGGTTAACCCCTTCACTGCCAGTGTAATTTTTACAGTAATAAGTGCATTTTTATAGCACTGATCGCTGTAAAAATGGCAATGGTCCCAAAATGGTGTCAAAAGTGTCAGATGTGTCCGCCATAATGTCGCAGTCACAATAAAAATCGCTGATTGCCGCCATTACTAGTAAAAAAAATATATATTAATAAAAATGCCATAAAACTATCCCCTATTTTGTAGCTATAACTTTTGCGCAAACCAATCAATAAAGGCTTATTGCGATTTTTTTTAACAAAAATATGTAGAAGAATACGTATCGGCCTAAACTGAGGAAAAAAATATATTTTTACATATTTTTTGGGGAGATTTATTATAGCAAAAAGTTTTCAAAATTGTCGCTCTATTTTTGTTTATAGCGCAAAAAATAAAAACCACAGAGGTGATCAAATACCACCAAAAGAAAGCTCTATTTGTGGGAAAAAAGGACGATAAATTTTGTTTGGGAGCCACGTCGCACGACCGCGCAATTGTCAGTTAAAGCGACGCAGTGCCGAATCGCAAAAAATGGCCTGGTCTTTGGCCAGCCAAATGGTCCGGGGCTGAAGTGGTTAATGTAGTGCAGTGCCGAATAGCAAAAAATGGCCTGGTCATGAAGGAGGTAAAATCTTTCAGAGCTGAAGTGGTTAGTTTATCTGATGAGTTTTTATACTCTCCATTTCTTTAATGGTTCTAGTTTTGTCTTATATTCCTCAATTATGGCATTTATCTTTTTCAGTTTCCTTCTTTTTCTTATCAATAATGTTTTGTAATTTGATATCACAATAGTTGAAGAACTGAAACCATTTATTTTCTGAGTCTAGGTCATTTAGACTATCATTTGGACCTATATCTCATGTTAAGACCCCTAGGATAATACCTTCCATCATACACCTTTCTAAAGTTTTTATATCCCACCATAGACACACCTGTTCTCCATACTATGTTAAAGGTGCTTAAGTACATCCTCCACATTTGCGGACCCACATTTTCTCCCCATGATAGAAAAATCATCTAAATTCACCTCTGTATTTTCTACATGTAGCGGGTATTTGAATTTAGGGGAAGCATCTGGGTGGTAGTCTAGCCCAGATGAACTGATTGCTTTTATGGTTCTTGGAGGACTCTGGTGGTGTGAGGTTCCCTGGGCCTATAGGTGGCGTTGTTGCCGGGGGCCGGAGGTGAACTCACACCGCAAGACTGTGCCTTTTTGTTCTCCCCTGGAGCTGGTACAGCGAGGCGGGGAACCCGCTGTGACGCGAAAGGAGAGGAGATAAAAGGGGCGGACGCCCTTACCACGGGGTTTCAGAGTGCGGAGTCGGAGGACGTGGCCGCACCCAGGCACCTTCAGCTTGGGTGCTGGCGTTCCGGTGTTCCGGGCCCAGGTGCCTTTGACCTGGCCGGAGCAGAGATGGAGTCCATCTCAGGCACCTTTAGCCTGGGGTGAGGTACTATGGCGGATGCCTGGGGCTCAGTACCTTCGACTGAGTTCCGCGAGGGTGGAGGAATCCGAGGGGGCCCTAACTCCTTGGGTGCCTGTGTCTGAGTTCGTGAGGTCTGGTGTGCAGAACTTCTCTGGAGAGTCCGGCGCAGCATCGCTGGTGACAGAGAGGCCTCTGGTATCTCCCTTGGACGGATATCCTTCCCCTGACAGGGGCCGTGCTAGCGAAGGTAATTCACGTTCTATTTCACATAGTCAGTGGCAGTGACTATTCGCCACTGGTGATACCACAGTGGTTGGCAAGAGAAGGGAAAGGATTGTGCCTCGACCTATCCCCATTAAGACTAAGTTGTTGCAAAAGAATCCAACTTAACCGTGCTGTGTGTTTATTCGCTGAGAAGAATAAAACTGTGTTGGACCTATTCACTGTGTGGAACTCTGGTTACTAGGAGCAAAGGAGTCAGGGACGAAGTACAGGACTTGACTCTAGGACACCTACACAAAGCCTGATCTTTCTGGCCTTCACCTCTTCACTATGGAGGACATGGGTCGTGGTGTATCTCATCCCTCCCCCCAGCACTAACACCCCTAGACAAAGAAAGACAAGCCGAGAATGAGAAGGGGTGAGAGGGGTGAGGTCGCTACATACAAATTGAAAGAATTCCCACTTTTGATCACATGACTAGTATTATCAAAGACCTGGGAGATCATGGAATAGAATCCAAAAAGAAGCCGCGTGGCATGGATAGCTTGCTGTAGTAAGAATGACCAGATTGTGCCTTATGCCCCGTACACCCGATCCAAAAATCGGACGACAGATCGTCCGACTTTTTTTGTTTACTAGCTGCAAGTAGAAATTGAATAGGTTACTAAAGTCACGAAAATTCTCGTACGACAGAAGAAAAAATCGGAAGTGATGTCATGTGTTGTAATGTATTTGTGTTGTATTTTCAGACGACAACTGTACTGACTAAACGAAAATCGTACGATTAGGTATCGTACAACGAAAATTTTCGTGCATGTCTGATAAAATAATATCAGATGAACTGTCATGATCGGCTCACGGAAGCCCTGTACTAACGATCCGATTATCGTACGATTCTTCCTCGGACGTCATTTTTCGTACGATGTTCGGATCGTGTGTACGGGCCATTACAGTGGTAGTAGCTTAAAGTAGGGTTGATTAAAAAGAACCTGTCCTAGATGCTGTATATACTGCCCACCTAGGCTACAGTCCTTGTACTACAAAATACTTACTATGCCACAATTTACAGTCTCCCAAACACACACAAACCTCAGGACAAAGTAGGAGATAGACAGAGAGAGGGAGAAAGAGAGTGTGAGTATTCCCCATCCATGAGTAGTGCCACAAAACCTGGAAAAAGGCTGCAGATTTAAGCTGACCAAGACATTAACAGCGGAGGAGACAAGAAATCAGCTGTGGTGGAAAGAATCCAGGTTCCTTGTACTCACAAAATACTCCTTAATTAAAAAAATGAAAACAGAATCCTATAGACATGCATATCTTTTAGAACAAAAGGATAATTTTTCAAAAATTGAAACTTTTATTATACATCTTTCTCTGCATAGAATATAGACAGACAGCAAATACTTTGATTCTAGCTAGAGATGAGCTGAAAGTACTAAATCTTTCAAATCAATTCTGACAATTATTAAGGCTAATAGGCAAAAGATATCTACGGCACCCTTATTTTTAAAGAGTTTTCCAAATTCTGATAAGCCCCCTGCATGCAGACTCCCACAACTCTGGGCCCATGACCCTTGTCCTCATCAATATAGTGACAAGGTGCTTTTCTAGAAGGTTCTTCCCTAGCTGGGTACCATCCCCATGTTGAGGGCATATGGAGCAGTATAGTTCAGGAGGGTGGGGTCCCCCCTTTTCTGTCCAACCAGGCTGCATGCTTAGATGAGGGTCATTATTAAATCTGAGGGGGGGGGGGTAAATTTGTGTTTGATTTTTGCATATGGTGCCTTCTTAAAATTCATACCAAACGTAAAAGGAACTTGTATATATTTTGGAGGCCTTTTTTTATGTGTTAGCGACCCGTCCCACTACTTTGTTTACATTAAGCTGTTAGTCGGAGTCCCTGCTCACAGCTGAGTGACCAGGCATGGATGTACTGTATCCCTGGTCGCTGCCAGCTCCCTTACAAACAGCATGAGAGGGAAGTCACATTTCACAGGTAGCAATACCAATTCTAAATATCCCACTTCCCACTAGTGTTGTAGGTTGCAATATGGGATGTGGCCAAAGGTTCCTGAAAATTCAAATTTTGGCCCCACTCCCAACATGGAAAATTTGGACCAAACAGGGGTGCAGCATAGTAAGCTGCACCGTTGTAGGAGAATGTAGGATCCTTAAATGTACTGTATGTCCAATCCCAGCTGTCAGGCAAGGAGAAGGTTGGATTTAGTTGGTTGTTGGCTTTGGGAAGCAGACATCTGCTGTGTCAAACGTAAGTGCACACAGTGTGATTGTTCCCCTTTTGGAGCAGGGATTGAGTTCTCAGCTATACCCAGGAACATAGAGCAATTGGACCATAAAATGAATTTGTACCAACTTTGATTGATGCTGAGTTTCTCCTAGTGTAGCTATTTGAAAGACACCTTACCTGTGATGGGTCATTATTGAATACTGAAAAAATCTATATCTAGGAAATGTTGTAATAAGGAAGCTTTGTTTATCCAGGTGCCTTCCAGCTGATATATTCTCTTGTGAGGAGGAGATCTTGAGGAGACCCTACATGTGGTGAAGAATGAGACAAACACTATGGAGGTGTTGGGATTCCGATGGTTGAAATAATTGGGCTCTGCCACTCTGGTTAACTATCATGTGGTGTCTTAAGAGCCCCAGTCTTGATTAATTCAGCATCATGTAGTAGGTCCTGGGCAAAAGCTCCCCAAGTGTCCAAGTTTATCGAAAGTCCAGAGTTCAAGATGGGGTTAGATAACCTCGAACTACGTTTTTACTGATGTCCCGGGTCTTAAGAAATTAAAGCCTGGTGGTACAAGTAAACCCATTCACGTGTTTCTCTCAGAACAGGTTTCCTTAGCATGATAACAGCTCCAGTTGTTTAAAAAAAGAAGAATGTGACAACTTCACTACGTTTGCACATCATTATGCACAAGAACTTTGTATTGTTTAATTAAATCACAAAATATGTTTGGTGTTCTGTTTTTATCCAAGGTTGATGACTCCTAAACTACTAAAACTTTTTTGATGACCCTCAATTTGCCATCACATGAACAGATTATATTACTAAAACACAGCTGAAGGTGAATATTATAAGTAATTTCAGCTGAATAAAAGGACATAATCTTCTCTGCTCTACCCTAAAAGTTAAATATTTGCCTGTTGAGCCAATAAGAGCGCTTAGTTTCTATTTTATTGTAGCTGAAATTGTTTTTTCTAGGTTTCTTTACAACTAATTGTGCTGTGCATTGTTTTATTCCATGGCTGTGAATGAGCATATGATATATTTTAATAGCAGTAGCAAAAGAGCAATAAAGACAGTGGTATCGCCTACATCTTCTATATAAAAGCAATTTAGGCACAGGAGAAAGCCAATTCTGCAGAGTCGTGTGTGTGCCAACATATTTTAAAGTAAGTATTATCAGCTTTTTGTTCAAGAAGCCAACTGATCAAATTATGAAAAATCTGTTGTTTTTTTTATCATTTTTAGTTGCATGAATAAGATAATGATGGGATGCAGGTATTTTAGTAAATATTGTGGTGTATCTATCGCCACCTTCTCAGCCTCATTCCAATCAAATTATAAAAAAAAAAAAAAAAATGTATTTCTTTGTTTTCAGTTGCATGAATACGATACAGACAGGATGCAGGCATTTATAGTAACTATTGTGCTGCTTCTATCAGCCACCTTCTCCGCCTCATTTCAATTAGAAGGAGGTAAGATAACCTTTTAATATGCTTAATGTTTAAAGATCCACTACTGTAAAGAAGAACCATTGGTCCCTAATTTGGAGGGACTGTTCTTCATTTTGAACCAAATCCATCTGTCCCACTTTCCTCCCCGTTTGTCCTTGTTTTGATCTATTGTAGAAACCTTTATTGTATCTACTGTTTTAATAACTAAAATGTTTTACTTTACTAAACTTTTAATTTAGCCTCTAAATCAGTGGTTCTCAACCTGGGGGTCGGGACCCCCTCGGGGGTCAAATGACGATTTGCCAGGGGTCACTCAATCCTGGGCTGTTCCTGAAACCCGTACCGCTCTCCCAGCCTTTTCGTGACCACGCAGCAGGGCTGTCTCTGGAGCCTGTGGCCGCCCAGCTGGGCTGTTCCTGAAGCCCGCAGCCGCCAATTCAGTTCACGGCATGGCTGGGATGGCAGACACTAGAGGCCAGCTGACTGGTGAGAAATGTGAAGTGGGAGTGGCTGAAGGAGAGCCTATCTCCTGATTTCGGCATAGGTGTCACTGCTTTGAGACACCACAAAGTCGGAGACACAGTGAGTTAAACTACCTGTGATTATAGTTGCCATTAAAAGTCCCCACTACAGTTCTCAGATCAGCAGGTGACGTTAATCAGGAGCATCCAAGTTGGCTGATCAGAACTCCCCGCAGCACTGCCACTGATCCCACTCCCCACCAGCACTGCCCCTCATTCCAACTCTCCGCCAGCACTGCCACTCATCCTATTCCCCCCACCCACCACCAAAGAGTAAGAGAAGGAATAAAAATAGAGAATACATGAAAGGGAGCGGAAAAGAGCAGGAGGAACAAAGAAAAAGGGGGAGAAAGAATAAGAGAAAGAATAAGAGAAAGAACAAGACGGGCGGCTAGAGAGAGGTGTGGGGAAATAAAACAAGAAATTATGATAGAGGGAGATAAAAGGGAAAGAAAGGAGAACAAAGAGAGTGAGAGTTGTACATCCTAAAATGTACCATAAGAGTTTTAATACTGTACGAGTGGAAGGGACTCAGGGAGCGCTAAATATCCATGGGTTAGTGGCGCAAATTACTTGCCTTGGGTGCTGACAACCCACGCTACGAAAATAATTCTACTGTTAGGGGTCCCCACAACTTGGAAAATTTTATCAAGGGGTCACGGCACTAGAAAGGTTGAGAACCACTGCTCTAAAGGATTACATTTGTACCTTGAAAAGATAGTATAAAGGAAGGGGAGTGGTAAATAAAGCACTTTTGGGTTTAAAGGAGAACTCCATCTTTTTAGGGAACATGTTTTATGTTGCTCCCATTTTTAGCACAAGACCCCTTTCACACTGGGGCACTTTTTAGGCGTTTTAGCGCTAAAAATAGCGCCTTAAAAGCACCTCTTAAGCCACCCCAGTGTGAAAGCCCGAGTGCTTTCACACTGAGGTGGTGCACTTGCAGAATGGGAAAGTGCTGCCGAAAGTGCCTGTAAATGCAGGCGCTATTAACCCTTTCTTTGGCTGCTAGCAGAGCTTAAAGGCGCCCCGCTAGCGGCCGAATAGTGCCGCTAAAACTAGCAGCGCTTTACCGCTAACGGCCGCACCGCCCCAGTGTGAAAGGGGTCAAAGATATGTTTACAACCCACAGCTCCCATCCCCAAACCGCCCCCATTACTGTACTTCCTACAGGCTTCTGCCATTTTTTTTTAATTTGGCGTGGCTGTGTGAGGCTCCACCTGCACAAACGCATCAATAACTATCAAAAAATGGCATTCATTGTCAAAAACTACAAGCAGCATATAGACTCATAACTTTCAATGGAGCACAAATGTGGTAAAGTCACCACACTTGTAGGCCTTTGATACTTCCTCCCGATTTATTTGTGGCTAAACGTATAGTTTGCAGGCACCACAGCATTGCACCCACCAATCCACTGATCAAGGTAGCAATGCTTTCCAGGCTCCAATGCAAAAATAATAATAAATACCCATTCTTCTGTTAGTCTAAAAAAAAATTATTTATGATTTTTTGCAAAAGAGAAGAAATACCTTTTAACCAGGGGGAGGTATGGCAGGAATGTGCCATTTGGCTACATAGTTTGTGCTAGAAGTCTGTATAGTATGGTTACAATTTTGTAAGCAGATCAAGCGTGCAAACAAAAGTAAAAATTACAGAAGTTGTAAAAATTCTACAACATTGCAAGTGTGTCATACCATTGTTACCTTTTTATGGTTTAAATCTTCTTTAAGGAGAAACTGCAGTCTGCTCACATAATTTGTAATAAAAACATCTTTGCCATTCTGAAGCTTCCCTCCAACCACTTTGCATATTATTTTATATATACTGTGATTCTGTACTTGCCAAATATGCTGCAGAAATCTCCCTCCACTAAGTCTGGCTACAACCATTTTAACTGTGGGCAGCTGAAGCTACTGCCTGTTCACTTCCTGGATTTACACAGACACATAGAGGCACACCTCCAGATCTGCAACTCTCATTGGCCCTCTTATGACTCATCCCCCCTCCCTTCATGGAAGACTCTCACAAGAGTAAGAGAGAGAGAGAGAGAGAGCTGTACATGATGTCTTAAGCCTAGGCTTTTTTTCTGACAAGAAACAGGAAGTGGTCTGTTTAATGTATTCACTGGCAGAAAAAAAAATGTTTTACTATCCAAAACAACAAGGGCAGAAGATTTAATAGATGGAAAGATGAAAAAATGACTGAAGGTCCGCTTTAATAAAACATATTGGCCCAGAAAAGATGATTAGGGAAGCTGATTACAGGTGACAGGGAGAAGGCAACTATATTAAATACATTATTCCCTCAGTTTATACAAATGAAAAGGTGGGATATAATAAACACGTCAGTAATGTTAATTATAATTTTATTGAAAGTACTCTTGTGGCTGACAGAAACCCATGTTCAAAAAAAGCTAGAAAATAATGAATTAATTACCAGGACTATATGGCTTGCCCCTGAGAGTTCTCAAAGAACTTAGCAATATTATAGCCAGACATTTGTTCCTAATTTTTAAGGACAGTTTACTGACTGGAATAATACCAGCAGACTGGCGAAAAGCAAATGTGGTACCAATATTCAAAAAAGGGCCGTGATATTTATCAGGAAACTACAGGCCATTTAGTCTCAGTCTAACATCAATAGTATGTAAACTCTTGGAGGGAATGATAAAGGGACAAAATCGGAAAGAGTGCAGCGCTAAGAAATTAATATCATGTGTGAAATAACTACTAACAAACCTTGAAATGTAAACAAAAAATAATAAATGAGAAATTATTTTTTGAAAATAATTTTTATTGGTTTATAAAAATATAACAAATACAGAGCTATAGAGTACATTCTCAGAAAAGTAAATTTCGTAGCATTGTAATTCACAAAGCAGCAAGTATTTCTGTGTCATACATCCAAATCAGTATACAATACAACCATTTGACCATGTACTCAAAATTGGCCCTTAACCATTTATCTCAAAAAGAAGAACTGGAGATTGTATTCTCCGAAAGAACATTTGGTAATCATTGACTAGTTTTTGTCCTTTGCTCCTATATATGTAAAAAACAAAAAAACAAACAAAAAAAAAAAGAAAAAGGTAAAATCGGGGAAAACAACTCCAGAAGTACCTGTGTAGTATTTAAGTACAACCAGTGCAGCTCTATGCAATCCGCATTATCTAGTAGGCCTATAATTTCCCAATAAATGCCAGTTATTTGTGAATTCCTTTAGTTTCCCTTCTTTAACCACTTCAACACCGGGCTTTTTTTTTACCACTTCCATACCGGGCCTATTCTGGCACTTCTTTTGCTAGAAAATTACTCACAACCCCCAAACATTTTATATTTTTTTTTTAGCAGACACCCTAGGGAATAAAATGACGGTCATTGCAACTTTTTTTCTTGCACGGTATTTGCGCAATAATTTTTCAAACGCCTTTTTTTGGGAAAAAAAATGGTTTCATGAATTAAAAAATAACAAAACAGTAAAGTTAGCCCAATTTTTTGTGAAAATATGAAAGATAATGTTACGCCGAGTAAATAGATACCTAACATGTCACGCTTTAAAATTGCGCACACCCATGGAATGGCGCCAAACTTCGGTACTTAAAAATCTCCATAGGCGACGCTTTAATTTTTTTTACAGGTTACCAGGTTAGAGTTACAGAGGAGGTGTGAAAGTGCTAGAATTGTTGCACACACTCTAACGCACGTGCCGGTATGTGGTTTGAACGGCGTTTACATATGTGGGCGGGACTTACGTGTGCATTCGCTTCTGATCGTGAGCTACCGGGGACAGGGGCGTTTTAATTTTTTTTTATTATTATTATTTTTTTTTTTTTTACTTATTTTATTTATTTTTTACACTTATTTTCCTTTCTTTTTTTTTTGATCACTTTTATTAATATTACAAGGAATGTAAACATCCATCTGGTCACCAGTCATCTCTATGCTCATCACGTGACCCACCACCGGCGCCGGGCGATCCTCTCCGGGTCCCCGATGGCACGGGAGAGCCCGGAGAAGCACCGGATGGAGGCGGGAGGGGGGGATGTCCCCTCCCGCCGCCTATAAGAACGATCAAGCGGCGGAACCGCCACTATGATCATTCTTATGATGCGCAGGATCGCCGGCTCTAAACAAGGATATCCAAATGATGCCTCTAGCTGCAGGCATCATTCAGATATCCCCCTACAAAGCCGAGGATGTCATATGACGTCCACCCAGGATGGGAGATCCCATCTGTGGACGTCATTTGACTATGGCTGGGTAGGGAAGTGGTTAATAGCAATAGATTTTTCATAGGAATAGGAGTCATCAATTAATTTTATTACTTCCCCTACCAGTGGAGGTTCTGTTGACTTCCATTTATGGGCTAGCGCCAGTCTGGCTGCATACAAAATGTGCATTACAAGTGTTCGATAAGGTGTGGGGTAAATATCCATGTCAACACTCAATAAAGCTTGTTCCACTCTTAATTTATTATGTATTCCTGTCAATTTAGCTATCAAACGAGCTATTGCCACCCAGAAGCTACGCAGAGATACACAGAACCAAAGCATATGAGCCAAGTGTCCACCTGTCCGCACTCCCTCCAGCGTAGGTTGGATGAGTGGCCTTGGAATTTTGCCGATATGTATGGGGTACTGTACCACCTCAATTGTATCTTCTGTGCTATTTCTCTGTAGTTAGAACATTTGGTGTGAGAATAATTTGCCTTTATTGCTCGTTTCCACTGTACCCTGGATATGGTTATATTTCAAGTCTGATTCCCATTTCAAGAGCTGCTTCAGGGTTACAAAGTGGTTTACTCTGCAGTTGGTTGTAAAATTCCGTTATTCCTTTTTTAGGTGTGGGAAAGAGTGCCATAGGTCATAGATGGTTTCTGGGATTTCTATATGTTGTGTCTTAATAGCATTTATGATACTAGTAATCCTTGCATACTCCATAAATTCTTTCTCAGGGATAGAATTAGTAGTTCGTAGCTCCGAGAAAGTTTTGATACGGTCCTGGACAAACATATCTGATATATTAACTATACCATAGCACCCCCAGTGTCGTATATCTAGATTCGGGGATAGGAATGAAAGTGCTGTTACTGGGATTGGTATCTTTATGAGCAGTATAGGGATTCTTGTTTGTTAAAAAATATTCCCATGCTAATAGTGTGGCTGCCACAGTTGGGAGTGTCTTACAGGGTGAATTTTTATCCGAAAGTGTGATCAACAATAGGTTTTGAAGCTCCCCGTGTCCTATCTGAGCCTGTTCTGCTCTACACCAATGAATGGGATCTGAGGTGTGAAACCACGCTTTGGCCTGATCCAGGATTGCTGCCATATGATAGTCCTTAATATTGGGTACCCCCATCCCCCCTGCTTTTCTGTGTTTCAAGAGTATGTTATGAGAGCATCTGGCCCTTTTCCCTGCCCATATGAATTGAGACAAGGCCCGTTGCATAGCCGCATAAAATGAGCTAGGTATTTGAAGCGGAAGGGCTCTGAAGTAGTACAGCAGTTTGGGGAGCAATATCATTTTATATGCTGCTAGTCTACCTGACCAGGTGAGATAAAACTTTTTAAATCTAAGCATTTCCTGTGTAAATTTGTTTATCAGGGGTTCGAAGTTGTAGCTGTAGAGTTGGGAAATCGAGTGAGTCAGTGTAATGCCTAGATATTGAATCATATTTTTTGCCCAGGGATACGGTAACCTCTCTTGGACGTGAGATTTCCTTTTACCGTCAACTCCTAAGTTGAGTATGCTAGATTTAGCAGCATTCACTTTATAATGACACCGCATTGAACATCTCTAATATTTCATGTACCACTGTTAGGGACTGAGCCGGATTTGAGAGCGATATAATCACATCATCCGCGAATAGTGTAATTGTATGCTCCTCTTTTCCTAAACGGATTCCATGAATTTGGGGGTTTGTTCTAATTTTCTCAGCTAAACGCTCCATCACGAGGGCAAAGATCAAGGGTGACAAAGGGCACCCCTATCTTGTGCCGCTCGTGATAGAGAATTGCTCAGAGAATATGCCTTCCGTAAAAACCATAGCTGAGGGGTTCGAATATAAAGCAGAGATGGCGGAACAGATTTGGCCTGAGAATCCGAACTTCATAAGGACATTTGACAGATAGCCCCAGTGGATCCTGTCAAAGGCCTTTTCTGCATCCAACGACAGGAGGACTGAGGGTCTCTTAGAGGTAGAGGATGAGTGTATTAAATTAAAAATTCGTCTTGTGGCATCCGTAGCTTGCCTGCCCGCCACAAACCCAACCTAGTCGAGTTTAATGAGAAATTATTTAAAAAGAAAAACTAATGCAGAGTCCAAAAGAAACACAACACAGTCCGTTAAGGGTTAAATCCAAAAACAATTCCGTGAAGGGTTAACTACCAAAATGAGACAAAATGCTTGCCAAGAAAGTGAAGATAAAGTTCGGTGAGTAGGGAATTCTCAAAATAAACCAGGGTATTGCCAGGAAAGTAGTGAGTGATACAAATCTTCCCAAGAATAGCGTGATTTTTCAGGTGTGACACCCAAGTGAGTAATATCCTGCTTACCAGATAGCCATGACTGTGATGCACAGTCTCACCTAGCCCAGGGAATATGGTTTCCCCACAACCTATAGATCTCCGTAGCGATGGTTGCTGATCCAGTGTTGCTTGGGAAGAAGTGACCCAAACAAAATGGTTTCCAGAAGGGCGAGTCCAGTTGCTCTAACACTCTCTACAGTCCGCCGCAATCAACAGCAAAGCCACAAGCAAACCGAACACTCCAGCCATGATCCCAGCTTACACACAGAATTGCTTCTGGAAAAGAAAGTCAGCCAAGGAAGAGGGAGCTAATGATAAGGGACAATATCCAAGAATTTGCAGATGAAAATAATATCATTAGTAGTAAGTAACTGACATGAATTTATGAAGAACCGTTAAGGTCTTTTGACACTGATGATATTATATTCTCCTGGATCCTGGATAGAAAACGGCATGCAGGAGCACATCCAGAGGGTAGTTACTAATGGCATATTTTCTAAATGTTTTGGAGTTGGGAGCAGTGTGCCCCAAGGCTCTGTCTGTGGATCAATTCTGTTTAACCAGTTCAATTCCAGGCACTTCCCCCCCCCCCTTCCTGCCCAGGACAATTTTTTGCTTTTGGCACTGTTGCATTTTGAATGACAATTGCGCGGTCATGCAACACTGTACCCAAACTAAATTTTTATTGTTTTCTTCCCACAAATAGAGCTTTCTTTTGGTGGTATTTGATCACCTCTGCGTTTTTTAATTTTTGTGCTATAAACAAAAAAAGACCGCCAATTTAAAGAAACAAAACTGATGGGCACTGATAGGCGGCACTGATAGGCAACACTGGTGGCACTGGTAGGCGGCACTGATAGGTGGCACTGATAGGTGGCACTGGATAGGCAGCACTGATGAGGAGCTACTAACAAAGTGCCACTGATTTGCTCTTTGATGGGGCACTGACAGGCATTACTGATAGAGCACTGATTGGCACTTTTTTGGGCACTGTTGTGGGCACTATTGTGGGCACTGATCGGCTCTCCCTGTCTCTGCCAGCGTGAACCAAGGAGAGCCGTTTACCGGCACTTCCTGGTTCACGCGATGATCAGCTGTGATTGGTCACAGCTGATCACGTGGTAAAAAGCCTCTGTCAGAGGCTTCATACCACGTTTGGAGTTGGTGTGTGTCAGAATGACACACAGCTCCTCCAATCACCGCGCTGCGCGCCGGAAATGCTATACTGATCGTGTCATATGATGTCCGATTAGAATAACTAAACCACTTTGCCGCTGTCATTTTGCTATATGGCGGGCAGCAAGTGGTTAAAGCGTATGTCACCCCAACATTTCATATTCCTGATATGTGTATGTTGTACCATGTACTTTTATTAAAAAGTATACTGTTCTATTTGCAGTGCTTCCTTTGTGTGAAATACCTGGTGATCCTGCCAGTCCCCTTGCTTTCCTATTTCAAACTGACAATGCAGTGCATGGAATCGAATTCATTTCAGCGTTAACAGTTTGCTTTTATGCAGTCTACATTGGAACACAGCCTGCCTGTACTCCAATGGTTAGACTTGTGTTGATTCACTCCCTTACACAGCTCCCCAACTCTCCCCTACAGAAGATCAAAGTACTGGTAATCCTCTGCCTTCTCTTGATATCCCCTGCAACCCCCGCCTCCCCACAAGCTGAGAGCGAAGGTCATGTATCATAAGAAAAAGATATTTATAATTTGTTTTATTTATACAGTACATACACAGGTGTGTTGTCTTGCATTTCTATTTTAAACTCAATGGGTTGTTTTACAAGGTAAGGGTTCATATAAACCTTAACTTGTTCATAAAAAATATGGTTGGAGAATAATAGTTCAATCTCAGTGTTTGTTGACGATACAAAGTTAAAGTGCTAAAACTAAAATCCCTGCATCTATAGACACCCATCTATCTAGCCCTGTAAAAAAAATTGTATACATACCTTTTTTGAAGGCAATTCGATCCGATCTCCAACAGCGGAGGCTCTGCAGAGGACACGGCCAACAACAGCTGTGAAATGAATGGGAAGTGACGTCACCCATAGAGTTACTGTGGGGCTTCCGTTATTGGCTGTGTCCTCTGCACCCGCCTACACAGCAAAGCCGCGGCTGACAGCTCAGCGTGGGATCAGGTCGGATCGCCTGCAGAAAAGGTATGTATACTGATTATTTTTTTTTCCAGGGCTAGATAGGTTAGTGTTAGATCGTGGGTGTCTATAGATGCAGGGATTCTAGATTTAGCATGGCCTTCCACTTCAAGCAGGGCAATAAATTTAGATCAGGATATAGCAATGTTACAAGAAGGCCTAGTTAAAATGGGGGGGGGGCAGTTATATGGCAGATCAAGTTTAACAAGATGTAAAGTAGGGCTGTGGAAATTAACTATTAATTCCTCGATTAATCGATTAATTGTTTTGATCGATCAAAATTCTTTTGATCAATCAAAATTCTTTGGGCTTGCCGTGTCCCTCTGAAGGGCTCCTTTGCTGTGCCTTCATATCTGCATGCCGGCGGGACCTTACTATCTGCCACACGCAAGGGCTGTTACACTTCCCTCTATCAACCTGGGATTCTACAGCCATGCACTGGGAGTTGTGATAGTTCCCTTCACGGGACATCTACATGCCGACGGACTGATGTTAGCCCCTCCTCATCTGGATTCAGCAGTGGTATCGTTGTACACATTTTTATACCAGTATCATACTTAGCTACATGTTTATATGACTGCTTTTGCTACCGTTTGGTATTACTCGCACCATTTTTACAGTTTATGTAGCTACATCGATTTTATCTCCAGTGCAATATTTATTTTGTTACCTACTTGAAGACTATACAAGTTTTAATGCTATTCCCATTGAGCGCTGCCTTTGTGTGTTTTTTGTATCCTGCTATCGATTTTTCCAGTGGTTGGTAGCTGCACTGGGAATCGGCCTGCAAGGAGATCAGCTAAAAGTAGTTGGATCTATGTGCGTTATAATTAATCGAAATTAGTCGATTAATCGATTTAAAAAAAAAAATTAATCGAACACGAAAATTTTAATCAGTAACAGCCCTAATGTAAAGTAATGCAAGTACTCATTATGGGGAGAACCTCTGGGGGTCTTAGTAGGTCATAGACTCATCAATAAGCATGCAATGGCAAGCTGCAGCAAGCAAGGCTATCAGACTCTTATTATGCAATAAAAGTGGTATTTACTCAAGAGATAAAACTATTTTTCTACCACTTTACAAGAGTATGCCATCCAGTTCTGGTTACCAGACCTCAGGAAGGATATATTTGAACTGGAGAAAGTCGAGAGAGTGAGTGGCGATTCAATCTTAAACTGCATAAGGTGTTGTTTACTGTAAAACTGGATACACACTATACAATTTTCTGTAGATTTTTCCTTCAGATTTACCAAAACCATATAATATGAGATCAAACCTTAAAGCCGTGTACACACGATCGGTTTTACAGATGAAAACAGTCCGATGGACTGTTTTCATCGGACGAACCGATCGTGTATGGGCCCCATCGGTCTTTTTTCCATCGGTGTGAAAATATAGAACATGTTTTAAATTTATCCGAAGGGAAAAAAAACGATAGCAAAATCTGATCGTCTGTGTGGAAATCCATCGGATAAAAAACCCACGCATGCTCAGAATCAAGTCGACGCATGCTCAGAAGCATTGAACTTAATTTTTCTCGGCTCATCGGAGTGTTTTACGTCACCGCGTTTGAAACGGTCTGTTTTTTGACTGATGGTGTGTGGGCAAGACTGATGGAAGACAGTTTCATCAGATTAGAATCCATAGGATATCTGATCGTGTGTACAAGGCTTAAGAGTTTAAATTTGTATGAAATCAGGCAGGCCCTTGCACTACATGGTTTTGGTAAATCTAAAGAAAATCAGACAACAAAAGTTTAGTATGTATGGGGTCTAAAGGCCCATACACACGATCTGACTTTTTGACAACAAACTTCAAAATGAGCAGGTCTTCCAAACAATCCAACCGTGTTTACGCTCCATCGGACAAACTTTTTTGGTTTTCATCGGACAAAAGTTCGCTCTGCAAACGGACAAACTTTTCGGCAACAAAAGACCTACGATGCAAAGTCCTGCCATGTGTACAGAAATCCATCGGACTTTAGTCCAAAGTACAAATACGCATGCTCAGAACCAATGTTAAAATCAACCAACAATAGCAGAAGTTGACCAAAGGGTGGCGGTAAAGAGCAGAAAAACCACGTCATTTTGTGAAAGTTTGCTGAAAAAGTCCTGTCGTGTGTATGCATACCAAGTTCACGGCCAACGCCCTTCAAACAAAAATCCACGGAAAAGTTTGTTTGAAGTCCGATCGTGTGTATGAGGCTTTAGAGCTTTGAGAACATGGAACTGCCTTCTACTGTTGGTGGTATAGATACATTCAAAAACTTTTAGATGTGTTTCTAAAGCCTCATACACACAATCGGACTTCAGACAAACTTTTCCATGGATTTTTGTTTGAAGGGCGTTGGCCGGGAACACCCATAGCATACACATGATAGGACTTTTTCAGCCAACAAACATGAACGTAGTGACGTAATACGTGTTTTTTCTGCTCTTTTCTGACGTTTACCGCCACCCTTTGGTCAACTTCTGCTATTGTTGGTTGATTTTAACATTGGTTCTGAGTAGGGATGAGCTTCGTGTTCGAGTCGAACTCATGTTCGACTCGAACATCGTCTGTTTGGCCATTCGCCGAATTTCGAACAATATGGGTCGTTCTCGCCAAATTCAAGTGGCGCGTCACGGCCCATAATTCACTGCGTCATCGCAGTGCATTGCTGGCTGATGATTGGCCAAGCATGCACTATGACCCGCATGCTTGGCCAATCACAGCGCCGTCAGTACAGAGAGCCGTAATTGGCCAAAGGAAGGGTGCCTTTGGCCAATCATGGCTCAGGGGAGTAGATACACGCCCCACACTATATAAGGCCGCCTGCGTGTCGGCCTTGTGTAGTGTGTTGCGGCATGTGAGAGAGACAGATAGAGAGTCAGAGTGTCATTTCATTTCAGTTAGATAGAGCAGGCAGGCAGGCGATTGAGTTAGCTTTAGTCAGTGTATATAGTATATATATGCTTCCTAGGAGTTGTGTGTGTGTATATATATATATATATATATATATATACACACACACACACACACACACACTGTATTCAGTTTAGCTAGATTTCACTTCAGAGTGTTCCTGTGTTATTCTCGCTGCAGTATATTAAGTCAGTGTAGTCACTGGCCACTGTGTACGTAAAGCTCACGGCAGACTATTGCTTTTCTATTACTGATAATACAAGCAGTTGATTGAGCTAACCAGTAGTTTAAGTCAGTGTAGTGTAGTCTGGCCACAGTGTGCACGTAAAGCTCACCGCAGACTATTGCTTTTCTATTACTGATAATACAAGCAGTTGATTGAGCTAACCTGCAGTTTCTTAAGTCAGTGTAGTGTATACTGGCCACAGTGTGCACGTAAAGCTCACCGCAGACTATTGCTTTTCTATTACTGATAATACAAGCAGTTGATTGAGCTAACCTGCAGTTTCTTAAGTCAGTGTAGTGTATACTGGGCTCAGTGTGCACGTAAAGCTCACTGCAGACTATTGCTTTTCTATTACTGATAATACAAGCAGTTGATTGAGCTAACCTGCAGTATATTAAGTCAGTGTACTGTATACTGGCCACAGTGTGCAGCTAAAGCTGACTTCAGACAATTTCTTGTGTGCCTACCTATCCCAATACATCAAATAAAGTATGTCTGGAAGGCCAACAAGGAGAGGCAGACACACACAGGCCAATAAAAGAGGGCAAGCAGGCTCTGTGTCCAGAGGCAACAGTGCTGGTTGTGGACACGGTGCATCCTCATCAGCACGTGGCCGCGGGGCGCGCTTGTCCTTTTTTTCGGTAGCTGGCCGTGTTGAGCCGTAACATGCTGAAGAGTTGGTAGAGTGGATGACCAAGCCGTCCTCATCCTCTTCATCCTCTCTCACCCAGCCTCAGGGTACTTTGTCTGCCAAAGTGGCCTCTTCCCTCGGCTCAATGGCATCAGTCACTCCTTCCCTAGCCTCACCATGTCCGCCTGAGGAGTCCCCCGAGCTGTTTGACCACAGTGTTGAGTACATGCTGCAGGAGGATGTGCAGTGTTTTGAAGGCTCCAATGATGGTACCCAGCTTGAGGAAGGCAGTAACGTGAGCCCAGAGAGAGGGGGTGCCCAAGAAGGACAGCAAACTGGCAGTCATGTTCCCCCAGCTGCAGCATACTGCCAGGTTTGCTCCAGTGACGAGGTGGGAGGGGATGATGAGGTCACTGACTCTACATGGGTGCCTGATAGGAAAGAGGAGGAGGAGGAGGAGGAGAAGGAGGCACATCTCCAACGAGGCAGGATGCCCTCCAGGGGCCAGCTTAAGGGCAGCACACCGACTGCATCACACCGCAGAGCTCCGCATGTGCAGGTCGCTGCTGTCTCTGCATGTTATTCCAAAAGTTTCCTGGTGTGGGCCTTTGAGACGTGTGCATCAGATCGCACAGTTGCTATTTGCAACATATGTCTCAGGCTATCTCACGTGGCCAAAACACCAGCCGCTTGGGCACTACTGTACATGCTTGACCAGACATATGTCGACCTGCCATGCAGTCTATTGGCAAGCATACATAAAAGACCCACACCAAAGAACAAAGCGGACCTTTCCTTGCTCCTCATCAGCTGGGATCTCCAACTCCACTATACCTTCAGTCCTCTCAGAAACCTGCACTGAGAGGAATGAAGGTGTAGAATTAGGTGTGTCACAGCCAAGTGCTTGCGGGCAATCTGCTATCTGTACAGCAACGTCAGATTGTACAAGGCAAATTTTCCGGCCCCAGCTGCTGCACCACCGAAAGAAGTTCGCTCCCAGCCATCCACATGCCCATCGGTTGAATTGCTAGCACTTCAACTGCTGCCTTTTCAGTTGGTAGACTCTGCTCCCTTCCGTGAGTTTGTGGAATGTGCAGTTCCTCAGTGGTAGGTACCCAAAAGCCACTTTTTTTCACGGAAGGCGATTCCGGCTCTCTACCGGCATGTGGAAGGCAATGTCTTGGCCTCGCTGGACAGGGCGGTCAGCGGTAAGGTGCATATTACCGCTGACTCATGGTCCAGTAGGCATGGACAGGGATGTTACCTATCTTTCACGCCGCATTGGGTGACTCTGCTGGCAGCTGGGAAGGATGCAGGACAGGGTGCAGTAGTGTTGGAAGTTGTTCCACCACCACGCCTCCAAAATGCTACTAGTGGTGATTCTGACACGCCTCTCTCCTCCACCCCCTCCTCTTCTTCTTCCTCCATGGCCTCTTCCTGTGCTGATTTGTCCTCGGAACCAGCGGTGCTCTGTAGGCGTTCAAGGGGCTACGAAAGTACGCAGGCAAAAATATGCCATGCAGTGCTTGAGCTGGTGTACTTGGGGGACAGGAGCCACACTGGGGCAGAAGTTCTGTCAGCTCTGCAGGGGCAGGCTCAGAGGTGGTTGATGCCATGCCATCTTAAGCCAGGAATGGTGCTTTGCGACAATGGTACCAACCTCCTTCCGCCCTCCGACAGGGACAATTGACCCATGTGCCCTGTTTGGCTCACATCCTTAACTTGGTGGTGCAGCAGTTCTTGGGCAGGTACCCGGGCTTACAGGATGTCCTAAGGCAGGCCAGGAAACTCTGTGTGCATTTCTGCCGGTCATATAATGCCAGTGCTCGGCTGGCTGACCTCCAAAAGGAATACAACCTGCCCAAGAACCGCCTAATCTGTGACATGCCCACCAGGTGCAACTCAACGTTGGCCATGCTGCAGCAGCTGCACACACAGCAGAGGGCCATCAATGAGTATCTGTGCCAATATGGCACCAGGACAGAGTCAGGGGAGCTTGGTTTTTTTTGCCACGCCAGTGGGTCATGATCAGGGATGCATGCACTGTCCTGGCACCATTTGAGGAGGCCACGAGTATGGTGAACAGTCACAGTGCATGCATCAGTGACTCTGTCCCTCTTGTCCACCTGTTGGAGCACACGCTGCATGGAATAATGGACAGGGCACTTGAGGCAGAACAGAGGGAGGAAGAGGAGGACTTCCTTAGCTCTCAAGGCCCCCTTTATCCAGACAGTGTTCCTGCTGGCCCATCGATCACACAGGAAGAGAACGAGGAGGAGGAGGAGGATTGTGTCAGCATGGAGGTGGAGCCTAGCACTCAGCATCAGCAGCAGTCTTCAAGGGATCATTTACAGTCCCAAGAAACCCATGGACTTGTACGTGGCTGGGAGGAGGTGGTTGCGGATCATGTCATCCTTAGTGACCCAGAGGATTCCGGACCGAATGCCTCAGCAAACCTACGCTATATGGCCTCCCTGATCCTGCAAAGCCTGCGGAAGGATCTTCGTATTCGTGGTATCAAGGATAGGGATCATTACTGGCTGGCAACCCTCCTTGATCAACGTTACAAGGGTAAAGTTGCAGACCTTATCTTGCCGTCGCAGAGGAAGCAGAGGATGAAACATCTTCGGGAGGCCTTGCAGAAAGGTTTGTGCAACATGTTTCCAGAGCCTGGGAGGTTACAAATTCCTGATCCTGGACAACGTGTTGCTGAGGCTTTGGTCAGTCACAGAAGGAGTGGTGGAGAAGGTGGCTGTCTGACCGATGCGTTCAGACAATTTTTTAGTCCGCAGCCCCAAGGTATGATCGGTTCCAGCAACCATCGCCAGCGTCTGATTCACATGGTGCAGGAATACCTAGGGGCAAGATCAGACTTGGACACTTTTCCCACCGAAAATCCTCTGGGTTACTGGGTCTTGAGGATGGATCACTGGCCAGAGCTTGCACAGTATGCAATTGAGCTACTGGCCTGTCCTGCATCCAGCGTTCTTTCGGAACGCACATTCAGTGCTGCTGGAGGCTTTGTAACCGATCACAGGGTGCGCCTGTACACTGAATTGGTCGATCGGGTGACCTTCATAAAAATGAATCAGTCTTGGATCACCAGCTACCAAGCACCTGATGCTGATGTAACCGAATAATTTTTTTTTTGAATGTGAGATCCCTTCAAGACTGCCTATGCTGATGCTGAGTGACTATCCTCTTCCTCCTCAATGTTCACGCTGATAACTTGTAAGAACATTTTTGGTTCTGGGCACCGCCACCAGTGGCTAAGGTCCAATTTTTCTGCCCCTGTTTAACAGGGGCGTGTAATTACAATTTTTGCTGCAATAATTTGCAGCAGGGCTCATTCATGCGTTCCAACTAGAGTTTCTGTGAGGGGTTGCAGTGTTGTGGCACCAGCACCAGTGCCGAAGGCCCAATTTTTCTGCCCCTGTATAACAGGGGCGTGTAATTACAATTTTTGCTGCAATACTTTGCAGCAGGGCTCATTCCTGCGCTCCAACTATAGTATCTGTGAGGGGTTGCAGTGTTGTGGCACCAGTGCCTAAGGCCCAATTTTTCTGCCCTGTTTAACAGTGGCGTGTAATTACAATTTTTGATGCAAGACTTTGCAGCAGGGCTCATTCCTTCGCTCAAACTATAGTATCTGTGAGGGGTTGCAGTGTTGTGGCACCAGTGCCTAAGGTCCAATTTTTCTGCCCCTGTTTAACAGGGGCGTGTAATTACAATTTTTGCTGCAATAATTTGTAGCAGGGCTCATTCATGCGTTCCAACTAGAGTTTCTGTGAGGGGTTGCAGTGTTGTGGCACCAGCACCAGTGCCGAAGGCCCAATTTTTCTGCCCCTGTATAACAGGGGCGTGTAATTATATAAATGAGGGAAGGGGAAGCACTCACAATGCCACATCCGTTGGATAACTTGAAAAAGCGTGAAAAGATAACTCAGAAATAGAGATACCTGGGGGTCGGACTTTGAAGGCAAAGACTCATGGGATAAACAAAAAATTATTTATTTATAAAAGACAAAAGACAGTAACTACAATTAAAAAAAAATTGATTAAAACACTGTATACGAGATGGTTTGAACAGATGTGGTCCCTGTGTGCGTCTACGCGTTTTGCCGCGAGGCTTCTTCAGGACGAACAGAGATAGTAGGAGAACACGCCTTACTATCTGCAATACAATATATTTCATGAAAAGACATATGTATACATATTCAAAAAGAACAACATATAAAAAACGTAAAAAGAAGGATTTCATCTAAAATATGCTCAACAGACAGATGGTCATAGCAAGTAAGACTCTCATAAATACCTTGGGAGCAGGAGGGTATAATGTATATTATCCCTTGATCAAAAAAGTACTTATATATAGTATTGTTATAAGCAGGCCCAGAAACCTTGTAGTGGGCGCGGGAACAATTCACATCTGCAGATAAAAATAGTGATAGATAGCCTTCAGAGAGGAAAGGGAAATATATATATATAGAGGAATAACAGATATGGTTCATAAAGCTAAGATCGCATCTAAATTCGGTTAGATATAATAGCATAAACAGCAAATACCTCGCACAAAGAGGATAAAATTTCAGGTGCTTCTTAGAGCAAAAAGGCAGCTAGAGACGAGGACCTCAAGACTCAGCATACCAGCTGAAATAGCAGCTGAAACATGAAAAGACTAGATCAATAGATGAACAACTATCCATTAGATGTTGTATGCAAGGATATGTAGGGAATACTTACTCTGTATGCAGAAAAGAACTGCATGGGGACATCAGTGAGCAGAGTTAATGCTAACAAAGTAATGCAGCCAAGCATGGAGAACAGGTAAATCCCTTAGATACAGCCAGGATTATAGGCAGAAAACAGACCAAGTCATCTAGAAAGATAGAAAAAGGGATTTTTATAACAGCTTACCTGTAAAATCCTTTTCTTGGAGTACATCACGGGACACAGAGCGACTTAGTCATTACTAATGGGTTATATAGATTACCTTCAGGTGCTGGCACTGGCCAATTCCAAACCGGAAGTACCCTCCCCTATATAAGCCCCTCCCATCTGGGAGCACCTCAGTTTTGTAGCCAAGCAATAAGTGTCCCAAAAAGAGGGGTGGGAGCTCTGTGTCCCGTGATGTACTCCAAGAAAAGGATTTTACAGGTAAGCTGTTATAAAAATCCCTTTTTCTTTTTCGTACATCACGGGACACAGAGCGACTTAGTCATTACTAATGGGACGTCCCAAAGCAATGCCAAATGAGGGGAGGGATACATAAGCTGGGCGCCATCAGGCATGAGGATCTTTTGCGGCCTGCAACACACTGCGCCCAAAGGCGACATCCTCCTGACTTCTAACGTCTACCTGGTAGAATCTAGTAAACGTGTGTACCGAAGACCATGTTGCGGCCTTACATACTTGAGCCAGGGAGGCCTGGTGATGCACTGCCCATGAAGTTCCAACCGCTCTTGTGGAGTGCGCCCTAACTTTGAACGGAGGCGGTCTCTTTCTCAAGCCATAGG
The DNA here is from genome assembly GCA_029206835.1 of Rana muscosa. Lineage (NCBI taxonomy): Eukaryota > Metazoa > Chordata > Amphibia > Anura > Ranidae > Rana > Rana muscosa. The sequence goes on along the minus strand of CM055117.1, from coordinate 143,017,397 downwards.
CTTGTATTATGACCTGTCGAATCCACTTGGCTAAAGTGGATTTTGATGCTGCCTGACCCTTTTTAGGGCCTTCCGGCAGAATAAACAAAGTATCCGTTCTGCGAATCTGAGCAGTGGCTTTTAGATAAGCTTTAACTGCTCTTACTACATCCAAAGAATGTAATAACTTTTCCTCTACCGAGCTAGGTTTGGGGAAAAAAGAAGGAAGAACCACATCTTGGTTCAAATGAAACCTCAATACCACCTTGGGAAGAAAGGCTGGATGAGGACGTAATACTACTCTGTCCTTATGGACAACCAGATATGGCTCCTTACAGGACAAGGCGGCTAATTCCGATACTCTTTTAGCCGAACAAACGGCTACTAAGAAAATCTATTTCCTGGTGAGAAGAACCAAGGAAATGTGTTGCAATGGTTCAAACGGTTGTTTCTGTAGAACTGACAGAACCAGGTTTAAGTCCCAAGGACATATGGGAATACTAACCGGAGGGCTAATACGCATCACTCCTTGTATGAAAGCTTTGACTAGTGAATGCGAAGCCAAGGGCCTTTGAAAAAATATTGACAAGGCCGAAATCTGACCCTTGATAGTACTCAAGGCTAGCTTCCTATCTACAGCCCACTGTAGGAAGTCCAAAATCCTCCCTATCACGTACTTACGTGGATGCCATTTCTTGGCCTCACACCACGTAATGTACGCTTTCCAGATCCTATAATAGATCTGCCTGGATACCGGCTTCCTGGCATTGATTATGGTAGATACCACAGAATTAGAGAGCCCTCTCTTTTTCAGAATGTGGGCTTCAATAGCCAGGCCTTCAAACCTAGGGCTGGTAAGGAAGGGTGGTATATCGGTCCCTGCGACAGCAGGTCCGGACGATGTGGGAGGGTCCAAGGACTCCTCACTGACATTTTTACAATCTCCGCGTACCATGCCCTTCGGGGCCACGCTGGAGCCACCAGAATCACTGGTTTCTTTTCTACCCTGATTCTGCGGAGTAATCGCGGTAACAATTGTGGCGGTGGGAATGCATATATCAGCTTGAACTGATCCCAAGGGAACACTAGGGCATCCGAGCCGCAAGCTAGAGGATCCCTTGTGCGAGACACAAATCTGTCCACCTTTGCGTTGAATCTGGATGCTAGCAGATCTACATCCGGTGTTCCCCACCGCTGGCATATTGCCTGGAAAACCTCGGGGTGAAGAGACCATTCCCCCGGGCATAATTGTTGGCGACTTAAAAAGTCCGCTCTCCAATTTTCCACTCCTGGGATGAAAACCACGGATATGGCTGGGACATATTTTTCTGCCCACTCCAGGATGCAATTTGCTTCCCTCTGGGCTGCACGACTCATGGTGCCACCCTGGTGATTGATATATGCCACTGCTGTGGCATTGTCTGATTGAATTCTGACAGGGGACCCTTGGAGTTTGGATGTCCATGCTACTAGGGCATACTGGGCTGCTCGTATCTCTAAGAGATTGATGGGCAGGGCCTTTTCTGCTTCTGACCACTTGCCCTGGAGAGACCATTGCTCCAGTACTGCCCCCCAGCCTATGAGGCTGGCATCTGTAGTGACTACCTTCCAAGAAACCGGACTGAAGGGTTTCCCTTTTTCCAGATTCTGGGGCACCAACCACCAATGGAGGCTCTTGCGAACGGAAGGGGACAGGGACATTGGTAAGTCTAAAGCCTGAACTTTTTTGTTCCAGGCTGACAGTATGGCCCTTTGCAAATTCCTTGAATGGAATTGACCGTAGGGTACCGCTTCGAATGAAGCCACCATTTTTCCCAGCAGCCTCATGCAGAGGCGTATGGATGGTTTTCTTTTTGTACCCACTAAGTGGGTCAAATCTTTTAAAGACGACACCTTCTCTGGAGGTAAGAAAATCTTTCTCTGATTTGAATCCAGCCTTAGCCCTAAGTATTCCAGACTTTTGACCGGTCTTAGAGCTGACTTGTCCCGGTTGATAATCCAACCGTGATATTCCAGATACTTGATTGTCTTGTGAATAGCTACTTCCAGCTTTTCCACTGAGTGGTCTATTAGTAGCAGGTCGTCTAGATATGCCATTATCGTTACACCCTGTGTTCTTAGATTGGCCAATAATGGGGCCAGAATTTTTGTGAACACTCGTGGTGCTGTGGCCAGACCGAAAGGTAAGGCTCTGAACTGAAAATGGCGCCCTTCTACTGCAAAGCGTAGAAATTTCTGGTGGGCCGGAAAGATGGGAATATGCAGATAAGCATCCCTTATGTCGATCGAGGCTAACCATTCCTGCCCTTGTAGGGCGGTGGCCACCGATCGGATCGACTCCATCCGAAAAGTCCTGATATTTAGGAACTTGTTTAGCCCTTTTAGATTTAATATGGGCCTCACGTCCCCATTTGGTTTGGGGACTGTGAAAAGGTTCGAGTAAAACCCGAATCCGCTTTCTTCCAGGGGAACCTTCATGATTACACCTTGGAGCAATAGTTGTTCTAGTGCCAGAAGGAGGGATCCTCTCTTCTGGGGATCTCTTGGCACGTTTGACCTCATAAATTGGGCAGGAGGAGTGCCTTTTAACTCCAGCTTGTATCCCAGACTTACTGCGGAGAGCACCCATCTGTCTCTGATGGTGTCCCGCCAGGTCTCTGTGAACAACTGAAGTCTTCCCCCCACCCGATTGAGTGGGGGCAACGCTTCATGCCTTGGGGGGAGGTTTTGTACCTCTCTTGATCCAGGGCTTCTTGTTACCCTGTGATTGTCCCTGATTTCTGCCCCCTGAATTTGACCGCGGAGGCCGTCGGAACTGCTTCACAGCCGATGTGCCCGGGACTGGAGAAGTAGGCCTCTTAAAAGAAGGACTTCTACCCTTGTTCTTAACCGGTAAGAGTGAACTTTTACCGGCAGAAATTTTCTGGATATATTTGTCCAGATCTTCTCCAAATAAGCGTTCTCCATGAAATGGGAAGCTAACCAGCAGTTTTTTACAGGGAGCTTCAGCAGACCAGTTTTTGAGCCACAGAAGCCTACGCATATGTACTACAGACAGCGTAAAGCGGGAGGCCTGTTGGATTGTATCCTTTATGGCGTCCACCACAAAACACAAGGCTCTAGGCAGGTCAGCTAGGGCAAGAGCCTGCTGATCTGGTAAGTCCCTTAAGACTTGTTTCAACTGATCTTTCACTGCTTGGCAGACTCCAATCGCTGCTACCGCAGGTTGTGTCACCATGCTTGCTGTAGAGAAAGCAGATTTTAGTAAAGACCCCAATTTTTTATCTATTGGGTCTTTGAACATTGGAACATTATCTACTGGACATGTCAGTGATTTGTTCACAGAAGAGATGGCTGCGTCCACTGTAGGGACCCTCCATTTTTTTATGAACTTATCCTCCATGGGATAGATCACCGGAAATCTCTTGGGGGGAGCAAATATTTTATCAGGATGCTCCCAATCCTGGTAAATAAGCCCTTCTAATAAAGGGTGGATTGGGAAGGAACAGACAGCCTGGGGAGCTTTTAGCGACCCCAGCGAGGAAACCGTAGTGTATGGTGGTTCCGCCAGAGGCATTTTAAATGCTGATCGGACCATGTTAGTCAGAGACTGAACCCATAATCTTTCAGCCTGAGATGCTGAGAAAGGTTCTTCCACTGTTGATTCCTCCATAACTGAATCAACCTCATCCTGATCCCCTTCAGGTAGGTCGATCTCTGTGTGGGACTGTTCCTCCACTAACAGGCACTCTGAAGGAGGAGACGGAGATCGGACGCGCTTTCCCTATGACAGGGAAGCAGCGATCAATGCTGTTAATCTCTCTTCCAATCCTCCCAGAGTTGAGGATAAAACCTCCTCTGTTATATATACAGGAGCAGGTGGACTGGGGACAGCCGCAGCACCAGGCACTCCTGCGGGGTTTCTACGGCTACTGACCTCTGAATTCTCAGGGGAGATTGGTGCAGTACAAGCATGCCCAATATCCTCAGAGCCCGATGGAGACCCCTTTGGCTTCCTGGAAGACCTATTTCCGGAGCGTCTGGACGACATATCCTTTAAGCACAAAGCTGAGGTATTCCCGTCGTCATACACCAATTTTTGCTGGTAATAGTCTAACACAGTTGCTGCTATATACCAGCTGGTGTCCACTAAAGTGCCTTTCTATGGGGATGCCTGCATCAACCGCCTCTGTGTGCCACTGTTTGTTGCTAGCTCTGTTTGCATCCAGCTGACACTTGTACTGTGTCTTTATACAAGCTGGGACGCCTGCACATGCGCAGAAGCGCCGTGGCGCGCATCGAGCGTCATCCACCCGCCCCGCCCCTTTTTTTTCATAGGAGGCGCGTGCACGCGCCCGCGCGCGCCCGTGCGCCATTGGCGCCCTTTTCGAAATCAAACAGGGACTAGGAGCCAGGGCCCTTTTTGCCGGAGGGCCTGTGCGGTGGATGAGCGCAGCAACAGGGCAGAGGAAGTGGACTCCCACAGAGAAACTTACCAACTGCCTGGATCTTTTGACTTGAGAAAACCAAAGATCCACATGACAAGAAAAATGGACTACAGCGGCCTCTAGTGGTTTAACACAGGTACCGCGGTCCTTTTTTTTTTTTTTTTTTTTCTTGACTACTATTAAAATTTTACATTTTCAGTAGTTACAGGCATACACAGATATTAGCGGGAATACCGTTAGGTAACAGACAGAAAGACAAATTAGGCTTGGGGGTCCCCCAATAGAACCAAGTTCCTGGGGGCCCCCACTTACCCGATCCCCGCCGCAGGACTTTGTTTGGGCCACAGAAGCCCAAACTTCACCTATCACGGCAGGCATTGTAATTAAACCTTCAGGGACCGGGTTCCCAAGGATTCCACTCCCCTGGACCTGTATAGCACCCTGCACAGACAACATCTTGGTCGTGGGTATGACCAGAGCTCTGGATCCCAGGGTCCAGCCCTCCTAAGAGAGGCATTACAGGCAAAACCTTGCTCTTCTGCTGCAAGGCCCGGGTACCGACCGTTTAGCTATGAAGCTTTTTTGGTGGGATCCGGAACAGCTTACTAAGGCCCAAAAGAACCTGTACGCAAGCCCAGTGAAAACACATGTTACTCTTTGGCCAACACCTTAGACACTGGCAAAAAACTGGGGTGCTCCCGGATGGGAGGGGCTTATATAGGGGAGGGTACTTCCGGTTTGGAATTGGCCAGTGCCAGCACCTGAAGGTAATCTATATAACCCATTAGTAATGACTAAGTCGCTCTGTGTCCCGTGATGTACGAAAAAGAAATAGATATATGCTGTGACTGAAGACAATACACAGTCAGAAATTTGTATAAAGCAATGGCTGCAGAATGCTAAGTGTGTACTTACAGTGGCCGCGAGTGATATACCATATAGATGTCCCCAGAGACAGCAGGATGCTGTACACATCCCCTGGGGCAAAAAACGCCATTTAAATAGCTTCCAAAAGCCCGCGAAAGTAAAATCGCGGCGCCAGATGATGACGTCATAGGCAAACGCCATAGATCTGTCTATGGGTGATGTGCCAGAAAGAAAAATGGCGATCCAAGTTACCGCGCATGCGCATTAGCGCCGCAGGGCCGCAATAAGCACTGGTTGACTGAAGTGACAGAGCAAAGTGAATGGCCCTTTTTTTGCCCCAGGGGATGTGTACAGCATCCTGCTGTCTCCGGGGACATCTATATGGTATATCACTCGCGGCCACTGTAAGCACACACTTAGCATTCTGCAGCCATTGCTTTATACAAATTTCTGACTGTGTATTGTCTTCAGTCAAAGCATATATCTATTTCTATCTTTCTAGACGACTTGGTCTGTTTTCTGCCTATAATCCTGGCTGTATCTAAGGGATTTACCTGTTCTCCATGCTTGGCTGCATTACTTTGTTAGCATTAACTCTGCTCACTGATGTCCCCATGCAGTTCTTTTCTGCATACAGAGTAAGTATTCCCTACATATCCTTGCATACAGCATCTAATGGATAGTTGTTCATCTATTGATCTAGTCTTTTCATGTTCAATTTTTCTGCCCTGTTTAACAGTGGCGTGTAATTACAATTTTTGATGCAAGACTTTGCAGCAGGGCTCATTCCTGCGCTCAAACTATAGTATCTGTGAGGGGTTGCAGTGTTGTGGCACCAGTGCCTAAGGCCCAATAATTTTTGCTGCAATAATTTTCAGCAGGGCTCATTCATGCGCTCCAACTAGAGTTTGTGTGAGGGGTTGCAGTGTTGTGGCACCAGCACCTGTGCCTAAGGCCCAATTTTTCTGTTCAACAGGGGCATGTAATTACAATTCTTGATCTAATATTTCACAGCAGGGCCCGTTCCTGCGCCCACCAAGAGTAACTGTGAGGCCTTACAGTGTTGTGGCAACACCAACACCTTAGGCCCAAATTTCTGCAGAGTATATAGGGCAAGCCCCTACTTTCAAACATCCAACTTACAAACGACTCCTACTTGCAAACGGAAGGAGACAACAGGAAGGGAAATTCTCTCCTGTGATGCCGTGTACACACGACCGTTTTTCTCGTCGAGAAAAACGAATTTTTTTCCATTTGACGAGAAAAACGATCGTCTGTGGGCATTTTGTCGTTTTTCTCGACGAGAAAAACGGCATTAAAAACGACGAGAAAAATTAGAACATCTAATTTTTCTCGTCGTTTTTTCTGACATTTTTTCTGCGGCAGTTTTCCCATAGGGAAACACTGCCGCGGAGCCCACAGACGGTCGTTTTTCTCGACAAGAGAAAAAATTATGTGAAAAACGACCGTGTGGGGGGAACAAGCCGTTCCCTCGTTTTTAATGTCATTATTCACGGCGGTTTTTTAACCGCCGTGAATAATGATCGTGTGTATGTGGCATAAGAGTTAATATGGGAAAAACGTGTCTCCTCTCCACTTATGCTTTATCACCAATCCTTGTTTCACTAAAAACCCCAAATTTTCTAAAAATAATTGTCATTGGGACAGAAAGTGAGGTGAAATGTTCTGAACAGGGGCACAGACAGCAAAACAAATGTTACAGGGGTGATAACCCTTCCCTATGTTTTCCAAAAAGCTTATGTAGCACTACCCCCATAGGAACTGCTGGTTAGTTTTTGGTCTGCCGTTACCCCACTGTTCTCCGTGTTGGCTCAAAGTCTAGGGTTAAAAGTTGCATAAAACATGGTCGCCAGTCACTGAGTCTTTTCCAATGCTTTTTTATTTAATCACATCGTTAGCAGAATGAGGGATGGAGGATTAGGGGGAGTTCAGGTACCTGGTTCAGATCATTGAGAAACTTGAGATCCTGGAGACAGGTATACTTGCTGTCACTAGATCTTGCTCACCCGGATAGACCCCTCTCACCGGCCTAGCAGCCGGAATGATGCACGGACAAAATAAAAAGTCTCTGCCACAGACTTGGTAATCAGAATTTCCAAAGTTCAAGCACAACTGCACAGTATAAGAAAGTCCTTTAAGCCGACCCGGCAATACTGTGAGGCAGATTGGTTCGGGATGCATCCTCCAATTGAGGCCCCAGGCTCCTCTCGGAATACCAGCCTTCCGCTGCGTTTTCTCCAAGAAGAGTCCTCCCCTGGTTCCTGCAATTGCTCGGCTTCTTCCCGCAGGACAGACAGCACAGCATCACCCTCGAACCAGTAGGCCCCAGATAGCTTCTACCTTCAGTAACGAAAGCCTCAGGCCAGCAGGCCCAGAGGCAGAAGAGGAGTTGTCACATACCTCTGGCCAGGGTGGCCATGAGGTGAGAGAGCCTCTCCAAAAATGGCACCCGCCCCTTAAGTACCCTTTCCCAGCAAGCCCAGCGGTATCAACCTCCCACTAGGTTGCCTCTGGGAAAAAGCACCCAATACGCCTCGGCTTGTTGTACCTTCCAACACGAACCAGAGGTGGCAGCGACACCTGCTGGTAACCGCGGGAAATACACCCCAACTTAGCCAAAGCTGGAACATGGGCCAATTTAGCCAAAACATAGAATCTGAACTAACTACAGTTCAGACATCCCACTAAATTTAGATAATAGCGCCTGGTCAACAGGAGCAGGGCGCTACATTTAAAAATAGATTTTTTGGCTGGAGCTACACTTTAAAAATGTACCAGTTCAAAATTACAAACAGATTCTACTTAAGAACAAACCTACAGTCCCTGTCTTGTTTGCACCGCCTGTATATTGCTGTTCAGAGTATATAGGGCCTGGGGGCCCCACGCCTTTGCTTTTTTAAATTTGGGTGCAGGGTTCCCCTTAATATCCATAAAAGACACAAAGGGGCTGGTAATGGGCTGGGGGGGTACCCATGCCGTTTTTCTCAATGATTTTCATCCATATTCCTGGGACCAGACATTACATTAAAGCCGCAAGCAGTTTTAAATGACTTTTATTCCTTTAGAATTGTCATTTTGTGCAGGGACTGTTCTAAACACGGGAAACATGCGCCACTTCACAGGCATACTATAGACACCCCCCAGGTACAATATTTAAAGGAATATTTCACTTTTATTTTTTCACTTTAAGCATCATTAAAATCACTGCTCCTGAAAAAAAAGTTTTTTGCATTGATACATGTACCCTGGGGCAGGACCCGGGTCCCAAAACCCTTTTTAGGACAATCACTTGCATATTAGCCTTTAAAATTCGCACTTTTGATTTCTCACGTTCGAGTCCCATAGACTTTAACGGGGTTCGAAAGTTTGCATGAACTTTCGGTCCGTTCACATGTTCTGGTGCAAACTAAACCGGGGGGTGTTCGGCTCATCACTAGTTCTGAGCATGCGTATTTGTACTTCGGACTAAAGTCCGATGGATTTCTGTACACATGGCAGGATTTTGCACCGTAGGACTTTTGTTACCGAAAAGTTTGTCCGTTTGCAGAGCGAACTTTTGTCCGATGAAAACCGAAAATTTTGTCCGATGGAGCGTACACACGGTTGGATTTTTTGGAAAACCTGGTAATTTAGAAGTTTGTTGTCAAAAAGTCTGACCGTGTGTATGGGGCTTAAGTGAACACAATGTACAGGAATATAGAAAACGGTAGTGACATAAACGCACACATGCATGCACACAAACACACATGCATGATGCTAAATATAAGGTAAACGGTGTACACCTCATCAGGTTGGGAGTTGGTGGTGTCTAGTGGAAAGACTCTCCTAGCAGTGAATACAAAACCTCTCAAATTAAACATGCATCAGGAGATCAGGGCATGGACCCCAGGTGTACAGTGAGATTGTTGGAGCCACAACCTGCAACCATGTATGGAATACAAGGTCTTGTAAAGGACTGTGGTATGAAGGGTCAGTGCTGGACAGGACCAGAGGGATGACATTACTGGGATTTGTGGAAAGTGGTGAGAAGACAATGTGGGTCTGACAAATTTTATGGGGCTGTTTAAAGTACACTAAATACACTATAATGCTGATTTTCTAAGTAAAATCTGGCCGTTTTTTTTTTTGTCCTGGTGAAAATGAGACCTAGTAAAAGTATTTGTGCATGCACTAACTGCAATATTTTTATTGTAAATAAATGACGCTCAAATCTTGATTTTAAAATGGCTGTTGGGGGTTTAGTTCAAATTGAGGCCTGGTGAAATAATTAGAGGGCTCAAGCAAATGGCCACCCGGGACAGTGCAACATTAAGTTCGGTCATATACTGCTGCTCAGAAGCCACAGGTGATTTATTTTTTAGATTTCCATTTTTTATTTTTTTTTAAATGGCTATTGGAGGATCATTACAATTGGGGCCTCGTACAGATTATTACATTTTTCCTACTTAGACACAACACACAACAATATTTGGAGTCTTTTTTTGTCAATATATTACACTCAATGTTGATATCTATCTTTTAAAATGGCTGGTGGGGGTCCTGTTCAAAATGGGCCTAGTACAAGTGATTACATACAGCACACGTAGGCAAAACATTATTTTGGGGGCTTCTGTCAGAAAAAATAATTACACTCTAATGTTGATGTTTTGATGAGAAAATGACTGGTGGGGTTCTTTTCAAAATGGGGCCTAATACAAGTGATAAAGCCCTGTACACACGATCGGATTTCCTATGGTTTTTTAACCGATGGATTTTTCCATCGGAAAACCGATGAAGCTGACTTTCATCAGTCTTGCCTGCACACCATCAGTCAAAAAACCAAACGCGGTGACGTAAAACACTCCGATGAGCTGAGAAAAATGAAGTTCAATGCTTCTGAGCATACGTCGACTTGATTTTGAGCATGCGTGGGTTTTCTATCCGATGGAGTTCCCCACAGACGATCAGATTTTGCTATCGTTTTTTTTCCCTTCGGATAAATTTAAAACATGTTCTATATTTTCACACCGATGGAAAAAAGACCGATGGGGCCCATACACGATCGGTTTGTCCGATGAAAAAAGTCCATCAGACTGTTTTCATTGGTAAAACCTATCGTGTGTACAGGGCTTAACTTATTGCACACAAAGGCACAGCAACAGTTAAGGGGATTTTAGTAAATACACTCTAATCTTGATTTTTCTTATTTATTTAAAGCTGGTTGCTGTGTGTCCTATTCAAAATGCAAAATGCAACTTTGTGGACAAAGTTTTGTTGGCTTTATCCATCTAAATAAAGGCATTCTACTGTGTATTTTTTTATTATTAAATGCTGGCTGGTGTTTCTTTTGTCAAAAATGATACCTAGTTCCCCCACCAGGCAGACCTATAGACAAATGACGGCCAGGGGACCCGCAGCATCGATCGGCTTTCCAGAGCAGCCGTCCCTCTCTCTTCACTGACATCCGCACACACTCTTCGGCTCCTCCTCCCCCTCGGCTCCAATGTTCCTGTGTACACAGCCAGGAGGAGGAGCCGAGGAGAGACACAACTTTAGCGAGAGAGCCGTGCGGCTGGTATGTGCACTGTATACAGTCAGAGAGGACACAGTAACCAGGAGGAGGGGGGGGGGCGGCAGATAGGATACGCACACATGGAGTGATGGGAGGGGAGAGGGAAATATGGGGATATGTGCTGGGGAGTGATTTGGGAGGAAAGAAGATATGTGCTAGTGGGGGGTCTGATCCCCCCCCACTAGCACATATCCTCTCCCCTGCCAAATCACTCCCCAGCACATATCCCCATACCCCCTTCTCCCCCAAAATACAAAAATGCAGTGTCCCCTCTCCGCTGTGTCCCCATCCCACTCTGTACCTCTGTGCTCATCCCACTCTGTCCCTCTGTCCTCATCCCACTCCGTCCCTCTGTCCTCATCCCACGCCGTCCCTCTGTCCCCTCCCCACAGCGTCCCCCTGTCTTCATGGCGTCCCTTTGTCCCCTCCCCACGGCGTCCCGCTGTCCTCATTCCACGGCGTCCCCCTGTCCTCATCCCACGGTGTCCCTCTGTCTTCATCCCACTCTGTCCCTCTGTCCTTATTCCACGGCGTCCCTCTGTCCTCATCCCACGGCGTCCCTCTGTCCTCATCCCACGGCGTCCCTCTGTCCTCATCCCACGGCGTCCCTCTGTCCTCATCCCACGGTGACTCCCTGTCCCCATGGCGTCCCTCTGTTCCCTCCCCACAACGTTGCCCTGTCCTCATCCCACTGTGTTCCTTTGTCGCCTCCCCATGGTGTCCCTCTGTCCTCTTCCCTCGGTGTCCCTCTGTCCTCCTCCCATGAAGATGACAGGGCGGATCTTAAAAAGGAAGGGGTGTAGTCTTGACAGGAAGGGGTGGGTCATATATAAATTAGTGGGTGCGTGACTTTAGTCAGGCCTAGGGCAGCACAAAACCGAAATACACCACTGGTTATGAGCCGATAGATGTTCTCAGTCTGACTTTCAGCATCATTCAACCCACTTTCTCTGAGTCCAGGCTGTCATAGACCCATACCAAACTGTGACTGGACAGTGGAAGAAGAAGCAACACAGTGATAAGCTCATATGTCTGTCACTCTGCACTTCCCTCCTTTCAACATGGTCCTTTTCAGCACATTTACTGATTGCCTCCTTGTGCTGCTTCTTACTCTCACACTTGAACCCCATTGTAGAGGTGCTGTACTAGGCTAATACCAGGACAAATTCAGGTACTTGCTTTTAATTAATACATGTCAAAATATTAATTACAGGGCTGCATTTATGTCTGTGTTTTATGTAGCGCTACCCCCGAATGAGCCGCTTGGTAACATGGGTTCTCTGTTCTGTGCCTCGACACCAAGAACACCCTCAGCCCCTCTGGTTGAATGAAAGTTGCTGTTAGCACTTACAGTATAAGAGCGCGAATAAAGATACCAATAATTTGGCTGTGAATTAGCACCAGGAAATAGACACAAGACCGCTTAGTGGGATGGGTACGAATTAGAATAAATTATGGTTTGAGCATGAATGAACACCACAGTAGATAGACATGGTCTGATAGACAGTATAATCCCTATGCCAAGGTAAACTTAGAATAGAGTTCTGTAACATTAGACTGGAATTAACGCATGAATCAGCAAAATCAGCAATAAAAAGCATTAACTGCAAAGTGAATAATAATAGTCTAGCGGTGCATTCTAGAAGAATGGCTAGGATATGGTTCAATGTCCCCTGAGAGATACCTCTTAGCATAAGCAATTGGAAAAGGTCTCTGTGTAGCAGCTGTAAAGGGGCAGTCTTTAGTCCTAACTCTTCAGCAGGCTAGTGCTGGGGCCATATGGTACCATAGCTGTACATGAGATTAGTCCCAGTCAAGCCTACAGGCAGCAATAAGGCAAATAGATAGCTGTATGGTCAGTTCCTAAAAGGCTCAGTCTCTCTCTATCAGCAGATAGTAAATTCCCACAGCAGCAGCTCACCAGTCCCAGTGATATTGCATCTCACAATCCAGTCACACACAACAATAAGTCCACTCTGCTCTGCACACAGGTGACTCTGGCTGTCAGCACTCCCAAACTCAGCACCCTGAATCCTGCTCAGGCCATATTTATGCACCAGTTGTGGTGCACACTAGACAGCAATGTGCACTCTGTGGGCTCCCTCATGGCAAGAGGTAGCTGTGTCCTGTACACCCTGAGCAAATGCAGTTCTATCCCCTCCTCCTGGCAATCTCTGTCTGGAAAATGCAGTTCAAAATCTCTTGGTTATAGTAGTCTCTCTCCTCTGGACTACAGTTCCTACAGTGCAGTGCTGCTTGACTCAGTCAATTGAACTCTTCTTGTTCAGCAGCTCCCTCCTCTTGCTGACATAGATGTTAACCAGGGCCGTATTTAATGCAGGGAAAAAGCGGCAGCTGCCCAGGGCCCAGTTATTGTGTGGGGCCCGAAGCAGCAGCCCCTTGAGCCCGTGCCAGTGTTGACATAGATCTGACATTCTGCCTGCCACAGTGATGCCGCTGAAGTCCAACCTCTTGGCTCCTGCTGCTGCCACTGCCGACAATAGTGGTTAGTTACTAGGATAGCCCGGCGTCTAGCAACCAACCATGTGGCTAATCTGACTCCGACTAAGCTCCCGCATTTAGCGGAGATCGGAACTTTCGCCTGCAGTCCGGGCTGCTGCCACACCTCCAGACTCCCCCTGCGGCTGTTAGTGGTGGTCTAGGTCACGACCACTCAGCACCCAGCAACCAACCACATGGTTTGTCTGACTCCACCCCCGTCCACTGTGCTCAATGGATGAGCACGAGACTTCCTGCTCCAGACTGGGCTGCTGCGGCTGTTGCCAGTGCCACATGGCTTGCCTGACTCTGCCCTTCCACCCCTCAGTGTTCAGTGGAGGAGCATGGGGCTTCTCCCTCCAGACCTGGCTGCTGCAGCTGCTGCCCGCTCAGTGAACTCCAGGAAGGTAAGGAAAAGCTCTGATTTATTTTAGAGGAGGAGCAGCTCCCTGATATAAGAAGGAGGGGATCCTGATGAAGGGGGGGAAATGTGTGGACCCTAATGTAAGGAGGGGGGCTCTCTGGAGACCCTAATGCAAGGAGGGGGCTCTCTGGGGACCCTTAAGTAAGAAGGGGGGCCCTGGGGACTCTAATGTAATGAGGGGGGCTCTCTGGGGATCCTGATGTAAGGAGGGGGCTCTCGGTGGACCCTGATGTATGGAGGGAGGCTCTCTGGGGAACCTGATGTAAGGAGGTGATCTCTGTGGACCCTGAGGTAAGGAGGGGGCCCTCGGGGCTCTGTGGGGACCCTGAAGTAAGGAGGGGGCCCTGGGGACCCTGATGTAAGGAAGAGGTCTCTGGGGACCTGAAGTAAGGACGGGGGCCCTGTTTTTTTTTTAGGGACCCTGATGTAAGGAGGGGGACCTGGGGACTCTCTGGGGACCCTGATGTAAGGAGGGGGCTCTCTGGGAACCCTGTTTTAAAGAGGGGGCTCTCTGGGGACCCTGATGAAAGGAGGGGAGCTCTGGTGACCCTGATGTAAGGAGGGGGGCTCTGTAAGGAGGGGGCTCTCTGGGGACCCTAATGTAAGCAGGGGGCTCTCTGGTGACCCTTATGTAAGAAGGGTATCTGGGGACCATGATGTAAGGAGGGGGCTCTCTGGGGACCATGATGTAAGGAGAGGACTCTCTGGGGACCCTTATGTAATGGGGGGCTCTGGGGACCCTTATGTAAGGAGGGGGGCTCTGGGGACCCTGATGTAAGGAGGGGGGCTCTGGGGACCCTGATGTAAGGAGGGGGGCTCTGGGGACCCTGATGTAAGGAGGGGGGCTCTGGGGACCCTGATGTATAGAGGGGGGCTCTGGGGACCCTGATGTATAGAGGGGGGCTCTGGGGACCCTGATGTATAGAGGGGGGCTCTGGGGACCCTGATGTAAGGAGGGGGGCTCTGGGGACCCTGATGTAAGGAGGGGGGCTCTGGGGACCCTGATGTAAGGAGGGGGGCTCTGGGGACCCTGATGTAAGGAGGGGGGCTCTGGGGACCCTGATGTAAGGAGGGGGGCTCTGGGGACCCTGATGTAAGGAGGGGGCTCACTTGGGACCCTGATGTATAGAGGGGGCTCACTTGGGACCCTGATGTATAGAGGGGGCTCACTTGGGACCCTGATGTATAGAGGGGGCTCACTTGGGACCCTGATGTATAGAGGGAGCTCTCTGGGGACCCTGATGTAAGCAGGGGGCTATCTGGGGACCATGATGTAAGGAGGAGGCTCTCTGGGGACCCTGATGTAAGGAGGGGGCTCTGGAGACCCTGATGTAAGGAGGGGGCTCACTTGGGACCCTGAAGTAAGGAGGGGGCCCTGGGGGCTCTCTGGGGACCCTGATGTAAGGAGGGGACCTGGGGGCTCTCTGGGGACCCTGATGTAAGGAGGGGGGCTCTCTGGGAACCCTGATTTAAAGAGGGGGCTCTCTGGGAACCCTGATGTAAGGAGGGGGGCTCTGGGGACCCTGATGTAAGGAGGGGGCTTACTTGGGACCCTGATGTAAAGAAGGGGCTCTCTGGGGACCCTGATGTAAGCAGGGGGCTCTCTGGGGACCCTGATGTAAGCAGGGGGCTCTCTGGGGACCCTGATGTAAGGAGGGGCTATCTGGGGACCATGGTGTAAGGAGGGGGCTCACTTGGGACCCTGAAGTAAGGAGGGGGCCCTGGGGGCTCTCTGGGGACCCTGATGTAAGGAGGGGACCTGGGGGCTCTCTGGGGACCCTGATGTAAGGAGGGGGGCTCTCTGGGAACCCTGATTTAAAGAGGGGGCTCTCTGGGAACCCTGATGTAAGGAGGGGGGCTCTGGGGACCCTGATGTAAGGAGGGGGCTTACTTGGGACCCTGATGTAAAGAAGGGGCTCTCTGGGGACCCTGATGTAAGCAGGGGGCTCTCTGGGGACCCTGATGTAAGCAGGGGGCTCTCTGGGGACCCTGATGTAAGGAGGGGCTATCTGGGGACCATGGTGTAAGGAGGGGGCTCTCTGGGGACCCTCATGTAAGGAGGGGGCTCTCTGGGGACCCTCATGTAAGAAGGGGGTTTTGGGGACCCTGACATAAGAGAGGGGCTCTCTGGGGAACCTGATGTAAAGAGGGGGCTCTGGGACCCTTATGTAAGGAGGGGGCTCTGGGGACTCTGATGTAAGGAGGGGGGCTCTGGTGACCCTAATGTAAGGAGAGGGCTCTGGAGACCCCGATGTAAGGAGGGGGCTCACTTGGGACCCTGATGTAAAGAGGGGGCTCTCTGGGGGCCTTAATGTAAAGAGGGGGCTCTCTGGGGGCCTTAATGTAAGGAGGGGGGCTCTCTGGGGACCCTGATGTAAGGAGGGGGCTCTCTGGGGACCCTGATGTAAGAAGGGGGCTCTGGAGACCCTGATGTAAGAAGGGGGCTCTGGAGACCCTGATGTAAGAAGGGGGCTCTGGAGACCCTGATGTAAGGAGGGGGCTCATTTGGGACCCTGATGTAAAGAGGGGGCTCATTTGGGACCCTGATGTAAAGAGGGGGCTCATTTGGGACCCTGATGTAAAGAGGGGGCTCATTTGGGACCCTGATGTAAAGAGGGGGCTCATTTGGGACCCTGATGTAAAGAGGGGGCTCTCTGGGGACCCTGATGTAAAGAGGGGGCTCTCTGGGGACCCTAATGTAAGGAGGGAGGCTCTCTGGGGACCCTGATGTAAGGAGGGGGCTCTCTTGGGACCCTGATGTAAGGAGGGGGCTATCTGGGGGCCATGATGTAAGAAGGGGGCTCTCTGGGGACCCTGATGTAAGAAGGGGGCTCTGGGGACCCTGATGTAAGAGAGGGGCTCTCTGGGGACCCTGATGTAAGGAGGGGGCTCTGGGGATCCTGATTAGTGATGAGCCGAACACCCCCGGGTTCGGTTCGCACCAGAACCCGCGAACGGACCGAAAGTTCGTACGAACATTAGAACCCTATTAAATACAATGGATGCGAACGTTCGAATTCTAAAGTGCTAATTATAACAACTATTATGCATGTTATTGTCCTAAAAAGGGTTTGGGAACCCGGGTTGTGCACCAGGGGACATGTATCAATGCAAAAAGAAGTTTTAAAAACGGTCGTTTTTCGGGAGCAGTCATTTTAATGATGCATAAAGTGAAAAAAAAAGTCAAATATTCCTTTAAATATCATACCTGGGGGGTGTCTAAAGTATGCCTGTGAAGTGCCACGTGTTTCCCGTGTTTAGAACTGTCCCTGCACAAAATGACACTTCTAAAGGAAAAAAAAAGCCATTTAAAACTGCTTGCGGCTTTAATGTAATGTCTGGTCCCGGTAATATGGATGAAAATCTTTAAGAAAAATGGCATAGCTACCCCATGACCCCCCCCCCCCCCCTACCCCAGCCCATTACCAGCCCCTTTGGGTCTTGTATGGATATTAAGGGGAACCCCGCACACAAAATAAAAAAGGCCCTATATACTCTGAACAGCCGTATACAGGCGGTGCATACAAGACAGGGACTGTAGGTTTGTTCTTATGTAGAATCTGTTTGTAATTTTGAACAGGTACATTGTTTAAGTGTAGCTCCAGCCCAAAAATCTATTTTTAAACTTTTTGGAAAACATAGGTAAGGGTTATCACCCCTGTAACATTTGTTTTGCTGTCTGTGCCCCTGTTCAGAACATTTCACCTCACTTTCCGTCCCAATGACAACTGTTTTTGAAATGTGGTGTTTTTCTTGAAACAAGGATTGCTGATAAAGCATCAGTACAGAGGAGACACCTTTCTCCCATATTAATTCTTACAGGAGAGAATTTTCCTTCCAAGGGGTAGATTTCCTCTCACTTCCTGTTGTCTTCTTGCGTTTGCAAGTAGGAGTCGTTTGTAAGTTGGATGTTTGAAAGTAGGGACCTGCCGTATATACTCTGCAGAAATAGGCCCCTTAGTTGTTGGTGTTGGCACAACACTGTAAGCACTCACAGTTACTCTTGGTTGGTGCTGGAACGCCCTGCTGTCAACTATTATATCAGGAATTGTAATTACATATAATTGTTGAACAGTGGTAGTAAAAATTGGGCCTTTGATGGTGGTGCTGGTGCAGGGCCGGCCCTATGATGGGACCGGGTGGTACCATGGTACCAGGCGGCACTGTTAGGGGGGCGGCAAACTGACGCCCGCCAGCCAGCTCCGCTGCCTGTGAGGAGCCCGGCGCCGCTGAGGACACTCACAGGCGGGGGGGGGCAGTCAGCGAGTGAGCAGGCATGGGCAGGCGCCGCTCCCTGTGAGGAGCCCGGTGTACCGGCGCCGCTGCCTGTGAGGACACTCACAGGCGAGGGGAGGGGGCAGTCAGCGAGTGAGCACTGCAGGCACCGCTCCCTGTGAGGAGCCCGGCACCGCTGCTGTTGGTGACAGGGGCGGACAGAGCACTCGCAGGGGGGGGGGGGTTGAGAGGAGCAGTCAGCAAGTGAGCGGTCAGCGGAGCAGAGTGATGATGTCATCTCTCCCCGCCGCCCTGCATCACCACAGTTTCACCCTCACTGTGCAGCCATGGGCAGCAGAGAGATTATATCATCTCTCTGCTGCCTGCCTTCACTTTGGGACACAGCAAGTGACAACCCGCAACGTGTGACAGGTGATGTCGTGACAATCCGCAACGTGTGGCAAGTGACAATACGCAACGTGTGGCAGGTGACGCTTGGCAAGTGACAATCCGCAACGTGTGGCAAGTGACAATACGCAACGTGTGGCAGGTGACGCTTGGCAAGTGACAATCCGCAACGTGTGGCACGGGACTATCCGCAACGTGTGGCAGGTGACGCCGTGGCAAGTGACAATCCGCAACGTGTGGCAGGTGACGTTGTGGCAAGTGACAATCTGCAACGTGTGGCAGGTGATGTTGTGGCAAGTGACAATCTGCAACGTGTGGCAGGTGATGTTGTGGCAAGTGACAATCTGCAACGTGTGGCAGGTGACGTTGTGGAAAGTGACAATGCGCAACGTGTGACAGGTGACGTCGTGACAATCCGCAACATGTGGCAAGTGGCAATACGCAAGGTGTGGCAGGTGACGCTTGGCAAGTGACAATCCGCAACGTGTGGCACGGGACTATCCGCAATGTGTGGCAGGTGACGTTGTGGCAAGTGACAATATGCAACGTGTGGCAGGTGACGCCGTGGCAAGTGACAATCCGCAATGTGTGGCACGGGACTATCCGCAATGTGTGGCACGGGACTATCCGCAATGTGTGGCAGGTGACGTTGTGGCAAGTGACAATATGCAACGTGTGGCAGGTGACGCCGTGGCAAGTGACAATCCGCAATGTGTGGCACGGGACTATCCGCAATGTGTGGCAGGTGACGTTGTGGCAAGTGACAATCCGCAACGTGTGGCAGGTGACGTTGTGGCAAGTGACAATGCGCAACGTGTGGCAGGTGATGTTGTGGCATGTGACGTGGCAAGAGACAACCCGCAACGTGTGGCAGATGACAATCCGCAACGTGTGGCAGGTGACGTGGCAAGTGACAATCCGCAACGTGTGGCAAGTGGCAACCCGCAACGTGTGGCAGGTGACATAAGTGACCATGCGCAACATGTGGCAGCCGACAATCCGCAACGTGTGGCAGGTGACAACCCGCATCTGGTGGTGGAGTCCGAAGCAAAACTGTAAGTACAAACACACATCACAAGTTGTATGAGACATGAGAGCCTCTGAGAGGGACTTGCCTTGCCCAGCCCTGATTAACCACTTAAGGACCGGAAATATTTGCCCACTTAAAGCGGTTGTATGGCTTTGTTTTTTTTGTTTTTTTAAATAACAAACATGTTATACTTACCTCCACTGTGCAGTGCGTTTGGAAAAGAGTGGCCCCGATTCTCTGGTCCCTCGGCGGCTGTCTTGGCTCCTCCCTGCATCAGCTAACCCCCTTCTGGGAAGCACTCTCCCAAGGGGGTTAGCTTGCGGGCGCGCTCCCTGTTATGCACGCTGCGTCCATAGACACAACGTGTATGACTCGTTCCCGCCCCCCCCCCAGGGCCCGGGTC
Organism: Rana muscosa; assembly: GCA_029206835.1. Lineage (NCBI taxonomy): Eukaryota > Metazoa > Chordata > Amphibia > Anura > Ranidae > Rana > Rana muscosa. Next base: position 142,997,552 of record CM055117.1, on the reverse strand, counting down.
ATTGGATGTGATTGACAGCAGCGCGAGCCAATGGCTGCACTGCTATCAATCTAGCCAATTAACGGCCAGACTCCGTGGAGAAGAGGACGCCGGGGGACGTGCACAGCAAGTGAACGGGCTCAGGTAAGTAAAACAGGGGGGCTGGGGGGCAGTCATTGCCAGGTGTTTTTTCACCTTGATGCATTAAGGTGAAAAATCACGAACCTTTACAAACCCTTTAATAACCAGGCCATTTTTTGCGATACGGCACTGTGTCGCTTTAACTGACAATTGCGCGGTAATGCGACACTGTACCCAAATAAAATTGGCGTCCTTTTTTTCCCACAAATAGAGCTTTCTTTTGGTGATATTTGATCACCTCTGCGGTTTTTATTTATTGCACTATAAACAACAAACGAGCAACAATTAAAAAAAACAAACGAACAATATTTTTTACTTTTTGCTATAATAAATATCCAAAAAATGTATAAAAAAATAATTTCTTCATCAGTTTAGGCCAATATGTATTCTTCTACATATTTTTGGTACCAAAAAAAACATAATTAGCGTACATTGATTAGTTTGCGCAAAAGACATTGCGGCCGCCCGCCATGCACAGGTCCCTTTATACTCCTATATACATGTATAGAGCCCTGACAGGTCCTTTTATACACCTATATGCACGTATAGAGCCATGACAGGTCCTCTTTATACTCCTTTATACATGTATAGAGCCATGACAGGTCCTCTTTATACTCATTTATACATGTATAGAGCCACGACAGGTCCTCTTTATTATCCTTTATACATGTATAGAGCCATGACAGGTCCTCTTTATACATGTATAGAGCCACAACAGGTCCTCTTTTTACTCCTATACATGTATAGAGCCATAACGGGTCCCCCCTAGTTATCATGATATAAAATAATGAATGTGGGGGCCTTTTGGTGGGCGTGATTATTTTTTTTGGGGGGGGGGGGCAGCATTTCATTCTTGGTCCCAGGCAGCACAATGTCTTGGGCCGGCCTTGTGCTGGTGCCACAACACTGTAAGCCCTGACAGTTACTCTTGGTGGGTGCAGCAATGGGCCCTGCTGTGAATTATTAGATCAAGAATTGTAATTGCATGCCCCTGTTGAACAGGGGCTGAAAAATTGGGCCTTTCGTGGTGGTGGTGGTGGTGGCGTTGCCACAACACTGTAAGCCCTCAGAGTTACTCTTGGTGGGTGCAGGAATGGGCCCTGCTGTGAATTATTAGATCAAGAATTGTAATTACATGCCCCTTTTGAACAGGGGCTGAAAAATTGGGCCTTTCGTGGTGGTGGCGTTGCCACAACACTGTAAGCCCTCAGAGTTACTCTTGGTGGGTGCAGGAATGGGCCCTGCTGTGAATTATTAGATCAAGAATTGTAATTACATGCCCCTTTTGAACAGGGGCTGAAAAATTGGGCCTTTCGTGGTGGTGGTGGTGGTGGCGTTGCCACAACACTGTAAGCCCTCAGAGTTACTCTTGGTGGGTGCAGCAATGGGCCCTGCTGTGAATTATTAGATCAAGAATTGTAATTACATGCCCCTGTTGAACAGGGGCTGAAAAATTGGGCCTTAGGCACTGGTGGCACAACACTACAACCCCTCACAGATACTGTACTTGGAGCACAGCAATGAGCCCTATGGCAAATTATTGCTAAAAAAATTGTAATTACACGCCCCTGTAAAACAGGGGATGAAAAATTGGGCCTTAGCCACTGGTGGCGGCACCCATAAACAAAAATGATCTTCCAAGCTATCATCCTCAATCGTATCATTGAGGACTCGGAGGAGGAGGATAGCCAGTCAACATAACAGCACAGGCACTCAGCATCCACATCAGTCTTGAAGGGATGTGACATGTTAAAATCAATTAGTCTGTTATATCAGCATCAGGTGTGTGGTAGCTGGTGGTGATCCAAGACTGGTTCATCTTGATGAAAGTCAGTCGATCAACCGAGTCGGTGGACAGGCGCACCCTGTGATCCGTGACAAATCCTCCAGCAGCACTGAATGTGCGTTCCGAAAGAACGCTGGATGCAGGACAGGCCAGTAGCTCAATTGCATACTGTGCAAGCTCTGGCCAGTGATCCATCCTCAAGACCCAGTAAGCCAGAGGATTTTCGGTGGGGAAGGTGTCCAAGTCTGACCTTGCCCCTAGGTATTCCTGCACCATGTTTATCAGACGCTGGCGATGGTTGCTGGAACCGATCATACTTTGGGGCTGCGGACTAAAGAATTGTCTGAACGCATCGGTCAGACGGCCACCTTCCCCACCGCTCCTTCTTTGACTGGCCGAAGCCTCAGCAACTCGTTGTCCAGGACCAGGAGTTTGTAACCTCCCAGTCTCTGGGAACGCGTTGCACAGACCTTTCTGCAAGGCCTCCCGGAGTTGTCTCATCCTCTGCGACGGTAACATAAGGTCCGCAACCTTACCCTTGTACCGTGGATCAAGGAGAGTGGCCAGCCAGTAATGGTCCCTCTCCTTGATCCAAAGAATACGAGGATCCTTCCGCAGACTTTGCAGGATCAGGGAGGCCATGCAGCGTAGGTTTGCTGAGGCATTCGCTCCGGAGTCCTCTGGGTCACTAAGGACGACATGATCCGCAGCCACGTACAAGTCCACTGGTTTCTTGGGACTGTAAACCATCCCTAAAAGCAGCCTCCTCCTCCTCCTCCTCCTCCTCCTCCCCTGCTGGACCATGAGTCAGCGGTAATATGCACCTTACCGCTGACCGCCCTGTCCAGCGAGGCCAAGACATTGCCTTCCACATGCCGGTAGAGAGCCGGAATAGCCTTCCGTGAGAAAAAGTGGCGTTTGGGAACCTGCCACTGAGGAACCGCACATTGCACAAACTCACGGAAGGGGGCCGAGTCTACCAACTGAAAAGGCAGCAGTTGAAGCGCTAGCAATTTAGCCAAGCTAGCATTCAACCGCTGGGCATGTGGATGGCTGGGAGTGAACTTCTTTCGACGGTCCAGCAGCTGGGGCAGGGAAATTTGCCTGCTAGAATCGGACGTCGGTGTACTGCTAGCAGAGTGGCCGCAAGTACTTGGCTGTGACAAACCTAATTCTACACCTTCATTCCTCTCAGTGCATGTTTCAGAGAGGACTGAAGTTATAGTGGGGTTGGAGATCCCAGCTGATGCGGTGCAAGGAGAGGTCCGCTTTGTTCTTTGGTGTGGGTCTTTGAGGTAGGCTTGCCAACGAGCTGCATGGCAGGTCAACATATGTCTGGTCAGGCATGTGGTACCCAAGCGGCTGATGTTTTGGCCACGCGATATACGCTTGAGACATATGTTGCAAACAGCAGCTGTGCGATCTGATGCACTAGCCTCAAAAAAGGCCCACACCAAAGAACTTTTTGAATGACGGGCAGAGGCAGCGCCCTACACAGGCGGAGCTCTGCGGTGTGATTCCGTCGGTGTACTGCCCTTACGCTGGCCACCAAAGGGCATCCTGCCTCGTTGGAGATGTGCCTCCTCCTCATCCTCCTCCTCCTCCTCTCTCCTATTAGGCACCCACGTGGAGTCAGTGACCTCATCATCCCCTCCCTCCTCATCACTGGAGCCAATCTGGCAGTATGCTGCAGCTGCTGGAACATGACTGCCAGATTGGTGTCCTTCTTGAGCATCCCCTCTGTCTGCTCTCACGCTACTGCCTTCCTGTAGCTGGGTTTCATCATCAGACCCTTCGAAACGCTGGGCATCCTCCTGGAGCATGTACCCAACACTGTGCTCAAACAGTTCGGGGGACTCCTCAGGAGGAGGACATGGTGGGTCTAGGGAAGGAGTGACTGATGATGAGTCTGACATTGATACCAGGGAAGAGGATGCTTTGGCAGCTGCTTTGCCAGTACCCTGAGCCTGGGTGAGAGAGGATGAGGAGGAGGAGGAGGGCTTGGTCATCCACTCTACCAAGTCTTCGGCATGATGTGGCTCAACATGTCCAGCTGCCGAAAAGAAGGACAAGCGTGTCCCATGGCCATGTGCTGATGACAATGCACCGCATCCACGACCAGCACTGTTGTCCCCAGACACAGAGCCTGCTTGCCCTCTTTTATTGCCTCCTGACTGTCTGCCTCTCCTTGTTTGCCTTCCAGACATTCTAATAGATGGCCTGCAGGGAGATGGGAAAAAAGCAATAAGGGCTACCTTCAGGTGTCCTTCTCTGTCCCTTTACTTAAGGATTTCTAAATATGGTTGAGGATGATTGCTTTTGCACAGAATAGCACAACGACAATTTCCCTGACTGTCCAAAAAACAAGGATTTCAAAGATGGTTGATGAGGAATGCTTTAGCACACTATAGCACAAGGAGAATTTCCCTCACTGTCCTTCCCTGTCCCTAGAAACAAGGATTATCACAGTGAAAGAAACTGACACTCTTCCTTCCTATAGTTTTCTGTCCCTAGAAAAAATGTTTTTTTAAAGCACACTATAGCACAAGGAGAATTTCCCTCACTTTCCTTCTTTGTCCCTAGAAACAAGGATTATCACAGTGAAAGAAACTGACACTCTTCCTACCTATAGTTTTCTGTCCCTAGAAAAAATGTTTTTTTAAAGCACACTATAGCACAAGGAGAATTTCCCTCACTGTCCTTCCCTGTCCCTAGAAACAAGGATTATCACAGTGAAATAAACTGACACTCTTCCTACCTATAGTTTTCTGTCCCTAGAAAAAATGTTTTTTTAAAGCACACTATAACACAAGGAGAATTTCCCTCACTGTCCTTCCCTGTCCCTACAAACAAGGATTAGCACAGTAAAACACACTGACACTCTCCCTACCTATCCTTCTCTTTCCCTAAACTAAAGGAATCCAGGTTAAGCAAGAAAAAATAAATGTCACTGTCCCTGCCTATGCTTCTCTTTCCCTGCTCCGGAACACACTACACTAGGCCGCCGTGCTGGCGGCCTTTTATAGTGTGGGGCGTGTACTAAACACCCTCAGCAATAATTGGCCACAGGCATCCTGCCTGTGGCCAATCATTGCTCTCCTCGCTGCCGGCGCTGTGATTGGCCAAGCATGCGGGGTCACAGTGCATGCTTGGCCAATCACAGCGCCTGGATGACACTGCGATGGCGTAGTGCATTGTGGGCCGTTCGCGTCACTCGAATTAGGCGCGAACGGCCCAAATCGTTCGATCTTCGTCGAACGATCGAACAGCCGATGTTCGAGTCGAACGTATGTTCGACTCGAACACCGAGCTCATCCCTAATCCTGATGTAAGGAGGGGGCAATAAAAAAGAATAAAATGGCGCAGAATGAGTTCTAGGCAGAGTATATGATCAAAAGGAGTCAATGAATATTAATGTTGCAAGCACCAGCGGCAGCTACCATGAGCAGAAGCAGGCTCTGTAAAATATGATGAAGAAAGGAAGGTGCGCCAAACTAAGTGCAGTAAAACAGGCTTTAATGGCAAAATTATATAAAAACCAGCCAAGTGGCTACTCACAGGATGCAGGACAAATTAAGGCATGTAAGGGGTTAATTGTGGTTCGGAGTCATCTAAGGCGGTCCTCAGGGGAGATGTAAGTTCCAGATGAGAGAAGTTGATAAAGATGGCTGAAGGCAGGAAGGCTGGAAGCAGGTTGTGGTGTCAGCAGGGGAAGCCAAGGCATCCGAGCTGCGGGTGGTGTGAAGAGCCCTGTCTCTCTCAGGGGGCTCTGGGGACCCTGATGTAAGGAGGGGGGCTCTGGGGACCCTGATGTAAAGTGGGGGGCTCTGGGGACCCTAAAGTAAGGAGGGGGCACTGGGGACCTTGATATATAGAGAGGAGGGAATCCTGATTTAAGTTTGGGGGCTCTTGGGACCTTATTACAAGAAAGGTGACTCTGGGACCATGATTTCAGGTGGGGAAACTCTGGGGACTCTAATGTAAGGAGGGGGGGGGGTTCTGCACTGCCACTGATTCCATCCCCCCCAAGCACTGTAACTAATCTCATCGCCCCAGCACTACCACTAATCCCACCCCCCATTGCCATTGATCACACCCCCGCTTACAGCTCCAAAAGCCAATGAGTGAGCAGTAATGATGTGCGGTAGTCTCTAGCAACCAATCAGGGAGTGTAAGTGGGGAGCAAAATTGCATGTTGGGGGCCCAAAAAATATATTTATACTCATCTTTCCTCTGGCTTCCAGTGGTACAGAGGATTACATTTTGTCCATAGAATTTATAACCTCAATGTTACTCAAGAAGCGTTGGTAATCTAATAGGTGAAAAAGTATATGTAAACACATTAACCTAGTACAACGTAAATTGTGGAAAAATGCCAGCTTATTTTATTCACTTAGCCACTGTTCACAACGAATGAGGTTTTGAAGCCACAGGTCAGTTTGCGAGCGTTGTCTCGCAAGACGAGCAGGATTCAAGCCACTGGGGTGTTCAGTACCGCATTTGGCCAGAGGTGCGGGGGGACCCTGGGGACCCTAATGTAAGGAGGGGGCTCTCTGGGGACCTTGATGTAAGGAGGGGGCTCTCTGGGGACCCTGATGTAAGGAGGGGGGCTCTCTGGGGACCCCGATGTAAGGAGGGTGTCTCTGGGGACCCTGAGGTAAGTAGGGGGGCCCTGGGGGCTCTCTGGGGACCCTGATGTAAGGAGGGGGCTCTGGAGACCCTGATGTAAGGAGGGGGCTCTGGAGACCCTGATGTAAGGAGGGGGCTCTGGAGACCCTGATGTAAGGAGGGGGCTCACTTGGGACCCTGATGTAAAGAGGCGCTGGGTTGTGCAGCTGGGGTGTGCAGTACCGCATTTGGCCAGAGGTGCGGGGAAGCTGGTGACGCGCGGAGACGCTCCGAGACACTCAATTCCCGAACGTCTTCGAGCGTCTCCAAGCACCCCCGCACCTCTGGCCACATACAGTACTGCATACACCAGCAGTGACTGTAGAACCAATTATCTAAGTTTCCGTTGATTCCTATGGGGAAACTCGCTTTGATATACGAGTGCTTTGGATTACAAGCATGCTTCTGGAACAGATTATGCGTGTAATTCAAGGTACTACTGTACTACCAAAAATAGAAGACCCGGGGAACAGGCCCTGAGTGCCAGGATCTAGCAACACCCTCATTTTTATGATAAGTGCTACATAACACATTTAGAGGCTGCAATTAATTAGGAGATTTAAATGTTTCCCCATTATAATACTTCTTTTTTTTATTTGCAGGGTATGCTATCAGTAACAAAGCTGATGCAGTGTCACCGTGTAAACTAAAGAGTATGTATTGTTTAATTATAGGATTATTTTGTATTATGTATTTGATATGTATATATGTAAATCTAAGATTTTTATACAAGAACTGGCTTATGTAGTTCAAAGAGCAGTGTGTACAATGTGGTAATCCATAGCAATAGTCAGAATGCACCTTTCAATGGCCTGATGGTGGCAAATTAAGGTTTAAAGCAACATTTGAGCAATCGCAAGATAAAAATGTCCATGTCTCATTGCACCTATACTTGTTCTGAATGGGTTTTGTCCTCTGGAAAGTTGGAGCAGTTGACGCATATACACAAATACATTGCAGGTCTTTGCTGAGAAAGAAAAATATTTTGAAGGATCTTGTGCAATCTCTTTCACAATCTCTTCCTGACCCATATATTGTAAATTATTGGGTTTCTTATGTCAGCGAAATAAGGCTGTACACAGAGCCCACAGCCAAATCTTGTGTCTCTAATAATAACACATTTCGTCTTAATGCAATAATGCATCTTCCCAATCATTTGATTTCCCATTCATCCAAAAACTAGACGTCACCAGACTGTTATGTTCATCTCAGCATCCCAGCATGACTGACTAGAGCCCAGACTGCCTCGATCTTTTATTAAATTCCAAAAGGAAGTGATGTCACAGCATGTGATCGTCACCAAAGAAGTTACTAATAGGAAGTGATGTCACAGCATGTGACCTTCACACAGGGAAAATGACCATACAAGGACATCCCTCCAACAGGATGTCCAATACAATACAATACAAAACAATACAATACAATTAAAGGATTCTGATGGGTGTGTCTGAGCAGAGACAGGGCGAATGTAAGCTAAACAAACATGGACGCCATCTCTGGTCATAACAACCCAAGACTCCTGTTTTACCGCTGATAGGAATCCTTATTCTGCGCCATTCTAGAGAACAGAGCATACTCAGATTATACTATTATTGCTTGTGGAAGGGAGGCTATCTGCAGGCGTGCCCTACGAATCCCAAACATGCTGATCAGACATTACAGAGACAAGAGCAGTGGCTGCTGGTGCTCAAAATATTGGGGGGGGCGCAAACAAACTGAAAAAAAAAAACATCAATTGCCGCCACTGTGCCAATTAAACGCAGCCACTGTGCCCAAACGCCACCAGTTTTCCCCCTCAAATGCAGCCAGTTTGTCCCCAAATACAGCCAGTTTGTCCCCAAATGCAGCCAATCAGGTTACCAGTAACCAGACCCGGTGAACCTGATTGGCTGAGACGCGTCAGTGTTAACCAAGGAACGCACAGCCCGTGCATCCCCTGGTTAACTATTTGGAAGCCGATTACAGCCCACAGGCTGTAATCTGGAAGCCTATCAGAGCCGCTGGCTCTGGTAGGCACTTCCAAAAACCAACCAGCCGCTGTTATTCAGATGGCCGGCGCTCGCCAGGGGGCCGGCCATCTGAATAGTGGGCGGCGCCGGCGACAATTCATAGGTTCATGCAATGCATGAACCTATGTATTGTTGACGTGAATGATGGGCGCAGGAGAGAGAGGGGGCGGCGCTCCTGCGCCCACTATGGACGCACCGCCACTGGACAAGAGCGCACATCTGCCTATAACCAATAATGTCCATGCAGAGCGAACATATCCCCCCCTCAACGATCGTCTGCGCTAATGCACAGAGGGTCCTTCGTCGGCGGACATATCCCCACTCTGCAAACAACACTCCAACCTTAAGACGTTTTCCACTACCAGACAGGATTCAACCAGCGTCAGTCTGCCCCAGTCAGCTCTTTAGAGTGGGTTGCGGGAGTACTAACACTGGGTGACACTATAACAATACATATTAAATACATCTTCATAAAATTTCCACAACACTTATCTATTTGCCAGAGCCAGACAGCTTGCCACACCCTAACATGCTTAAAATTTCACTACCCTGTTTTTAATCTACACTACAATGCCTTGCAGGATACTACTATGTAGGTGCATTGCCTTAGTCCATTGAGGTGCAACAGCAACACTAGTGCTAAGCTGAAGAAATGTCTGATTTGCAAACTGAACACTTTCTAAATATTTTTTCTTTAAAGGTGGTTTGTGTCCTGATCTAGTATGCGCCTCTAATGAATTTCAACTGACCCTAAAGGTAGCCATGCTAAAAGACATGGATGTGGATATTGCACGCATCCATCTGCGGGATAGAAGATGTACTGGATTTGCCTATAATGATGACTCTGTAGTTATAAAGTGGGCACTGGGAAAAGACATTTGTGGAACCGAGCTAATTGTAAGTGTTATGGACTGAATTGCTGTGATGTGTATTCCTCTATATATTGTCTAGGCAAAAATGGACATGTATGGACATGTATGTATATGTCATATGACATTTGGAAAAACATGGGTGCAGACAAATGCAAACAGGTTTGTTCCTACAATGCGGCAGGGTAGGAGGCTTACTGTATGTTAGGCAGTATGTCAAGGAATTTCTTCTATGCATAGCCTAGGATAAGGTTCTTAGCTTCTTAAAACTTTAAAGGACCCTTAATTGCTTATTGCCACTCTATTTGGGGTCATAAATGGCTGTAATCACAAGAGGCTAAATTTTTTATATAGGGGAGCATTTAACGGCTTCATGTCTTGAGATTTGTACCCTTTTTATGTCAACAAGAAAATAACATGCATTACTAAATTTGGTTTAGTCCAATAAAATATATGAGGGAAAGGAGTTACCGCTCCAGATGAGTATACTATGGCAATCAATGCTCCCTCAGGAAACTATGGGTGCTTGCAATGCACGAGACAGGCAAAAAGAAAATTGCTGATATGAACAGCCGCACTCCAAAAAACCTTGACGGTTGCCTTTATTGTAAAAACGGATAGGTGCACTACAAATCACAGCAAAACAGGGAAACAACTGATGCGTTTCGCACTATAGTTTAGTGCTTACTCATAGCTTGGTTATACATATATATACAGTGTATATAGCCTGTGCAGAGCCAAACTACAGGTCCTCATAATGATACCTTATCCAGCAATGCTAAAGACTTTCTACCAGTAATTGATTAGAAAAAATTCTGGATGGCCGCACTCTGCAAAGGATGCTGGTTTATTAATAAAATCCACAAATACAGCAAAGGCACTCAAAAGTGAACACAGAGGTAGGCTAACACGTTTCACATCGTGAGATGCTTACTCATAGCTAAAAAACACAAAGGAAACAAACATATTTATATGCAAGGAATAAGCCTAAACATCTACCAATAGGGAGGATATAGGGCAGGTGTGGCCATTACCGTATAATGAAAGCATGATTGAAACCAATGAGGTCAAAAACACATACAAAAAAGGAAAGGAAACACATGTGAAATGTAAATCAAAATCAGAGAGTAATACATGGATTAATGAAACCCACATGTGCACATGTACGCACATGTGTGCATACATATACACATGTGCATGTAATAACATGTAAGGTATAAAATAATATATCATGTTGAATACTCAATATGTGGTGACATAAGAAATACATTTTGGATAGACCAATATAAAATATGTGTGAATAGTATGTGAGCAAGACCTATAGAAAAAGGAAAAAAGAAAAAAGATGCATCTTTTTTCCTTTTTCTATAGGTCTTGCTCACATACTATTCACACATATTTTATATTGGTCTATCCAAAATGTATTTCTTATGTCACCACATATAATATATCATGTTGAATACTCAATTTTATACCTTACATGTTATTACATGCACATGTGTATATGTATGCACACATGTGCGTACATGTGCACATGTGGGTTTCATTAATCCATGTATTACTCTCTGATTTTGATTTACATTTCACATGTGTTTCCTTTCCTTTTTTGTATGTGTTTTTGACCTCATTGGTTTCAATCATGCTTTCATTATACGGTAATGGCCACACCTGCCCTATATCCTCCCTATTGGTAGATGTTAGGCTTATTCCTTGCATATAAATATGTTTGTTTCCTTTGTGTTTTTTAGCTATGAGTAAGCATCTCACGATGTGAAACGCGTTAGCCTACCTCTGTGTTCACTTTTGAGTGCCTTTGCTGTATTTGTGGATTTCATTAATAAACCAGCATCCTTTGCAGAGTGCGGCCATCCAGAATGTTTTCTTTCCTCACCTAATTTTGTGCAGAGCCAGCACCTGTGTGTACTTGGAGTGGGGCGGAAGCATTACATGGATTCAGAGGCTTCAGAGCGGTGATCTTTCTTCAGTAATTGATTAGACTTGGAGCACCGCTATCTGCGGTCCACTTCCGCCTTCACTGGTCCAGTACTGCGTTCCAAGACCTTTCATTCACACGCCTGATAGGTCACATGACTGCACACCACATGGGTATTCCTCCAGGAGAACTCACTGGAGAGTACAGCGGCGCGCTGCCACCCTGAAGTGAGCCTGGAGTCGCCACACAGCCACCTACAAGCCGAGCAGTGACCTGACAGAGATTTATACTGTCCTTGGGAAGGAGCATACCCTGCAAGGATCTGGTGAGAGCCCAATTGGAAAAAAACCCTGCCATTCCCTATTTGCAATACCTCTCTCCCACATGTCTGCTCTTTCATCTGTATAATGAAGGCTTGATGAGACTGTGTAGCCTGACCACAAAGTGTGTTCAGTTCATTTGTACTGGTCAAAGTGAATTTTCAGTGACATTTAAAGTCTCTCTAGGCGCTATACATGCTCCATGAGTGTAACACATTCTGTGTTTGGAACGCTGAATTACAGCAACAAGTGGCTTATGACGCTGAAGTGTATATGTTTGAAATGCTGTTTTGATTATCTACAGTGATTAGTGGATCTGTGCATTTGAATTCTGGACTATATCTGTCTCATAGATTCCATGAGCATTTTGTTGCAAACAGACTAACTCTATCTGTGCACAACATCAATACGGTGGATGTGCATATGTGCCCTGTCTCAATTCCAATAACACACAAGATCCCATATTCTTTTTACAGCTTTTTTTCAGGACCACTATAGTTGTGACTCCCCCTTCCTCTAGATAAATGGACTTTGCCATTTTTGGTACCTGTCAGAGCACTCTGCATTTTGAATGTCTATTTGCTGCAGCATATTTTTTTTACTTAGATGGTTAGGTATAGTGAGCTGCACTGTGTTGATTCGGACACACTGTATCCCTCACATGTACCTTAAATTTAATATATATGTACCCCCACCCCAAATAAAGCCTTTTATACAAATTTTTGTACCACAAGCCGTAGTTGACCTTCCTTAATTTGCTTTCCTGGGACTCCCTTGTCCCTCCCACCCCAATTTTTTCATAGTTTCTGGAGCTACATATGGCAGGTATCCCGTCCAGCACCTGACGTACCGGCTGGTACACAAAACAGTTAGACTTTCTGTGGATGTGTGGATTCTTTTATTTTTCGAAGTCCACTGAAGGGCTCGGCTTAGCCAGGCTCAGGGCGGTCCACTGAAGGGATCGGCTTGGCTCGGTTCGGGGGGTCCGCTGACCCAGTGCGCATAAAGGCACCTTTCCCACAAATTTAAAACAATCTGCAAGGAGGGGGAGCGGGAGGAGAAGAGGATCCATTCCTGCCTTTAGTGCCCTGGACTGCACTAGAAACTTTAGGTCAGTGCATCGCATGACCGCTCCATGCCACAGACAGACTGCCTTGCCACTGCCATCTTCTGAAAATAATCTGCAGGGGACACGGATGTAAGAGGGAAGTAGGGACCCCAACATAAGGGGAACACTGATATAAAAGTTCCCCCTCATATCAGTGTCCTCACTCCCCTCTTACATCAGTGTCCCCCTTACCATAGTGTATGCTGATGTACGGAGGGCGGCTCTGGTGACCCCCCCCCCCCCCCACATCAGAGTTTCCCTTTACACCACAGTCCACAGAGTTCCCCTTTAAATTTGAGTCCGCAAAACTCCCCTTTGCTGCAGACTGTGATGTAAGGGGGCTCTGGTGATCAGAGACCACCTTACATCAGAGTCTCCCTTTACACCAGCTTGTCTGTAAACTACCCTAGCCTGTCTATATACTACCCTACCTTTTTTTTTTTTTTTTTTTTACGCAATTGTGTAAAGTCTATATACTGTTTTTGTGCGTGTTTGCAAACCTAAAGTGGGCCGATCTGGATGAAGTCCAGGGCCACATTTTTGTCCCAGTCCAGCCCTGCTCAGAGCAAAGCAAGCAAATACAACTCCCACCTAGACCATAATTTTTTGTAATTTAAAATCACAGTACATTGTTTTTAGTACCAGGATATCAACATAACTATTCTTGGCATGGGGCTTTTGTTGGTAAAACACTGAACTTGGCCTCATGCACACTGAACATTTGTAGCATTGCTGTTGGGGGGGGGGGGGGGGGGGGGGGTCTGTCTGGGTTTTTTTTTCTGCCTCTAAACAACCCTGTATGGGGTTGATTTACTAAAGGCAAATAGAGTGTGCACCAGGGCTTAGTAAATGATGTAAAGCTGCACTTTGCAAAGAGTACCCAATCACATGTAAGGAGGAAAATTAAAAAAAAATGAATTTTTACTTGCACATGATTGGATGATGGAAGTCAGCAGAGCTTCTGCTCATTTACTAAGCTCTGGAGCAACTACACCTGCAGTGTGCAACTTCACTTTGCAAAGTACACAGTCTTTTTGCCTTTAGTAAATCAACCCCTTTATATCAGGGCCGGCCTTGTGGGGGAAGTGGAAGCAAACTCCAAAACATGCGAAAAAAGAGAAAAACAGGCACCTCTGAGTAAAGACTGTAACATTTATTGATACAAATGTGCAATATAGACTCACATTGAGGTATGGAAAGATAGGCACATGTGGATCCAGTAAGACTCTGTCATCAATCCAGGCTGTGTAAACGTTCCCGCGGCTCTCTGAACCTGTTATAAAGACTGTCCCGGCCCGCAGGATGCTTGGCAATCGAATAGGATAGATATCATGGCTTGGAGAGCAGTTGGAGCTCGATGGAGAGGGCTGGAACGCAGTATGAGGTGCGACGAGATTACTGGCGTGCTAGCGATGACGTTTCGGAGCATGCGCACTGGACAGTTGTACACAGAGTGCGCTCCTTTCTCAAGCTTCTTCCTTATCAGGACCCAGAACTTTTAGCACTGAAAGATAATAGTACTAGACCAAAACGACTTTTTTGCTAAAATAAGTGTTCCAACGTTTTAGTGAATGACCACCTTGTTACAGTGGTTATACATACACTGCCCTACTAAAAATGGCTGCTTTAATGTCTGTCAAAATGTTATAACATAACAGTACTTATATTATAAATCATGAAACACCAATAACAAAACATTACTGATTTATTTATATCTATTTTTTTTATTTTACTTCAAGGTGACTGACACCCATGCAATATATATGAATCACGTTTACTTGCCACAAGATCCTGCTGCAATTATCTATAGAGAGAATTATGTCTTAAACGTCAGCTGCTCGTACCCATTAAACGTGAATGTTTCTCTTGACGATATTTTGTTTCCTGAAGTAAGGTACATATTTTGTTATCCAACAACCTTTTCAGTAGGTGACCATGGAATGTTAATATATATGTCGTTGTTTTGTGATTTGTAAGTAGCTAGCAACCTATTTTGAATAAGTATTGCAGTTTTTGCCTTAAAAGAGACGCTGTTACCAGATCCCCAGCCAGTAGTGTTGTAATATAACAAACCATGTTTATTTTTCCAAAAAGCAAAAACAAAAACAGCTTTTCTTCAGCTTATAACAATCAAAACAGTCCATAAACTCTGCTACAAAAATAAAGCTTCAGCTTACTGCCAACATAAACTTGTCCCACAACAGGGTTTGAAGTTCCCATCTGCTTCCGGGGTCTGGAATAAGGTCACAGAAACCCAGCAGCATCTCAGCAATCAGCTTACAGCCCCCTCACAACTGTGTCCTGTTCCACACAACACCTCATGTACACCTGCTGCCTGTTTCCTGCCCTTTTTACCCTCTCTCTTACAGATGGGTTACCCCTTTCAGGTCCAAGGTACCTGTAGTCCTGACTGGAGACTTTTTCCCACCCATGACCTCCCTGAACCTCCAAATACCAGAACCCATATCAGGACTTAACAATCCTGGGAAAACTGTAAATTTGTTTTTCCTTGGACCACCCAAGCACTTCTCACCCCGAGAATCTCTGAGCATTCCAAACTGCTACTCATCATCATCCCCCTTAAAATGACCACAACACAAATAATGGAGACACAAATCTACAATCCAGGACCCATCTCTGGCTTCCTGTGCAATATTTTATGCATTGTATTTACCTTTAAAAGTCTCCTTTGTGTAGACATCCAAAAGCCCTGAGACTGCTGCTGGGTAACACCATCTTGGATGTGATGTCAGCAGCCATAGCAGACTCAGAGCTGTAACTCAGATATTTCCTATCGCTCCACAACCTCCAGCTACACAAAAGGTTATGTAGGGAGGTGAAGAGAGAGGAAGAGATTCTGGGTAATCATAGAGAGTAACTAGACTAGGGTGGCCAGACATCCCCGGTTTCCGGGGACAGTCCCCGGATTGAGGACACTGTCCCCGGACCAAGTCTGTCCCCGGTTTTGTCCCCGGATTGGATTTAAACAGGGGCTGGGGCAATTTCAAAGACAGTCAGTGCAGAATTAATAAACAAATTCTGAATTACACACCCTCGCTCCTACTAGATTAGGGGGTGTATTTTTTTCCATTATCTGTGCCCCTTTCTGATGATCATGTGCTGGTCGGAGCAGAGGGAATATTTTTTCAGTTTTGGGCGCACGCCCATTTAGCTCCGTTCGCATGTTCTTCTGCCTTGGCTCAAGTCCTGGCCCAGCTGCCTGCCTATCTCCTTGCCTTCCCTGGCGGAGTGATCTTCCTCCGCTCCCCACCCAGTAGTAGCCGCGGCCTGGAGGGTGAGACTTGACAGGCTGTGAGGCGGGCGGTGGCGACGGGCAGAGAGTCGCTGATGGCCGCCATTACTAGTAAAAAAAATATGTCCCCGGATTTAATTTGAAAAATCTGGTCACCTTAAACTAGACACTCTCAGAAGAGGAGATGGGTATGATATGGCAGAAATGAGGGGCTGTGCTAGGAAACGGACTTTCCTTGAGTTGCTGGAAAGGCGTTGCGTATGACATCACAATCGGCATCTTGTCAGAGAATGCCTCCTATTCATAAACCACATAGAAAATCTGCGCTTAAGTGAAATTAATAAATGAAATAAAATTAGCCAGCAGGTGGTACTATACCTCGATACCAGGTATTGACAAAAATATTTACACAACCAGTGCACAACCAGTGCAGCGCTCACATTAGAAAATATATGTAAAACCTCACATAGGGGTTGATTTACGAAAGGCAAATCCACTCATGTACAAGCAAAATGCTTCTTTTTTTTTTGTCCTTGCATGTCCCTCTCAGATCTACAGCAACTGCACTTCCAAGTGCACTTGCAGTGCACTTGTTGTGCAAAGTGGATTTGCCTTTAGTAAATACCTGCCCCCCCCCCATGTGTTTATATCATCATAATCATATGGGTGCTTATAAATAGTATAAATTAATACTCAAACTAAAATTAAATGTAAAGAAAAAAAAAAGTCCGTAGAGTACAGTATACTTAAAATGTGATCAAAATTCAAAAGTCCCAAACACTGTGATGAAAGTTTGCAAACTCCATGCAAAGATAGTCAGGGTGACACCACTCACTCTCATGCAAATCTTACCAGAACAATTATGAGCCTCATATAGGTGGTCAAAAACGCTTATTACTCCACACCAAATGCAGGAATAATCTTCACAGGATATTCAGAAATGTTTAAATTGTCACGCAACGTATACTCCTCCTGGACTCCTCAATCTCCAGCTCCCATCAGATCGTGGGATACATTACATACATGCAATGAAAAAGATACTCCACATCGTGTAAAACTACAATATAGGAGCAATTGATTAAGGGTAAATGCATGTAAAAAAGTATCCACCTTGAACAGCATTTCTCAAAAACGCCACAGTACTGTCTTCCAGTAACAAACAAAGAAACAAAGATGGCTGCTGGACGATTTTGCATGCGTGGTAGCTTGTATCCCATGATTTTGCTGATGGGAGCTGGGGATTGAGAGTATAGAGGAGGTTGTTGCTTGATCATTTAAACCTTTCTGGATATTATTCCTGCATTGGGCAGATGATACATTGAAGAAATAAGCGTTTTTGACCACTTTTATATAGGGGTCACAATTGTTCTGGTAAGCCTTGCATGAGAGTGAGAGGTGTCACCCTGGCTATCTTTGACGTTTTTAAACTTCCATCAAGGCGTGTGGGACTTTTCTACTTTTGAATTTGGATCACATTTTGAATATATGCTACAGACTTTTTTATATTTAATTTTAGTTTGAGTATTAATTCATATGAAGTACTGGTATGATTATGATATTATGCACTATCATTTACATGGGTTTTTACATATATTTTCTAATGTAAGTGCCACAATGGTTGTATAAATATAAATTCTTCCAATTCATTGAAAACAATATGTTTGTTGAATGGTGGAGGTGCCAAGCTAGCGACTTTCTGTGTTCACTGTACCAGAGGGGAAGTATCTCTAGAAGATCCTGGAACAGGACAACACTGGCTGTATAGTACAGACTACTATAGTGAATTTCAGCATTTCCAGCCGCCCTCCATGTAATTTCTCAATAACTGCATGTAACCAATCTGACCAAATGTACATTTAAAAAATAGATTGTTCTTGGAGCTAAGTTTTAATTTTTCCCTGGAAAGCCAGTGATGAATTTCTCTCCATAGCCCTACTGTAAACACTGTCCTTAAAGCAAACCAATTATGCCTGCATGTCAGGCCATCTATGGCCAGCTTTAAATGCAAGTGTTCCCCAGCTTAATGAAAGAACCTGAAAATCTACTGGCCATAAAAAATAGGATGAGCCCCGGAAGAATCAAGGAAAGTTGGGGGGGGGGGGGAGAGGGACTTGCAACAAACATGTAAAATTTAACATTTTTACCTTCCCTGTTTTGTCTTTATAGCACAACCTATATACCAATTGGAGATAGTGGACGGTTTAAGGTGGTGATGTCTATCTACAAAGATATCAGCTATACAACTCCATATACCGATCCTATTATACGCTTGTCGACCAAATCAAATTTATATGTTGGCGTTTATATATCTGATCGTGGTTATTCGGTTGCTATTAGTGACTTTAGTCTTCTGATGGTAAATTGCTACAGTACCCCGACTAACAACAAGTATGACCCTATAAAGTATAATATCATAATTACCAGGTAAGGTTCTTTTATAGTACATTGGTGTGAGTGTATCCTGTGTGGAGTTAGCTGTTTCTTTCTTTTGGGGGCCATAATGTTACCTATAGGTGGTGAAATATTAGCTCTGAAACAAACATCTTCATCCTAATCACAGACTCGTAGGGCCCAAATTTGATTCAGGGTTTTCAGATTCGTATAAGCCCCCTCCCTGAAGACCCCCACAACCACCATCGAGGGTTGTGGAGTAGAGGCCCTTGTCCCCATCTCCATGTTGGGGGCATGTGGCCTGGTATGGTTTAGGAAGGGGGGCTCCCTCGCCCCCTTTCCTGGCCTGCCGGAATGCAAGCTCGGTTAAGGGTCTGATATAGATTTTGGGGGGGGGGGCAATTTTTGTTTCTTAATTTTGGTGTGGGGTTCCCCTTAAAATCCATTCCAGATCCCAAGGGCCTGGTATGGATTGGGGGTGGGGTCCCCAAACTGTTTTTTTTTCTGCATTTTTGATTGCCGGGATTCTTTTGTTTACATTTCAGCTGTCAGTGGGGAAGTTAGTAATGCATTGGCTGGCTTCCTAGCCAGCTCCTAAACAACCAGCTATTCTTCACACAGATTTCGAACCGGTCGATAATTTTTTGACCGATCCGAATTCGAGTTGTTACGAAAATTTTGAATTAGTTAGAAAATGAATAAACATAACTAGACGAATTCCGTAATGAATCAACGAAACAAAATTATGCTAAAGGAATTGATCACATGTTAAACATTGAGGCTTTCCAACACATTTGAAAATTTCTGTGAACAATAACAATGGGATTTTCAGATGAAGTGGATGTTCCACTTCACTCTTTAGTAGATCTTTATTGAAGTCCGTTTATGCCTACAAAGATACACATGCTGATAATGTGTATAGGGTTGGCTACACTTCATCACTCTCTCCTTCTGGCTTCTTAATTAGCAAAAAATGGGTTTAATATCACATTAAAGTGGTCTTAAATGTAAAAGGCTTTTTACTTTATAGCATTTCTGCAAAAATCCTGCACTCACTGTGGGCAGAGGAGACCTCCCCAACCCTGCAGACTGGTATCCCTAGTCACTGCCTTCCCATATTGAGGAAAGAAGGACTTTCCCGCTTTCAAGGATGTGTAAAAGGCCACTGTGACAGTGACATTCTAGTCTAAGGATGTACCATACTGAAAAGATGTTCTATTTAAAACATCCTGTGTGAAAAAGGCAAATGGCACATCCTGGAAGGAGGCTATCCATAGACCTAAAATCTTCATGCAGAATATTACAGAGGCCTAAAGCTTCAACGGTTTCTGTTGAGATGGAAGCAATATAATGAAAAACTCTGTACTCTACCAAAAAGTAAAATAAATTTATAAAAATAAACCTTAAAATCAAATATACTTCAGATTGAGCGCTGCAGCAAACAAACAATGAGGTTGATTTACTAAAACTTGAAAGTTCAAAACCTGGTGCAGCTCTGCATAGTGATCAATCGGTTTCCAGTTTCTTTTTCAAAGCTTAACCAATTCAATACATAGTACTTTCACCCCCTTCCTGCCCAGGCCAATTTTGATCTTTCAGCGCTGTCCCACTTTCACATTACTTACAACATAGTTTGTGCATTAAAAATAAGAAAGGTATATGGAAAATTATCAATAAACAACCTCCATTTTCAATCAATCACTAATAACATTAGTTTTCTCTTCCCTTATCCATTCACAAAAAGCATTCCGTAAATGGAAAAGGGGAGAGAAGGGGTGGTTAATTGTCTGGATTTTTCCTTTTGTCCATTCACAGAACACCTTGTATTCTGTGAAGCTCTCAATTGCAGCACTAGAAGAAGAGTGCTGGCTGTAGTATCCGGCAGCAGTGAAGTGAGGAATTTTACACTATATAGCAGCAGCAATCAAGACAGTGTATTACCATTATTAGCAGTAACCTGTTTGTAAAAGAGCAGGAAAAAAATCCTGGAGTTCTACTTTAACAATCTGCAGAGTTGACTTTAACTCTTTTCCCCTAATAGTTTAGTTGCCGTTCTTTGCACTCTTTCTAGTTCCACAGCTTCCTTTGTGTGGACTCAAGACTGCCAAGTTTGCTTAATTACTACCAGAGACGATTACAAAGACTGATGTCAAAACTATATAATTATTAAAATGTTTAGAAATTAATATATGATACTATTAATAATAATTCATATTATATTACAGCTGCCCTAACCCAAAAGACTCAAGTATACGGATTTTAGAAAATGGTATTTCCAGCCAAGGGAAATTCTACTTACAGATGTTTAAGTTCATTGGGGATTATAGTGTCGTGTATTTGCATTGTGAAGTATACCTTTGCAAAGATAGATGTTCTCCTGTAAGTAAAAATTTGATTACTGCTAAGCATACATTGATTTACTTATATAATATATGTGTACCCCTTGTGGCATGTGTGGTATCTACTGACATCTAGATGATCAACAGCTATGTATCTGAAGCCCACTTACTTGGCAATAAGGTTACAGGCACATTCATCTCAGGTAGGGATTTTTTTCTCAGAATGGAAGAAAGAGCAACAGTCACTTTAAAGTTAATGATGAATTCCAGGTACAGTAAACCCTTGGTTTGAGAGCGTTTTGCAAGACAAGCTAAATTTTTTAATAAATTTTGACTTGATATAAAAGTGATGTCTTGATATAAGAGTAGTGTCAGGTCACAACTGAGTATAAAATAGAAGAGAGGCGCCTTAAGTGTAGCAATATGGTTACATTTAATGAAGGTACAACCTTTAGAAATTCTCATGGTTGATGATTAAAACAGGCACATCTAAGTATGCAGTCATCCAGGGTAAAGCTGTCCACAAAGACCGTCCTCCTCACCGCCATTGATGTCGTCCCTTCCACGAGCGGTTCAAGCCTCGCTTTCAGCTCGCTCTACTGCAGGGTATTCTTCCCGGTCACGATTGCAGACTGACAGCGGTGAGGAGGACGGTCTATGTGGATCACTTTACCCCAGATTCCTGCATACTTAGATGTGCCTCTTTTAATCATCAACCACGTGTGTTGCTAAATGTTGTACCTTCATTAAATGTAACCATATTGCTACACTTAGAGGCGCCTCTCTTCTCTTTTATACACTGTAGTTCCTGCTGGATTTTGCTTATAATCCCCTTGGGGAGGCTTCCATTTGTGGATGGACATTTTATGGTTACACAACTTATCACATTGCTATAATCTTTTTATATGGACTATAGACTGAAGGACTTATGAATAAATGGTTGTGGAACGAATCATTTGAGTTTCCATTATTTCTTTTGGGAAAATTTGCTTTGATATACAAGTGCTTTGGATTACAAGCATGCTTCCGGAATGAATTATGCTCGCAATCCAAGGTTTTACTGTTTTGTATATTTTTACATATTTATATGTAACACCACTGCTCCAGTGATCTCCAGTTCCTTCTGGGTTTCCTGCTGAGCGGCGGGGCTGATGCATTCTGCCTAAGTGCTGAGTGTTGAGGTAGGGGGAGATTTCCACTATAGCCTTTGTCCTCATGCTGTAATGGGAGGCGAAGCATCCATCAATCAAGATGTGACATCCCACCCACTGTGTTCTTTTTTAGTTACTGGGCATGGAGGAGGAGGGAGGGACCGGGCTGTCATTTGGGATCTGTATACACGCTGTGACAGCAGGAAGGTAAAGTCACCTGGTTGCATCCAGGGGGGTAGATATATTTCTCCCAGATTCAGGCTTTATGCCGACTTATACAACTAGGGAGTTGATGAAGCCCAGCTGAGGCTAGTGGGCTCATGAATGACTCATACCTCTAGGGAGAGTGCTGGGCGTCGTGAGGCAGGGAGTTGATGAGACCAGCTGAAGCTTGTCAGCTCATTTAGGCCTCTATAAGAACTCCCAGATTCATTAGGTGTTAGCTCATGCCTGGAACCAGACCTGTGTGGACTGTCTAGGGAGAGTGAACCCCTGTGCGGTGAGGCAAAGCCTGTGTGGCTATTTGTTTGGACTTTTACTAAACCAGGGACTTAGGGACTAGGACAGCACCAGGCTGATCCCAGTTGTTAGTTTAGGAAACCTGCATGTTTAGTCAGAGGTCAAACTGACCAGGATTTATTTTGTTTATGTTTCTTTTTGGCTTTGCTGTGTTTTGTCACTGTACATAGAGAAATAAACCGCACCTTTTGATTTTGAAAACCACAACCTCCGTCTGCTGGCCCTGTTTTTGTGTGGGGAGCCCAACCAGGGGGTCACACACACCCGCTACCGAGTTAACCCCCTCACAGTTGGTGGAGAACCAGTGGCAGTTTTTTTAAGCCAGCATGGAGGAGATACTGAAACAGCTGGCTCTAGCAAATGCCAATCAACAGCAGACAAATGCAGGTTTGCAAAGGAGCCTTGCAGCCCAGCAGCAAGCTCATCAACAAGCCCAGCAGCAATCTGAGGCCCGCTTCATAGACCTGTTACAGAAGCAAGAGCAGAGACTACAACAAATGGAAGCAGTAATGCAGCAACGTCCGCAGACCAGTGAGGAAAGCCGTCCCACTAATACCACGTCCTTTGGGGTGAGTCGTTTATTGACAAAAATGACTGGAGAGGATGATCCAGAGGTATTTTTGACCACATTTGAAAGGACTGCTGAAAGAGAAAAGTGGCCTGAGGAGCAGTGGGCTGGACTGGTGGCTCCTCTGTTAACTGGTGAATCGCAGAAGGCTTACTATGACCTAGAGCCTGACCAAGCAAAAGACTATGTGATGCTAAAAGCTGAAATATTGGCAAGGCTGGGTGTCACCCTGGCTGTCCGGGCTCAGCGTGTGCATAACTGGACTTTCCAGCTTGGAAAACCCCCCAGGTCTCAAATGTATGATCTCATTCACCTGAGCAGGAAGTGGCTACAGCCAGAGACTTTGTCCGCACCAGAGATTGTGGAACGTGTTGTAATGGATCGGTTTTTGAGAGCTCTTCCTACTGCCATCCAAAAGTGGGTAAGCCATGGAGACCCAGAGACGGCCGGTGGTCTTGTGGATCGTGTAGAGAAATACTTGGCTACAGAGAACCTGACGGCCTCTTCCAGAGACTCTCGGACTTTCCACCCTAAGACCAGACCATCCCCAGGGGCGGATAAGAGGATTCCAAGGGGTGAGGGTGGAGAGAGTGAGAGGGTGGGAGCTCTACCCAAAGTTTGGCGAGAACAGCCTGGGAAGTCAGGGGCTCAAGAGGCAGCCAAATGGATTGTTTGCTACCGCTGCCGGCAAGCGGGACATATTGCAGCAAATTGCCCGGTTGTGGAGGAACCCATGCAATGTGACTTTCTGATGGACAGACGTCAGTCGCTGTGTGCGACAGTCGCATGCACTGCCATTCGGGGAACTGAGAAACATTTATGCAAAATGTGTATTAATGGTAGAAATGTTGTGGTATTACTGGATTCAGGTAGCCTTGTGACCCTGATAAAGGCTGAATTAGTTAAAACAGAGGTCTCTGGGAATAGCAAGGTAGCTGTTATTTGTGTGCATGGGGACACCCGAGAGTATCCAGTGACTACAGTGTGTTTCGAGACCCCCAAAGGTACCCTCTCTCATCCAGTGGGGTTAGTATCTCAATTACCGCATGATGCCATTGTGGGAAGGGATTTTCCGAAGTTCTGGGAACTGTGGGATGATCCTGAGCCCCCCACTGGTGCCCCTATGTACCAGGAATGTGATAGCCAGAACTCCTCTGAGAGTGGTGAGGACTCTCCAGAATTTCCCTTGTCAGTATTGGCAGGGGAGACTCAAGAAACTGGAGAGGAGCCCACCTCCTCAGACGAAAACCTACCGTCTGTGGAGTTTTCTGATCTGGAGGTTCACAGGGAAAATTTTGCCACAGAACAGTTAAAAGACCCCGCCCTAATAGAGGCACGGGAAAACGTAGTGGAAATAGATGGCGAGTTAGTGAACCCAGATAATACCTGCACTTACCCATACTTCAGCGTAGAGAAGGACCTACTGTATCGGGTGGAGAAGAAACCGTTGAGCAGCTTGTGGTGCCCAAACCTTACAGGAAGTTGGTGTTGGAGTTGGCCCATGGGCACATTCTTGGAGGTCATCTGGGGACAGAGAAAACCCGAGAGAGGGTATTACAGAGATTCTATTGGCCTGGGGTGATGAAGGACATAGAAAATTATTGTTCCTCCTGCCCTGTGTGTCAGAGGTCGGCCCCGATGCCACATTTCCGTAGCCCGCTGGTCCCTCTACCCATCATTGAGGTCCCGTTTGAGAGAATCGCAATGGATTTGGTAGGTCCTATAATCAAGTCCGCTAGGGGGCACCAGTACATATTGGTTATAATGGACTATGCCACCCGTTATCCAGAAGCGATCCCTCTCAGAAATACCTCGGCCAAAACCATAGCCAAAGAGCTATCTCTTGTTTTTAGCCGGGTGGGTATTTGTAAAGAACTGCTTACGGACCAAGGTACACCCTTTATGTCCCGGGTTATGAAAGAGCTGTGTAAATTGCTCAAAGTGACGCAATTGCGTACATCTGTGTATCACCCCCAAACCGATGGGCTGGTTGAAAGATTCAACAAAACCCTAAAACAAATGTTGAAGAAAGTGGTGGATAGAGATGGAAAGGATTGGGACTGTCTACTTCCTTATTTGATGTTTGCTATTAGGGAGGTGCCCCAATCCTCTACGGGATTCTCCCCCTTTGAGTTACTGTATGGGAGACACCCAAGAGGGCTGTTGGATATTGCCAAGGAAACTTGGGAAAGTGAGAGTTCTCCCCACAGGAGTGTGATTGAGCATGTCGCCCTGATGCAAGATCGAATTGCACAGGTAATGCCCATCGTGAAGGAACATTTGGCCCAAGCGCAGTTGGCACAGCAGAGAGTGTACAACCGTGGAGCAAAGACCCGTACCTTTTCCCCGGGGGATAGGATATTGGTACTTGTCCCTACGGTTGAAAGTAAATTCCTTGCCAAATGGCAAGGCCCCTACGAGATAATGGAAAAAGTGAGCGAAGTGAATTACAAGGTCAGACAACCAGGAAGGCGAAAGCCCGAACAGATATATCACGTTAATCTGTTGAAAGCCTGGAGGGATAGAGAGTCCCTAGTCGCAGAAACTTGGTCACCAGCTCAAACTGGTTGCGTGATTCCGGAGGTTGGAATAGCAGCCACCTTGTCACAACCCCAACAACAGGAGGTTAAGGAGTTTGTGCTTCGCAACAAGGAGGTGTTCTCTGAGCTGCCGGGACAAACATCTGGGGTAGAGCATGATATTATTACCCCGCCCGGTGAAAGGGTGAAGTTAAAACCCTATCGGATCCCAGAGGCCCGACGGGAGGCAATACGGGAGGAAGTACAGAAAATGCTGAACTTAGGGGTGATAGAGGAGTCCCAAAGTGATTGGTCTAGTCCCATTGTGTTGGTGCCTAAACCGGATGGGAGCTGGCGATTTTGTAACGATTTTCGTCAGTTGAACAAAGTTACAAAATTTGACACCTACCCCATGCCACGTATAGATGAGTTGATCGACCGGCTGGGAACAGCCCGATACATGACGACTCTTGACCTCACAAAAGGGTATTGGCAAATTCCCCTGGCCAAGTCGGCCAAAGAGAAAACCGCATTTGTAACCCCAGACGGGGCCTTCCAATATAAGAGAATGCCGTTCGGGTTACAAAATGCGCCGGCCACATTCCAGCGGAAAATGGACCAGATACTGAGGCCCCATCGGAAGTATGCTGCGGCTTACCTGGATGACGTAATTGTCCATAGCACAGATTGGGCCTCACATCTGCCAAAAGTGCAAGCAGTCCTAGACTCTATCCGGGAAGCGGGGTTTACGGCTAACCCCAAGAAGTGTACCATTGGGCAGGAGGAGGCCAAATATCTTGGGTACACCATTGGCAGGGGAGTAATAAAACCCCAACTCAACAAAGTCGAGGCCATCCAGAGTTGGCCACGTCCCAACAGCAAGAAGCAGGTACGAGCCTTTCTGGGAATCGCGGGTTATTATCGGCGCTTCATTCCCCACTTTGCTTCTAAGGCTGTGCCCCTAACCAACCTGACGAAAGGGAAAGGGTCGGTCATGATTAAATGGACCCCCGAGGCGGAGGCAGCATTCCAATTCTTGAAACAAGCCTTATGTAGCCAGCCAGTGTTGTACTCACCCGACTTCTCTAAAGACTTTGTCGTACAAAGTGATGCGTCAGATGTGGGGTTAGGAGCAGTATTGTCCCAGGTCTGGAACGGGGAAGAGCACCCAGTCATTTACCTCAGCAGGAAGTTGAAGTCCCATGAGGTAAATTACGCCACGGTTGAAAAGGAGTGTTTAGCGGTGAAGTGGGCTCTAGATTCCCTTCGGTACTATCTGCTAGGTAGGCACTTTGACATGGTTACGGATCACGCTCCGTTAAAGTGGATGGCTCAAAACAAGGAGACAAATAGAAGAGTGAATAGGTGGTTCCTGGCCCTACAGGAATTCAACTTCACAGTAAAGCATCGCCCTGGCGTTCAAATGGGGAATGTGGATGCTTTGTCTCGAGTACATGAATGCCTGATTGCTGGTGTTCCAACCCCAAGGTTAAAACAAGAGGGGGGGGTATGTGACAGCAGGAAGGTAAAGTCACCTGGTTGCATCCAGGGGGGTAGATATATTTCTCCCAGATTCAGGCTTTATGCCGACTTATACAACTAGGGAGTTGATGAAGCCCAGCTGAGGCTAGTGGGCTCATGAATGACTCATACCTCTAGGGAGAGTGCTGGGCGTCGTGAGGCAGGGAGTTGATGAGACCAGCTGAAGCTTGTCAGCTCATTTAGGCCTCTATAAGAACTCCCAGATTCATTAGGTGTTAGCTCATGCCTGGAACCAGACCTGTGTGGACTGTCTAGGGAGAGTGAACCCCTGTGCGGTGAGGCAAAGCCTGTGTGGCTATTTGTTTGGACTTTTACTAAACCAGGGACTTAGGGACTAGGACAGCACCAGGCTGATCCCAGTTGTTAGTTTAGGAAACCTGCATGTTTAGTCAGAGGTCAAACTGACCAGGATTTATTTTGTTTATGTTTCTTTTTGGCTTTGCTGTGTTTTGTCACTGTACATAGAGAAATAAACCGCACCTTTTGATTTTGAAAACCACAACCTCCGTCTGCTGGCCCTGTTTTTGTGTGGGGAGCCCAACCAGGGGGTCACACACACCCGCTACCGAGTTAACCCCCTCACAACGCCCACATGTGTGATGTCAATATCACGTGACCTGGCTAGCTCTGATCAACAAGGATTAAATGTTCTATTCAGCAATAGAGACCAAACTGAGCATATGTAGCAGTACTACCCTCACTGTGTCTTATCTGACCTTGCCAAGAGAGACCCTGCAGGAGGGGGAGGCTCTGTCCATACAGGATCAAAGAGCCTTTTTACACCCTATAGAGGATTAACCCCTTAAGTTCCACAGTGAGTATAACAAGCATACTATTGTGCACATACAGACAGATTTTACTGGTGTGGGTTTAGTAACAATAACTTATATAAAAAAGAATACAATTATTTTTTAATAAACATTACCTGCACTTATAATGACAAAACCATACATGTACTTACAACTGATATGCAGTTGAGTTTTCAGTTGTGTACCTTTTTGATTTTTTTTTTATTCCAATTAGTGACAAGCAAAATCTGCCTGGGTATTTTTTTCGTGGTCATTTTTTTGAAATGTGCAAGAAACTAAAAAAAAAATCTGAAATTTTCCCCAAACCCTACTGAAGCCTTTAATAGCCCTTTCACACTGCCAGCACCCGAAAAACTAGCGGCACTGTACAGCACTAGCGGGGCGCTTTTAACCCCCGCAAGTGGCCGAATAAAGGGTTAAAAGTGCTTTGCAGGCGCTTTCCATTGATTTCAATGTGAAGGGGCGCTTTAGGAGCAGTGTATTTTGCCGCTCCTAAAGCGCTGCAAAGAAGCTGCTTGCAGGACTTTTTTTGATGCCCTGCCAGCGCAGCGCCTCAGTGTAAAAGCACTAGGGCTTTAACATTGGGATTGCGGATGAGGCTTCTTTCAGGCGCTTCACAGGCACTTTTTTTTGTGCTAAAGCGCCTGAAAAATGCCCCAGTGTGAATGGGGTCTAAGGGGTAAATCTTGATTTTGATCCTTTTGTCAGGCATACAAAAAAGTATAGGAAGTTGATAATGTACAGTGGGAAGAAGAAGTCTTAAGGCCCGTACACACGATCGGATATTCCAACAACAATTGTCCGATGGATGTGTTTTGTCAAATAATCTGACCGTCTGTATGCTCCATTGGACAATTGTTGTCGGAATTTTTGACAACAAATGTTGGATGGTCATGCTCTCAAATTGTCCGACAACAAATGTGTTCCGTCGGATTATCCAATCGTGTGTACACAAGTCCGATGGACTAAAATCCAAAGTACAAACACGGATGCTCCGAACCAATGCAAACCACCAGACAACATTAGCAGAAGTTGCCCAAAGGGTGGTGCTAAAGAGCAGAAAAACCACGTAGTTTCGTGAAAGTTGGCTGAAAAAGTTCTACCGTCTGTATGCAGTTCACGGTCAACGCCCTTAGGACAAAATTCCACGGATTTGTCTGATGGAAGTCCGATAGTGTGTATGAAGCTTTACATGGGCGATGTTGGAAATACACGAATCCATTATATTACATGTTTTCAGAGATGCCTGAAATCTGTATACATGCTGTTACAGAACAGCACAGTTATCCCAGCCTGTGTACTCTGGCAGTGCATTCTTGACTTTGTAATTGTTTTTTTCCATTGTACAATGAGTTTGGCTGTAACCAGCAGCAGCACCTCAATCTGATCAATGTCAATAAAAAAAAGGGACAAATGTTTTTCCATAAAGAGGTACTAAGCCTGATTTTACAGGTGGAAGTAGCAGATCTCTAAAAGCCATATGCCTTAAAAAATGAAAGAGAAAATATTTATTGCTTGCCAAAATTCGACCAGTGCCAGTGAAATAGATTCATGGCATTTTTTGACCGTAGTCATCAAGAATGATAGTAAGGAGAAATACAGAATTTTAGCGCTGTCCCCAGCAGAAGAGGTGAGGGGAAATCCTCCAATAGGAATTAGGCAATGAGCAGAAAGAGGGCACGTTTCCATGCTGGGCGTGCTGTAGCTGTAATGGTCCAAAAGGGCAAATGTGCCCTGCCTCTAGTATGTGTGGCTCTACCACCACTATGTTCTGCAGGACCTGCTCACTTCCTGCCTCCACACACAGCACCTCTGCCTCTCATTTGAGTTTGCCAATTTTTGCAGTATATTTTTCAAAGGCGATTGAAATGGTTGGATTTTACTGAAACTATGGTGATAGGGGGATGAAGGTGTGGTGCTTTTTGTGCACACTAGTTACTACACAGCAATTTCAGGGCTTGCTGAGTAACAAAGAGGAGCTCCAGCAACTGTTCAGCAACAAGTGTTTATTGCACACCCCAAATGTAATAAAGCTCTAGTAACAAAATCAAGTAAACCCCCCCTGTTAAATGACAAAAATACAAAACACAAAAGGCTACAAAGAGGTGGCATGGAGGATAACATTGAAATCAGGAGTGGGTACACCATAGGAAGAATTTACTAAAATTGGAGTGGCCAAAATCTGGAGCAGCTGTGTACAGTAACCAATCAGATTCCAACTTTACCTTGTTCAGTTAAAGAGGTTGTAATCCTAAAAAAAAAAAAAAAGAAAGAGATCCTTTTACCTTTTACCTAGTGCTTGTGCTTTCTAATCTGTCCCTCTCTAAGCTGTAAAAAAAACCTGTTTGATCCTTCCTGTTCCTGTGTTCCCCTTAGTGTGCTGATTCATGATTACTGTGGTCAGGTTACGTGCCTCCATCATTCACTGCTCTACTCTCTCCCCTCCCTCCCTGCCTGTCAGCTCCTGGTGGTGGAGATTAATTTGTATGACTAACATTTCCAGGATGCGGACCTCACTGGTGACACAACAGAGATGGACATACAGAAAAGCAGATAGACTGGACACAGGCTTAAAAGAAACTAACAAGCACAAGATAACAGCAAGGCTAGGACAACAAATTGACCAGACAGGACCAAGTGGGCAAGGCAGAAGCAAAAAAGAAATAAAAAACACACAAAACAAGTGAGGAGGTGAACACAGAAGCTGATGAGATATCAGACCAGTATGTTCAGGCAAGAGGCTCATGGCCACTGTCCAATAAGTAGCCACAGGAAGAGAAGAATGCTAAATAAGTGGGAATGGGACAGAGCAGGTTGGAGGCACCAATAAGCAGGAGACATCTAGGGGGTTGATTTAATAAAAGCAAATAGACTTTGCAAGTTGCTCCAGAGTAAATGAGCATAAGCTCTGCTGACTTCCATCATCCAATCATGTGCAAGCATAAATGCTTTTTTTAAATTTTCCTTGCACATAATTTGGTATTCTTTGCTTAGGCCACTTTCACACTGAGGCGCTTTACAGGCGTTTTAGCGCCTCTAGCGCCTATTTATGCAAAGCGCCTCTCCTGTCACTCCAACGTGAAAGCCCAAGTGCTTTCACACTGGAGCGGTGTGCTTGTGAGACGTTAAAAAAAAGTCCTGCAAGCAGCATCTTTGGGGCAGTTTAGGAGCGCGCCGCTCCTAAAACGCCCTGTCCATTGAAATGAATGGGCAGCTTTACAGGCGCTTCGGCAGTGGCGATTTGCGTGCACTTTTAACACTTTTAAGCCCCTTCGGGGGGATTAAAAGCGCACCTCTAGTCATGGGCGTCCGCTGAAATTTTTTCGGGGGGGGTGCTTCGGCAGCGGCGATAGACAGTCGCATTTTACCCTTTCTTCGACCGCTAGCGGGGGGGTTAAAAGCGCCCCCCCCCCACGTGCCCCCTGCATCTTTCAATATTTTGCCACTACTACCCCCTCTGCACAACTGCACCTCTGCTCCCCTTTACATTACACAGCACCGCACAGCTCTGGCCCCCTTTACATTACACAGCACCCTGCGCCTCTGGACCCCTTCACACAGCACCCTGCACCTCTGGACTCCTTCGCACAGCATCCTGCACCTCTTGATCCCTTTACACAGCACCCTGCACCTCTGGACTTCTTTACACAGCATCCTGCATCCCCTGCATGTTACATAGACTGTGACAGCCCCCTCCCCCTTCCTACCTTAATCATGCAGCCAGAGGGAGAGACACAGCAGCGCGGGAACTGCTGAAGTTATTTTTCATATTACCTAGAGACTGAGAACATGATACAAGAGATGGTCAGAGGCTACAGACATGATACAAGAGATGATCAGAGGCTGCAGGCATGATACAGTAGATGTCAGAGGCTGCAGACATGATACAGGAGGTGTTAGAGGCTGCGGGCATGGTACAGGAGATGGTTAGAGACTGAGGACATCATACTAAAGATGACCAGAGACTGCAGACATAATACAAGAGATCAATGCAGCCTCATCTGTGCCCATCAAATGCAGCCTCACTGTGCCCATCATTGCAGCCTCACTGTGCCCATCATTGCAGCCTCACTGTGCCTATTAATGCAAAACAAAAGGGAAGGTTACCTGATTCACAGTGAGACAATATACATATATGATACCAAACGATTGATTCGTTAAATCAAAAAACGGGATCCTCCTAACCAGATAGCACTAGAGAAAATAAAAAAGGGGGGAAGGATGTTGGGACAAGGCCCAACTGAAGATTATAGGGTGAATCAACCACAAATCGATTGGTAATGTATCAAAAATAGAAAATACTTTATTGGTTGAATGCTACATAATAGAGAATACACATTTCATCCTAACTATATGACGTGAGTCATAGAGGAGAAAGGGGTTTCTCCCAAACCTTAACGAACTAGTAATAATAATAAAATCAGTAAACATGAATGAACATACACAGTGCACTGTTAAAGGGAAATAAAAAATAAAATAAAAAAGATGGCCAGAGTGGACCAGGACCACCCGCTCAACTAATCCCCGCGTCCCTGCTAATAAATGAACACAAAATAGCCGGACATTGTTAATGTCAAAAAAATGAAAGAAACCTGCAGTGGGTTTGGTATCATGGGGAATTCAAAAAATTGTGTAGCTGGATGCTGATATTACACCTGAAGAAAGACACTGTCTGAGTCCTATATGGAAAATAATGAGTAAACATTCATCCAGTGGTTGCTGATCAAAACCAAGGAGGGATGATTGGAACAGCACTGATTGATGGATAGTGCTTGTTTCTAATTGGTTTACAGATATTTATTGATGCTCAATAAGCGTATCCCACGGTTACATATAGCCATAAATATGCTTAAAGTGAGTGGTGAGGCTATAGCATTTATGTAGACAGATTAGATGTAAGCTTGTTACATTACACAGGGAAATGTAACAAAGAGTTCCTGTGAAAGAGAGCCTATTGCGAAAAGTCTATTCAAAGGAGCTGGAGATATTACATAATGCAAGCATTGCATGATGCGGTGAGATTGGTTGTGGAGGGTAACCATATAACAGTTTGCTGGCTTACCCATCCAAGAGATCAATCCCGTAGTCCATCCGTCACCAAAAAATTGTTTGTGCTGATGCTGCTTGACTTCTAAACATCCCCAGACTCAGTCTCATTGACGACTATTACTGCTCTCTTCCACGAGTTTACATCCGGCTTGTATGCATGTGTGAACGTTTACAGCGTTGGGAGCGTCTCTCCGTCCGGTCATGTGTTACTGCTGCGTCATGCAGATTCGATTACACGGCATTGGGCTGTGAGGGTTTGGCTTCAACCAGCACGCTGTTTCACATCAGAGTTTTGAAGCCGATGTAGTTTCAGGCTTTAGCCTCTGCGGGCAAACAGTCTGTCTTTCTCAATCCCATGTAGGTTTTCAATGTGCTATAGCGGAGGTGCTCTCAGAGAGGAGAGGAGAGGAGCGAGGGGAACTAGTGCAAACTCGGAACCACTACGTCGGACATGACGCGTTTCGTGACATGTATGTCACTTCATCTTGATGTATTAGTGGACTATTAATGCTCCTATTAAGTAGCTTTAGTTAGCCAATCACGAGCCTAGTACCACTAATTGACGGAGAGGCGCCATCTTGTGGTGACAACAGATAGTGTTAAAATCCATGCCTATTAATGCAGCCTCGCCGTGCCCATCAATGCAGCCTCATCTTGCCCATCAATGCAGCCTCACCGTGCCCATCAATTCAGCCTCACTGTGCCCATCATTGCAGCCTCACTGTGCCCATCATTGCAGCCTCACGGTGCCCATCATTGCAGTCTCACGGTGCCCATCATTGCAGCCTCACTGTGCCCATCAAATGCAGCTTTACGGTGCCCACCAATGCAGCCTCCCTGTGCCCACCAATGCAGCCTCCCTGTGCCCACCAATGCAGCCTCACTGTGCCCATCAATGCAGCCTCACTGTGCCCATTATTGTAGCTTCATGGTGCCTATCAATGCAGGTTCTCTGTGCCCATCATTGCAGCCTCACCGTGCCCATCAATGCATCCTCACTGTGCCCACCAATGCAGCCTCCCTGTGCCCACCAATGCAGCTTCACTTCATTGCAGCCTCGCTGTGCCCACCAATGCAGCCTTGCTGTGCCCACCAATGCAGCTTTGCTGTGCCCATTAATGCAGCTTCTCTGTGCCCATGAATGCAGCCTCACTGTGCCCACCACTGCAGCCTCTGTGCCCACCAATTGCAGCCTCTCTGTGCCCACCAATTGCTGCATTTGTGTGCCCACCAATTACAGCCTCTATGCCCACCAATTGCAGCCTCTGTGCCCACCAATTGCAGCCCCTGTGTGCCCAATTGAAGTCTGTGCCCACCAATTGCCGCCCCTGTGTGCCCACCAATTGCAGCCTCTGTGCCCACCAATTGCAGCCCATGTGTGCCCACCAACTGCTGCCCCTGTGTGCCCACCAATTGCCGCCCCTCTGTGCCCGCCAATTGCAGACTCTGTGCCCACCAATTGCAGCCACTGAGTGCCCAATTGCAGTCTGTGCCCACCAATTGCAGCCCCTGTGTGCCCACCAATTGCATCCTCTGTGCCCACTCATTTCAGCCTCACCATTTCCTGGATAGGCGCTCCCCTCCCTCTTTCCTCCGGCGCTCGTATCGTATGTTACGAAGCTGGGTCTGTGTGTAAGGTCCCGCCCCCCTAGGCTCGTGTGATAGGCGAAACACTAGAAGACTATCACACGAGCCGAACTAGGGGGGCGGGACCTTACACACAGACCCAGCTCCGTGACATATGATACGAGCACCGGAGGACAGAGGGAGGGGAGCTCTGCAGTGACAGCCGCCGCTTAAAACGGTCCCAGGGCAGGCTGCCCTGTCACCACGCCTCTGCACTTAGCCGCCCCGCGCCCTCTGCTTCACTTGCGGGGGGTGCCGGCCTGACACCCCCGCAGTGTGTGGCACACCTCCAGAGGGGGGCGAGCGACCCCCCTTGCCCTATGGAGCGGACGCCCATGCCTCTAGTGGCGGCAAAGTGATGCTTAAACAGCGGTAAAGCGCCGCTAAAACTAGTGCCGCTTTATCGTTTCCCCCATGCCCGCTCTCGAGCAACTGCACTTGCAGAGTTCAATTGCACTTTGCGAAGTGCACAGTCCATTTGCCTTTAGTAAATCAACCTCGTAGCATCAAGGGGAAAAAATCAACAGGAGTGTGCAGTATCAAAGCACACAGGCAGAGCAGTGCATAGCATTCTAACAAACCATGTTGGAATATTGCCTGTGGCCAGATCCTCACAACTATGAAGTATCTCCAAGAACATGAACATAAGTGAAGACACTTAACATGTATGAGCAAGAGAGCAGCATGAAAACTTCATCATGTAGTTCCAAAGATTAAGCTACTAACTATGTTGTATTCCCTGCCTTGGTGAATAGCTGAGCAAATTTATGGTAATGATTGAGAGAAAAAAAACTACTGACATTTTAAAATACAGGTTTCCTTTCTTGCAGACTTGTTCTGGCATCAAATCTAGAAGTGAAATTCAAGAGACACATGGAACTCTGACGCTTGGACCTATTGAAGTGTCTGGTACAGTATAACATTTTTCTGTTCAAATTTGTTTATTGAATTTTATCAAATTACAGAGAAATAATAACAAAAATAAATAAAAATAAATAAATAAAGCAACAATCACAGTAATCACTACAATAGGTTCAAAATTAGCATATGAAATCATATATATATCATGGATCAAGAGACAATTGCTTCACCCAATAATCAGAGTGAGTTACTTCACTTAGTCTAAATAAAGTGTAGACTCAGAATGAGAATTACAATTGAAGCCTTAAAGGTAAACAACTAAGGAGGATAAAGAAATGTATTAAAGCCTCAAAAGGTATGAGACAGAACGATCGCTACAATATAACTCTTAAAAATCAAGTATCTGTGCCTAAAAAAAATTGAGAGGAACATATGT
Organism: Rana muscosa; assembly: GCA_029206835.1. Taxonomy (NCBI): domain Eukaryota; kingdom Metazoa; phylum Chordata; class Amphibia; order Anura; family Ranidae; genus Rana; species Rana muscosa. The sequence continues at coordinate 142,961,676 of CM055117.1, read as the reverse complement.
AGGTATACTTGTTGAAACTATATATATATGAAAAATAAAAAATAAAAATAAAAACACAAAAAAACATATAAAAAAGTTGAGAAAAGAGAAGGGGAAGAGCAGGAAGAAGAGAAGGAGAAGAGGAAGTGACAGGAAGAATCCCCGGGGATAAATGCATCAATAGCCATTTGCTTATAGATAGTTACCGCGAGAGAGTGTAAAACATCAAGGCATCAACAAGGTGTCATCAAAGTTTGGTGGCAAAAACTGAGTTATCCATGGTTGATGGTTGCCAAATATCTTTAAAGGAATTAATTGTATCTTGAATTATGGCTTCCATTTTAGCATGGACCATAGCTTGGTTAATTCTATGCTTGGTTTCATTTAATACCAAATTGTCAGTTCTCCAGGCTTTAGCTATGGTCTGTTTATATATATATATATATATATATATATATATATATATATATATATATGGTCTGTCAGTATAACATTTTTATTCCATAATGTTTATTTCTTCTTTTTTTTGTTAGCAGTTTAATAGGATTCCAGCAAAACACATTATAGGAACTTTTCCCCTAAAATTGTTTATAATTCATGTTAATGTCTGTCTGAAACCCTAAACATAAACAAGATTAATAAACAAATTCTCTCTTTTTATTTTACAGATGCCGATGTTGGTAAGTATAAAAATTTACCTTAAGATACTGTTGTCAAATGCAGCTTTTTACGTTTTTCCTAAGGATAAAAAGAATTTCCACTTTTCTTGTAAATTCCCTATCTGCCCTCCAATCAGTGTTGCCAACCTACCAGTTTGAAATTTACTGACACAAAACCCAACATTTCCTGGCACAGCCAAGTTTTTACTGGCATTTCCAAAAGTTACAAAATTACAGTTTTAAGTGGAAATTTCAGTGTTTAGGATACAAACAAGTACAATACGCAATGTGATTTAAGGTAGATTGTAAGGCAAAAAACATATTTCTTATTTTATTTTCGATATAGTAAGTAGGTAGCTAAGGGACAGGACTCAAGAGGGCAATAAATTAGAATGGGCAGGCACACATACATGAAATTAATTCTCACAGTGACACAGCAGTGTGCAGCAGCACAGATAATGATGACACCTCAGCGACACAACACGTCACAGTGACAGTCTCTCTACACGACAGGTGGTCCCTTCAGTCCACTCCAGTCCAAACAGCTCTGACAGTCCTGCTCCCGACTTGCCCTGCTCCCATCCCGCAGACCCGCACGCTCTGCTCCCTTGCACCATGACATTACAAGACACACTGAGGCACCGCCTCCACCAGACCCAGCACCGCCCAAACACACTGTAGCAGACACTTGGATGGTCTTGGCCGGCTCAAACTGCACTTGTGCAGTTCTGAGCCGAGCATCACAGCCATGTTTTTTACTGGCAACCTTTTCGTGTCACTGGCATTTACTAGCAGGAGAAAAGTGCCAGTTTTTTACTTGCTGCCTGTAAAAATACTGACGGTTGGCAACACAGCCTCCAATACAACAATGTAACCCACATTCAAAGTGCAAAAACACACTTTTGCGATTGGGTGCGTTGCATTTATTTACTGCAATGCACGAAAGTGCAAAAACACACTTTTGCGATTGGGTGCGTTGCATTTATTTACTGCAATGCACGTTGCACTCGTTACTGCAACGTAGTGCCACTGCGTTGTACTGCTCTGACGCACATGAGTTGCAGTATTTTGGTTTGCTGCATTGAAAAAAATGATGCATGTCTGTTATTTGGTCTGTTCCTGTGCATTGAAAGCCCATTCAAAATTAATATGATTTTTTTTTTATTTATTATTTCCACAGTTGCCGGTGATGGTAAGTATAACATTTTACCTTTTTAACATATAGCTTTGATGCATATGGGTTGCAGCATTTTAGTGAGCTGCATTAGAAACATTTCTGCATGTCCATGTTTTGGTCTGTTCCTGTGCATTGGCAGCTTTGTCTAAATAATAAGTAACACTTTTTTCCACAGATCGTGTTATTGGTAAGTATAACATTTGACTTTCTAATATATCGTTTTCAAATGTAGTTTAACATATTTTTTCTAAGAAAAAAAAGAATACAATTTTTCTTGAAAATCCTGTATCTGTTCTCCACAATACCACAATGTAACCCACCTCCTAAGCTCCATAAAATGAAGATAACATTACACAGCCCCTGCACCTCTGACCCCAAAGACATTTCACACCTCTGGAACCCTTTACATTACACAGCCCCCCCCCCCCTGCATATTACACAGCCCCTCCAGCTGTGTAAGCACGGAGGAATGGGGCGCTTTAAATTATAAAACATTTTTTCTTATGTAGCGATACCCCCTAGAGGGCTGCTGGATTAATTTGGGTCCTGCTGTTACCCCACATTTCACCGTCCCAGAACTTAAGAGTCTATGTTAAGTAGTTTTGAAAGATGTAATTGCCAGTCACTTCAGTCTTTTTCTCAATTGCTTTATTAAACAACTTCAGGTAGAAGGATAGAGGGTTAGGGAAAGTTCAGATACCTTGGTTTTGCAGATCACTAATTCAGTTCTTGAATCCAGAGGACAACACCTTCTGTCACTGGATACTTGCGACAACCGGATAGGCCTCTCACACCGACCTAGCAGCCGGTATGAAGCACGGACAAAGTCTCTGCCACAGACTTGAGTGATAAGTGGAAACTCCTGGATAATCCTCTGCCACGGGATTGTTTAGCCAGTAGTCAATTAGTTAGGTCAGCTGCACAGTAAATGATCCTTTAAGCCATCCGGCAGTACCGTGAGGTAGGTTAACTTCGGTGCATACTCCAAACGTGTCACCAGGCCCTTCCCGAGAAACCAGCCTCAGCTCGGTTCTCTCCAGCAAGGTCCTCCCCTATAATCTTCTCCGTTTGGGTGGCTTCTTCCCGCAGGACAGACAGCACGGGGACCACCTTTAGTTAAGTAGGCCCCAGACAGGCTTCTGGGCCTACTTGCAGCAAACACAGCAGCATAGCTTCAGGCCTGGAAAGAAGCTCCTGATTGGGCTGTTTCTGGGGAAAGAATATCCAATGCACTTCAGCTCGGTGTATTTCTCACACTGGCCCGGGACAACAGTGACACCCACTGGCAACAGTGGGAAATGCACACAACACAGCCAAAGCTGGAACAGAACACAACACTTTACATAATCACTCCGAGCTATTTACAGCTCAGATACCACTAAATTTACACATAGCGCCAGTTTAAAAGTAACAGGGCACTACACTTATTTTATTTATTTTTTCACTGTCCCTTCAGGAAAAAAAATTCTGATCACTTTTTTTTGCTGTCAGAAGGAATGTAAGAGTATCCCTTGTGACAGTAGTAGCCAGTGATGGGTACTTTTTATGGAGGGATCTAGGGTCTATAAGACCCCAAATCTCTCCTTTGCACTTAAAAGCATTCAAAACATCAAGTTTAACTGTTTTGAATACTGTCGTTTTCTGTAGATCTGAGACCTGATCTAAGTCAATTACGGCTTCGTTAGGGTCTCTGGCCAGTCGGCGGAGGTGTCAGCTGGTCGCTCGGACCTCTCAGTGGAACGGGAGAGCCCGGGCGAGCCGCGAAACGCTTCTCAGCCGCATCGGTTGTTATCCCAAGAAAGCCAACCATTGTCGTGGAGGGGTTAAAATGTCCACGGGCTGGGTGCACATAATTTCTGCGGGCCGGACATTTAGCGGCGACCCCTGCACTAAGGCAACCAGCCCTGATGCACAAGGGTTGAGGCATTTTGGTGCGCTGCATTGGAAAAGTTGCTGCATGTTTATTTTGTGGTGTGTTCCTGTGTGTTGACAACCCATTGAAAATGAATGAGTAATAAATATATATATATTTTGTTTATTTTTCACAGGTCGCAGTGCTGGTAAGTATAACTTTTTACCTTTTTAATATACAGTTTTCAAATGTAGCTTTTCATATTTTTCCAAAGAATAAATGGAATTTTTCACTTTTTTTGGAAATCTTCTCTCTACAATACCACACTTCCTAAGTGCTAAAAAGCACTTTTGTGATTGGATTTGTTGGAGTTACCACATCGCATGTTGCATGTGTTATGTTACCACATTGTAGTGCCAACTATTTTAAATTGCACCCCAACACGCTACAGCAACACAGCTCTGACGTACATACAGTAGGTTGCAGCATTTTGGTGCACTGCTTTGGGAAAAACACTGCATGTTTCTTTTTTGGTCTGTTCTTGTATTTTTTCAGTCCATTCAAAATGAATGATCTGCCTTAATGCAACACAATTTGATGCCACAGTGAAAACTTCACCAGCACCTGAGTGCTATTAGTGGGAAAGATGCCTTGTGTTAAGTGGGAATCTAATTCAAAACTGTACAATTCCAGAACCATATTTTCTGCATCTATTTTAGCGTGTTTTTCCAATTAAATTTTTCTTTAGTTTTCTTTATCTTTTTCTATTTTCTGTTCTGTTGATGGCGATGCATAATCATTCACACTGTGTGTAGAGATGTCTGTTTTTCTGCACGCATTCTGCAAAGGCACAAAAAAAAACCAATTGTTCTCTATGTACTCTGTTCACACCAAAACACTGGTATCATCGTTTTTTTCTGCGCAGGATTCTGCAACGTGTATGACGCTTTCTGCATGTCAAAAAAACTGACATGACATCAACAGGGCACATAACTGATGTGCATGAAAACTGATGTCAATTTGCATAAAAACTCACTGAAACGTGCATGAAAACTGATGTGAAACTGATGTAAACTCATGTCTCTGCATGTCTCTGCATGGTTTCCCGATCAGCTTTCATGCATGTATGGTGTGAACCAGCTCTTAAAAATCTTATAGGAGCATTCTAAGGCTCGGTTCACACCTAAACTGGCTGCGGATCACACAGGAACGCTGTGCGTCCCTGTTCTCTGTTTCAGGGACGAATCATGGCCAATTCTTTTCGTTTTTGTGCAGTGCGCTCCACAGCCGCCCCGGAGATATGTGAACAGGCTCCATAGAGAGACGGTCACATTCTCCTGCTATGCGAATTGGATGCAGAGAAACCAGCATCCAATTCGCATAGGTGTGAACCCAGCCTTAATGTGATTATTAATCTCAAGCTCAGCCTGTGCAGAGATTTTCCAATCTAGCTACAGTATGCACCACCAGACAACCACCTAAGCACCAGTAGACAGAGAATGGGTGTCACTGGGCAGGTTGACATTGCAGTTAACACCTAACACATACAAATAGTAGCCATCATCATATGTTTTGATGAAAACACATTGTCCATAGCATCTGCTTTTGCAGTTGTGACCTAATGTATGCAGGGCTGGACTGGGACAAAAATTTGGTCCTGGACTTCATCCAGACCGGCCCACTTTAATTTTGCAAGCACACACAAAAGCTGAGCTGGGTTGTGCACTATGAAGTGAGGTGATGGGCTGTGTGGATGACAGATCTCTCCCATACCGGCCAGCCGAACAAACCCGCTCCCCCCGGTCGGCTGGTTGGTCACTCAAGCCCCCCCCCTTCACTGGCCATTAACCATTCTAATTCTCATATAGGCAGTACAGTAGCGCTCAAATTAATGACTGTGTGAGCCGCACAGCCATTACTTTGACAGGCTTTCACTGAAACCGGCCCACTGAGCCATCGGCCCACTGGGAAACTGCCGGTAGTCCCGATGGCCAGTACATGCCTGAATGTATGTGACACTTGCTTCCACAGCCAAAGAGTAACCAGCCAAAGTTTTAAAATGTGGTCACCCTCACAGAGGCAAACACTCTTTATTTTCTGATATAGAGCATTCAGAGATTGAGCTTAATGATTTTAAAATATTGTTTAAAAAAAAAATAAGGGAAAAACAATGCAAGAAAATATTTAACCAGTTCAGATCCACGCTATAGCCGAAAGACGGCTGCAGCGCGGACCTGAACTGCCGGGTGGACGTCCCCAGGATGTCCTCTTGTTTACTTCCGCAATGCGCGCCCGCGGCGGCGTGCATCGCGGAAGAGCTGTGCCCGCTGTGTCACGCGGGTGGCGATGCGCGTGCCTGGCGGCCGCGATGTCCGCCAGGTACCTGCGATCGGCAGTCACAGAGCCAGGGACGTGGATCTCTGTGTGTAAACACAGAGATCCACGTCCTGCTAGGGAGAGGAGACTGATGGTGTGTCCCTTGTACATAGGGACAACCATCGGTCACCTCCCCCCAGTCAGTCCCCTCCCCCCACAGTAAGAATCACTCATGAGGGAACATATTTAACCCCTTCCCGCCCCCTAGTGGTTAACCCCTTCACTGCCAGTCACATTTATACAGTAATCAGTGCATTTTTATAGCACTGTTCGCTGTATAAATGTGAATGGTCCCAAAATAGTGTCAAAAGTGTCCGATGTGTCCGCCGCAATATCGCAGTCCTGACAGAAATTGCAGATCACCGATATTACTAGTGGAAAAAAATAAAAAATAAAAATTTCATAAATCTATCCCTTATTTTGTAGGCGCTATAACTTTTGCGCAAACCAATCAAACGCTTATTGCGATTTTTTTTCTACCAAAAATATGTAGAAGAATACGTATCGGACTAAACTAAAAGAAAAAAAAATTGGGATATTTATTATAGCAAAAAGTAAAAAATATTCTGTTTTTTTTTTTCAAAATTGTCGCTCTTTTTTTGTTTATAGCGCAAAAAATAAAAACCGCAGAGGTGATCAAATACCACCAAAAGAAAGCTCTATTTGTGGGAAAAAAATGATAAAAATTTCATTTGGGTACAGTGTTGTATGACCGCGTAATTGTCATTCAAAGTGCGTCAGCGCTGAAAGCTGAAAATTGGTCTGGGCAGGAGGGGGGTTTAAGTGCCCAGTAAGGAAGTGGTTAATGTAAATATTACACAACAGAAAAATAGCAACAGTAAAATAAACAAGACTAAAAGTGAAAAAATACTTAAATGGACAGTTCTCACCAGATAAAAAAAAAATGATAGTCACCTAGTTGGATGCAGCATCGATCTGATGTTGCATCTGCCCCCTGCTGGCTCTAAGAGCTGATCGCTCAGCTCTCGGTCTTCAGGCTGCAGACAGCTGGTGACTGTCAGTCACCAGCTGTCTGCTCTGCCCCTCCAGTGCTCACTGGAATGCTAGGCTGTGGTGGGGGCGGGAGCAGCAGCTGCTGGCTCAGGCTCTCGGCAGCTCACTGAGAGGCTGAGCCAGCTGCCAGTCGAGACATCTGGGTGGATCCTGACCATATGATTGGGATCTTTTCAGAGCCTGGACCGGCTCAGTGACATCATACAAACAAAAACAGAACTATGCCCTGGGACTTTAATATATAACTTATATTTTAACATATTTAACTTATATTTTGCGTCTCTGTGACTTCAGCTGAAAATGGGTCACAGGAGTGCAGAACAAACTGCACTACTATGATCCCTTGGAGAAGTATAGCCAAAAAAGCTTTAGCTATACTTCTCCTTTAAGGCCTCATGTACAATGGAGCTCAAAAATACCTGTTCTACAGGTGTTTGACTTTTTTTTCTGCCTCTAACGGCCCCTCAATGGTAGCCTATGTGCCCATACACACATAGGCATTTACAGGAATTTAGAGGCAGAAAAAAACATCACTTGTGCATTCAAGAGAACAACGTTTTGGCAGAAAAAACACCTGGCATGCCAAGACCAAGAACGGAGCGACAAAACACAGCTGATCGCTCAGCTCTCGGTCTTCAGGCTGCATGTTATTTAAAAAAAAAAAAATAATAGCTTTTATGTGGTTGAAAAGGAAGAAGGTTTTTTTTTTTACCTTACTGCATTCTATTTTACCAAAAATGTATTTTTGTTTTGGGCACTTACCCATCACTTGTCCTGACAGGAAGTGATATTAAATTAACCTCAATAGATACCCAAACATAAGTAATAAAAGACTCATTTTTTTTGAGACACCATTTATTTGAATGAACTGCATAAGTATATAGGACGTTTCCATATTGTTTTTTTAAGTTGCTGGAATGAAGATGTGTAGACATTGAGGTAATGTGTATAACAATGCCTTATCAATCATGTATTTTCTATTGATTTACAGGCACAGCTGCAAGATTCAGTCTGATTACAGTCCTTGGACTACTGCTGGCTAACATCTTCATTGCTTGATATACACACACAATGTATTCCTTTAATTACAATGTAAACAGATGATCAAAAAGACTGTTAAGGCGTCAGTAAATGCGAAAATAAATTTCTGCCCATAAATAAATAAACTCATAAATACATTTTTCTGCAATAAATGTGCCTTTTATATATATTTTTTAATACATTTACATTTATATAAAAATTTCTGTTGATCCTGCCATTCACTTCCTCCTGCTTGAGTTGTAAGCAGTAGAAACAATTAGGCTTTTCTACTTTGCCCTGTCTTGCCGCTGTTTGTGTGCATGCTCCAGGTGTCTTAAGGCCCGTACACACGATCGGATTTTCTGCCGGGAATTGTGCGATGGCAGGCTGTTGTCGGAAAATCCAACCGTTTGAATGCTCCATCGGACAGTTGTTGTTGGATTTTCCGCCAACAAATGTTTCTTGTCGGATTTTCCGAGCGTGTGTACACAAGTCCGTCGGACAAAAATCCAAAGTACAAACACGCAATGCTCACCATAACACAACATTAGTAGAAGTTGCCCAAAGGGTGGCACTAAAGAGCTGAAAAACCACGTCGTTTCGTGTTTGTTGGCCGACAATTCTTTGCCGTTTGTATGCAATACAAGTTCACGGCCAATGCCCTTCAGACAAAAGTCCTACGCTTTGTCTGTGGAAAATCCGATCGTGTGTACAAGTGTGTACGAGGCTTAAGGCATGCAGTTGACCTCCAGAAAATTTACCCCCCTTCATGACCAGGCAATTGTTTGTGCTTTAAACAATAAAAGAGCAACAATTTTGAAATAAAAACAACAATATTTTTTACTTTCTGCTATAAAATCTATCCAATAAAAAACATTAAAAAAAAACAAAACAAAGTTCCTCATAAATTAAGGTCAATATATATTCTGCTACATATTTTTGGTAATAAAAATCCCAATAAGCATATATACTGATTGGTCTGCGCAAAAGTTATAGCGTCTACAAACTATGTGATACTACTTAATGAGATTAAAACAGAAATTAAAAATATATCAAAAGGACTACTGTCTTGGGTGAGATGGATAAATATGGTAAAAATGGTGATATTGCCCAAAAATCTTTACAAATTTCAAATGTTACCAAGTTTCCTACCACAGACTTATTTTAGAACACTAAAAACAATGATATTAGCCACTTAAAGGGGTTGTAAAGGTACATGTTTTTTCACCTTAATGCATCCTATGCATTAAGGTGAAAAAACATTCGACAATGCCGCCCCCCCCCCCCCCCCGAGCCCCCGTTTTACTTACCTGGCCCCTCGAAAGTCCCGTGCTCGCTCCCGTCATCCTCCGAGTTCCTGAGCCCGGCCATTGATTGGCTACACTGGATGGATTGAAAGCAGCGCAGCCATTGGCTGGCGCTGCTGTCAATCACATCCAATGACGCGGCACGCCGGGGGGCGGGGCCGAGTGATACAGTTGGCGCTGTGTCACGGGAGCGCGCCCGCAGTAACTCCACACCATGCGAGCTCGCTCGCATTATGGTGTGGAGTACTTGCGGGGAGGAGCTGAAACAGCCGCCGAGGGACCCCAGAAGACCAGGATCGGGGCCACTGTGTGAAAAACGAGCTGCACAGTGGAGGTAAGTATAACATGTTTGTTGTTTTAAAAAAATAAAATGGGAACCTTTAGTGTTCCTTTAAGGGCCGCCTCACGGCAATATACGTCGGCAGAAGCGCTCGCGACCCGGTCCTGAGCTCCGTGACCGCGCCCGCGGGACCCGATCGCCGCCGGTGTCCCGCGATCGGGTCACAGAGCTGAAGAACGGGGAGAGGTGAGTATAAACAAACCTTTCCCTGTTGTTCTCCGTGGCATGTCAGTGATCGTCTGTTCCCTGTCATCGGAACAGACGATCAGTGACGTGTAACGTGTAGCCACGCCCCCCTATAGTAAGAATCACTTCTTAGGGTACACTTAACCCCTACAGCGCCACCTAGTGGTTAACCCCTTCACTGCCAGTGTCATTTTCACAGTAACCAGTGCATTTTTATACAGTCAGGTCCATAAATATTGGGACATCGACACAATTCTAATCTTTTTGGCTCTATACACCACCACAATGGATTTGAAATGAAACGAATAAGATGTGCTTTAACTGCAGAATTTCAGCTTTAATTTGAGGGTATTTACATCCAAATCAGATGAACGGTGTAGGAATTACAACAGTTTGTATATGTGCCTCCCACTTTTTAAGGGACCAAAAGTAATGGGACAATTGGCTTCTCAGCTGTTCCATGGCCAGGTGTGTGTTATTCCCTCATTATCCCATTTACAAGGAGCAGATAAAGGGTCCAGAGTTCATTTCAAGTGTGCTATTTGCATTTGGAATCTGTTGCTGTCAACTCTCAATATGAGATCCAAAGAGCTGTCATTATCAGTGAAGCAAGCCATCATTAGGCTGAAAAAAACAAAACAAACCCATCAGAGAGATAGCAAAAACATTAGGTGTGGCCAAATCAACTGTTTGGAACATCCTTAAAAAGAAAGAACGCACCGGTGAGCTCAGCAACACCAAAAGACCCGGAAGACCACGGAAAACAACTGTGGTGGATGACCGAAGAATTCTTTACCTGGTGAAGAAAACACCCTTTACAACAGTTGGCCAGATCAAGAACACTCTCCAGGAGGTAGGTGTATGTGTGTCAAAGTCAACAATCAAGAGAAGACTTCACCAGAGTGAATACAGAAGGTTCACCACAAGATGTAAACCATTGGTGAGCCTCAAAAACAGGAAGGCCAGATTAGAGTTTGTTAAACAACATCTAAAAAAGCCTTCGCAGTTCTGGAACAACATCCTATGGACAGATGAGACCAGGATCAACTTGTACCAGAGTGATGGGAAGAGAAGAGTATGGAGAAGGAAAGGAACTGCTCATGATCCAAACATACCACCTCATCAGTGAAGCATGGTGGTGGTAGTGTCATGACGTGGGCATGTATGGCTGCCAATGGAACTGGTTCTCTTGTATTTATTGATGATGTGACTGCTGACAAAAGCAGCAGGATGAATTCTGAAGTGTTTCGGGTAATATTATCTGCTCATATTCAGCCAAATGCTTCAGAACTCATTGGACGGCGCTTCACAGACTAGTGCAGATGGACAATGACCCGAAGCATACTGCAAAAGCAACCAAAGAGTTTTTTAAGGGAAAGAAGTGGAATGTTATGCAATGGCCAAGTCAATCACCTGACCTGAATCCGATTGAGCATGCATTTCACTTGCTGAAGACAAAACTGAAGGGAAAATGCCCCAAGAACAAGCAGGAACTGAAGACAGTTGCAGTAGAGGTCTGGCAGAGCATCACCAGGGATGAAACCCAGCGTCTGGTGATGTCTATGCCTTCCAGACTTCAGGCTGTAATTAACTGCAAAGGATTTGCAACCAAGTATTAAAAAGTGAAAGTTTGATTTATGATTGTTAATCTGTCCCATTACTTTTGGTCCCTTAAAAAGTGGGAGGCACATATACAAACTGTTGTAATTCCTACACCGTTCACCTGATTTGGATGTAGATATCCTCAAATTAAAGCTGAAAGTCTGCATTTAAAGCGCATCTTGTTTGTTTCATTTCAAATCCATTGTGGTGGTGTATAGAGCCAAAAAGATTTGAATTATTTCGATGTCCCAATATTTATAGACCTGACTGTAGCACTGATCGCTGTTAAAATGACAATGGTCCCAAAAATGTGTCAGAAGTGTCCGATGTGTCCGCCATAATGTCGCAGTCACGAAAAAAATCGCTGATCGCCGCCATAACTAGTAAAAAAAAAAAATTTTTATAAAAATGCCATAAAACTACCCCCTATTTTGTAAACGCTATAACTTTTGCGCAAACCAATCAATAAACGCTGATTGCGATTTTTTTTACCAAAAATATGTCGAAGAATACGTATCGGTCTAAACTGAGGAAAAATTTTTTTTATATATATTTTTGGGGGATATTTATTATAGCAAAAAGTAAAAAATATTGAATTTTTTTCAAAATTGTCGCTATATTTTTGTTTATAGCGCAAAAAATAAAAACCGCAGAGGTGATCAAATAACACCAAAAGAAAGCTCTATTTGTGGGAAAAAAGGACGCCAATTTTGTTTGGGAGCCACGTCGCACGACCGCACAATTGTCAGTTAAAGCGACGCAGTGCTGAATCGCAAAAAGGGGCCTGGTCCTTTAGCTGCATAAGTGGTTAAAGCGGTGGTCCGGCAGAACTTTTACTTTTTAGATAAAAATATCCCTATAATCCTCCTACTTAATGTATTCTTGTAAAGGTATGCTGTAAACTAAGGTCCATTTTGTATTTTTGTACCATTGATTTCTTACTATTGTAAGTCCCAGCAGGCCGCGGCCATCTCATGTGAGGGCATCTGAAGCCAGACTGTATCTCTTCCTGTATTCCATGCAGGCTGGTTACCCAGCATGCACCTCCATATCTCACACATGCTCGGAGCAGCACGAGCAGTGTAATAGGTTGTAGGTCGGGTTTCCATAGCAACAGCAGTGTCAGAGGAAGTTGCCACCCCTTAGCTATGGAAGCCTCTCCTCCCCCTCCAGGAACTAGGAAGTGTATCTACATTTACAAAGATTATAAATCTAGAAATACAAAAAGCTCCTGCAAAAGGTAATTTGTTTCTAAAATATGCTAATTGTAAATGATATATCTTGTTTCTGTGCAGAGATTATATATATATATATATATATATATATATATATATATATATATATATAAAATCTCTTGGTACATATGTATAGCTGTATATATATATATATATATATATATATATATATATATATATATATATATACATACACACACACACATATATATATCATCTGCACAGAAAGAGGGATATCATTTACAATTAGCATTGTTTAAAAAGTAATTACCTTTTCCAGAAGCTGCCCCATCATATTGCCCCACCAAAACTGCCCCATCATACCGCCACCATCAAAATTGCCCCCACCAATATTGCCCCATCAAAACTGCCCCATCAAAACTGCTCCATCAAAATTTCCCCATTATATTACCCCCATCAAAACTGCCCCATCATACTGCCACCATCAAAACTGCCCATCCATACTGCCACCATCCTATTGCCCCAATCAAATTTGCCCCATCAAAACTGCACCATCATATTGCCACCATCAAAATTGCCCCATCAAAACTGCCCCATAAAAAATGCCCCATCAAATTGCACCCATCAAAACTGCACCATCATATTGCCACCATCAAAATTGCCCCATAAAAATTGCACCATCAAAACTGCCCCATCCTATTGCCCCATCAAATTTCCCCCATCAAAATTGACCCATCAAAATTGACCCATCAAAACTGCCCCATCATATTGCCACCATCAAAATTGCCCCATCAAAACTGTCCCATCAAATTGCCCCCATCAAATTGTCCCATCAAAAACTGCCCCATCAGCATTGGCCTATCAAAACTGCCCCATCAAAATTGCCCCATCAAAACTGCCCCAATAAATTGCCAACATCAAATTTCCCCCATCAAAATTGCCCTATCAAAACTGCCCCATCTTATTGCCCCATCAAAACTGCCCCACCAAAATTGCCCCATCAAAGCTGCCTTCATCCTATTGCTCCATCAAAACTGCCCCATCAAAAACTGCCCCCATCATATTGCCACCATCAAAACTGCACCATCAAAATTTCCCCATCCTTTTGCCCCTTTAAAATTGCCCCCATCAAAATTGTCCCATCATACTGCCACCATCAAAACTGCCCCCATCAAAACTGCCCCATCCTATACCCCCCATCAAAACTGCCCCATCCTATTGCCCCATCAAAATTGCCCCATCAAAACTGCCCCATCAAATTGCCCCCATAAAAACGGCCCCATAATAACTGCCCCATCAAATTTTCCCCATCTTATTGCCCCTTACAAACTGCCAATCAAATTGCCCCATCAAAACTGCCCCATCAAAAACGGTGCCATAAAAAACTGCCCCATCAAAAACTGCCCCCGTCCTATTGCCCCCTTAAAAACTGCCCCATAAAATTGCCCCCATATAAACTGCCCCATCAAAACCTTCCCCATCAAAAACTGCCCCCATCAAAATTGCCTGCATCATATTGCCCCCATCAAAACTGCCCCCATCAAAACTGCCTGTATGTAATCAGAGCTGAGATGCTCCAGTCGCCTCCCCCACTGCCCATCACTGTGTATAAGAAGCTTTGGTAACCATGGCAACAAAAGCCCAGCAATGCCCAATGCCTCCTGGGATTGATGACACACATCTCCCAGGAGGCATTGCAAAATGGAAATGATGCAATGGGCCGCGGCTAGGGAGGAGGAAGTGAAAAATTAATACAGCAGATATACAGTAGGTGCTAAGAAAAAAACAATCCAATTAGTTTACAGTGCACAGTTTAGTAAGGGGTGCTGAGGAGTTGAAAATGTGGATGGAACTCCACTTTAAGATTCATATGGCAGAATAAGACACCGAGAATACAGTTCTCAGTATTAAGTAAGGATTAGCTGCACCAGATTTTAAAAGGTACTACAATGCTGTAGTATTATCACGAATGGTTGAGTGGACGAGGATAAAAAGTGATACAAAATGGGTGAAAATTGATCATGGGGGTTAATTTTCACCCATTTTTTAGCACTTTTTATCCTCATCCACTCAACCATTCGTGATAATACTACAGCATTGTAGCACCTTTTAAAATCTGGTGCAGCTAAATCTCCTTGTATTTTATCCTTACTTAATACTGAGAACTGTATTGGCTGAAAGAGATACATCTCCTCAATGGAATGGAGGAGATCAGGGCAATAGCACAAGGGAAAACAGAAAATTTCAATAAAATATGGCAGCCGTGGGTCATCATTAAACATTCTGAATCTTTTGACACTTTCGTACAGAGATAGGCCTTTAAGACACAGAAAATCCTGAATAACCAATGTCTCTCTCTCTCATTTTTATTTTTCTTTCTTTTTTCTTTCACTCTATCCCTCTTCCTAAGGGCACCTTTTTAGAGGCCTACATATCCTTCCTTCCTGCGAGAACATATCTTATTTGATTGAGGAACCATTCAGGGCACACACACTGAATCCAGAAAGTACAATATCATAAAATACTCTACTATTAAATCCAATTATACTATGTTACACTTTCCATGCTAAAATTCATGTACAAATGTTAGTATGATTGTACAACTGTTAATTTTGAGTATTAATAAAACTTTATTGTTTAAAAAAAATGGGTGAAAATTTAAAACACACTGAGTAAAACACATCTATTAGTAATAACATTTGGGTTCCACAACAATATAGAATGTTGGATGTAAATACACACAAATTGTCAAGAAATGTGTTTAGGGTCTGGGATGCAATATATAAACAAATTAAATGGGAATATAATTCATCGTTAATTTCACTCACAGGGACAAAAATAAATTCTACCCAGAAATGGGGCACAATTTGGGGAATGGATTAAAGAGGAAGTAAAGCCAACTGAAAAAAAAACAAAAAAAACAAAAAACCCTGCAACACAAAGGCATAATGAGCTAGTATGCATAGCATACTAGCTCATTCTGTATTACTTACCTCAGATCGAAGCCCCCGCATCGGTCCTTGTCTCCCCCTCCGGGCCGCCGATATGTCGCCCGGGGCTTGCTTCCGGGTATCGCGGCTCCGGCGCTGTGATTGACCGGAGCCACGATGACGTCACTCCCGCACATAGGTGCCATTGCTTCAGTTTGCCCTAGTGCGCATGTGCCGATTACATCGGCACATGCAGGGGACAGGGGATATCTCCTAAACCGTGCAGGTTTAGGAGATATCCTGGGTAGCTACAGATAAGCCTTAATATAGGCTTACCTGTAGCATAAAGTTGTTTCATAGGTTTTACAACCACTTTAACCGCTTGCCGCCCGCCGGCCGTCAAATGACGGCTGGACGGTGGGGCTCTTGTTCTGGGTGGGCGTCATAAGACGTCCTCGCCTTCCTGGGCCACTAGGGGGCGCGCGCACTCCTGCTGTGTCACTGGGAACCCGATGCACGTGCCCGGCGGCCGCGATGTCCGCCGGGCACCCGCGATTGCCCAGTAACGGAGCAGGACCGTGGATCTGTGTGTGTAAGCACACAGATCCACGTCCTGTCAGGTGAGAGGAGACCGATGGTGTGTTCCCAGTACAGAGGAACACCGATTGGTCTCCTCTCCTTGTGAGTCCCCTCCCCCTACAGTTAGAATCACTCCCTAGGACACATATTTAACCCCTTGATCGCCCCTAGTGTTAACCCCTTCACTGCCAGTCACATTTATACAGTAATCAGTGCATTTTTATAGCAGCGATCGCTGTATACATGTGAATGGTCCCAAAATAGTGTCAAAAGTGTCCGATATGTCCGCCGCAATATCGCAGTCACGATAAAAATCGCAGATCACCGCCATTACTAGTAAAAAAATTCAAATAAATATGCTATAAATATATCCCCTATTTTGTAGACGCTATAACTTTTGCGCAAACCAATCAATATACGCTTATTGCGTTTTTTTTACCAAAAATATGTAGAAGAGTATATATCGGCCTAAACTGAGGAAAAAATTAGTTTTATTTGGATATTTATTATAGCAAAAAGTTAAAAATATTGTGTTTTTTTCAAATTTGTCACTCTTCTTTTATTTATAGCGCAAGAGATAAAAACCGCAGAGGTGATCAAATACCACCAAAATAAAACTCTATTTGTGGGGGGAAAAATGATTTGAAAATTTAATTTGGGTACAGTGTTGCATGACCGCACAATTGTCATTCAAAGTGTGACAGCGCTGAAAGCTAAAAAATGGCTTGGCAGGAAGGGGCTGAAAGTGCCCGGTATTGAGGTGGTTAAGGATAAAAAGGCACAGTTAAAAGATATAATTAAAAAGGAGAAAATATGTTTATATCAGTAATTGAAACACAAGGGGGAACCAATGTCATTAAATGAATAGCGGTATTTGCAGTTAAGACATTTCGTGACAACATTACCTCAGCTCATTAGATCAGAGGAAGATCTTCTTCCATTTGAGCATGAACCCGAGAATACCGCCATTCATTGAAAGATGGAAAAGAGAACTGGAAACATGTTTGAAAGAGCAACAATTAACCACCTTAGCCCCGGAAGATTAGGCTGCTAAAAGACCAGAGCACTTTTAACAATTTGGCACTGCAATGATTTAACTGGTAATTGCGCGGTCATGCAATGTTGTACCCAAAGGAAATTTTTGTCCTTTTTTTCTCACAAATAGAGCTTTCTTTTGATGGTATTTGATTGCCTCTGCGATTAAATTTTTTTGTGATATAAACATAAAAAGACTGAATTTTTTTCTCTACTTTTTGTTATAAGAAAAATCCATTAAACTCAATTGTAGTCATACATTTAGGCCAAAATGTATGCAGCCACATGTCTTTTGTAAAAATATGTCATTAAGCGTATATTTATTGGTTTGCGCAAAAGTTATAGCGTCTACAAACTAGGGTAAATTTTCTAGAATTTACGCAGCTTTTAGTCTATGACTGCCTATCTCATTTCTTGAGGTGCCAAAATAGCAGGGTAATACAACCCCCCCCCCTCCCAGTTACCCCATTTTGGAAAGTAGACACCCCAAGGAAATTGCTGAGAGGCATGTTGAGCCCATTGAACATTTAATTTTTTTGTCCCAAGTGATTGAAAAAAAACAATTACACAAAGTTGTCACTAAATAATATATTGCTCACACATGCCATAGTTATGCCGCGTACACACGATCATTATTCACGGCGGTTAAAAAACCGCCATGAATAATGACAGGAAAAACGAGGGAACCGCTTGGTTCCCTACACACGGTCGTTTTTCCCATCATTTTTTCTCTTGACGAGAAAAACGACCGTCTGTGGGCTCCGCGGCAGTGTTTCCCTATGGGAAAACTGCCGCGGAAAAAAATGCTGGAAAAAACGATGAGAAAATTTAGAACATGTTCTAATTTTTCTCGTCATTTTTTATGCCGTTTTTCTCGACGAGAAAAACGACATAAAGCCCACAGACGATCGTTTTTCTCGTCGGAAAAAAAAATGCCGTTTTTCTCGTCGAGAAAAGCGGTCGTGTGTACGCGGCATTATATGTGGAATTACACCCCAAAATACATTCTGCTGCTCCTCCTGAGTATGGGGACTTTTTGGGAGCCTAGACGTGTACAGGGTCCTGAAAACCAAGCACCGCCTTCAGGATTTCTAAGGGCAAAAATTTTTGATTTCACTCCTCACTACCTATCACAGTTTCGAAGGCCATAAAATGCCAAGATAGCACAAACCCCCCCCCCCAAATGACTCAATTTTGGAAAGTAGAGACCCCAAGCTATTTGCTGAGAGGCATGTTGAGTCCATGGAATATTTTATATTTTGCCACAAGTTGCGGGAAAATGACAAACTACTACATCACCCACTCTTCTAACCACTTGAAGACAAAGCCCTTTCTGACACTTTTTGTTTACATGAAAAAAAAAAATTTTGCAAGAAAATTACTTTGAACCCCAAAGCATTAAATATTTTTTGAAAGCAAAGGCCCTGCAGATAAAAATGGTTGGTGCTGCTTTTTTTTTCACACAGTATTTGCGCAGCTATTTTTCAAACGCATTTAATTTAATGCACTAAAACACACTATATTGCCGAAATGTTTGATGCAATAAAAAAAGATGATCTTAGGCCGAGTACATGGATACCAAACACGACATGCTTTAAAATTGCGCACAAACATGCAGCAGCGACAAACTACATACATTTTTAAAAGCCTCTAAAAGAAAAGCCTTTACATGTTACCACTTTAGATTTACAGAAGAGGTCTACTGCTAAAATTACTGCCCTCGTTCTGACCATCCAGGTGATACCTCACATGCATGGTGCAATTGCTGTTTACATATGACGCCAGACCGACACTTTCGTTCGCCTTTGCGCATGCTTTTTTTTTTTTTAACTGTTCCTTTCATTTTTATTTTTTTTTAATAAATTTTATTGTTATCTCACGGAATGTAAATATCTTCTATGATAGCAATAGGTAGTGACAGGTACTCTTTTTTGAAAAAAATTGGGTCTTTTAGACCCTAGATCTCTCCTCTGCCCTCAAAGCATCAGACCACACCAAGATCGGTGTGATAAAATGCTTTCCCAATGGCGCTGTTTATATCTGGCAAAATCTAAGTCATGAAATGCTCGTAGCTTCCGGTTTCTTAGGCCAGTGTTTCTCAACTCCAGTCCTCAAGGCGCACCAACAGGTCATGTTTTTGGGGGTTCCTGCAGATGAAACAGCTGTGGTAATTACTAAGGCAGTGAAACTGCTCAAATCACCTGTGCAAATCAATGGAAATCCCAAAAACATGACCTGTTGGTGCGCCTTGAGGACTGGAGTTGAGAAACACTGTCTTAGGCCATAGAGATGATTGAAGCTGTTCTGGTCTCTGATCAGCTTTATGGTCAGCTGGCAGAACCACCAGCTGCATTCTCAGGTTCCCTGTTGGGACAGGAGAGCCAGAGAAAACCATGGAGAACGGTGGGAGGGGGGGGTCGTTCACTCCCACTGCTTGTAAAAGCAGTCTAGAGGCTAATTAGCCTCTAGGATTGCTTTTACATGAAACCTGACCGCTGGCTGAAAATAATGATACCAAGATGATACCTAAACCTGCAGGAATCATTCTGGTATAACCACTCAAAGTCCAGCAACATACTAATACGTTGCTGGTCCTTGTTGGGCATATATTGTAATCTTTTTTTTCCTGCAGCCTGTGGGCTGAACGAAAAAAAGAGATTGATCGGTGGGTATGCCCACCGTTAGAATACCACTCTTCATCCACTCACTTCTAATGATAGGTATACATGCACCATTTTTTCATTTTAACTGTGGTGATGAAATCACCTCCTACAGCGCTGCAGTCGCTAATTTATGTATCGAGGGAGCAAACGCTGTTGCTGTCAAGATAAATAAATCAGTGCTGTAGCTGAATGGCGTACCTGCTAAGCAAGTGATGGTTAACAAGAAAACAAAGTAACATTACAGTATAACAGTAGGACATACCATACCTGCAAAGCAAATACAATAAAACATAGTAAAAATAAAAACATTTAACGCAATCTGTGCCTAAAAAAATATATGCTGAAGCATGGGGGAAATCCGCCCCTAATGTTAGGAGCAAACCGCTCCTCCACCCCTGCCCCCATGCTTCGGCATATATGCTCTTCTTTTTTTAACTGTGGTGGTGAAATCACCTCCTACAGCGGAGTCACGGCTTTACGTATGGTGTGAGCAAACGATGTTGCTGTCAGAATAAATAAACCCGTGCTGCAGCTGAATGGTGTACCTGCTAAGAAAATGATGGTAACAATAAAACAAAGTAAAAGGATAGAGACACCACCACCGATATAAGGAGGAGGCTTACTAGATGGTATTGACTTGGTAAGGTGTATACCACCCAAGTCAAAACAGGCTTAAATAATCAGTCAGCAAAGTGTATCCAGCTGGTCCTGAATCCGCATATCAGTCGGCACCGCAAATTCCCATAAACAGCAGGAAGTGTGAATACATATAGTCTTGTTGGAGCCAGAGATATGGTAACCACATAACATGTGTAATGGGAAAAAAAAACTCACATAGTGTGATACCGTACAAGGAAGTATTTATTAAAAATAGATTAAAAAATGTACACTCACATTTGGAAGAACATCATAGGCATATCACAAAATGCAAGAGCGAATTGTGTGAATGGGTCCACCCGACGCGTTTCAACTAAAAAGTCATCATCTGGATGATGACTTTTTAGTTGAAACGCGTCGGGTGGACCCATTCACACACATCGCTCTTGCATTTTGTGATATGCCTATGATGTTCTTCCAAATGTGAGTGTACATTTTTTTATCTATTTTTAATAAATACTTCCTTGTACGGTATCACACTATGTGAGTTTTTTTTTTCCCATTACGCATGTTATGTGGTTACCGTATCTCTGGCTCCAACAAGACTATATGTATTCACACTTCCTGCTGTTTATGGGAATTTCGGTGCCGACTGATATGCGGATTCAGGACCAGCTGGATACACTTTGCTGACTGATTATTTAAGCCTGTTTTGACTTGGGTGGTATACACCTTACCAAGTCAATACCATCTGGTAAGCCTCCTCCTTATATCGGTGGTGGTGTCTCTATCCTTTCACAGAGAGGGTCATATCCATGTGGGACTCTTTATTTCAACCTTGCAGTTCTTTCTACACTTTTGGACTGTCATTTGTGTGTGGTCACAATAGAAGACTGCTTCGTTCTGATTTATTTGTTACATATATTTTTTTTCACGGATCACACTCAGTCACTTGGTGTCACTGAAATTAATATATATGCATGTTTGCAACATTTGTTATGTGTTGGTAACTGACTCTTTCACAAAAATAAGCGCTACACTTTTTCATATTCACCAGTTTTTGCTTTGTCTCAGCTGTGTTGGCAGCTAATTTTTGTGTTCACTTATTGCACAGCGCAGTATATCCCATATCTAATAAAACAAAGTAACATTACAGTATAACAGTAATACATACCATACCTGCAAAGCAAATACAATAAAACATAGTAAAAATAAAACATTACATTTCTAAATAGTGAGCGAACAATAGAGCAGACAATAGAGAACGAACATAAGAGAGAGAACAATAGTGTGCCTAGGACTGTGCAGTGCTGTACCCTACGCTAATACTCCACTAGTGTGTGGTAGCATTTGAAATGGTCACCGATGCAAAGACCAGGTTGGTCAGGACAGGAGGGACAATAAAAGCGGGTGTCACGCCTATATCCGTGTTTTCTGCAGACACGACATCTTCTTTGGGGTGTTCTTTGGCTAGGGGTACCAGGGAGGACATACGGAAAATGCCTCTCATGCAGCCGGCTCACTGCATTTGCGTTGGGAAGGTGGGGCACAGCACCGTCTGGAAAAAGATGGGCTGTGACGATCTCTTCCTGGAATTTTAGGAAGGATTCAGTTCGTTCTGAAGCTTTGTATAGCGCATAAGCATTCAGCAGAGCCAATTGGAATAATTATACAGACACTTTTTTGTACCAGCGTCTGGCCTTACGGGCAATTAGGTACAGCGCCAACAACTGATCGTTGAGGTCCACCCCTCCCATGTTAAGGTTGTATTCGTGGACACAGAGGGGTTTCTCCACAACACCAGTCGTCGTAGGAATTTGGACTGTCGTATCTGCGTGAAGGGAGGACAGAACGAAAACATTCTGTGAATCCCTCCACTTCACTGCTAAAAAATTATTACACTTCGAGCAGGCTCTCTCCCGCCGCCTAAGTCGGGATTCTACAAGCCATTGGGGGAAGCCCCGGCGATTAGATCGCACAGAGCCACATGTGTCAATTCCACAATCAAAAAGGTGACTAAAAAGTGGCACGCTCGTGTAATAATTGTCTACGTACAAGTGGTACCCCTTTCTGAATAAGGCTGACACCAAGTCCCACACAATCTTACCAGCGCTCCCTATGTAGTCTGGGCAGTTCTCTGGCTCTATGTGACTATCTCTTCCCTCGTAAACCATAAAACTATATGTATAGCCTGTTACCCTGTCACAGAGCTTATATATCTTGACCCCATATCTGGCACGCTTGCTGGCAAGATACTGTTTGAAAGACAAGCGGGCAGAAAACGTAATCAGGGACTCATCAACGCAAGGCAACTTGATCGGGAGTAAACAAGGCTGCAAAACGTTGGTTGAAGTGGTTTACGAGGGCCGAATTTTGTAGAGCCGATCAAATCCAGGGTCACCCCGAGGACGACAGAGTTCATTATCATTGAAGTGCATGAACCGCAAGATCTGCTCATATCGTGTCCTGGTCATGGAGGCAGGGAGCATGGGCATATGATGAATTGGGTCAGTGGACCAATATGACCGCAACTCGTTCTTTTTAATTATGCCCATGAGGAGGGATAGGCCCAGGAAGGTTTTAAATTCGGAGACCGTGATAGGTCTCCAATCTCTAGCAAGGAGCAACTGGGGATTAGCCATCATGAATTGGCCAGCATACAAATTGCTTTGGTCCACAAAAGATCTATAGAGATCTTCCGTGAAAAATAGCAAATAAAAATCAAGTGACGTAAAATCAACTGTTTCCACCTGAATTTCGGGTTGGCCAGTGAATGGGGGGAGTACGGGTGCTGCAGAAGTGGTGGGCTCCCAATTTGAATTGGCAAATGCAGCAAGAAGGGCACTTTGGGCGCGACGGGCCTGTGTTTGTCTTCTTCTTGGTGGCAGCGGGACACTACTCGTGCTAGCCACCTCACCAGCTTGAACTTCACTTATGGGACTCGCCATGTCACCAAGTGATACTGCAGTGCTGGATGTATGACCAAGATGTACTAGGCCGCTGGTGCTTGCCAGTTCACCAGAAGAATGAGCGGCACTAGTACTGGCTCTCTGCTCCATACTAGAGCCCTGTGGTTCTTGCACCTCAACGACAGCAGAAGAACAGGGTCGGGTACGCCTGAACTTGGCAGGGACCAGAACTCTGTTGTCAGAGCTATCTGTCAGGGTGCCGCTGCTGTCTACCGGTTCATATTCTGAGCCTGAATCTGACAGATGGGTGACTTCCTCTTCACTATCTGTCATGCTCAGAAACGTGTAGGTCTCTTCACTACTGTACCTTCAATTTGACATTTTGGTCTCTAAATCTACTGGTACAGTAGTGAGACTTACAGGAAAAAAGCTCCCGACTGTCAGCGACTGATTCAAACGCTACCCAAAAAACTGTTAGCGTTCGCAGGGATCAGGCCTGACTTTGCGAATGTTTCAGTGATGTATTTAGTGTTTGGTAAGTGACAGTAATCGATCGATACTGCACTTGGGTGGGCTGGGCAGAGGGGCTAAACGCAGGTGCTAGCAGGTATCTGGTCTGATCCCGCTAACACTGCTTTTTTGGGAACCCTAAACTGCTGGGGATGCTAGTATAGATCTGATCAGATCAGATATTGATCCGTTCAGACACTATACTACTAAGGGAGGTGTATGGTGCGTGCAAGGGTGTTAGCGAAAAAAAGAGAAAAATCATAACATGCTTCACCTTCAGTGTTGAAAACCACCACCAGGACTCACTAAATAAGAACTAATGGCTGATGTTCAATCAGCAAATGCACATTGGTATATTATCTAGCTGTCACAGCGGAACAGGCAATCTTTTCTTAACCTCTTTGCGCCCGCGCTATAGACGAAAGACGTCTACAGCGCGGCGCTCATCTGCCGGGAGGGCGTCCCTGGACGTCCTCCTGTAAACAAGTTCCCTGCGCACCACAACGGCGCACATCGGGGAAAAACTGTGCCCGCTAGGTCACGCGGGTGCCGATGCGCGTGCCTGGCGGCCGTGATGTCCGCCAGGTACCCGCGATCGGCAGTTACAGAGCCAGGGACATGGATCTCTGTGTGTAAACACAGAGATCCACGTCCTGTCAGTGAGAGGAGACTGATGGTGTGTCCCTTGTACATAGGGACACCGATCGGTCACCTCCCCCAGTCAGTCCCCTCCCCCCACAGTAAGAATCACTCCCAGGGAACACATTTAACTCCTTCCTTGCCCCCTAGTGTTAACCCCTTCCCTGCCAGTCACATTTATACAGTAATCGGTGCATATTTATAGCACTGTTCGCTGTATAAATGTGAATGGTGCCAAAATAGTGTCAAAAGTGTCCGATCTGTCTACCGCAATATCGCAGTCCTGACAAAAATCGCAGATAACCGCCATTACCAGTAAAAAAAATAAAAAATGTGATAAATCTGTCCCCTATTTTGTAGACGCTATAACTTTTGCGCAAACCAATCAATATACGCTTATTGCGATTTTTTTTACCAAAAATATGTAGAAGAATACGTATCGGCCTAATCTGAGGAAAAAAATAGTTATTTAAAAAAAAAAAAGGGATATTTATTATAGCAAAAAGTAAAAAATATTGTGTTTTTTTTTTCAAAATTGTCGCTATGTTTTTGTTTATAGCGCAAAAAATTTAAACCGCAGAGATGATCAAATACCACCAAAAGAAAGCTCTATTTGTGTGAAAAAAATTATAAAAATTTCATGTGGGTACGGTGTTGCATGACTGCGCAATTGTCATTTAAAGTGCGTCAGCGCTGAAAGCTGAAAATTGGTCGGGGCAGGAGGGGGGTTTAAGTGCCCAGTAAGGAAGTGGTTAATATAGTCTCGAACATTCCAACAACCCGGAAGCCACCATCATATTCAAAAACAGTATATTTAAAAGGAAGAAGCAAAATATTCCGCCCCTGGAGGAGGGCGAGGCCTTTGATGTGATGTCACCATGTATGCTGGGTCTCAACTCACGGTCTGTGGCTGGAGTCCGGCTAAAAAAAGTTTAGGATTGGACAAGTTGGAAATGTGTATGTGTATGTGGATGAAGGTATTTGGTTTTACACTATGAGTTCCCTTTTTCCTTTTTTAGCCCAGGTTCACACTGGGGCTGCGGGAGTGAAGCCGTGCGAGTTCAGCTGAACTCACACGATTTCACTCCTGCCTGTCAGTCCTGATTTCAGCTCGATAACAGAGACATCTGACACAGATGTCAATGTAAATCGCGGCTGAAATCGCAAAAAGTAGTACAGAAACTACTTTTTGAAATCGGTGCAGCGCCGCAGATGCGGCGTCGCACCGATTAGGACGGTGCCATTGCCCGCAATTTGCGGCAAATTTCGCCGATTTGACATGCGATTTGACATGTCAAATCGCACCAGTGTGAACCAGGGCTAATACCCGGTTTTTAAATATCATGGTAGTTTCCGGTTTGGAAGAGTGATCCTGGTGGATATTTATTCAATTTAGATGTGGATCTGTGAAGATTTTTCATTGCACAGGACAATTTAATTTATTATGACCTAATTTTTTTATATAATAAGCATGAGACATTATTTCGTGTTTGATACATTTATTTCTTATAATTTGCATGATTGTTGTTTATATATGAGCAAGTCACTTTCCCAATATTTATTTATTATGAATATGAATATTTATTATGAATTTTTTATGGCATTTAGGTAACACAAGATTTTTTTTGTATATTGTGTGAGGGGGTTAGCTCGGCAGCGGGTGTGTGTGACCCCCGGGATGGGCTCCCCACACAAAACAGGCCCAGCAAACGGAGGTTGTGGTTTTCAAAATCAAAAAAGGTGCGGTTTATTTTCTATTTACAGTGACAAAACACAGCAAAGCAAAAGAAACATAACCAAAATAAATCCTGGTCAAGTTGACCTCTGACTAAACATACAGGTTTCCTAACTAACAACTGGGATCAGCCTAGTGCTGTCCTAGTCCCTAAGTCCCTGGTTTAGTAAAAGTCCAAACAAATAGCCACACAGGCTTTGCCTCACCGCACAGGGGTTCACTCTCCCTAGACAGTCCACACAGGTCTGGTTCCAGGCATGAGCTAACATCTAATGAAGCTGGGAGTTTTTATAGAGGCCTTAAACGAACTGACAGGCTTCAGCTGGTCTCATCAACTCCCTGCCTGCACGACGCCCAGCCCTCTCCCTAGAGGTATGAGTCATCCATGAGCCCACTAGCCTCAGCTGGGCTTCATCAACTCCCTCCCTAGTTGTATACGTCAGCATAAAGCCTGAATCTGGGAGAAATATATCTACCCCCCTGGATGCAACCAGGTGACTTTACCTTCCTGCTGTCACATACCCCCCCCCCTCTTGTTTTAACCTTGGGGTTGGAACACCAGCAATCAGGCATTCATGTACTCGAGACAAAGCATCCACATTCCCCATTTGAACGCCAGGGCGATGCTTTACTGTGAAGTTGAATTCCTGTAGGGCCAGGAACCACCTATTCACTCTTCTATTTGTCTCCTTGTTTTGAGCCATCCACTTTAACGGAGCGTGATCCGTAACCATGTCAAAGTGCCTACCTAGCAGATAGTACCGAAGGGAATCTAGAGCCCACTTCACCGCTAAACACTCCTTTTCAACTGTGGCGTAATTTACCTCATGGGACTTCAACTTCCTGCTGAGGTAAATGACTGGGTGCTCTTCCCCGTTCCAGACCTGGGACAATACTGCTCCTAACCCCACATCTGACGCATCACTTTGTACGACAAAGTCTTTAGAGAAGTCGGGTGAGTACAACACTGGCTGGCTACATAAGGCTTGTTTCAAGAATTGGAATGCTGCCTCAGCCTCGGGGGTCCATTTAATCATGACCGACCCTTTCCCTTTCGTCAGGTTGGTTAGGGGCACAGCCTTAGAAGCAAAGTGGGGAATGAAGCGCCGATAATAACCCGCGATTCCCAGAAAGGCCCGTACCTGCTTCTTGCTGTTGGGACGTGGCCAACTCTGGATGGCCTCGACTTTGTTGAGTTGGGGTTTTATCACTCCCCTGCCAATGGTGTACCCAAGATATTTGGCCTCCTCCTGCCCAATGGTACACTTCTTGGGGTTAGCCGTAAACCCCGCTTCCCGGATAGAGTCTAGGACTGCTTGCACTTTTGGCAGATGTGAGGCCCAATCTGTGCTATGGACAATTACGTCATCCAGGTAAGCCGCAGCATACTTCCGATGGGGCCTCAGTATCTGGTCCATTTTCCGCTGGAATGTGGCCGGCGCATTCTGTAACCCGAACGGCATTCTCTTATATTGGAACGCCCCGTCTGGGGTTACAAATGCGTTTTTCTCTTTGGCCGACTTGGCCAGGGGGATTTGCCAATACCCTTTTGTGAGGTCAAGAGTCGTCATGTATCGGGCTGTTCCCAGCCGGTCGATCAACTCATCTATACGTGGCATGGGGTAGGTGTCAAATTTTGTAACTTTGTTCAACTGACGAAAATCGTTACAAAATCGCCAGCTCCCATCCGGTTTAGGCACCAACACGATGGGACTAGACCAATCACTTTGGGACTCCTCTATCACCCCTAAGTTCAGCATTTTCTGTACTTCCTCCCGTATTGCCTCCCGTCGAGCCTCTGGGATCCGATAGGGTTTTAACTTCACCCTTTCACCGGGCGGGGTAATGATGTCATGCTCTACCCCAGATGTTTGTCCCGGCAGCTCAGAGAATACCTCCTTGTTGCGAAGCACAAACTCCTTAACCTCCTGTTGTTGGGGTTGTGACAAGGTGGCTGCTATTCCAACCTCAGGAATCACGCAACCAGTTTGAGCTGGTGACCAAGTGTCTGCGACTAGGGACTCTCTATCCCTCCAGGCTTTCAACAGATTAACGTGATAGATCTGTTCGGGCTTTCGCCTTCCTGGTTGTCTGACCTTGTAATTCACTTCGCTCACTTTTTCCATTATCTCGTAGGGGCCTTGCCATTTGGCAAGGAATTTACTTTCAACCGTAGGGACAAGTACCAATATCCTATCCCCCGGGGAAAAGGTACGGGTCTTGGCTCCACGGTTGTACACTCTCTGCTGTGCCAACTGCGCTTGGGCCAAATGTTCCTTCACGATGGGCATTACCTGTGCAATTCGATCTTGCATCAGGGCGACATGCTCAATCACACTCCTGTGGGGAGAACTCTCACTTTCCCAAGTTTCCTTGGCAATATCCAACAGCCCTCTTGGGTGTCTCCCATACAGTAACTCAAAGGGGGAGAATCCCGTAGAGGATTGGGGCACCTCCCTAATAGCAAACATCAAATAAGGAAGTAAACAGTCCCAATCCTTTCCATCTCTATCCACCACTTTCTTCAACATTTGTTTTAGGGTTTTGTTGAATCTTTCAACCAGCCCATCGGTTTGGGGGTGATACACAGACGTACGCAATTGCGTCACTTTGAACAATTTACACAGCTCTTTCATAACCCGGGACATAAAGGGTGTACCTTGGTCCGTAAGCAGTTCTTTACAAATACCCACCCGGCTAAAAACAAGAGATAGCTCTTTGGCTATGGTTTTGGCCGAGGTATTTCGGAGAGGGATCGCTTCTGGATAACGGGTGGCATAGTCCATTATAACTAATATGTACTGGTGTCCCCTAGCGGACTTGATTATAGGACCTACCAAATCCATGGCGATCCTCTCAAACGGGACCTCAATGATGGGTAGAGGGACCAGCGGGCTACGGAAATGTGGCATCGGGGCCAACCTCTGACACACAGGGCAGGAGGAACAATAATTTTCTACGTCCTTCATCACCCCCGGCCAATAGAATCTCTGTAATACCCTCTCTCGGGTTTTCTCTGTCCCCAGATGACCTCCAAGAATGTGCCCATGGGCCAACTCCAACACCAACTTCCTGTAAGGTTTGGGCACCACAAGCTGCTCAACGGTTTCTTCTGCCCTTTTTGCCACCCGATACAGTAGGTCCTTCTCTACGCTGAAGTATGGGTAAGTGCAGGTATTATCTGGGTTCACTAACTCACCATCTATTTTCACTACGTTTTCCCGTGCCTTTATTAGGGCGGGGTCTTTCAACTGTTCTGTGGCAAAGTTTTCCCTGTGGACCTCAAGATCAGAAAACTCCACAGACGGTAGGTTTTCGTCTGAGGAGGTGGGCTCCTCTCCAGTTTCTTGAGTCTCCCCTGCCAATACTGATAAGGGAAATTCCGGAGAGTCCTCACCACTCTCAGGGGAGTTCTGGCTATCACATTCCTGGTACATAGGGGCACCAGTGAGGGGCTCAGGATCATCCCACAGTTCCCAGAACTTCGGAAAATCCCTTCCCACAATGGCGTCATGCGGTAACTGAGATACTAAGCCCACTGGATGAGAGAGGGTACCTTTGGGGGTCTCGAAACACACTGTAGTCACTGGATACTCTCGGGTGTCCCCATGCACACAAATAACAGCTACCTTGCTATTCCCAGAGACCTCTGTTTTAACTAACTCAGCCTTTATCAGGGTCACAAGGCTACCTGAATCCAGCAATACCACAACATTTCTACCATTAACACACATTTTGCATAAATGTTTCTCAGTTCCTCGAATGGCAGTGCATGCGACTGTCGCACACAGCGACTGACGTCTGCCCGTCAGAAAGTCACACTGCATGGGTTCCTCCACAACCGGGCAACTGGCTGCAATATGTCCCGCTTGCCGGCAGCGGTAGCAAACGATCCTTCTTGCCGCCTCTTGAGCCGCTGATTTCCCAGGCTGTTCTCGCCAAACTTGGGGTAGAGCTCCCACCCTCTCACTCTCTCCACCCTCACCCCTTGGAATCCTCTTATCCGCCCCTGGGGATGGTCTGGTCTTAGGGTGGAAAGTCCGAGTATCTCTGGAAGAGGCCGTCAGGTTCTCTGTAGCCAAGTATTTCTCCACACGATCCACAAGACCATCGGCCGTCTCTGGGTCTCCATGGCTTACCCACTTTTGGATGGCAGTAGGAAGAGCTCTCAAAAACCGATCCATTACAACACGTTCCACAATCTTTGGTGCGGACAAAGTCTCTGGCTGTAGCCACTTTCTGCTCAGGTGAATGAGATCATACATTTGAGACCTGGGGGGTTTTCCAAGCTGGAAAGTCCAGTTATGCACACGCTGAGCCCAGACAGCCTGGGTGACACCCAGCCTTGCCAATATTTCAGCTTTTAGCATCACATAGTCTTTTGCTTGGTTAGGCTCTAGGTCATAGTAAGCTTTCTGCGATTCACCAGTTAACAGAGGAGCCACCAGTCCAGCCCACTGCTCCTCAGGCCACTTTTCTCTTTCAGCGGTCCTTTCAAATGTGGTCAAAAATACCTCTGGATCATCCTCTCCAGTCATTTTTGTCAATAAACGACTCACCCCAAAGGACGCGGTATTAGTGGGATGGCTTTCCTCACTGGTCTGCGGACGTTGCTGCATTACTGCTTCCATCTGTTGTTGTAGTCTCTGCTCTTGCTTCTGCAACAGGTCTATGAAGCGGGCCTCAGATTGCTGCTGGGCTCGTTGCTGAGCCTCCAGACTCTGTTGCAAAGTTGCGTTTGTCTGCTGCTGGGCTGCAAGGCTCCTTTGCAAACCTGCATTTGTCTGCTGTTGATTGGCATTTGCTAGAGCCAGCTGCTTCAGTATCTCCTCCATGCTGGCTTAAAAAAAACTGCCACTGGTTCTCCACCAACTGTGAGGGGGTTAGCTCGGCAGCGGGTGTGTGTGACCCCCGGGATGGGCTCCCCACACAAAACAGGCCCAGCAAACGGAGGTTGTGGTTTTCAAAATCAAAAAAGGTGCGGTTTATTTTCTATTTACAGTGACAAAACACAGCAAAGCAAAAGAAACATAACCAAAATAAATCCTGGTCAAGTTGACCTCTGACTAAACATACAGGTTTCCTAACTAACAACTGGGATCAGCCTAGTGCTGTCCTAGTCCCTAAGTCCCTGGTTTAGTAAAAGTCCAAACAAATAGCCACACAGGCTTTGCCTCACCGCACAGGGGTTCACTCTCCCTAGACAGTCCACACAGGTCTGGTTCCAGGCATGAGCTAACATCTAATGAAGCTGGGAGTTTTTATAGAGGCCTTAAACGAACTGACAGGCTTCAGCTGGTCTCATCAACTCCCTGCCTGCACGACGCCCAGCCCTCTCCCTAGAGGTATGAGTCATCCATGAGCCCACTAGCCTCAGCTGGGCTTCATCAACTCCCTCCCTAGTTGTATAAGTCAGCATAAAGCCTGAATCTGGGAGAAATATATCTACCCCCCTGGATGCAACCAGGTGACTTTACCTTCCTGCTGTCACAATTGATATATATATATATATATATATATATATATATATATATATATATATATATGCATTTTTGTTTGATTGATTATTTTATTATTTATTGGGTGATACCGCTGCTTTTCACATTCTTTAATAGTTATACACTGCAATGCCTTGTAACAATGTATCACAGCATGCATGCACAATACATTATAAACAATATATCTTACACTCACTGGTGTAATTGGGCCCTACTAGTCTAGAATTCAGTGCACAAAATGTGTTATAAATTGAATAACAGTTTTAAATGTCTACAAATGTTAGTATAAATAAATAAATGATTAAAACTTTTGCCACATATGTATCAGCTAGTGTAGTCTTTATCAAAATATCTGCAGTAATTCAAGAATTAGGTCCAGGCTTATTGAGACTTCAGTCTCTACCAAGGGCCCTCTCACAATGTGTTTTCCCTGCGTTTTTACCTTGCAAGAAAAATGTTTCCCTATGGGACTCTGCGGTGCATTTTGAAAAGTCCTGAATTCTGCATAATTGATGCAGTTTTCAAAACTGCACCAAAAACATTGCTCCCCATTAAAATAAATAGAAAATGCAGCAAAAATGCATGAAAAACACACCAATAAAGCACAGAGTTTTGCATTTTTGGTGCATTTTTAAATCACATGTCCATTTCTCACAGGTGGAGGAAACCAGAAAACGCACCGGAAACTAGGGATGCACCGATATTAATAATGACATTTATAAAGCTTTTTTTATTTATTTTATAAACAACGGCTTGGGGGGCCAGTCTGTATGATGAGGCCACAATTTAGTGCATTCGGAACAAGATTCGAGATTTTTTTTTTGATCAATTCTGGTGTCTCTTCCGCAGACTTTGGATAGAAGTAACAGGTACGGGAAAACTCAGCTTTTGGTGTCGGTGGCGACTTCACACCGTAACCCTATATAGCACAGGTGTCAAACACAAGGCCCGCAGGCCAAATCTGGCCCTCCACGCCATTTCATGTGGCCCTCGCACCTCTCCTGCAGCTGCAAGTGAGCTCCAGCCCTCCTCTGGTCCTACTCCAGACCTTTAATTTCTTCTGCTTTCAATCAATGCATCCAGCTTCTTCCCTGCAGCAGCATAAGGAAAGGGGGGTGCACTGTGATGTAAGTGAGAGTGGGGGACTCAATTTCTGATGGTGGGGTGGCTCTTGACATCTAATCTATAGGGGAGAGGATGCGCTGGACATCTAACCTTACAGATACAACCGGCCCTTTTGAGGGAAATCATAATGCTGATGCGGCCCACGATGAAATTGAGTTTGACACCCCTGCAATATAGGTACTCTTGATGAAAGCAAGAATTGGCCTTGCTGTCAAAAATTTAAATGATATGCACTGTCAACTAGGTGCGTATAAATTGGTCTTTGGGTATTGGTGGTGCCTTCACACCATAACTATTGTGACAGCAGGAAGGTAAAGTCACCTGGTTGCATCCAGGGGGGTAGATATATTTCTCCCAGATTCAGGCTTTATGCTGACTTATACAACTAGGGTGGAGAGTTGTATAAGCCCAGCTGAGGCTAGTAGGCTCATGGATGACTCATACCTCTAGGGAGAGTGTGGGGCGTCGTACAGACAGGGAGTTGATGAGGCCAGCTGAAGCTTGTCAGCTCATTTAGGCCTCTATAAGAACTCCCAGATTCATTAGGTGTTAGCTCATGCCTGGACCCAGACCTGTGTGGACTGTCTAGGGAGAGTGAACCCCTGTGCGGTGAGGCAAAGCCTGTGTGGCTATTTGGTTGGACTTTTACTAAACCAGGGACTTAGGGACTAGGACAGCACCAGGCTGATCCCAGTTGTTAGTTTAGGAAACCTGCATGTTTAGTCAGAGGTCAAACTGACCAGGATTTATTTTGTTTATGTTTCTTTTTGGCTTTGCTGTGTTTTTGTCACTGTACATAGAGAAATAAACCGCACCTTTTGATTTTGAAAACCACAACCTCCGTCTGCTGGCCCTGTTTTTGTGTGGGGAGCCCAACCAGGGGGTCACACACACCCGCTACTGAGTTAACCCCCTCACAGTTGGTGGAGAACCAGTGGCAGTTTTTTTTAAGCCAGCATGGAGGAGATACTGAAACAGCTGGCTCTAGCAAATGCCAATCAACAGCAGACAAATGCAGGTTTGCAAAGGAGCCTTGCAGCCCAGCAGCAAGCTCATCAACAAGCCCAGCAGCAATCTGAGGCCCGCTTCATAGACCTGTTACAGAAGCAAGAGCAGAGACTACAACAAATGGAAGCAGGTACGGGCCTTTCTGGGAATCGCGGGTTATTATCGGCGCTTCATTCCCCACTTTGCTTCTAAGGCTGTGCCCCTAACCAACCTGACGAAAGGGAAAGGGTCGGTCATGATTAAATGGACCCCCGAGGCTGAGGCAGCATTCCAATTCTTGAAACAAGCCTTATGTAGCCAGCCAGTGTTGTACTCACCCGACTTCTCTAAAGACTTTGTCGTACAAAGTGATGCGTTAGATGTGGGGTTAGGAGCAGTATTGTCCCAGGTCTGGAACGGGGAAGAGCACCCAGTCATTTACCTCAGCAGGAAGTTGAAGTCCCATGAGGTAAATTACGCCACGGTTGAAAAGGAGTGTTTAGCGGTGAAGTGGGCTCTAGATTCCCTTCGGTACTATCTGCTAGGTAGGCACTTTGACATGGTTACGGATCACGCTCCGTTAAAGTGAGTGGCTCAAAACAAGGAGACAAATAGAAGAGTGAATAGGTGGTTCCTGGCCCTACAGGAATTCAACTTCACAGTAAAGCATCGCCCT
Organism: Rana muscosa; assembly: GCA_029206835.1. Classification (NCBI taxonomy): domain Eukaryota; kingdom Metazoa; phylum Chordata; class Amphibia; order Anura; family Ranidae; genus Rana; species Rana muscosa. Next base: position 142,927,085 of record CM055117.1, on the reverse strand, counting down.
GGCGTTCAAATGGGGAATGTGGATGCTTTGTCTCGAGTACATGAATGCCTGATTGCTGGTGTTCCAACCCCAAGGTTAAAACAAGAGGGGGGGGTATGTGACAGCAGGAAGGTAAAGTCACCTGGTTGCATCCAGGGGGGTAGATATATTTCTCCCAGATTCAGGCTTTATGCTGACTTATACAACTAGGGTGGAGAGTTGTATAAGCCCAGCTGAGGCTAGTAGGCTCATGGATGACTCATACCTCTAGGGAGAGTGTGGGGCGTCGTACAGACAGGGAGTTGATGAGGCCAGCTGAAGCTTGTCAGCTCATTTAGGCCTCTATAAGAACTCCCAGATTCATTAGGTGTTAGCTCATGCCTGGACCCAGACCTGTGTGGACTGTCTAGGGAGAGTGAACCCCTGTGCGGTGAGGCAAAGCCTGTGTGGCTATTTGGTTGGACTTTTACTAAACCAGGGACTTAGGGACTAGGACAGCACCAGGCTGATCCCAGTTGTTAGTTTAGGAAACCTGCATGTTTAGTCAGAGGTCAAACTGACCAGGATTTATTTTGTTTATGTTTCTTTTTGGCTTTGCTGTGTTTTTGTCACTGTACATAGAGAAATAAACCGCACCTTTTGATTTTGAAAACCACAACCTCCGTCTGCTGGCCCTGTTTTTGTGTGGGGAGCCCAACCAGGGGGTCACACACACCCGCTACTGAGTTAACCCCCTCACACTATGGATAGTCTCAATTTTCGAATCGAACGTAAGTTCGACTCGAACATTGGGTGCTCGTTTGTCTGCAAATAAACCAAACATATGAGGCGTTCGCGGAGCACTCTATAATGCATGTGTGTATTGTGACATTGGGGGATGTCTAGCTCAGTGATAGATGCGTTTTAAGTGAGTTCACAGCCACCAAGAACTAAGGTTTAAGGGCGTGGTAGCCCACTTTTATTGAAAGTAATAAAAAGGAAAGTCCATACATGTATTTGGTTGCCCACACAGGGGTTCTTCTCACAAAATTACAACAAACGAAAAAATACAATCCACCTGGCTCTTAAGGCTCAATCAGCCTTGGGCGCAGTTCCTTGCTGCACAGGCCCACTCCTAGCCTATAGGAAGGGGCTCTCCTGACACTCCAGGCTTCCACACTCCTCCAAGACTCATGGTCCCCTCTGGTCCCCAAGACTCTCTCTTCCAGTTGTCTCAGCTATAGTCTCCCCGACTCTCTCTTCCAGTTGTCTCAGCTATAGTTTACCCGACTCTCTCTTCCAGTTGTCTCAGCTATAGTCTCCCCGACTCTCTCAGCTGGCCCAACTCTCTCAGTCCACCGACCTGGAACCTCTCCTACATGGAGAACCGTCTCAAGGATATTGCCTGAGTTCTTAACCAGTAGCACACCTCTCTTCTGTCTGCAACAACTGCTCCACCACCGACCTCCTATATCACACACACTTAGCTATGCTCAGCTCTGCCTTATAATGGGTGTGTGCATCTAGACACACACACAACCTGCAGAGCTTCTGGAAAACCCGGACACAAGACTGAAGACTCCATCCCTCCTAATGCTCTTTGAAGTCTTCATGTTTCCAGCCCCAATCCAGACTTACAAAATCCAGAGAAAACTTAAAGCATAGCTTTCTCTGCTCACAAATCTTCTGCTGGAACATCTCAAACTGCCTCTGAGAGTCCTGTGTCCATTTTACACACATTTTTTACACACATTTTACACACATTTTTTACACACATTTTCACCAAGACAGGGGCTCTCACTCTAACAGTATATATCTATGTAGCAAGGTGTTACCATTGCAAGCATCTTAAATAGCTGCAATTTGTGTTGTGAATACGTTTGGCTCCCTTCGGTGTTTATCTTATGCTAGTAAGTTACAACTTGTTTTGGTTCAGTTATCGAGAGACAAAGACTCCATTACAGTAAGTAGCACAGAGACTACATTGCCCACAAGGCCACTGTGTTACCATAGGGCAGTGCACCACGCAAAGCCCGACGGGAGGGGCTATTTAAGACAAGTGTGCCCAATAGCACGCTCTCTCTGGACGCCATCATCAAGCCAGCTGGAGGCCTGTGTTGAGGCCTGTTGTGAGTGTAGAGTATGGGTGTGAATCCACGCAATGGACCCGATATGCCAGTAGAAACACACAACAGGGGTGTAGAAAAATGTCCTGTGATGAATAAGTAAGGAGCTGCCTCTACATAATTAATCCACCTGGGTGAAGTAAATGAGAAAACTGAAGGGAGGTGTAGAATTGGCACTAATTACAGTTCATGCACTTACTTACTCTAAAGTGCAAGTGAATAAATATGTGAATAAGTAATAAATAGATAAATAAATACCCCCATATTATACTAGTGTCAATTGGTGCCTTAGTGTAACTCCTAAATACTTCACTGATAGATATGAGTGCGTGATAATAAATATAGATTGATGCGGATATAAAAATAAATAAAATAAAAATGAAAAAATAATTTTTGTGAACAATTAATGGTGATAACATTGTAAAAAGGTAAACCAATGTATAAAACCGTGATAATAATAATAAATTAAAGATAAAATATATGCATGCAAAATGTTCCGCGACTATGCGATAAAGTGCAAAAATGCAAAATCGTGCAAATTGATAAAGTGATTGTCCAATGATTTGATGCTAGTTGCCCAGCGACTATGCTAGGTATAAAAAATCTTGCGACTATGCCGTAAAGTGCAAATGCAACATCGTGCGATTTGATTGAGCGACTATGCAGTAAAGTGCATATGCAACCTTATGCGATTCGATTGAGCAATGTAATTGTCCAATGATATTGTAGTTTTTCAGATGCTAGGTGCCCAGTGCCTAGTGATGTGACCTTTTATAATCTTCAAAACTGGTGCCCACAGCAAAGCGTGCTCCAACAAAGACCACAATCCCCAGATGTTCACCCCCTCTTGGGGTGAAAAACGTTCACAGTGTATGCCACTGTGCAGCACTCTGGCGGTATCTCGTCTCCCTGGTCCCGTTGTGGTAATCTCAGTATTATCTCAGAGTAAGAGGGAAAGGAAGGAATCCCAAATAGTGTAATTCCGTAATAAAAACACTTTTATTGAACTTTTAGCAATGTTACTCACATTTGAGCTGTATCAAACATGCATGTAAAGACAAATGCTGACAGATCCTGGAAGTGTTTGTGACATTCAGCTTGTCCGCTCTACTGGTTTCGTCTGGTTTGACTTCATCTGTTGTGAGTGTGCCTAGGCCCGAGAAGCCTGGGCCTGTTGGGACTGAGGGTGAATCGCCTAACCAGAGAGGGATTCCTGCGGACAGTCTCGCTGATCAACCGGAGGAGGATCGGTCTGCAGCCTGCAGCATCAAGAGTCTTTTATCCAGAGGACGGCCGGGTGGAGAACCAGGGGCCTCATGTCACCGAGAGACGGACCATTGAAGGAGGGCTCCGGACTGAGAGGAAAAGCAGCAAAACAAGGCCTCATCTGGTGAGCGGGCACTTGCCCATCAATTTAGTTAATAGACTGCCAGGAGTGTGACTGTCACAAGCTTTATTTGTGCTTGCTGGCGTTTGCATCTCCGCACAGCAAAAACTCAACGCCGTGGGGAAATTAGTACCCCCTGTACTTTTAGCTTGTGTGCTTCAATTAGCAGTTTCTTCCCTCGCCTTATCTTTTGGATTACAAATGTTTAAGTGCACCAACGTGGCTAGCTGAAGATTAACTGACTCTTAAAGGAACAGTCATCTGCTTTTCTATCCCTGCAAGTGGTTGCTGCAGGACACGCACCCATTGAACTGTCCACTAGGGGGAGCCATAGAGTCATGATTCTGCAATATTAATGATAATTGTTTGTATCACCCCGTGTTTCTACTGTTTATGTGAGACTTGGTGGAGAGGTGCCCCAGTGTTGATATTACTGCACTGGGAGATTCCTCCACCATACCCTTGCTCAAGTCTGGCCCTCAGGTTACGTTATTGGGGTCGGATTTCAGAGGTATTTTGAACCAGTGGTATTTAATTGATTTATACAGGGAGCTGTATGTATTGAATGCTTATTGTATAACCATTGTTCCATTCTTTTACCAAGTAAACATATCACCATTGGTTAAGCTACAATTTGTGTGGGACTCTGTCTTTGCAGCTGAGTGGTAGGTGAACAACACCAAGGTAACAACCTTCTATTGCATTCATTGTTGGGTGTGTATCATTGAGGTCCTTTACAGCCAATTGGGGTCCTCAATCATATTATTGTCCATTTGTGCCAGGGGGATTTGAGCCAAATTCTGGGGGTTGACAGGCAGAGTGCAGGCCCAAAACTAAACCAGCAGCTTCTACGGGGGTACTGCTACACGTGCAGGCTCGTCCGGGATTCCTGCGACTCTGCAACAAACCCCCCCCCCCTAGACGGAGCCCCTACCGACACCAAAATGGACCCTGTTACTACCTTGGCATGGTGCAAAGAAGAGAACGCCCAAGAAGACTCCAGCATAGTGCTTGAAATTCCAGGAGAATCCTGGGGCGAAGAACAGTTAATCCAAGCCATAAGGATTCTGTCGCCAGACCAGAAGGCATGGGTGATTGCTGTAAAGACAGACGCAGGGACCCTGAATACTTATGTATTGATTGAGTGGAAGCAAAAAATCCCTGATCAATTCAAGGGCGCCAGTGTGAAGCTAGCCAGTAAGGGAGAATTAAATGTGATACACCCAGAAGCAGCCAAGGGAGGCCCTGCGTCGTCCAGTTAAGCTGACTCTAGCAGACCAGAAGTTTCTGCTAAGTCACCTCTGGCCACCATCGGACCTGAACTCTGTGCTGTCCTTGGGGAATTTGTTGCAAAGTGCCAAAAGGGTCCCCAATCATACTCAACTGCTGGTTACAGGAAACTTAGGATCTTCTCTGGAAGGCAACCAGTACCTTCAGCGGAAGACAGTTTTGAAGAATGGCTGGATCAGGCTACTCAAGCTTTGGATGAGTGGGACATACCAGAGCCACATAGGAAGCAGAGGATCACTGAGAGTTTAAAGGGACCTGCTTTGGAAGCCATTCGCAACTTGAAACTTAGTAAAAAGAACTGTACCGCCCAAGACTACTTGAGCATCCTACAGGATGTATTTGGCCGCACTGAGAAAGTAGCTTACCTCATCTACCAAATGGAACACTCTTATCAGAAGGAAGGAGAGAAGTTGTCAGAGTACATGAGGCACCTGGACAAGATCATACATCAGATCCTGTTGAAAAAGGGGTTAGACCCCCAGAAGTTGGTTGAGATCAGAGCAACGCAAGTTTTGAGAGGGGCTCAACCTCTAGACCCCATTACCCTTCTGTTGAGAAGCCGTCAGGATGGTGGTATCCTGAAATATCCAGACTTGATCCGGATTGTCAGGGAGGAAAAGGTCATGTTGGACAGTAAGAAGAGGAGCCAGAAACCTGAACCGGAGTCAGAGTGATAAGTGCTGATGAGGGTGACCCTCAGGTTGAGCTTCTAAAGACTCAAGTGTCCCAGATGATAGAGATGATGTCCATACTAACCAACCAGTCAACCGGTTTGCCTAGTGCCCAAGAAATTTCTCAGCTCTAATACCACCCAGGTGCAGAAACCAAGGAATCTGATGATCTGTTTCAACTGTGGAGGAGTCGGACACTATCGGGAAGTATGTCCAAGCCCAGAGAAAGCTGCAGCCCAGTACCGCAAGCCGGTGGAAAACTCCAGAAGGCCCCGGTGAAGGAGTCAACCAGGGTGCCCGCCAGTTTCAGCTAACTCCATAAGATCCAACAACGCAAGGAGACAGCATCGGGGGTCCCGACCCTCGCCTGGGGCTCCTGTTGTTCCCTTTGAGCAGCCTAATGTCTCCCGCTCCTTGACCCGGTCTGCCCGGTGGCTGGAAGTCAGTGCACACCAGACCCAACAGGGGTCGAGATCCAGCCAGAATTCCAGAAAGAAAGGAGTAAGGGTACAAATTACTGAACCGAGCAAGCAAGCCCATCTCCGAAAGTTTCTTGCCAAGTTAGTGGGGCCCCCCCCAGTAGTCTCAATCCAGGTGGAGGGAATTTACACCAAGGCCCTCCTGGATACAGGGGCTCAAGTGACTCTCTTGTACAGAGACTTCTATGACAAGCACCTTAAACACTTGCCGTTGCAGAAGTTGGAAGAACTGGAGATATGGGGCATTGGGACTCAAAGCTTTACCTATGATGGTTACTTACCAATCAAACTAACTTTTGACACCTCAGTAGCAGGAGAAATAGAGACTTTTGACACTCTGGCAGTAGTCTGCCCTCGCCCACCAGGGACTAGTAAAAGTTCCCTCATCATAGGGACCAACACTGACCTGGTCAGGAGGTTACTAACACCTCTGGCCCAGGAGCAGAGTACTTCAACTGCCGGAGTACACCCCATGCTAAAACAAGCGTACCAGCGCCTAGTGTTAGAACAGAAGGCTCCAGCAGACGGAGTAGGCAAGATCTGGCGTTTGGATAAAGGAGAGAGAGTACTACACCCAGGGGAGGTGACTTGTCTTAAAGCATCTGTCAAGCTTACTTGGAAGCAACCTGGCCCCTTTATTGTCCTTGAACCGGACCAACGGAAGGAAGGAAAGGGGATAGAGATAATCCCTTCAGTGGTTCCATTGAAGGCTTTGCAGAGGAATCACGGGAAGGTCTCAGTGAGTGTTCACAACACGACCACCTTGACTGTGAAGGTACCGGCCAGAATGCTGTTGGGCCAAGTGAGCACAGCCACCCCAGTCACGCCATCTGACTTGAAGAAGGAAGAGAAGGGTGAGATTCCAGTAGAGAAATTCTACCCAGAAGACACCACCCTCCCACCAGAGTGGAGAGAATGAGTTAAAGCCCTGCTCGCCCGATGGCAGGCTGCATTCTCCAAGAACGAGTTCGATGTAGGGTGTGCAAAAAGTGCCTCCCACAAGATTCGTCTGCAGACAAACCGTTCAGAGAAAGGGTCCGACGGGTTCCTTTGGGGGATTTGGAAGACCTGCGTGAACAACTGGCAGAACTCAAAAGAGCAGGGATTATCAAAGAATCCAGGAGCCCCTTTGCTTCCCCAATAGTGGTGGTGCGGAAGAAAAATGGGTCATTAAGGCTGTACATTGACTACCAAGATGATGCATTAGGATGCGAAACGCGTCGGGAGACCTTACTGTTGCCATTTTTGACCATTTGACAAGCGCTGTTATACTCTTTTAAATGTAAGTGTTCCTACCTACATTAAATTACCCTTTTATACAGTATTACGCTATGTGCCTTTTCTTTCCTTTACTTTTTCGCAACTCATCTGGTAACACTACCTGTTCCTAATCGGACACTGTCCTTAAGTTTCATTGCACATTCGGACAGGAGTGATTACTTTTTTCCATCCTGGATTGAAGCTTGTGGTTCCCGTTTGAATTGTTGCTGAGGATTTGCTGTTCACAGTGGCTTACCCTTGCCTGGTTGACCCTTTGAACATATGTTTTTGGGGTCCACTCTCTCCGGTAAGCCTTTTTTACAATCGATTGGTGGTGGTCACTTTGCGTCAAGTTTTTTGGGAGCACTATTAATTTGACTGTCATTCACATTTTCAATATTCATTTATTATATTGTCATTTAATGTATTTTTCTGATGATTTTCAATGTTACACAATTCCCATCACGGTGGATTGTTTGATTTAATTTTCATCACGGTGAATTATTTGAACGTTTTCACATATCTGTGTTAGATGTCATGTTGATTGTTTAATCACATATCACTGCTTTATACTGCACTTGATCAAAGTGCAGTCCTCATTTAGTTTAGCGCTACACTTTTTTGTTTTGTTTGTACATTGACTACCGAACTCTAAACAGAAGGACCATTCCAGATCAATACACCACCCCCCGGATAGAAGATGCTCTGCAGAGCCTGTCAGGAGCCAAGTGGTTCAGTGTAATGGACCTGATGAGTGGGTATTACCAGATCCCCATGCATCCGGAGGATAAAGAGAAAATTGCCTTCATTACCCCAGTGGGGTTCTTTGCGTTTGACCTCATGCCTCAAGGGTTGTCAGGGGCCCCGGCCACCTTTCAAAGACTGATGGAGAAAACAGTGGGTGATATGAACTTGATCAAAGTGCTGGTGTACCTGGATGACATCATAGTGTTTGGCAGGACTCTGGAAGAGCATGAAGAGCGGTTGGAGAAGGTCTTGAAGAGACTTCACGAAGAAGGCCTGAAGCTCTCCATGGAGAAGTGCCAGTTTTCTCAGCCCTCGGTCCACTACCTCGGCCACATCGTGTCTGCTGAGGGGATAGCCACCGACCCTGAGAAGCTGGATACCGTCACCTCTTGGCCAAGACCTACTAATGTGACTGAGCTTCGTTCATTTCTGGGATTCTGGTCTTACTATCGAAGATTTGTAGAAGGGTTTGCCAAGATAGCCTGCCCGGTCAATGAACTACTAAGGAGTGAAGGAGAGGAAGATGTCCCAGAGCCAGTCAAACCTGTGAAGCCCACAGTAGGACCTAGAAAACCCAAAGAGTCCATCCAGGATCAGTGGACTTCAAAGTGTGAGGAGGCTTTCAGTCAGCTGAAAAGGAGCCTAACCACTGCCCCAGTCTTGGCCTATGCTGACACCACCAAGCCATACGAACTGCGCGTGGATGCCAGACGAGATGGGCTGGGGGGAGTGCTATACCAAGAACATGATGGCCACCTACGGCCAGTTGCTTATGTGAGTAGGAGTTTGGTCCCAGCTGAAAGGAACTACCCCATGCATAAGCTTGAGTTTCTGGCCTTGAAGTGGGCTGTAGTGTATAAGTTGAGAGACTACCTCTACGGGGCAGAGTTCGTGGTAAAGACTGACAACAATCCACTCACCTACCTCCTCACTACAGCCAAGCTGGATGGCACAGGACATAGGTGGTTGGCAGCCCTGTCGGGTTTCACCTTTAGCTTGAAATATCGGCCTGGAGTAGGGAACAGGGATGCAGACGCACTCTCAAGAAGGCCTCATGGCCCCAGTGACCTCCCTGAAGAGTGGACTCAGCTGACACCAGAAGGGGTGCGAGCCTTATACCAGGGAGCTGAACGTCAGGCTGGAGGAGGATCCAGGGCCGAGGAGATTGGAGTTTCTGCTGCTGGAGTGCCTAAATGTTATTGCAATGTGACCCAAGTGGGAGATGAAGGCTTGCCTAAGCTGTCAAAGAAGGACTTAAGAAAGGACCAGTTGGAAGACCCTCTAGAAAATTTGGCATTGAAGGCTCTGGAGAATCAGTGTTCTGACATGCTTCTCACTGATTCCCCAAAGGAGGCTCGTCTGCTACACCGGGAATGGGATCAGTTGCAGTTACATCAAGGGGTGGTCTACCGAAGGGACCCCTCTGATGGTCTGGAAGAAAAATGGCAGTTATTTTTACCAAGAAAACACAGCGAGACAGTATTGACAGCCCTCCACGATAATCATGGCCATCTAGGGCCTGCAAGAACTTTCCACTTGGTGAGGGATCGATTCTACTGGCCCTGCATCCGAGCTGAAGTTGACGGTTACTGCCATTCTTGTATCCGATGTATCCAAAGGAAGATTCTACCTTCCCGAGCCGCCCCAATGGGCCATCTTCAGAGTCAGGGACCCATGGAGCTGGTGTGCATTGACTTTCTTTGCCTGGAGCCGGATCTGAGTGGACAGGGAAACATTCTGGTGGTGACTGATCATTTCACTAGGTATGCCCAAGCATTCCCAACAAGGGATCAACAAGCATCAACAGTGGCCAAGGTCCTAGTAGAGAAGTTTTTCGTCCACTATGGCTTACCCCAACGCATCCACCCGGATCAAGGGAGAGACTTTGAAAGTAGCCTCATTAAGAGACTTTTAGACCTGTTAGGCATCAAAAAGTCCAGAACCACTCCTTACCACCCCCAATGGGACGCTCAACCTGAGAGGTTTAACCGAACCCTTCTTGACATGCTTGGGACATTAAGCTCAGAGAAGAAGCAACATTGGAGTAAACATGTAGCCGCCATTGTACATGCCTATAACAATACTGCCAATGATGCTACAGGATACTCTCCCTATCGTTTAATGTTTGGAAGAGAGGTTTGGCATATCTCTGGACCACACCTCAGCAACCTCCCACAGAGGGTATGTCGATCGCCTGAGGAAAAGCCTGAAGACCGCCTATGACAAGGCCCAAGCTACCTCAGACAGGAGGGGACTGAGGAATAAAAAGAACTTTGATCTCAAAGTCAGAGTACAGGACTTACAACTAGGAGACAGAGTACTTTTGAGAAACCTGGGTGTTCCTGGTAAGCACAAACTGGCTGAACGCTGGAAGTCACAGCCCTATGTTATCTGCAAGCAACTACCAGGACTCCCAGTATTCCAGATCAGGCCAGAAGGAAGTGTAGGCCCACTAAAGACTTGGCATCAAAATCATCTGTTGCCCCTTTCCGAGGCCGTTCGCCTGCCACAAATGTCAGATCTACAGACGACTCCCTCGATCTCTCAGGGGTCTCGACCAGTCACTAGGTTTCAGTCAGTACTTCAAGATGTGGATAATGAACACACAGAGGATGAAGAGGTAGAATCGGACTGGTTGTGGTCATCTCAACTACCAGGGCCTGCGACCCCTCCCTTGTACTCACCTGAAACGACTGACACTGGGACTCTCAGACCAGAGGCCCCTGAGTTTGTGCCCCAGAATCTGTTTCCTGAAGAGCTGAGAAATTTCTGTGCCAGTGGAGGATCCGGAAGTAATCTCATCCGTTGCAGAAGATGATTTGGAAGCTGACATACAGAGAGGGGAAGTAGTAGAAGAAATGGAGTCCAGTGTGCCTGAACAGGAAGAAGGAGAGGGGGCGTGGCCAGGCAGCGGATGTAGCCGGACGTGTTCTCAGTGAGCTCCGCCAAAAATCCGCCAAATCATCCTGTGGATCTAAATAATATTGCTCTAAAGCTGGCTCAGCGGTTATCGGAAGGGTCCCGGAACATAGCCATACCTTTACCAGCCGGTTTGTCCCGCGATGTCGGCCGCCAAGAAGCAGAACTCGTCCCGGTCGGCGGACCTCGTGGCACAACATGGCGCCCTGGATGCTCGTTCCGCCAGAGATCGACACAGGGAGGGAGCGGAAAAATTGTTCTCTATGCCGCTGTCCTCAGATCCCATAGCCTCCTCCAGTACACCCACTGATTCCCCCGGGGGAGGATCGGAGGCAGATGACACAGTTCCTCTGGACAATCCGGCTGGCGCCGCCTTTAGATGGGACACAGTGAGTACTCCAGAGGGGGCCTCTGCTAGGCCGCAAGGCCCTGATAGCCCCAGTAATAATGAGCCTACTTTGAGGGACATTTTCACAGTGGTGACAACTTGTAACCTCTCCATAGCTGCGCTCACCACGGAGATTAAGGGAGTCAAAGCAGAAATGACCTTTCTGAGACAAGACAACCAAAAACTCAGAGAGAGGACATCGGCTGTAGAGGGCAGGGTAAGCTCCATAGAGGATGACTTGGCACCCATGCAGAGGGACCTCACATATAATAACCACCTTCTCTCTCAGCACTCTTCCCGCTTGGAAGATTTGGAAAATAGGATGAGGAGAAACAATGTGAGAGCGATTGGTCTGCCAGAGAGAATTGAGGGTAAAAACCCAGTGGAGTTTATCGAGACTTGGCTGGTCAATGCCTTTGGCAAAGAAACCTTTTCCCCCATGTTCTCTGTGGAGCGAGCGCATAGGGTCCCTGCCAGGGCTCCCGCACCTGGAGCTCCTCCAAGACCCTTCTTGTTTAAACTCCTTAATTACAAGGACAGAGATGTCATTCTGCGCCAAGCCCGATTACAACCTACAGCCCTAAAAATGGATAATGCCAAGGTTTCCCTGTTTCCAGACTTCTCAGCAGAGCTGCAGAAACAACTGGCCAAGTTTATGGATGTCAAGCGCAGGCTTAGAGACCTGGATCTGAAATATGCCATGCTTTATCCTGCTCGCCTGCGCCTTGAAGTGATGGGGACAGTCCACTTCTTTGATTCGCCACCCGCTGCTGCACAATGGCTAGACAGAGAAGAACAAGCGATCCGAGAGGCGCGCAATAGGCGCCCTGCTCCCCCGTGAGAGTCACCACACTACCTTTCCTGGTTTTCAGTTTAATCCCACTCTTCCATCACAAGGCGGAGTATGCTGTTGTTACACGGTTCTTTCCTTACCAACACGGCTATTTTGTTCCAGCTGTTGAGAAGTACTTAAGACACTGTTGTGCACTTCCACTGTTGCCCCCTGGATGGCCTGGCAAGGGCCAATGGTTGACTTTTGCCGTGACTGTTTGGCCCGGTTGGCCAGTCCCCATAGTTCAAGTTCTCATGACACTTCCGCCAGGCCTTTTTTGCTGCTGCTTTTTTTTCCATTTTTCTTTATTAATTTTTATGCCCGCTACCCCACCCGAATCCACCGTATGAGTTGCTATGTTTATATTCATTCACCCCCTCTTTCCTCATGCGCTATGCAACGAACTGTACCCCCCTGGGTATATTGCCCAGCTTATATGATCTCCAACCTGATCACATATGTGCTGCTCCTAACCGTTTACATGACTGCATTTTATAGATGGCTAAGCTAACTAGATTTTTGTCCTGGAATGTTAGGGGTTTGAATAATCCAGTTAAGCGTTTGGCCGTGCTCTGCACGATTAAGCGAATAGATGCGGATGTGATATGTTTGCAGGAGACTCATCTCCCCCCGACTCCCATGCCACAATTTGCAACGAGACAGTTTTGTCATCAATACCACGCCACAGGCTCGGTGTACTCGAGGGGGGTGAGTGTCCTAATAAGACGAGGCACGCAATTCTCCTTCATAGATGTTAAAACTGATCCTGAGGGTCGCTTTGTATTTTTGCTGTGCTCCCTCTATGGGACAAAACTTATATTGGCCGGGCTGTATATTCCTCCTCCATACTCTGCGGGCCTACTTAGGATTTTGGCTGATTTCATATCCCGCTTCCCAGGTATACCGGTGTTGGTCCTGGGTGATTTTAATAACTACTTGGATTATAGGAAAGACAAACTCAGTGCCCGTATCTTAGGACCGACACTGCCAGGTACAGGGGTTACTCCTTTTGCTCGGCTTCTTCTAGAACTAGGTCTCACAGATGTTTGGAGAATGCATAACCCGGAAGCCAGAGTCTATTCCTGTCAGTCGGCCTCAGTGGGGGGCCTGTCCAGGATCGACGTGGGACTGGGCACGGATTTGCTGTTACCTTTGGTTATCTCTTCGCAATACCACCCCAGACAGACCTCGGACCACTCACCACTTTCGGTAGATCTCAGGTTGGGAGCCATTAAAGGGAATAGCTTATGGAAACTTAATCCTTTTTGGCTGTCTCTGATACCGGACCCTGATCCCATTCCGGGACTTTTGAAGGACTTCTTTAAACACAATCTAGGCTCCGCAGAAGTTGGTACGGTGTGGGACACAGCCAAAGCCTATTTAAGGGGACAATTTATTAGACTTATTTCCCAGATTAATACCAAAACTAAAGAGTGGGAGATGCTTGTACTTGCAGATGCGCAGCGCTCTGAGGCTGCCTATGTTGCTGACCCCAATGATAACACTAAAAGAATATGGTTGGCCTGCCAGTCTGTACTTGGGCAGGTGTCCCTACAGCTGGCAGAGAACAAACGCTTCTTTCTGCAGCAGAAACACTTTGAGGAGGGGGAGAATACAGGACATGTGTTAGCGATGATTGCCAAATCGCAGCAATCTACTTCTCACATAGTTGCTGTAAATGATGTACAGGGGACACCTTGTTATTCCTCTCGGTCCATTATGGACAGCTTCTCCAGGTTCTTTCAAGAGGTTTATTCATCTAAGGTTCAGCCCACCCGGGAGGAGCTGTCCTCCTTCTTGGATAGGTTCCCTATTCTGGTCTTCTCGTCGGCTGATGTGGACCTGCTCGGTGCCCCATTGACTGAGGATGAACTCCTAGAGGCCCTGGCGTCTGCTCAAAATGGGCGGGCTCTGGGTGCGGATGGCTTACCGGCTGAGGTATTTAAAAGATATACGGAACAGCTCCTGCCAATACTTTTAAAAGTTTATAACGAAGCCTTTGAAAAAGGAATGCTTCCCCCCTCCATGAAAGAAGCTCTTATAGTGGTGTTGTTGAAACCGGGCAAGGACGCTATGTCCCCGGACTCATATAGACCTATTTCCCTGCTCACATATGATATTAAGTTGCTGGCTAGAGTTTTGGCCACCAGGTTGTCCAAATGTATCCACCATGTGATACATAGGGACCAATCTGGATTTATCCCATCGAGATCCACATCTCAGAACCTGCGTAGATTGTTTCTCAACATTCAAATACCGGTGGACAACCCAGGTAATAGGGCCATCTTCTCTTTGGATGCAGCTAAAGCGTTTGATAGTGTCGAATGGCCCTATTTATGGGAGACATTGTCGAGATTTGGGGTGGGTGGCACATTTCTTAGATGGGTGCAATTATTATACAGCGCCCCCTCAGCTAGAATGCGAATTAATGGGGATATATCTGACTCATTTAGACTCTTCAGGGGCACACACCAGGGGTGCCCGCTTTCTCCCCTGCTGTTCGCCCTTGCTTTAGAACCACTGGCCATACATATAAGAGCTTCGCAAGACATCACAGGATTTTGTAGAGGTCCTAAGCAGGAGGTGGTCTCTTTATATGCAGACGACACCTTGATCTACCTGGGTGACACTGGTCGCTCTTTGGAGAATGTGATGCAACTAATCGCAGGCTTTGGAGAGCTGTCGGGGTTTAGTATTAATTGGAACAAGTCGGTGCTTATGCCCTTAGACCCTCTGCTCGGGATATTTTAATAGTGAAGGAATTCCGCTACCTGGGCATACAGATGACCCCAGACCCAACTCAGTACCTGTTGCTGAATCTGGCACCATTGCTTCGTAAGCTCCGGGCTAAATGTACGGCGTGGACGAAGCTGCCTCTTTCGGTCACGGGGAGGGCTAATCTAGTGAAAATGATCTGGGCCCCACAACTCCTTTATATCTTTCACAATGCTCCCATTTGGATACCTCATAGATGGTTCACCCAAATAGATTCCCAATTTAGAGACCTAATATGGGGCAATAAGTCAGCACGCATCAGCCTTTCTTCCTTGCAACTGGCCAAGGATCAGGGCGGATTGGCAGTTCCTCATGCTCGATACTATTATGTGGCTTCCCAGTTACAGCATCTGGGTAATTGGGGTGGGGAGGATGCAGATGATTCCATACGTTCGTTATTGGTCCCTAGTGGATCGGAGCTGTCTGCACTGTCCCACCTAGATGCAGGTTTTACTCATCTAGCTAATTCCCTCCCCACGATTCATCTATTAAATGCCCTTTGGAAATATACTAGATCCCTCCTGAAGATCAAGGGGGTGAGTTTGTTCACCCCCATATAGAGAAATAAATACTTTCCTGAACTCTTCAAGCTTAAAGATTTCCGTTCCTGGGAACTTGCAGGCATACATTTTATTACACAACTGTTCAGGGGATCGATCCTTAAATCATTTTCTGATCTGGAGGAGGAATTTTCCCTCCACAGGTCTCAATTTTATAGATATCTGCAATTGAGGCATGCTGTCCAGGCTGAGTCTCGGATTTCTGATCTCAGGCTGTTGGCACATCCCTTGATGAATGTGGTATTCCTGGCTGAAGATAAGAAGGGAATGATCTCAGGGATCTATGCTAGACTACTTGCTGCATCTCATGATGCCTCCAAACTTCCCTGCAGAAAGGGATGGGAAAAAGATTTGGGTCCCATAGATGGAGAAACCTGGGAACTGTGCCTTACCTCCGCTCCATTGGTGTCGGTTTCTGCGTCTCGCAGACTATCTCATTTGTTTTTGCTTCATAGAGTATACAGGACTCCACTTCGTTTATATAAATGGGGTTGTCGGGATACGCCACTTTGTCCTAAGTGCTGCATACACGATGGAGATTTGCTACATATGATGTGGAAATGCCCGAAACTTTTTCAGTACTGGAAGTACATCCTCTCCTCTATCTCACAGGTATACCAAATACCGATGCCGCAGGAACCCATTGTGTGCTTGCTTGGTGCGTTGGAGATACCCTCGCTCTCGCCCCATGGACATACTGCAATAATTTGTCTCATTTATATAGCCCGGAAGGCGATTGCGAGGCTTTGGATATCTCCGAGAGTACCAACGGGAGGGCAGTGGGTGGGGATAGTAAACAGCCAGTTGATACATGAGAAACTTACCTATCAGCATAGGAGTGCCCTGAAGAAGTTCTACTCGATGTGGCAACCCTGGCTTGATACCCCTGGTCTGGGCCCTTCTCAACTTATCAAAGATAGACTCTTACAGATATAGGTACTTGGTTTATAATGTGTTTTCTGGGCCAAATTCAGGAGGGGGGGGGGAGGAGAATGGGAGTATACATGGGAAGGAGAAGAGGTTAAGGGGGGGAGGGGAAGGGAATGTCTGGTATATACTATTCTTGATTTTCTGTACCTGTAGTGGTGGGTCTCGAGAGGGGGCGAATGAGGCTTGGTGGCTGATATTTCTCTGAAAAAAGTTTTCTATGGGGAAGTTTGCCCAATCCCAATGGTTTAGAGATGGGTATGTTTCTTCTTTGTATTTGTAATTTTTCTTTCTTGTGCTGTTTTATGTTATATCAGTAATTGCTTATTATTTGAGCACTTGCAAACTGCATATAGTCTTTAGTCTCGGTCTCCATACTTTGTCATTTATACTGAATACGCAGTTAAGGATGAGGATTACTCACTAGTTATGTGCGCAGATATCGGTTGCATGTCTACTGTATGCCGTACCCACTGTATATGAGACCCAAATGACCGAAATCTGTATTTTGTGATTGATCCTAATATATGCCTAGAATGTACTTGTCTGTTATATGGTTTTCTCAATAAAATTTTATACTGATTTAAAATAACAGGAAGAAGGAGAGGCTGAGGAAGACGTTGAGCCACAGAAGCCTAAAGAGCAAAGAGAGAAAAGAGCTATTCACCCACCCAAGAGACTAACATATGATCATTTGGGTGAAAGCTCTGTAGCGGGGTGTTCCCCTTTAATGCAGAGAGATAAGAAGTTCCAGGTGAGAGGTGAGTCGGGAGGAAGTAAAGAGACATTACTGGAAGTGAAAGCAGAGGAGAGAAAGAGACTACATCTCCCAGTACATCTTGCAGCACCCAGGGTGCATTGCTCCAGAACAGAGACTGCTGGGGCAGACTTTATAAAGGGGAGGCAGAGTTTTGGTCGCTCTCTTTGGACCCCTCTCTCCTAGCAAGAGGATGTCTGTGCTGAACTGCTGTGTGCACAAGGCCTGAAGCCCGGGCCGTGTGCTCCTTTCCAAAGAGCCCTCTGCCAGCCTAGCAGAGCCTTAGAGACATCTAATCCTCCTTGCTGCAGTACACCAGAAGGATTGAAGACTTGGATGTCGGTGGATTCCTGTTCCTAGACGAATCGATGGAGGAAACGGACTTGGACTTGTCCAGGTGGTGAGAGCTGTTTAAAGACAGATACTTTATCTTTACTATTCGTTGGGATTACAAAGTTGTTCTTCAAGTGCACCACCGAGAGATTGCTAGCAAATATTGTTTCACTGAACTTCCATTTAGATCAGTCAGGCCTGACTGCATAGGTAGACATTGCTGGGTGTTAGTCTACCCATGAGGGGAAGTAGCTGTAAAAGGGCAGCGCTAGAGTTGCATAGCAATACTTTATTATTCTGATTACTCTGTTTATCTTTATTACTGTTTATTGCAGGGATCTGCAACTTGTTATACTGTTGTTTATTACTTTCCCATTAGCCTCAGTAAAATATCTGGGTAAAGTACATTTGGTGTCAGTTCCGCTTACTTTAATAGGAGTTTTAAAGTATATTCTGTGTATGTTTGTTATAGGACTGCGTCACCAACAGTTGCGATCACGCGGTCCTATCTCTCTATCACCAGCTGTGCCACGGGAGGTTAGACCCGATTGCCGGGGGTTGACAGCGGTGCACTGCAGGGCCCAAATCAATATCAGCGGCTCTCTTAACTGGGGGTAGCGCTACACGTGGGGGCTCGAGTCCGGGATCCTTGTACGTTGCACGCTGCAATCAAGCCGGTCAGAAGTACCAGCATGGACCCGCTGGCAATGTCACAGTGGTGCGCAGCGATTGGCGCCGATCCAACCGCGGCGGTAGTCATTGTACTCCCGGGGGAAAGATGGAAGGAAGAGGAGATAAAACAGCTCGTATTGTTACTGTCTCCGAGCCACAAAGCATGGGTGATGGATTTTAGGCCAGATCCAGTGATCTCGTTTACATACGCACTGGTAGAATGGAAAAACGAAATCCCAGAGCATTTTAAAAGTCAGAGTATACAAGCCATAGATAATCAGATCTATCACTTGATACATACGCTGCCAGTGAAGGAAGAATGGTTTCAGACACCAAAGCTATCACTCCCACAATTATCTCCACCACTATCCCCTAAAGCAGAAAAGCTTAAGGAACTATTAAGCCCGGGATCACCGCTGGCCGCTATAGGGCCTGAATTGTTGAATGCTCTAGGAGACCTTGTAATTAAGTGCCAGAAAAGCAGTACGGTGCATGTGGAGGCCGGTTACCGGAAGCTTAGCACCTTCTCAGGGAAGCTCCCCGTCCCTGCGGGGGAGGAAGATTTTGACACTTGGGTGGAACAGGCATTGCAGGCAGTAGAAGCATGGGAGGTGCCTGAGGCACAGAAGAGACAGCGAGTCTTAGAAAGTCTGAAAGGTGCCGCGGCAGAAGCGGTGAAGAGCTTCCGGTTTGGAAATGAAAACTGTACAGCTCAAGATTGCCTGGCCATGCTGCAGGAAGAGTTTGGTCAGCTGGAGAAGGTGTCAGAGATGATTTATCAAATTGAACACACTCTCCAGCAGCCGAATGAGAAACTGTCAGAATATGTTAGAAGGCTGAACAGGCAGTTATGCAAGATTGTACTGAAGAAGGGAATGCTGCCCAAAGATGCAGATGAAGCACGCATGAAGCAGATCATGAGGGGAGCGCGGCGCTCAGACCCGGTCTGGCTGCACCTGAAAACCTCAGGAGGAGGAATGTCACTAACCTACTCTGATCTAATAAAAATTATTAGGGACGAAGAGGCGCTGCAGGAAGATCAGCAGGTGGCCAAGGCGAATGTCACACCTGTACCAGTGTTGGTCCATTCGGTCAAGAGCCCAGAAAGAGATGCGGAGGTTGACACTCTGAAATCGCAAATGGCCCAAGTGTTGGAGATGCTGACCTCTTTGATGGAGAAAGATCAGAGAAGACGAGAGAAACCAAGCCCAAGAAAGGAGTTGTTCCTGAACACCTCAGCACCGGCCTCCCTACAGGACCGAGAAGAGGTGATTTGCTATAACTGCGGAGGGAGTGGCCACTTTGCTAACGTATGCTCCAGCCCAAAGAAGAAGAGAACAGATAATTGCAAGCCGGCGGGAAACGCCAAAGGGCCCCGGTGAAGGAGTCAACCGGGTGCCCATCATCTTCAGTGCGCTCCAAACTAAAAAAAAAGGCCAAGAATGGAGGAGACAAAACTCCTAGGAGGAGGTATAGTACACCCCCACCAAGATGTACCCCAGAGGGAGGGGGCAAGACCCCTCAGTGGAAGTACAGCACCCCAAAGAAGGAACATCCACCTAAAAGGAACAATAACATCCCTCAGCGGGTTTGTGCCCCCATTGAGAGGGAGAAAGTCAATGCATGCCAGGCTCAGGAAAAATTAAAGTCCAAAAGGAGTAGAGCAAGGGTCGAAAGCCAAAAAAAAGAGGTGACCCCAGTCCGGCCATACCCAAAGGAACTGGTGGGCCCGTCTCCTACTGTGCCCATTCAAGTGGAAGGAGTCTATACTAAAGCTCTTTTGGACACCGGAGCACAGGTGACTTTACTATACCGGGACTTCTATGATAGGCACTTGAGTCATCTGCCTATCCAGAAGATAGAAGAGCTGGAGATATGGGGACTTGGAACCCAGAGTTTCCCTTATGATGGGTACCTGCCCATAAAGATGACTTTCGACCCATCCGTGGCTGGGAAGGCTGAAGTGTTTGACACCCTGGCAGTTGTGTGTCCCCGGCCGCCTGGAGCCAGCAAGATTTCCCTGATCATTGGGACAAACACAGATCTAGTCAGGAGACTCCTGACCCCTCTAGTGAAAGAGAGAAACCATTCAGCCACCAAAATCCATCCCATGCTAAAGACGGCCTACCAACGACTGGTCTTAGAGCAGAAGACCCCGGGAGAGGGGATAGGGAAGGTGTGGAGACTTGGCAGAGAAGGAGTAGTGCTACAGCCCGGAGAAGTAACCTGTCTTAGGGCCACTGTGAAGCTTTCGTGGGAACAACCTGGCCCCTTTGTCATGCTGGAATCAGACCCAAGGGAAGAGTCCTCAGGCCTGGAAGTGATACCAGAAGTGATTCCGTTCAAGGCCCTGAAGAAGGCCCATGGCAGAGTTCTGGTGAGTGTTAGGAACACTACGGGAGGACCCATGGAGATCCCTGCCAGAGTGTTGCTTGGTCAGGTGAGCCCTGCTGCCCCGGTCACTTGGTCCGAAGTCAAGGGGACGGGTGACGGAGGAGATGTTTGGGAGAAACTGTCCGTGGAAAACCCGAACCTACCCAGGGCTTGGAAAGAAAGAGCCAAGGCCCAGCTGACCAGGTGGGAGAAGATCTTTTCCGAAGATGAATTCGATGTGGGGTGTGCAAGAAGTGCCACCCATCGGATCCGCCTCCAAGAAGATAAGCCCTTCCGAGAGAGGGTCAGGCGGGTCCCCCTGGCAGATCTGGAGGATCTGAGGGAACAACTTGTAGAACTAAAGAAGACTGGTGTGATCCGGGAGTCTAGAAGTCCCTATGCCTCCCCAATCGTGGTGGTCAGAAAGAAGAATGGGTCGTTGAGGCTTTGTATCGATTACAGGACTCTCAACAGGAGAACCATCCCTGACCAATACACCACGCCAAGGATAGAAGATGCCCTACAAAGTTTGTCTGGAGCCAAATGGTTCAGTGTGATGGACCTCAAGAGTGGGTACTATCAAATCCCTATGCACCCAGAAGACAGGGAGAAGACAGCCTTCATAACCCCGGTGGGATTCTTCGAATTCAATAGGATGCCTCAGGGTCTGTCTGGAGCTCCTGCTACCTTTCAACGCCTTATGGAGAAGACTGTTGGAGACATGAATCTTATAGAAGTCCTTGTGTACTTGGACGATGTCATTGTCTTTGGAAGAACCTTGGAAGAACATGAAGCCAGGTTGGAGAAAGTATTGAGAAGACTCAGCGAAGAGGGACTTAAGCTTTCCCCCGAGAAGTGTCGGTTCTACCAGTCTTCTGTGAACTATCTGGGGCACATAGTGTCTGAAGAAGGGGTGGCCACAGATCCTGAGAAGTTGGAAGCAGTCACTTCCTGGCCACGACCCACCACAGTAACAGAGCTCAGATCCTTCCTGGGGTTCTGCTCCTATTATAGGAGGTTTGTGGAGGGGTTTGCTCGGATTGCCCGCCCGTTGAATGAATTGCTAAAGGCAGAAGGGGAAGAGGATGACTCAGGGCCCAGGAGGCCTGGTGAGTCAGTTCAAGATCAGTGGAACCCAAGGTGTGAAGAGGCCTTTCATGCTCTGAAGAGGAGCTTAACCACTGCCCCAGTCCTGGCCTACGCCGACCCTACCAGACCTTATGAATTACATGTGGATGCCAGCCATGAGGGTCTAGGTGGTGTACTCTACCAAGAACATGAAGGACAACTGCGACCAGTGGCCTATGTGAGCAGGAGCCTGACCCCCTCAGAAAAGAATTACCCCACTCATAAGCTGGAATTCCTGGCCCTCAAATGGGCGGTAGTAGACAAGCTAAAAGACTACTTGTATGGGGCAGAGTTTACTGTGAAGACAGACAACAACCCCCTGACCTACCTCTTCACCACCGCGAAACTAGATGCCACCGGACACAGGTGGTTGGCCGCATTGTCTGGATTCAACTTCAGTCTGAAGTACAGACCAGGAGCCGGAAATAGGGATGCAGATGCCCTGTCCCGGAGGTCTCATGCCACGACAAATGACTGGGAAGATTGGACCCAAGTGGCACCGGACGGGGTGCGGGCCCTTTGTCAAGGGGCTGAATTCCAAGCCAGAGGAGGCTCCAGAGCAGAAGAAATAGGGGTTACCATGGTAGGAGTCCCCAAACACTATTGTGGGGTAACTCAACTGGAGGAAGACAACCTACCGAGACTGTCCAAGAAGGAGTTGAGGTGTGACCAATTGGAAGACCCCATGGGGAGATTGGTCCTCGAAGCCCTGGAGAATCAGGATCCCTACAAATTCCTACATCACCCCTCAAAGGAGGCTCGCCTGTTGAGGAAGGAATTGGACAGGCTACAGGTACATCAGGGAGTGGTCTACCGAAGGGGCCCCTCTGATGACTCAGAAGATAAGTGGCAGTTATTTCTTCCAGAGAAGCACCGAGAGACTGTACTAATTGCCCTGCATGACCATCATGGTCACCTAGGGGCAGAACGGACCTTCCAGCTTGTCAGAAATCGATTCTATTGGCCCTGCATGAGGGCAGAAGTAGAGGAGTATTGCCATTCCTGTGCACGATGCATTCAGAGAAAGACCCTACCCCATCAAGCTGCCCCAATGGGCCACTTACAGAGTCAAGGCCCAATGGATCTGGTATGCATTGACTTTCTCTGCCTCGAACCCGACCTGAGTGGATTGGGGAATGTTCTGGTAATAACCGACCATTTCACCCGCTATGCTCAAGCTTTCCCAACCAAAGACCAGAAGGCATCCACCGTGGCCAAGATACTTATGGAGAAGTATTTTGTCCATTACGGACTACCACAGAGACTCCACTCAGATCAAGGAAGGGACTTTGAGAGTCGGTTGATCCGAAGACTTTTGGATTCATTAGGAATAAAGAAGACCAGAACCACGCCTTACCACCCACAAGGAGATGCTCAGCCGGAGAGATTTAACCGGACCCTGCTCAACATGTTGGGAACCTTAGAAACAGAGAAGAAGCAACACTGGAGTCAGCACATATCAGCCCTAGTACATGCCTATAACTGTACCACAAGTGACGCCACTGGCTACTCCCCTTATCGACTTATGTTTGGGAGAGAAGCAAGGCTACCTGTGGACCTGGCCTTTGGCACTTCTATAGACAATACCTCAGCTACATCCCACAAGGGATACGTGGACAGACTTAGACGTAGCTTGCAGGTGGCCTATGAACAAGCCCAGGCGGCTTCGGATCAAAGGGGGGCCCGCAACAAGAGAAATTTTGATCTGAAGGTTCGAGTGCAAGATCTGCAGCCCGGGGACCGAGTACTGCTACGCAATCTGGGGGTCCCTGGAAAACACAAGCTTGCCGACAGGTGGAGATCTGAGCCCTATGTTGTCTGTAGGAAGTTGCCCGGTTTGCCTGTCTACAAACTAAAGCCAGAAGGAAAGGTGGGTCCACTGAAGACGTGGCATCGGAACCACCTGCTCCCACTTGCTGAGGCAGTCAGAATACCTCCCGTGAGAGACTCCCCTGAACCGGCCTCTATCCTGGATATTCCTAGGCCGAACACTCGGTCCCAGACCTCTCGAGCCAAAGATGGGGAGGCCTCCCAATTGAGTACAGAAGAAGGTGGAGAACTGGACTGGCTGTGGCCTCCCTCGACTCTGGGAACATCCGCCATAGATCTCCCAAATGGAGGGGATACCCCAGATGCAACGCTGAATCCGGAGGCTACTGAATTCATACCCTTCAGTCCCTCAGCTGATTACTGGGAAGATGTTCCTGACACTTGCGCAGAGGAGGACTCTAGAGATTCCATACGTCAGTCGACTTCTGAATCAGAGGTTCCAGAACCAGCAATGTTACCTGAACTTACTCCTGAAGAAGAGCCTGTGGTGCCAGAGTCAAAAGCACCAAGAGAGCAGAGGGCTCGCAGAGTCATCAGGCCTCCCAAGAAACTAACTTACCCCCAAATGGGGACGAGCTCAGAGGACTCTGTTGTAACGGCTAGGAGAAGTGTTGAACAACCTGATCCTTCCACCGTCCATTTGGTGGAGGGCAACCCCAGCTCACTCTCTGGCACAGTTAGGCAGGCCACTCATGGTAGTGTGACCTGTGGGCAAGAGAGTTCCATCCCAAAGTTTTGGTGGGAATTCCCTATGCCAACATCATGCTCGACATTGTCCAAAATGGTAAACAGTATTTGTTGAAGTTTATCTTTGGGGACCAAAGAGTTCAAGTGGGGGGAGTGTGTAGCGGGGTGTTCCCCTTTAATGCAGAGAGATAAGAAGTTCCAGGTGAGAGGTGAGTCGGGAGGAAGTAAAGAGACATTACTGGAAGTGAAAGCAGAGGAGAGAAAGAGACTACATCTCCCAGTACATCTTGCAGCACCCAGGGTGCATTGCTCCAGAACAGAGACTGCTGGGGCAGACTTTATAAAGGGGAGGCGGAGTTTTGGTCGCTCTCTTTGGACCCCTCTCTCCTAGCAAGAGGATGTCTGTGCTGAACTGCTGTGTGCACAAGGCCTGAAGCCCGGGCCGTGTGCTCCTTTCCAAAGAGCCCTCTGCCAGCCTAGCAGAGCCTTAGAGACATCTAATCCTCCTTGCTGCAGTACACCAGAAGGATTGAAGACTTGGATGTTGGTGGATTCCTGTTCCTAGACGAATCGATGTAGGAAACGGACTTGGACTTGTCCAGGTGGTGAGAGCTGTTTAAAGACAGATATTTTATCTTTACTATTCGTTGGGATTACAAAGTTGTTCTTCAAGTGCACCACCGAGAGATTGCTAGCAAATATTGTTTCACTGAACTTCCATTTAGATCAGTCAGGCCTGACTGCATAGGTAGACATTGCTGGGTGTTAGTCTACCCATGAGGGGAAGTAGCTGTAAAAGGGCAGCGCTAGAGTTGCATAGCAATACTTTATTATTCTGATTACTCTGTTTATCTTTATTACTGTTTATTGCAGGGATCTGCAACTTGTTATACTGTTGTTTATTACTTGCCCATTAGCCTCAGTAAAATATCTGGGTAAAGTACATTTGGTGTCAGTTCCGCTTACTTTAATAGGAGTTTTAAAGTATATTCTGTGTATGTTTGTTATAGGACTGCGTCACCAACAGTTGCGATCACGCGGTCCTATCTCTCTATCACCAGCTGTGCCACGGGAGGTTAGACCCGATTGCCGGGGGTTGACAGCGGTGCACTGCAGGGCCCAAATCAATATCAGCGGCTCTCTTAACTGGGGGTAGCGCTACAGCTCCAAGAAGGCTGTGCTTACCTCAAAAAGGACATCAGACATACCTGATCCTTCCACTCACCATTTAGTGGAGGGCAATCCCAGCTCACCCCCTGGCACATCTGCCTGGGCCATTCCTGTTACGGTGGCCTGTAGACAGGACAACCCCCCTCTCTATACTAACTGATGGGAGGTTCCTCTGTCAGAATTTTATGAAAGAGCCAACTGTTTACTTTCTTGTGTACTTTAACCTGTTTTCTTTCCTCATGTATTAAACAAAGCTGGTAGCAGGTCACAAATTGCTGTTGTCTTTGGGGACCAAAGTTTTCAAGTGGGGGGAATGTGTAGCAAGGTGTTACCATTGCAAGCATCTTAAAGGACTGCAATTTGTGTTGTGAATACGTTTGGCTCCCTTCGGTGTTTATCTTATGCTAGTAAGTTACAACTTGTTTTGGTTCAGTTATCGAGAGACAAAGACTCCATTACAGTAAGTAGCACAGAGACTACATTGCCCACAAGGCCACTGTGCTACCATAGGGCAGTGCAAAGCGTGATGGGAGGGGCTATTTAAGATAAGCGCGCCCAATAGCACGCTCTCTATGGACGTCATCATCAAGCCGGTTGGAGGCCTGTGTTGAGGCCTGTTGTGAGTGTGCCTAGGCCCGAGAAGCCTGGGCCTGTTGGGACTGAGGGTGAATCGCCTAACCAGAGAGGGATTCCTGCGGACAGTCTCGCTGATCAACCGGAGGAGGATCGGTCTGCAGCCTGCAGCATCAAGAGCCTTTTATCCATCGTTATCCAGAGGACGGCCGGGTGGAGAACCAGGGGCCTCGTGTCACAGAAAGACGGACCATTGAAAGAGGGCTTCGGACTGAGAGGAAAAGCATCAAAACAAGGCCTCATCTGGTGAGCAGGCACTTGCCCATCAATTTAGTTAATAGACTGCCAGGAGTGTGACTGTCACAAGCTTTACTTGTGCTTGCTGGCGTTTGCATCTCCGCACGTAGAAACTCAACGCCGTGGGGAAATTAGTACCCCCTGTACTTTTTGCTTGTGTGCTTCAATTAGCAGTTTCTTCCCTCGCCTTATCTTTTGGATTACTAATGTTTAAGTGCACCAACGTGGCTAGCCGAAGATTAACTGACTCTTAAAGGAACAGTCATCTGCTTTTCTATCCCTGCAAGTGGTTGCTGCAGGACACGCACCCATTGAACTGTCCACTAGGGGGAGCCATAGAGTCATGATTCTGCAATATTAATGATAATTGTTTGTATCACCCCGTGTTTCTACTGTTTATGTGAGACTTGGTGGAGAGGTGCCCCAGTGTTGATATTACTGCACTGGGAGATTCCTCCACCATACCCTTGCTCAAGTCTTGCCCTCACGTTAGGTTATTGGGGTCGGATTTCAGAGGTATTTTGAACCAGTGGTATTTTATTGATTTATACAGGGAGCTGTATGTATTGAATGCTTATTGTATAACCATTGTTCCATTATTTTACCAAGTAAACATATCACCATTGGTTAAGCTACAATTTGTGTGGGACTCTGTCTTTGCAGCTGAGTGGTAGGTGAACAACACCAAGGTAACCTTCTATTGCATTCATTGTTGTGTGTGTATCATTGAGGTCCCTTACAGCTAATTGGGGTCCTCAATCATAATATTGTCTATTTGTGCCAGAGGTGATTTGAGCCAAATTCTGGGGGTTGGCAGGCAGAGTGCAGGCCCAAAACTAAACCAGCAGCTCCTACGGGGGTAGTGCTACATCTATATATATATATATATATATATATATATATATATTTAGATATATACAGTGCGGTCAGTGCAGAGTATATAATAATACAGTGCTTGCCCTCAACATTGGGAGGGTGCTCGCTCAGATAAGAGTCTGGTATAGATTTTGTGGGGGACCCCACACCAATTTTTTCATCAAGACCCCAGACCAATTTTTTTTTAACTAAAACGCCAAAATCCATAACAGACCCTTATCGGGGCATGCAGCCCAGCAGGTCAGGAAAGGAAGGGGACCCCCCCTGGACCATACCAGGCCACATGCTCTCAACATGGGTCGGTGGGTGCTCTGGGGCAGGGGTGACGTCCCCAGATAGCCAAACACCATGGCTATATAAGAACTGGCAGACATCAGAGATGACACAAAGGCAGGAGCCAGCGTCAGAAGAGGACTGGAATAGAACACAGCATCGGAGGGAGAAGACAGCAGTGGAAGAGAAGACCAGAGGAAGAACACAGTGGTGGTGGAACCAGAGAAAGAAGACATGGTAAAGCTAAGACATGGGACATTCTTCATTTTTAATAAAGGACTTGTCAAAAACTGTCAAAAACCTGTTTTTATTTTCACTACACTTTTTTTTAGGGGTGAATGGGTAGGGGTACAATGTACTCCATACTCATTCACACGGGGGGGCGGGATTCTGGGGGCCCCTTAAAGGGCTTCCAGATTACGATAAGCCTCCCGCCTGCAGACCTTCCACAACCACCTCCCAGGGTGGTTGTGGAGGCCGAAGGATCTGGTATGGATCGGGGGGGGGGTCACACATTTTTTCTTTCAATTTTGGTGGGGGTTATCCCTCAAGATCCTCAGAGCACAAGTTGCACCACAAGTTGGATCAATTAAGATGATGATTCCGACTTCCATTCAAATCAATGGGCTATAATCGTGCCCAAGTCGGACCAAAGTAGTGCAGGAAGCATTTTCAAAGTCAGACCGACACAAGTCGGACCAGTTAAGACGGCTCTCATAGTAGGGTGACCAGACATCCCCAGTTTCCAGGGACAGTCCCCGGATTGAGGACACTGTCCCCAGACCAAGTCTGTCCCCGGTTTTGTCCCTTGTTTTGTCCCCGGACTGGATTTGAACAGGAGCTGGGGCAATTTCAAAGACAGTCAGTGCAGAATAAAAAAAAAAAAGAATTATGAATTACACAACCCCGCTCCATCCCACCTACTAGCTTAAAGGGGTCTATTTTTTTCCATTATCTGTGCCCCTTTCTGATGATCATATGCCGGTCAGAGCAGAGGGAATATTTCTTCAGTTTTGGGTGCATGCCTATTCCGCTCCGCTCGCATGTTCTTCTGCCTTGACTCAAGTCCCGGCCAGCCGCCTGCCTGTTTTTCTCCTTGCCTTCCCTGGCGGAGTGATCTTCCTCCGCATCCCACCCAGTAGTAGCTGGGGGCCCGGAGAGTGAGACTTGACAGGCTGTGAGGCGGGCGGCGACGGGCAGAGAGTCGCTGATTGCCGCCATTACTAGTAAAAAAAATATGTCCCCGGATTTAATTTTAAAAATCTGGTCACCTTATCTCATAGGGAAACATTCGTATGACATATCATGCGACTTGGGCTCTGGAAGTCGGAGTACATGTCGGACCAGTGTGAACCGGCTCTTAGTTTTACTTTATGTAATTATTTTGGGAAACAATTAAATGGATTGGATTAGTTCTGCCTAAAGACCTGGTTGGAATTCCAGCCATGGGATCTACTCCATTCACCACTTGCCGACCGGTCGGCTCTATTGCACGAATTTATGTACCTGTACGTCAGGTAGTGTAATAGCCAGCGGGGGCGTGCACGCCCTGATTGACCAGAGGGGGAGCCAATCAGCTGGTCTGGCCAACGCAAAGCCCGAGGGCCACCCGCGATCGCTCCCCAGAGACACAGAATGTCGATCTGCCAATGTAAACAAGGCAGAATCGCTGTCGTGACAGAAATAAACAGAGTGATCTTGTGTTCCTGCCAAGCAGGAACACGGATCTCTCTGTTCATCCAGTAAGTCTATACCCCACACAGTTAGAAAGCATCCCCTAGGGATGTTAACCCCTTCCAGTGGCGGCTGGTGCTCACTACTTTGGGGGGCGGCACAAATTAACATCAACACCCACCCCCGCGGGAGATGGATGGTGGCAGTCACCCAACACACCCCCACCCGCGGGAGACACGGACGGTGGCGATCACCACATTATATTATTCGCTATTGTCACACAAGTGGGTGTGCCCGGCGCCCCGAGCCCTCCCTTTTTTTTAAGTCTATTCGAGACTCTGGCTCGAATCACGTGCTTAAAAAACAAATAAAAAAAAAAACACCCCATTGGAATTCATGTATCCTGCGCCCCGCATGTAGATTAGGGGGCCAGACGCATGGATGGGGGGGCGCCCCTTATGGTGCGGCCGCCACTGACCCCCTCCCAGCCAGTGTCATTAGTACAGTGACAGTGTATATTTTTAGCACTGATCAATGTAATAATGTCACTGGTTCCCACAAAAGTGTCAAAAATTTCAGTAAAGTGTCCAATCTGTCCGCCGCAATGTCGCAGTCCCGCTAAAGATTGTCATAAAAGTATACCATAGTTTGTGGACGCGATAATTTTGTGCAAACCAATCAATATAAGCTTATTGGGTTTTTTTTTTTTTTTTTTACCAAAAATATGTAGCAGATTACACATTGGCCTAAATTGGTGAAGAAATTCGATTTTTTACATTTTATTTTATTGGGAAGAATAGCAGAAAGTAAAATATATATATATATATATATATATATTAAATTGTCAGCCTTTTTTTGTTTATAGTGCAAAAAATAAAAACGGCAGAAGTTATCAAATACCAGCAAAAGAAAGCTCTATTTGTGGGGAAAAAAAGAACGTCAATTTTATTTGGGTACAACGTCGCACGACTGCGCGAATTGTCAGTTAAAATTAACTCAGTGTCGTATCGCAGAAGGTCAGAAGGGGGTTATTCCTTCCAGGGCTGAAGTGGTTAAGCCACCAATGGCATTTTTTCCCATAGTTCCCCGGGTTTTCTTTATTACAATCTTATACATCATACACAGCGTGGCTAATAACAGAGTAACAATCCGTCACCATGGTAACCACAACTTTTCTACGATTGGTTTATCCGTCTGCCAGTCTAGGGAAGAGGCGGGACTTCCTGGATTGGCCGGGTGGGCTGCTGTCAGCAGTGTTGTTGTTACCTGAATGACAGGTGAGTCGGGGCTGACAGCTCTTATAGGAGTGGGCACAGTACAGTGCAGGAGTACACACACAGGGCTGG
The DNA here is from genome assembly GCA_029206835.1 of Rana muscosa. Classification (NCBI taxonomy): domain Eukaryota; kingdom Metazoa; phylum Chordata; class Amphibia; order Anura; family Ranidae; genus Rana; species Rana muscosa. Next base: position 142,896,777 of record CM055117.1, on the reverse strand, counting down.
GCACAGCAGGGAGCCGCCCTATGGTGCTGGCAGAGCTGCTGTGTGTGTTTCATGGTGACTTGCAGAGTGTCAGTGATCACACAACACACACACTGCCCTCAATCCACCCTCTCATACACTCCTCTCTATCCACCCTCCCATACACTCCTCTCTATCCACCCTCCCATACACTCCTCTCTATCCACCCTCCCATACACTCCTCTCTATGGTGTTATTGCTGAATCATGGTGAACAAGGGGAAGCTGAGAGTTTAAGAAGACTGGAGAGGCTGTGCAGTGTCATCATCTCCAGCACTGACCCAGCACACAGGCAGGTAAGTGTGCCTACTACAGCTCAGATCACCCTATGGGCTCTCTTTATCAATGTACTTACCCGAGATTTAGCCCACAGTAGGTTCACACATCAGAGATCGCTTCTTTTTTACTGTGTTTGTACACAGGCTTTCTAACACATTTTGACACTTTTTTGGGGGGTAAGACTTTTTTGGGCCAATTAACCCTATCATTGCCAGCGCCATTATTATAACACACATATTTGAAATGATCGTTTTAGGAAGGGGTCGACCAATATAGTTTTTTCAGGGCCAATGCCGATATCAGGTGCTGATATTGTGTAGATTTAAACTTTTTTAATTTTTTACTGTCCTTTTTTTTTATTGCTGTCACAAAGAATGTAAACCTCCCTTGTGACAAGTACTCTTTATGGAGGGATCTGGGTTCTATAAGACCCCAAGCCCCTCCACTGCACTTGGAAGTAAGGATGAGCTCCGGCGTGTTCGCACAGCCCACGTGCAGAGCCTGCCAGGAAGTCGGCACAGCGCAGCGCTAATCACAGGCAGTGAGACATTGTCCCGATGCGCGGCTGCAGAGATCGGGAAATGTCTCACTGCCTGTGATTAGCGCAGCGCTGTGCCGACTTCCTGGTGGTCTCTGCATGTGGGCTGTGCGAACACGCTGGAGCTCATCCTTACTTGAAAGCATCCAAAACTTCAAGATCTGCGTTTTTGAATACTTTTTTTTTTTTTAAATGGTGCCTTTGTTTTTATTGTGTTTTTTTTTTATTGTGCTTTTGTTTCTGTTTGTTTTTTATTTTGGCTCTGTTATGTACTGTTAATTTCTAAACCTGTAATAAAAATAGTTTTCAAAAATAAAATGGCACCTTTAGGCTGCCAGTAATCCAGGAAGTGATGTCATAACATTGCTTCTGCGTTACTAGATCCGAGACCCGAAAAAAGCTGATCTGCTTTGTTGGGGGTCTTCGGCCAGCCGGAGGATGTGCCGGCTGGTCGCTCGGGCCTTCTGGTGGGACGGGAGACCTGGGCAGGGGGGAGGGAGGGGGATATCCCCTTCTGCTGCTTTTAATAACAGCCAAGCGGCTGCTGAGCCACATCGGTTGTTATTACAAGAAAGCTGACTGTCCGCTCTAAAGAACGGAACCGGGCTGGCTGATGCCTGCAGTTGCATGCATCCCCCTGGTACAACCCCTTGAAGCAATATCAGTAACATTGATAAGTTTGTGACCGATACCAATGCTTAAAAAAAAAAGTGAATATCGGCCACATCAATAATCGGTCGACCCCTAGTTTAAAGTCTGAAGATTTGTTAACCCCTCCCCCCCCCTAACATTATATCTTTTCTGAAAGCAGGGACCCAGGAGAATAAAATAGTGGTAATTCCAATTTTTTTTTTTTATGCCACACGATATTAGTATAGCTGCTTATCAAGTGCAAGATTAATAATAAATATTCTAAAGTTAAAGTATACCTAATGGTAAAACGTTTTGTTTTTTTCGTATTGAAGTGGAGAAGTGAAGGAATAACCTCTGCGAAGGGACAAAAATAAAAAAATCAGGCCGAGGTTATAAATGTAATCCTTAAATGCAGCGCTTAGGTAAAACTAATAAACGTGACAGTCCTTAAAAATCAATAATGAAGGTATGTGCAAAACGATGTTGAGACACCACCACCAAGGATTTCACTGTGAAAGAAAAACACACCACACCAGTTGTGCTCACAGTCTGCTTACCAGAGAGTGAACATAATCAAACGTTAATGGCAATTGTAGAGGATCAAAGATGAATACAACTCTCCAGACTGGTTGGGATAATGATAGGAAAATCCAAACAACACCGACATCAAGGAAACCTTCAGGACTCAGTATATGATGATGCTATGCAGTCCTCCTCAATCAAGGTTAATCAAAAATAAGGAAAAAAAAGGCAGCATAGTGAAGCCCGTAAGATCAAACAAAAAGGTTTATTTAAAATTCTACTTACAGGAATGCAAATGGTATAAGGCAGGTAACAAACTGCAGGTCAAAGTGTGTTCACATCGGTCAGCCTGACAATTGGTCCATTGAAATTTTTTTTTATTTTTTTTTAAACGAAAAAACGCTACACTGAAAAACGCTAGTAAAAGCTAGTAAAAAACGCTGATAAAAGCTAGCTTTTTCTGCTGCTTTAAAAACGACCGTTTTTGAGCTTCTGTGTACATGGAGCCTTACTCTATACAAAATAGGGAAAAAAAAAAACTTTTGCCTATAGTTCTTCTTTAAAGTGCTTCTAAACCCAGGACTCTGCATTCACAATATCTGGTCTTCCACAGTACACAGAATGTGGAAATGCAATTATTTTGGTAAATATAAACTACTAAATACCTTTTTCTCATCAGCCGTATATAGCAGTCTTGTGACTTCTAGCAGTGTCTGGTTAAAGCTTGTAGGAGGAGTCTTCATTCTCCTATGATCATCCCATGAGGCTGCAGGACTCCCAACCCTCTCTTGCAAGCAATGTTTTTGTACATAAGTGTGCCTGATAGGTGCGTGTACTGTCATGTGGGGGTGGCCGGGCTAAAAAAAAATTGGGGGAGTTTACATGCTTTGGTGTAACTTTAATCTTTTTTTTTTTTTTTACTCTCTAGTTTCCAGAAAGCCAAATATTCAAATAATATAATTTACTATTTAAAGCGCAGTTCCAGTCTGTAAATTTTTTATTTTTTTTTTAAAGTCAGCAGCTACAAATCCTGTAGCTGCTGACTTTTAATATAAGGACACTAATGCCGCGTACACACGATCGGAATTGCCGAGCACAAAACCGTGTGTTTTTTTTCCGTCGGATTTTCGCTCAAACTTGTCTTGCATACACACGGTCACACAAATGTTGCTCGGAAATTCCGAATGTCAAGAACGTGGAGATGTCAAGAACGTGCAACACTACGATGAGCCAAGAAAAATTAAGTTCAATGATTCTGAGCATGCGGCGAATTGATTCCGAGCATGCGTAGGATTTTTGTGCGTCGGAATTGGATACACATGATCGGAATTTCTGACAAGAACTTTTCTTGTCGGGAAAAATTAAGAACCTGCTCTCAAAAATTTGTTGTTGGAAATGTCCAATGGAGCCTACACACGATCGGAATATCCAACCAAAAGCTCACATCGAACATTTGTTGTCGGAAATTCTGATCGTGTGTACGCGGCATTACCTGCCCAGGGATCCTGCGATGTCTGCACCTCAAGTTGATTCGTCTATCGTCTTTGGGTGCAGTAAGGGAAACCGGCAGTGACGCATTCAGGCTACACAGCCGGTTTTCTGCTGCGCATGTGCGTGTCTCGCTGCGCTTTCTGAATGGTCACGCCGTCTTTTGGGACAAACACACAGGTCCCAGAAGGCAGCGGGGCGGAAGGAGGAGGGACTGGACATGACCTAGATCTCTGTACGGTGATCTTATCAGGAAGTGGGAGCGGGTACCCGCTAAAACCAAACGGTTTTCTTACACTGGACCCCCTTCCCATCTCACCCGGTTCGCTAACCTGGAGTCCGGCAATCACTGTTTTGACAGATCATATAGCCACTTTACCAGTCCGGGGATTTGAAATCCTTGCGGCTTTCTCTCCTCTTCGCCTGCGATGACAGGACGGGCTATGGGGAGTCCAATTAGAATGCATCTAAACGTACCTCCTGACGAGGTACATTTAGGAGATTAAGCCAAGGGGATTTCTAAGCCCCGGACCGGTGAGGCGGCTATACGAGGTCTCCTAGCGGGTGATCAATGGGCTCCAGGTCAGCAGGACTGGGGGGGATGAAGAGGGAGTCCAGTGTAAGTTCACCTTACAGATTTTTCTGTAAGGCTGGGTTCACACTATTGCCGCATGTGTCTCACAGCAGGGGTCCGATGTATCCTTGTTCACTGTTTTAGGTCCAATTTCAGCCTGAATTTTTGGCTGGAGGTGGAGGTGTGATTATAATAAATCACAGGTTCTCTTTAATGAGATATCCGGAGTCTTTTAGACCTCTGACACCATAAGCTGGAAGTCCCTTTATACATGTCACTTCCAGGTTAATTCTAGCTTGGGGAGATCAGTGGCGGTGTTGCCCCAGGTGTGAATGGATCCTCACACATCAATTCTTTCCATTGGAGCCTGACCTTCTCTACAAAACTCAAGATTTGCATATTGGAGCATCCCAGGTGCTTCAGGAGGCATGTAAGTGTACACAAGTCCATCTCTGGGTCCTTATTTATTGACACATAAGTACGGGTAGGTTTCCATGTATATACTTGCATCCAGTTTACTTTTATTTTGGCTTCCTGTAAAGATCTCTGGCATGCTCAGTGGAATGCATTCATCATGTTCTCTGAATGTTTTTTTCTTTTTTAATTTGGTTAACAAAATAAACAGGAATTGGAATATCCTGCCCCGTAGTTCATGCTTATAAGAACAGTCATCGCTTTGCTTTTGTGGAGGTTATTTGGAAGCAGTGCACTGAATTCTCCAGCTGAAACTGTTGACACGTGTTACAGACCCCACTACTCCAACCGGGATCCCAACGTGTGTATGCTCTCTGAAGTTGAAAGGATGACCTGTAGAAAAGTGGTGAAGACCGTCCTGAGTGTAGAGCAGTCAGAGGGAGTTGGTGCCCAAGTACGGAGGAGTATTGGTAGACCCGAGGTATGACATTAAATTTTTTATGAAATGCATGGATAAATAACAAAAATAAGAAAACATTGTTCATGTGCCTAAAACTAGAAAGGTTGGTTGTTTGTATTGTGCTCTGCGGGCTTTAACATCACCTGCCTGATTTAAAGGGGTTGCAAACCCTTGTGTTTTTTCACCTTTAATGCATCCTGCGCATTAAGGTGAAAAAACTTCGGATGTTGACCGGTCCCCCAGCCCCCCATTTTACTCACCTAAACGCTTCGTTCCCTCAGCGGAGACGCGCTCTTCCTCTCTGCCCGAGGTTCTTGGCTCTTGATTGGATAGATTTATCGCAGCGCAGCCATTGGCTCCCGCTGCTGTCAATCCAATCCAATGACGCGGGCACCGGGGCCGAGTCCGACATTCTGTGTCTATGCACGCAAATGCTGGACTGGGAAGCGCGCCCGCAAGGTAACCCCCCCCCCCCGGGAGAGCGCTTTTCCCAGGGGGTTTACCGATGCAGGGAGGAGCTGCGAGTATGGCCGGGGGACCCCAGAAGACGACGATTGGGGCCACATTTTGCAAGACAAACTGCACAGTGGAGGTAAGTATGATATGTTTGTTATTTAAATATATATACACTATATTGCCAAAAGTATTGAGTTTTGGGGCACATGAACTTTAATGCCATCCCGGTCTTAGTCCGTAGGGTTCAATATTGAGTTGGCCCACGCTTTGCAGCTATAACAGCTTCAACTCTTCTGGGAAGGCTGCCCCCAAGTTTGCGGCCACTCAAGTTCCTCCACCCCAAACTCGCTCATCCATGTCTTTATGGACCTTGCTTTGTGCACTGGTGCGCAGTCATGTTGGAACAGGAAGGGGCCATCCCCAAACTATTCCCACAACATTGGTAGCATGAAATTGTCCAAAATGTCTTGGTATGCTGACTCCTTAAGGCATGCTAACTTCACTGGAACTAAGGGGCCAACCCAACCCCTGAAAAACAACCCCACACTATAATCCCCCCTCCACCAAATTATTTGGACCAGTGCATAAAGCAAGGTCCATAAAGACATGGATGAGCGAGTTTGGGGTGGAGGAACTTGACTGGCCTGCACATAGTCCTGACCTCAACCCGATAGAACACCTTTGGGAGGAATTAGAGTGGAGACATCAGTGCCTGACCTCACAAATGCACTTCTAGAAGAATGGTCAAACATTCCCATAGACACACTCCTAAACCTTGTGGACAGCCTTCCCAGGGTTGAAGCTGTTATAGCTGCAAAGGGTGGGCCAACTCAATATTGAACCCTACAGACAAATACTTGGGTGCCATTTAAAGTTCATGTGTGTAAAAGCAGGTGTCCCAATACTTTTGACAATATAGTGTAAGTCAATCACACTTAATCCTCTTTCATGTTCAAACTTAAAAGCAAATGTTGACCTTACACCTGTTGAATTTTTATTCAAATGTTCAGACAAAAAAAATATAAAAATCGCTCTTCTGATCGTTTGATGGGGACTTTATGGATTTGACTAATTTTGGATGACTTTTTGTTTGAGTACCAAGTCAATGTCTTGATTTTGTAGAATGAACATTCTACTTTGGGATGAAAGGGATTCTAAAGGTATTTTCTCAAGTCGCCTTACAGGGCAGCATCTGAGAGATAGGGCTCCTCTTCACCATTTTAAAAAGCCATCACATACCTCAGTGCCTCTGTTCTTGTGTTTCCTCTGGACCAATGGGAGCTACAAGCAGTTTGTTATTTTCTTCTAGGCCTGTGCACGAGGGCCTCTCTATCCGACTGCCTCTCCAAGTCTCTAGGGAGGTTAGGCAGCTCAGGACAGGGGCGACTGGAGGCCCTCCCTGGGGATTACTGCTCCTTTTTTTTGCCTGAGGTTTCGCTCCCACTGGGGGGGTAAGCAACCGTCCCCCATCTGCAAGCACTTGTCCGATAGCACCCTGAGCGTCCCTCCCTCATTGCTGCAGAGCCAGGACACTGGTTTCTGGCTGCTGTGTTTTGGTCTGGAGCACAGGGTGGACCAAGATGGCGGTGTCTTACTCCTGAGACGCGGTGACCTCACCACTCCTAGATGCACTTCTGACCGGCGCCATCTTGGTGGCGGTATGAGCGGACGCATGGTACGTCACAAGAAGGTGGCATTCTGATCACTGCTGTCGAGGTTTTTGGTTCCTACTGTCTTCTGGTGCGTGGAGCATCTTTCCCATGGCCCACAGATGAATTAATTTCACAAGTCATGACATCAGTATGGACAGATGAAGGGGTTCACCTCATTAGCTCTACAGACCTGCCAGTTAGATTAGCATCTCTTACATCTACCAATCTCAAAACCAGGTACCACCCACTCAGGGCTGGTGCAAAGATTTTTGACACCCTAGGCAAAACCTAATTTGCCCCCCCCCCTTGGCTCCACCCCTGACTCCACCCATTTACCCTGCCCGTGTATACCCCACCTTTTTAATGAAGCGCCCATCAAATGCAGCCTCACCAGCGCCCATCAATGAATGTTTGCTTGCTTCCATTCGTTCAGGGGTCGGGACACAGACAGAATCCTCCGCCGCCACTGTGCGCTGATGCTGAGACTTAGTTGCTTGCTGCAGAGAAAAGAGAGGAGGAACACCAATGACCGGCTTCCTAGGTAGGGATGAGCTCCGGGGTGTTCGCATTGAACACGTGCAGAGCCCGCCAGGAAGTCGGCACCGCGCTGCGCTAATGACAGGCAGGGAGACATTTCCCGATGCTCATCTGCACAGATCGGGAAATGTCTCCCTGGCAGGCTCTGCACGTGTTCAATGCGAACATGCCGGAGCTCATCCCTAATCCTAGGTAGCAGTGCGCCCTAGGTAGCTGCCTAGTTTGCCTAGTGGTAGCACTGGCCCTGCACCCACTCCATCTGTCAGCAGCAGATCATTACAAAGTCACTATTTTTTAGCACAAGAGTCCCTAAATGAAACTATAAAGTTATTTTGACTATTTAACTTCTGATTATCCTCTTCTTAACCTTCAGGCGCCGTTCACACTAGTGCAATTTCAAAAGCGACTTGAGTCGCACAGAATCGTATGACAATGGAAATCACATTGTTTTCAATGGTAACTTTGCCACATATATATATATATATATATATATATATATATATATTTAGTACTTTTATATCTGAAGCAACGTTAACCCTCACTGATTTGTTAGGCTGATCAGTAAAATGTGAAAATGGCTCCAGAACATTATTAGTTAAACGTTTCCTCCCATCCTCTCCTTAAATGTCCTGTGTTACCTTAGCAATTGTTTGACGTTGGCTACATGGAGTCCTGTGCCAGCTGCCATGCCTTAACTTGATTTTGTTTTGTTGTGGATTAACAAAACAAATTTATGGGAAAGATGGAGCACATCCAAGAAAATATGAAAAGGATTTTCCATAGTAAAGGAAACCTGTAGTTAGAGAAACTTGATATTGTTGACCTCCCATTAGTTGCCTGCCAGTCTCTGACCTCTGTGCTTTTTGAGTCACTCACCTGGAATAGGTGTGTATTCATCCTTTGTTGTATCTCAGTACTGCTGGTTTCCTGTCATCTGTTTGCAGCCATTTATTGTCTTCATTCATACACTCCAGTGATGATTGCAACAGAGGACCGGACCTGTATAATTGGAATGGTCACTTGGAATCCTACAGTATGTGGCAGGGTGACAACATAGGAGCAATATTGGGAGACAGGTCATTGTCACCATATAACAGGAAGTTCCTAAGCCAGGATCTTCATGGCAGGATCACCAGGTATACTTTTTAATGGGAGAAAGGAAGCCGCTCAGGTGTGGGAATTCTTGAAATTACCTCCTCCCAGCAACCAAGGGTGCAAGCAAAATGCAAATCCAATCAAAGAAAGGAGTAAGCACTACAATAGCGTGAAACGCGTTAGCCAGTTGTGATCAGTTTATTGTGTTGCACAGTGTGTGTTTTGGTTTCCTGAACCTTTTTTTGGAATAAAGGCTTTTTAACCGGAGTGCTGCTATCCAGAAGACTCTCCTTTCTTTGATTATATACTTTTTAATGAAAGCTATAGAATACAAATATTTTAAAGACCAACTCTGGGCAGATAAAAAATTATCTTGCGCTGCAAGAGTTAAGGAGAAACTATCTACTTACCTGATCCTCCACAATCCTAAGGAGTGCCATGGGAGTGGAGGATCAGGTATCGGCATCCTTATGTCCAGAGCAGGATTTTGGACCCTGCATGGGTCTTGATGTCAGAACCCTAAAGCACAGGGTTGCAGAAGCTGTGGAGACTGGTCTATCTGAGGAAATTAAGGATGAGCTGCGGCGTGTTCGCAAAGCCCACGTGCAGAGCCCGCCAGGAAGCCGGGACTGCGATGCGCTAATTACAGGCAGTGAGACATTGTCCCGATGTGCGGCTGCAGAGATCAGGAAATGTCTCGCTGCCTGTGATTAGCGCAGCGCAGTGCCGACTTCCTGGCGTGCTCTGCATGTGGGCTTTGCGAACATGCCGGAGCTCATCCTTACTGAGGATCAGATAAGTACTTTTCCTTTTATTGTTTCCCTAGACATGAACAAGCAATTCAGAGTGATATTTACATTAATAACAAACATCTAAAGTGTTCTGTGCATTAACAAATAAATATTTGAAGTGTCCAGTGCTCTTTTATATATTTATTAAAGTATCTCTTGTTTGTCAACAAAGTTACCAGCGCTGTGTTTCATTAAAGCGGTTGTAAACCGCTGTACATCGCATACCAGCGCATTATGTTAAAATTTCCTTAAAATGAAGCCTTCCCATGCCGATATGTCAGAACTGGAGGCCGGGTTCACGGACTCTGGCTCTGTGACTGGCCGGAGCCGCGATGACGTCACTTACGCAAATGTGCCGCTGTTTACCGCACAGGCTCGGAAGGAACAATATGGGTGGTCGTTCCGTCAGAGTGCATGCATTGGTGTGACTGGCTGCATGTACAGTAAATATCTCCTAAACTATGCAGTCCCACAGTGTCCTCAGTTCCCCTTAATGTCACAGCGCCCCATTACGTTCCAGCCCCCTTCACGTCATAGTGCCCCTTTACACATCACAGCACACTATTACATTTCAGTCTTCTTCTTGTCCTAGTGCCCCTTTTCACATCACAGTGCCCCATTACACATCACAGTGCCCCATTGCATATTGCGGTGTCCCTTGCAGTCATACCCTCTCTCTCATCACTGTCCCCTTTTATTTTCAGCCTCATCCTACCAGGGCACTTATCAGCCTGGCTCCTGCCCAGCTGCTGGTATCATCCTTACAGCAAGCGGGGGTGGGAGCTGCTTCAGATCTGGATGGAGGGCGAGAGCTGCCAAACGTATTTTGTTAAAAAGCGAGCGATCACCTGCTTTCTAGCTTGAAAAGACTCCCACACTCTGTGCAGATATAGAGCAGATCCAATAGCCACTCTTTGTGCTAATCTGTGGGGAAAAGACACACAACTTCTAAGTAGCACGACTGCGGTCTGGACTTTCTGCCATTTAGTGATCCCTGATCACCTAGGTGAACCTACCATTGGTCTGATGCATCAGATGTCCCCCGCTGCCTCTAAGACATAAAACTGAGACCTCAAAGACCGCTGATCGCTCAGTTCTCGGTCTGCAGAGAGCGGTGACTATAATGCCGCATACACACTATCGTTTTTAATGTCATTTTCAAAAACAAAATTTTTCTCGACGTGATTTTTCTTGTTTCCTCTCAAGCCTTGCATACACACGTTCATTAAAAAAAACGCTCAAGCAAAACGCAGTGACGTACAACACGTACAACGGCACTATAAAGGGGAAGTTCCGTTCGAATGGCGCCACCCTTCATGTTAGTAAAGTTTGTTGAGCGACGATTCGCGCTTTTCAGCCTTGTGCTTTTCAGTCCGTTACAGCGTGACGAATGTGCTATCTCCATTACAAACGCTAGTTTTACCAGAACGAGCGCTCCCGTCTCATACTTGATTCTGAGCATGCGTGTTTTTTTTTCCCTCGTAAAAGCATACACACTACCGTTTTTCACGTCGTTAAAAAAAAACTCCGTGAAAAACGACGTGAAAAAATAGAGCAGGTTCTAATTTTTTTTTTTTAGGCCATTTTTCACGTTGTTAAAAATGCTCTGGAGCCTACACACGCTCGTTTTTAATGCCCAATTAAAAAAATGTCATTTTTAACGACGTGAAAAACGATCGTGTGTACGCGGCATAAGTCACCGCTCTCTGCATTGCTCTTCTAACGCTCACTAGAGCACCGGCCTGGGGGCAGCTGAATACCAGTCACGGGTGAACAGAACTAAGTGCACTCCCGTGACTCACAGGAGAAGTAGGGCTACAAGAGCTTTGCCCTACTTCTCCTTTAATATCTAAAATATAAGGACAATCCACTGTGCTTGATATCCATGTGACAAACCACTCAATGTGTTCATCCACCTCCGAGAACTTACCCACCAGAACTCCGTGATCAGCCCCCCTTCCCCTTCATCTTTTTTTATTTAAGCAGATCTAGTAGCACTTGTTTCCCCAAGAGATATATTCCACACACACCTTTTACCACTACTTTTCAATGTTTTTTTTTTCATGCCATATGCAGTACTTAATAAGGAAGAGAGAAAGACCTCCAAGTGTAAAACCATTTTATTAAAAGCTTCCATATAAAACAATAAAATGCCAAGTCGCATTATTTTGTGCATCAACCCTACACCAGGAAAGACGTACTTGTTCTTTTTAGGAAGCAGGGCTCCACTCTCTCCTAGTGCGAGCACGGTCTCCGTGTAAATCGCCTCTTTTCTGGGTGTGCTACATCACCTGGAAGACAAGTGATTTTATATACTGTATGTGCATATATTTGCTCATTTTCTAATCAGGTTATGTTTCCTGCTTGGAAGTGCTACACAGTATTTGTGCCGTACATTGGCTAACTATGTTAAGTGTAGTAACCCATAGAAGCCAATCAGAATTCGTCTTGTACTAGCCTGTGTTTTTCATAGTAAATTCTGATTGGTTGCTATAGGCTATATGTTCTAAGCATTCTTTTTAAATTAGGATGCCTATTATCTTACATTCTTTCATCACTGATATTGATCATTATAATAGAAACATAGCCAACAGAGATATTTTACAAATCTATCATCCATCAAAAGAGAAATCATACAAAATGTTAAAGCCTCGACCAAAATAATTTTAGATACATACTAATACATAAGTATTAATTAGCGTTTTCTCTGAAAATGCAATATAGTTTCTCTTATTATGCACATAAGCCATATCTTATTTAAAATTGTAGGAATTTTCTTTTTATGTTGATAGATACTGTATGTATAATTTTTAAATTTTTTTTTGATTTTTTTTTTATTTAGCTTAGAAATTTGGACCCATTTCTGATGTTTGATGAATTTAAAGGTGGCAGACCCGGAGGCTTCCCAGATCACCCTCACAGAGGATTTGAGACGGTAAGAACTGCCTATGGTACTGTGATTGTTAATCGCAATGAGACTATTTTCAGTGCTTGAATTTCTCATTAAAATTTTCTTTGTTTGCTCACAGAACTACAAATAGGAATTTGCTTGCAGAGATTATTCGTATCCACGATGGCCCACTTAGTAATGTGATAAACGCTCCTTACTGTCAGATACAGGGTTCATTCATCCGTTGGCTTGCTTGTGACAATCTTACATGGCTATTATATAGTGTATTTTTAGGGCTGCGTTACGATCTAGGAGTTGCTATTTTACAGGCGTTTTTTCAAGCGCTTTTTAAGGTGTTTTTGCAGCGAGTTTGTACAGGCGATTTGAAGTTTAAAAGGTCACCAATGTAAAATAATTAAAACACCTGTAATCTGCCCAAAAAGAAGCTCATGTACTGTTTAGACTGCCATCAATCAGGGCAGCTGGCGGATCCCGACTTGGAAGTCGTGATGACGCGCTTCCCCGACTGATGGCAGTGATGTCAGCGGAGAGCGGATTTCAGACTGCTCTCCGCTGAAAACGGGTCACAGGAGTGCAAAACGAATTGCACTACTGTGACCCAGAGGAGAAGCCCAGCCTAAAAAGCTCAGGCTGGACTTCTACTTTAAAGCTGAGGCTTAAAGCAGAAAAACGCCTTGATGTGAACGGAGCCTAAATTAAAACAAAAGTAATTTTATATATGTGTTCTCTGTCTTTTATAACCACTATACAATCCTTCTAATGGATTTGATGAAATAGGGAAGAGTTAGAACTTTAACAGTCCAGTGCCAAAGCTACGGTCAACCGCAGATGCTCTGGTATTGGCCCATTAAATGTTGGGGAAGTGCTTATCCCCAGGAGGGGCAAAGCATGAGTAGCAGTTAAGGCCCTATGTACAGGGTGTACCCAGCAGCTCCTCAGATCCACAGAAACAGATTGAGAATTTGGTTGGGTACTGAACCTCCAGAAGTCGGTGTTAGTACCGACCCAGCACCTAGAGTACCTGGGGTTGATTCTGGACTCCTCGGCGGCCAGAGTCTTTCTTCCTCCAGAGAAGTTGCAGACGCTCCAAGCTGCGGTGAGGTTGTTAACATCCCGCAAATGGTCATCTCCCCGTTTCTGCATGAGAGTCCTGGGCCTCATGGTAGCCTTCTTCGAGGCAGTACCGTATGCCCAATCCCACACTCGAGTTTTGCAGAAGGAGATTCTGTCCAAATGGAACAAATCCCCATTGTCTCTGGATCATCAGATTCAGGTAAATCGCCTAGTCAGGGCCTCTCTGACTTGGTGGCTGACATCCCCGGCACTTCAGTCCGGGAAATCGTTCCTTCCTTTCCACTGGACTGTGATCACGATGGACGCCAGTCTGACAGGTTGGGGGGAGTCTGGGGAGTTCAGTCGGCCCAGGGCCGCTGGACTCCGGAAGAATCTCTTCTGCCGATCAATGTTCTCGAGCTTCGAGCGATCAGGCTATGCCTCTCCAAGTGGTCCGAGACTTCAGGGGCGTCCAGTCAGGATCCAGTCGGACAACGCCACGGCAGTGGCTTATGTCAACCATCAGTGGCCCCGTCCTCGGCTACATAAGACCCGAATAAGGCTTCGGCAGCGTTATTCCCGGGGTGTCTCCGCTCCGGTGAAGAGAGGATCGTGTGCTGTTCCTCGTCGCTGGAGCCTGGATAGATCATCCATCCCAGGATACCGACATCACTGGAGTGGAGATCGAGAGTGGATTACCACCGCTGGAGTCTTTTTTTTTTTTTTTTTTTTTTAATAAAGGACTTTGTCCTCGTTAGCCACTGTGCTATCAAAACGGCTAAATCTTCCTGTACTGGACTGTATTTGGTTGCCAGTGTTGTGTCCAAACAGCAATTCTTCAAAATCTCCAATTACTGATGGTTTAAAGAAACCGGAAGTGACGTGGTTGGAGTTTCTGACGAATTGGCAAATTGACAGAACACCAGCATATTTCATATATTTCAAGTTTATTTCAAAGTATTAATCCACCCAAACTGATATTTAAACAATCAAATGTTCTTCTAAGTAAGCAACATTTTTTACACACAATAGTTTTATTTATTTTTATTTGTTTTTTTTTGGCACTTTTGGCATTTTAGTGTATTTGTTTTTAGCTAGTAAAAACTTGTATTAAACTCTAACCTGGGTATACAGAAAATTCCCTGGCATGTTTACATTCAGCTAAGCAATTCTCTAATCAGAAACAGGTTTTCTGTTGTTGCAGCCCAATTTATAATGCTTCAGTATCGAACACACCCTTAGTCTGCTTACATTGGAAACATTCATTAAAACCGGCTGTATTGGCATTCTTTCTTAGAACATTATTACTGCGGACCTATCATTAAGATTCAGTCTTCATATAAATTACTACAGCATATATCATTATTACTAAACAAATTAAAGCATATCTAAACCCATGAACAAGAAACCATTAGTGTCATACTGATTCTTAAGGCCACTTTCACACTGAGGCGCTTTCACGCTAAAAAAAGCGCCTGAAAACGTATTTCCATTAAAATCAATGAATCCTTTCACACTGGGGCAGTGCGCTGAAAAAACGCCTCTCTCCATTGAAATGAATTGAAAGCGCTTCAAAAGCGCTCAGTGTTTTACTGGCAGTTTTTCAAGCGCCTCAGTGTGAAAGTGGCAACTGCCAGAATAGCAATTTGCTTAATTTTTAAAATAGTCGACTATACCCAATAATTTGGTCAAACCTAAAACTGTATCATGGTAAATGATGATACATTCACATATACAGTATTCTTCCAAACTGATGAAGGAAATTTTGTTAAATCGTGGACTCAGTATGCTTCAATAGACTCTTGTGACCTGGGAGGAGAAATTCCGTCTTCTACTCCTGCTTCGATCTAAGGTAACTATTTCATAATGAGCGATGCATACTAGCTCATTATGCTTTTGTCTTGCAGGTTGTTGTTGTTTTTTTGGAGCGTTTACAACCACTTTAATAGAGTGAAGAATTAGACCTTCTGACAGTGCTATATTGCACTTTAGTCCTGCTGACAACCTCTGTTGGCCTACTTTAAAGTGGTTGTAAACCCCAAAATAAAAAAAAATTAACCTGCAAGAGAAAGGCATACTAGCTCATTTTGAATTACTTACCTTAGATTGAAGCCCCCGCAGCGGTGCTCGGACACCGCCATCTTGCCTCGATGTCCCTTCTGTGTATAGCCGATCCGGCGCTGTGATTGGCCCCGGAGCGGCGATGACGTCATGCGCGTTAGGGCCAGCTAAATCCATTCAGAAATCGGCTACTATGCCAGCCCGCTAGTGTGCATGCGCGTGACGTCAGCGGCACCGGTTTTAAAAGCAAATATCTCCTTAACCGTGTAGGTTAGGGAGATATTTCATGCACCTACAGGTAAGCCTTAATCTAGGCTTACCTGTAGGTGCATGTTGTGTAAGTGGGTTTACAACCACTTCAAGGAAGGGGAAGTGAGCGAAAATCTCCCTGTTGGGGTCGCAAGCAAAATGTTAACAAATATATTGTATGTAGTTTCTACAATAATGAATGGGGTTAGAGCTCTTTAAAACCCATGTAGAGTTTCTGAATACTCCTTTTTTCTTGTCAAATTTGTTTATTGGGTTTGAAGTAAAGAAAAAACAATAGATACAATTTACAATAAATGATTACAAGAAATGGTATTGTGTGTTAAGAGCGCATTGGAAACATAGAATCAGCTGATAATGTTTGAAGATCCTGAGAAGAATATCTAAGGAATTGTTGAACCAGAATATAGTCAATCTAATCATGTAAAACTATTACATTTGAACAAATATATAAATATTATAGAATAATATAATATTAGCAAACTGGATAAAATAGAAACATTGACTATAGTTATAAAAGAGTAATAAATTCATAATAAATTGGCTCAAAAATAGGAAGAGATAGGGGGGATAGGGATCATAGTTATAAAAAATATTATATTATTAGGAGTAGAAGTAAATATCGTATTTATATATTCAAATATATCATTTTATATATTAAGTTTTATAAAGATAGAAAAAAGAGAATTAAAGGAAAAAGGACAAATTGTGGACTATAAAAGATAGAGAGTGAATAGAAACAAAGGGATAGAAAAGGAAGTACAGGATAGAGAGAAGACTCCGGGATTATTACATATAAATGAATACTCCTTTTTTCATTGGTCCTTGGTTTTTCTCAGTGATGATGTCCTGGGTTTCTCCTATTATTTATATCTACTTTTGTAAGAAATCAACATCATGTTTGTATGCTATGTCAGCTGGAGTTCATTACAATCTTTTATGTCAAAGCAGTCTACAAAGTGTCCACTTGAGGTCAGTACTTTACTAAATAACCAAAATGACTGCATTCAGATTACAGAAATAAAAAATAAAAAAATCTGCCACATGTAAAATCTTCTTATTAAGGAAAGTGTACCTGTATTAATTAAAAACCCAATTCCAGACAAAACATTATATATTTTTTTAGACATAATTAAGTGTATTTCTTTCTCGTACATCACGGGACACAGAGCGGCATAGTCATTACTATGTGGGTTATATAGTTTACCTTCAGGTGCTGGCACTGGCAACTTCCAAACCGGAAGTACCCTCCCCTATATAAGCCCCTCCCATCCGGGAGCACCTCAGTTTTTTGCCAGTGTCTAAGGTGTTGGCCAAGAAGTAACATGTGTTTTTCACTGAGCTTGCGTACAGGTTCTTTTGGGCCTCAGTAAGCTATTCCGGATCCGACCAAAAAAGCTTCATAGCTAAACGGTCGGTACCCGGGCCTTGCAAGAGAAGAGCAGGGTTTTGCCTGTAATGCCTCTCTTAGGAGGGCTGGACCCTGGGATCCAGAGCTCTGGTCATACCCACGACCAAGATGTTTTCTGTGCAGGGTGCTATACAGGTCCAGGGGAGTGGAATCCTTGGGAACCCGGTCCCTGAAGGTTTAATTACAATGCCTGCCGTGATAGGTGAAGTTTGGGCTTCTGTGGACCAAACAGAGTCCTGCGGCGGGGAAAAGGTAAGTGGGGGCCCCTCAGGAACTTGGTTCTATTGAGGGGACCCCCAAGCCTAATATGTCTTTCTGTCTGTTACCTAACGGTATTCCCGCTAAATATCTATGCATGCCTGTAACTACAAAAAAATGTAATATTTTTAATGGTGGTCAAGAAAAAAAAAAATATATATAGACTGCGGTACCTGTGTTAATCCACTAGAGGCCGCTGTGGAACGTTTCTTGTCATGTGGACTGTTTTCTTTTCATCAGAGCAAGTCCAGGCAGATGGTGAGTTCTCTTGTGGGAAACTGCTTCCTCTGCCATGTTGCAATGCTCGTCCATCCCCCGGCCTGCGGCAAAAGGGCCCTGTCTCCTGTCCCTAGTTTCCCTTTTCAAAAAAGAGCGCCGAAGGCGCATGTGCCCACGCGCGTGCACGTGCCTCTATATATAGAGGTGAGCTGGGAAAGGGGGCGGAGCTTTGGGGATGACGCTCTGTGCGCGCCGCAGCGCTTCTGCGCATGTGCGGGCGTCCCAGCATGTTAAAAGGCACAATTATGTGTTGTGAGCTGGCTATGGAGTGCAGAGACAGAGCTGGCAACATTTAAAAAAGGCATACAGCAAGCGGTTGATGCAGGCATCCCCATAGAAAGGCACATTAGTAGACACCAACTGTTTTTATAGCAGCAATTGTGCTAGACTATTGTCAGTAAGTGGTGTATTTCGGCTGGAATACCTCAGCTTTGGGCTTAGGAATATGCCGTCTCTAAAACTCCGGGACTAAATATCCCAGGAAGCATAGGGGGTCTCCATCGGGCTCTGAGGATCTTGGGCATGCTTCGGCTGCACCAGTCTCCCCTGAAGAATCAGAGGTTAGTGACCGTAGAGCACCCTCAGGAGTACCTGGTACTGTGGCTGTCCTCAGTTCACCTGCTCCTGTGTATGTAACAGAGGAGGTTTTTTCCTCAGCTCTGGGAGGACTGGAAGAAAGATTGACAACATTGATCGCTGCTTCCCTGTCACAGGGAAAGAGCGCTCGATCTCCATCTCCTCCCTCAGAGTACCTGTTAGCAGAGCAACAGTCCCATACAGGGATCGACCTACCTGAAGGGGATCAGGATGAGGTCGATTCTGTTGTAGAGGAATCAACAGTGGAAGAGCCATTCTCAGCATCACATGCTGAAAGATTATGGGTTCAGTCCCTGACTAACATGGTCCGATCAGCATTTAAAATGCCCCTTGCGGAGCCATCATCCACTTCTGTCTCCTCGTTGGGGTCGCTAAAAGCTCCCCAGACTGTTTGTTCCTTTCCAATCCATCCTTTACTGGAAGGGCTCATTTACCAGGATTGGGAGCATCCTGATAAAATATTTACTCCTCCCAAGAGATTTCAGGTGGTCTATCCCATGGAGGATAAGTTCATCAAAAAATGGAGGGTCCCTACAGTGGACGCAGCCATCTCTTGTGTGAATAAATCACTGACATGTCCAGTGGATAATGTCCAAATGTTCAAGGACCCAATAGATAAAAAATTGGAGTCCTTATTAAAATCTGCTTTTGCTACAGCAGGCTTGGTGACACAACCAGCAGTGGCAGCTATTGGGGTCTGCCAAGCAGTGAAGGATCAGTTGAAACAGGTCTTAAGGGACTTGCCAGATCAGCAGGCTCTTGCCCTAGCTGATCTACCTAGAGCCTTATGCTTTGCGGTTGACGCTATAAAGGATTCAATCCATCAGGCCTCCCGCCTTACGCTGTCTGTAGTACATATGCGCAGGCTTCTGTGGCTCAAAAACTGGTCTGCTGAAGCTCCCTGTAAAAAATTGCTGGTCAGCTTCCCATTTCATGGTGAACGCTTATTCGGGGAAGACCTGGACAAATATATCCAGAAAATTTCCAGCGGTAAAAGTACACTCTTGCCGGTTAAAAACAGAGTTAGAGGTCCCTCTTTTAAGAGGCCTGCTTCTCCAGTCCCTAGGACATCGGCTGTGAAACAGTTCCGACGGCCTCCTCGGTCAATTCGCGGGGGTAAAAGTCAGGGACAATTCCAGGGTAACAAGAAACCCTGGGTCAGGAGAGGTACAAAACCTCCCCCAAAGTCAAATGCATGAAGGGTTGCCCCCACTCAATCGGGTGGGGGGAAGACTTCAGTTGTTCGCAGAGACCTGGCGGGACATGATCAGAGACAGATGGGTGCTCTCCGCAGTAAGTCTGGGATACAAATTGGAGTTAAAAGACTCCCCTCCTTCCCATTTTATAAGGTCAAACGTGCCAAGGGATCCCCAGAAGAGAGGATCCCTCCTGTTGGCACTAGAACAATTATTGCTCCAAGCAGTAATTATAGAGGTTCCCCTGGAAGAATGGGGGTCCGGGTTTTACTCAAACCTCTTTACAGTCCCAAAGCCAAACGGGGACGTGAGGCCCATATTAAATCTAAAAGGGCTAAACAAATTCCTACATATCAGGACTTTCCGGATGGAGTCGATCCGATCGGTGGCCACTGCCCTACAAGGGGAGGAATGGTTAGCCTCGATCGACATCAAAGATGCTTATTTGCACATTCCCATCTTTCCAGTCCACCAAAAATTTCTACGCTTTGCAGTAGAAGGGCGCCATTTTCAGTTCAGAGCCTTACCCTTCGGTCTGGCCACAGCACCACGAGTGTTCACAAAAATTCTGGCCCCATTATTGGCCAATCTAAGAACACGAGATGTAACGATAATGGCATACCTAGACGACTTGTTGTTGATAGACCACTCAGTGGAAAAACTAGAAGTGGTTGTTCACGAGACAATCGAGTATCTGGAATATCACGGTTGGATTATCAACCGAGACAAGTCAGCCCTAAAACCAGTCAAAAGTCTGGAATACTTGGGGCTAAGGCTGGATTCAGACCAGAGAAAAATGTTCTTGCCTCAAGAAAAGGTGTCGTCTTTGAGAGATTTGATCCACCTAGTGGGTACAAAAAGACAGCCATCCATACGCCTGTGCATGAGGCTGCTGGGAAAAATGGTGGCATCATTCGAAGCAGTACCCTACGGTCAATTCCATTCAAGGAATTTGCAAAGGGCTATACTGTCAGCCTGGAACAAAAGAGTTCAGGCTCTAGACTTACCAATGTCCTTGTCCCCTTCCGTTCGCAAAAAACTCCGTTGGTGGTTGGTTCCCCAGAATCTGGAAAAAGGGAAATCCTTCAGTCCGATTTCTTGGAAGGTGGTCACTACAGATGCCAGCCTTATAGGCTGGGGAGCAGTACTGGAGCAATGGTCTCTCCAGGGCAGGTGGTCGGATGCAGAAAAGGCCCTGCCCATCAATCTCTTAGAGATACGAGCAGCCCGGTATGCCCTAGTAGCATGGACATCCAAACTCCAAGGGTCCCCTGTCAGAATTCAATCGGACAATGCCACGGCAGTGGCATATATCAATCATCAGGGTGGCACCAGGAGTCGTGCAGCCCAGAGGGAAGTAAATTGCATCCTGAAATGGGCAGAAAGATATGTCCCAGCCATATCCGCGGTATTCATTCCAGGAGTGGAGAATTGGAAGGCAGACTTTCTAAGTCGCCAACAATTATGCCCAGGGGAATGGTCCCTTCACCCTGAGGTTTTCCGGACAATATGTCAGCGGTGGGGAACACCGGATGTAGATCTGCTAGCATCCAGATTCAACGCAAAGGTGGACAGGTTTGTCTCTTGGACAAGGGATCCCCTAGCTTGCGGCTCGGATGCCCTAGTGTTCCCTTGGGATCAGTTCAAGCTGATATATGCATTCCCACCGCCACAATTGTTACCTCGATTACTCCGCAGAATCGGGGTAGAAAAGAAACCGGTGATTCTGGTGGCTCCAGCGTGGCCCCGAAGAGCATGGTACGCGGAGATTGTAAAAATGTCTGTGGGGAGTCCTTGGACCCTCCCACATCGTCCGGACCTGCTTTTGCAAGGACCGATATACCACCCTTCCTTACCAGCCCTAGGTTTGACGGCCTGGCTATTGAAGCCCACATTCTAAAAAAGAGAGGTCTCTCTAATCCTGTGGTAGCTACCATGATCAATGCCAGGAAGCCGGTATCCAGGCAGATCTACTATAGAATCTGGAAGGCGTACATCGCCTGGTGTGAGGCCAAGAAATGGCATCCACGTAAGTACGTAATAGGTAGGATTCTGGACTTCCTACAGTGGGCTGTAGATAGGAAGCTGGCCTTGAGTACTATCAATGGTCAGATTTCGGCCTTGTCAATATTTTTTCAGAGGCCCTTGGCTTCGCATTCACTAGTCAAAGCCTTTATACAAGGAGTGATGCGTATTAGCCCTCCGGTTAATATTCCCATATGTCCATGGGACTTAAACCTGGTTCTGTCGGTTCTACAGAGACAACCATTTGAACCATTACAGCATATTTCCCTGGTTCTTCTCACCAGGAAATTGATTTTTCTAGTAGCCATTTGTTCGGCTAAAAGAGTGTCGGAATTAGCCGCTATGTCCTGTAGGGAGCCATATCTGGTTATCCATAAGGACAGAGTAGTGTTACGTCCTCATCCAGCCTTTCTTCCTAAGGTGGTATCGAGGTTTCATTTGAACCAAGATGTGGTTCTTCCTTCTTTTTTTCCCCAAGCCTAGTTCAGTAGAGGAAAAATTATTACATTCTTTGGATGTAGTAAGAGCAGTTAAAGCTTATCTAAAAGCCACTGCTCAGATCCGCAGAACGGATACTTTGTTTATTCTGCCGGAAGGCCCCAGAAAGGGTCAGGCAGCGTCAAAATCTACTTTAGCCAAGTGGATTCGACAGGTCATTATGCAAGCCTATGGCTTGAGAAGGAGACCGCCTCCGTTCAAAGTTAGGGCGCACTCCACGAGAGCAGTTGGAACTTCATGGGCAGTGCATCACCAGGCCTCCCTGGCTCAAATCTGTAAGGCCGCAACATGGTCTTCAGTACACACGTTTACTAGGTTCTACCAGGTGGACGTTAGAAGTCAGGAGGATGTCGCCTTTGGGCGCAGTGTGTTGCAGGCCGCAAAAGATCCTCATGTCTGATAGCGCTCAGCTTATGTATGGTGTACCCCCCCCCCCTCATTGGGCATTGCTTTAGGACATCCCACATAGTAATGACTATGCCGCTCTGTGTCCCGTGATGTACGAGAAAGAAAATAGGATTTTTATAACAGCTTACCTGTAAAATCCTTTTCTTGGAGTACATCACGGGACACAGAGCTCCCACCCCTCTTTTGGGGACACTTATTGCTTTGCTACAAAACTGAGGTGCTCCCGGATGGGAGGGGCTTATATAGGGGAGGGTACTTCCGGTTTGGAAGTTGCCAGTGCCAGCACCTGAAGGTAAACTATATAACCCACATAGTAATGACTATGCCGCTCTGTGTCCCGTGATGTACTCCAAGAAAAGGATTTTACAGGTAAGCTGTTATAAAAATCCTATTTTTTTTAATGCAAATAGTGTAAGTAATTGAATTTTAAGTGATATCAGCTTCTTGCAATTCATGTACGGCAGAACTGGAGTGTGGGAGAAGGAAGCTGTAGAATAAGCCAGCCAGTTTGTGTATTGACAAGAAGCACGGTGATAAGAGGAGAAGGCAGGGTGACAGGGAGAGGAGTTCATCACTTTGCTACTTCTCCTATCCCTGTCCATTCACAACCCAAAGTGCATCCAGGATGACATAAGCACAGAGGGAGAGGGTTGAATAATGCTGGCTATCAGAGTGAGGACATCTAGTGACAGACAATGGTACTGCTGGCGCTGGGGATATCTCTAGATTGAAACAAAAGCTGGTATTTTTATCTTTTAGTGGGCTATCAATTTTTTGTTATTATTGCCTGGGAGATCTGCTTTAGGCCTGAACCATAGGACCATCATATGTTGTGCTTCCCACAGAATTCCCTATATAAATGTCCCTGTTCTGGAGGTGGGAAGGTTTTGAGGTTTGTGTGTGTTGGGATGGGACAGATGTGGGATGGAGCCTCTTCAAGGCTAGCCAGCAATTTTAGTTTCAATGTTTTTATTAAATTTTTCAACATAAAAAAAAAAGGGGGTATAAATAACATTATATAAAAAAATGCATTAGAAATAGTAAAAGAAATTCCATGTTCAGAATAATATTCATAAATATAAAGTGTATTAAATATATATTATGAGCAAGTAAAACATAGAATGTATTGAAAAATAAAATATACAGAACTAAATAAAATAAGATAAACAAGGTAATCTAAATATCTCATGTGATAGTGTAGTATATATTAAAAGAAATAAAAGGGAATAAGGTCAAATAAGGGGAAGAGTGGATAATTGTACAAAGAATAAAATATTAATTATATAACCAGCAATATTAAAGCCTTTCAGCCTGGTGGCTTTTTGTCTTGTTTTTTCTTTTGTAATGCAATTTTTTAGTACCTTTTTGTTGATGTATTAACATGTCCACTGACTCTAGGTTACTTTAGGGCATGCATAGCAACTACTGAGATGGCTCCCAGACCTTGTAAGCCCCATTCACACGAGAAATTTTCAACTTGTTTCCCTACACCTAACTATGCTTAACATATAGATTCCAATTTCTTTTAATTGTCCCTGTTCATACTTTTATGCTCAGTGGTCCTAAGCTCAAAAAAGTACTTTTTGCATTTTGGCTGCACAGACTTCAATAGGTGAGCCTGTAAATATGTGACAAACGCGTTTGCACACATTTTTAAGCTTGAAATTTTTTTTTCCTTCTCCTAGAACTGCTCTCTTCCCCTTGCCCAGCCCAGGAAATGAATGCCTGAGGCTTGATACACTTGCACAAAGCTTTTAACCACTTAAATACCAGACACTTTTACCCCCTTGCTGCCCAGATCAATTTTCAGCTTTCAGTGCTGTCGCACTTTGAATGACAATTGCGCGGTCATGCAACACTCTACCCTGTTTTTTAAGACAGATGGAGCTTTCTTTTGGTGGTATTTAATTAACACTGGATTTTTAATTTTTTTTGCTAAAGAAAAGAAAAGGGAAAAAAATATTAAATTAAGAAACAAACAAAAAAAAAACACTATTTCTTTAACCACTTAAGCCCCGGACCATTTGGCTGGCCAAAGACCAGAGCACTTTTTGTGATTCAGCACTGCGTCGCTTTAACTGACAATTGCGTGGATGTGCGACGTGGCCAAACAAAATGTACATCCTTTTTTTTTCCACAAATAGAGCTTTCTTTTGGCGGTATTTGATCACCTCTGCGGTTTTTATTTTTTGCGCTATAAAAAAAAATAGAGCGACAATTTTGAAAAAAAAAAAGCAATATTTTTTCATTTTGTGTTATAATAAATATCCCCATTTTTTTTTTTAAAAAAAAGCTAATTTTTTCTCAGTTTAAGCCAATATGTATTCTTCTTCATATTTTTGGTAAAAAAAAATCGCAATAAGCGTATATTGATTGGTTTGCGCAAAAGTTATAGTGTCTACAAAATAGGGGATAGTTTTATGGCATTTTTATTATTATTACATTTTTTTACTAGTAATGGCGGCGATCTGCGATTTTTATTTTATTTTTATCGTGACTGCGGCTTTATAGCGGACACATCGGACACTTTTGACACATTTTTGGGACCATTGTCATTTTTACAGCGATCAGTGCTATAAAAATGCACTGATTACTGTGAAAATGACACTGACAGTGAAGAGGTTAACCACTACGTGGCGCTGATGGGGTTAAGTGTGTCCTAGGGAGTGATTCTAACTGTTAGGGGGAGGAGCTACCAGTGACACGTCGCTAATCACTGCAGTTACAGGCATCATTCAGATATAATTTTTTTCAGCCGGCAATTCCCATCACCATAAGAATAATAGCAGCTGTTCAGCCACTTGATCGTTCTTATAGGCGGCAGGAGGGGACGTATATGTAACCAACGTTCAAACCACACATGTGAAGTATTATCGCAAATGTTAGAGTGAGAGCAACAATTCTAGCCTAAGACCTCCTCTGTAACTCTAAACTGGTAACCTGTTAAAAAAATTAAAGCGTCACCCATGGAGATATTTAAGTACCAAAGTTTGGCACCATTCCACAGGTGTGTGCAATTTTAAAGCATGACATGTGAGGTATCTATTTACTTGACGTAACATCATCTGTCACATTATACAAAAAAATTGGGCTAAATTTACTGTTTTTGTTTTTATTTCTGAAAGTGTTTTTTTTTTCCCCGAAAAATTGCGTTTGAAAAATTGCTGCGCAAATGCCGCATGACATAAAAAGTTGCAATGACCACCATTTTATTCCCTAGGGCCTCTGCAATATATATATATATATATATATATATATATATATATATATATATATATATATATATATATATATAATGTTTGGGGGTTCTGATGATTACAAGTAAGAGTGCTGGAATTCTCGCGGCATGGAAGTGGTTAATAAGATTTTGCAAATAAGTAATTTTTATTCTTTGCTGATGAGGCGGCACTGATGGTGCTGTACTGATAAGCAGGACACGTCGTCTTCAGGGGAATGCAGAAATGGCAGGGACATCTTGCAGAGGCTTTTTAAAAGATCACCCATGGTACATAATAGGATCCTGAGAAACAAGCTGTCTATGTTACCTATGTGATGTAGGCTGCCCATACCTGTAAGACCATGGCCTCTGTTTTTCCAAGAACTCCAAGAACTCCCTGCTACATTTTATAAGTATCTGTTGATCATTGCAGTAGAACCATTCGATCGGCTCTTATGTTAGTGTGACCTCCCTTTTTTTCTTCTGCAGTGAAATCACTGCAGTGTTGCCGCCCTTGCTGCAGCCATTGATAACCTTATTTGTAATTGGCCATACCTTGTACACTACTCTGTCCCTGAAGACCCCTCTAGCACTGCCCAGCAGAGTGCATTTACAAATAAATAAATTACACTTGTTGTAAGACATTAAAGTATAGCAAAACTTTTTTATGTTTTGGATAGAATGCTGTGGGATTAGAACACCTATCAGTTTGTATTGCTGTCTGTGCCCCTCGTAAGGAGATTCTCCATCTCTCTTTGTCCTGTTTGCCATTTTAATTGAAAGTATAAGTAAAAGATATTCCCAAATTTTGGGTTTTCCCCAGAAAAGTAATAGAGGGGAAATCTTCAAATGAGGACACTAGTTGTGGTGACCTGGGAGTCCCCAAGGAATTTGAAGAGATTTCCTCTCCATTCCTGTTGGGCTATGGGACAGGAAGTGAGGGGAAATCTCTGCAATGGGACACAGTAGACATGTGCGATTTGTTTCGTACGAATCAAAAATTAGTACGAATTTCCGAAAATTCGTACATTCAGAAGCATCCGAAATATGAATTTCTATTCTTACGAATTTTATACGAAATTTCGTTGACAAATTTCGTTTCAGGAGTGGGAGACTGCTCAGACTGGTACTGGTAGTCGATGGGAGATTCAAAATTGAACAAAATAAGAATGTTTGTTAATATCGTTTTATTATTGTCATAATAATTAAGATTTTTCAGTATGTTGAAGTTAAAAACCCAGGAAGTCAGCACAGCACAGGGATGATGGGAACCCCTGATAATGAGCACAGGAGGGGTACAGCCCCAGGAGGAAGTCAGCACAGCACAGTGATGGTGGGAGACCCTCATAATGAGCACAGCACAGTGATGGTGGGAGACCCTCATAATGAGCACAGCACAGTGATGGTGGGAGCCCCTCATAATGAGCACAGCAGGGGTACAGCCCCAGGAGGAGAAAGTCAGCACAGCACCGTGATGGTGGGAGCCCCTTATAATGAGCACAGCAGGGGTAAAGCCCCAGGAGGAAGTCAGCACAGGGATGGTTGGAGCCCCTCATAATGAGCACAGCACAGTGATGGCGGGAGCCCCTCATAATGAGCACAGCAGGGGTACAGCCCCAGGAGGAAGTCGGCACAGCACAGGGGTGGTTGAAGCCCCTCATATTGAATGTTCGTAATTGTTGCGAAAAGTTAACGAACGTTCGTATTTCATACGAATCCAAATTGAATTTCGGACACGAATTATGAAATACGAATTAACAGGCTACTACAAACCCAGGAAGTCAGCACAGCACAGGGATGATGGGAGCCCCTCATAATGAGCACAGCAGGGGTACAGCCCCTGGAGAAAGTCATCACAGCACAGGGATGGTGGGAGCCTCTCATAATGAGCATAATGAGACGACGGCTGCTATTATTGAGAAAGGTATTTTTTGCTTTTTAAATTCATCATAACGAATGTTCGTAATTGTTCCGAAAAGTTAACGAATCTAACGAAAAATAGGATTTTTATAACAGCTTACCTGTAAAATCCTTTTCTTGGAGTACATCACGGGACACAGAGCGACATAGTCATTACTAATGGGTTATATAGATACCTTCAGGTGCTGGCACTGGCAACTTCCAAAACCGGAAGTACCCTCCCCTATATAAGCCCCTCCCATCCGGGAGCACCTCAGTTTTGTAGCAAAGCAATAAGTGTCCCCAAAGAGGGGTGGGAGCTCTGTGTCCCGTGATGTACTCCAAGAAAAGGATTTTACAGGTAAGCTGTTATAAAAATCCTATTTTCTTTCTCGTACATCACGGGACACAGAGCGACATAGTCATTACTAATGGGATGTCCTAAAGCAATGCCCAACGAGGGGGGGGATACACCATACATAAGCTGAGCGCTATCAGACATGAGGATCTTTTGCGGCCTGCAACACACTGCGCCCAAAGGCGACATCCTCCTGACTTCTAACGTCCACCTGGTAGAACCTAGTAAACGTGTGTACTGAAGACCATGTTGCGGCCTTACAGATTTGAGCCAGGGAGGCCTGGTGATGCACTGCCCATGAAGTTCCAACTGCTCTCGTGGAGTGCGCCCTAACTTTGAACGGAGGCGGTCTCCTTCTCAAGCCATAGGCTTGCATTATGACCTGTCGAATCCACTTGGCTAAAGTAGATTTTGACGCTGCCTGACCCCTTCTGGGGCCTTCCGGCAGAATAAACAAAGTATCCGTTCTGCGAATCTGAGCAGTGGCTTTTAGATAATCTTTAACTGCTCTTACTACATCCAAAGAATGCAATAACTTTTCCTCTACCGAAGTAGGTTTGGGGAAAAAAGAAGGAAGAACCACATCTTGGTTCAAATGAAACCTCGATACCACCTTAGGAAGAAAGGCTGGATGAGGACGTAACACTACTTTGTCCTTATGGATAACCAGATATGGCTCCCTACAGGACATAGCTGCTAATTCCGACACTCTTTTAGCCGAACAAATGGCTACTAGAAAAATCTATTTTCTGGTGAGAAGAACCAAAGAAATATGCTGTAATGGTTCAAATGGTTGTTTCTGTAGAACCGACAGAACCAAGTTTAGATCCCATGGACATATGGGAATATTAACCGGAGGACTAATACGCATCACTCCTTGTATAAAGGCTTTGACTAGTGAATGCGAAGCCAAGGGCCTTTGAAAAAATATTGACAAGGCCAAAATCTGACCCTTGATAGTACTCAAGGCAAGCTTCCTATCTACAGCCCATTGTAGGAAGTCCAGAATCCTACCTATTACGTATTTACGTGGATGCCATTTCTTGGCCTCACACCAGGCGATGTACGCCTTCCAGATTCTATAGTAGATCTGCCTGGATACCGGCTTCCTGGCATTGATCATGGTAGATACCACAGCATTAGAGAGCCCTCTCTTTTTTAGAATGTGGGCTTCAATAGCCAGGCCGTCAAACCTAGGGCTGGTAAGGAAGGGTGGTATATCGGTCCTTGCGAAAGCAGGTCCGGACGATGTGGGAGGGTCCAAGGACTCCCCACAGACATCTTTACAATCTCCGCGTACCATGCTCTTCGGGGCCACGCTGGAGCCACCAGAATCACTGGTTTCTTTTCTACCCTGATTCTGCGGAGTAATCGAGGTAACAATTGTGGCGGTGGGAATGCATATATCAGCTTGAACTTATCCCAAGGGAACACTAGGGCATCCGAGCCGCAAGCTAGGGGATCCCTTGTCCAAGAGACAAACCTGTCCACTTTTGCGTTGAATCTGGATGCTAGCAGATCTACATCCGGTGTTCCCCACCGCTGACATATTGTCCGGAAAACCTCGGGATGAAGGGACCATTCCCCTGGGCATAATTGTTGGCGACTTAGAAAGTCTGCCTTCCAATTCTCCACTCCTGGAATGAATACCGCAGATATGGCTGGGACATATCTTTCTGCCCATCTCAGGATGTAATTTACTTCCCTCTGGGCTGCACGACTCCTGGTGCCCCCCTGATGATTGATATATGCCACTGCTGTGGCATTGTCTGATTGAATTCTGACAGGGGACCCTTGGAGTTTGGATGTCCATGCTACTAGGGCATACCGGGCTGCTCGTATCTCTAAGAGATTGATGGGCAGGGCCTTTTCCGCATCCGACCATCTGCCCTGGAGAGACCATTGCTCCAGTACTGCTCCCCAGCCTATAAGGCTGGCATCTGTAGTGACCACCTTCCAAGAAATCGGACTGAAGGATTTCCCTCTTTCCAGATTCTGGGGAACCAACCACCAGCGGAGGCTCTTGCGAACGGAAGGGGACAAGGACATTGGTAAGTCCAGAGCCTGAACTTTTTTGTTCCAGGCTGACAGTATGGCCCTTTGCAAATTCCTTGAATGGAATTGACAGTAGGGTACTGCTTCGAATGATGCCACCATTTTTCCCAGCAGCCTCATGCACAGGCGTATGGATGGCTGTCTTTTTGAACCCACTAAGTGGGTCAAATCTCTCAAAGACGACCCCTTTTCTTGAGGCAAGAAATTTTTTCTCTGGTCTGAATCCAGCCTTAGCCCCAAGTATTCCAGACTTTTGACTGGTTTTAGGGCTGACTTGTCTCGGTTGATAATCCAACCGTGATATTCCAGATACTTGATTGTCTCGTGAACAACCACTTCTAGTTTTTCCACTGAGTGGTCTATCAGCAACAAGTCGTCTAGATATGCCATTATCGTTACACCTCGTGTTCTTAGATTGGCCAATAATGGGGCCAGAATTTTTGTGAACACTCGTGGTGCTGTGGCCAGACCGAAGGGTAAGGCTCTGAACTGAAAATGGCGCCCTTCTACCGCAAAGCGTAGAAATTTTTGGTGGGCTGGAAAGATGGGAATGTGCAAATAAGCATCTTTGATGTCGATCAAGGCTAACCATTCCTCCCCTTGTAGGGCAGTGGCCACCGACCGGATCGACTCCATCCGGAAAGTCCTGATATGTAGGAATTTGTTTAGCCCTTTTAGATATAATATGGGCCTCACGTCCCCGTTTGGCTTTGGGGACTGTAAAGAGGTTTGAGTAAAACCCGAACCCCCATTCTTCCAGGGGAACCTCTATAATTACTGCTTGGAGCAATAATTGTTCTAGTGCCAACAGGAGGGATCCTCTCTTCTGGGGATCCCTTGGCACGTTTGACCTTATAAAGTGGGAAGGAGGGGAGTCTTTTAACTCCAATTTGTATCCCAGATTTACTGCGGAGAGCACCCATCTGTCTCTGATCGTGTCCCGCCAGGTCTCTGTGAACAACTGAAGTCTTCCCCCCACCCGATTGAGTGGGGGCAACCCTTCATGCATTTGACTTTGGGGGAGGTTTTGTACCTCTCCTGCTCCAGGGCTTCTTGTTACCCTGCAATTGTCCCTGATTTTTACCTCCGGGATTTGACCGAGGAGGCCGTCGGAACTGTTTCACAGCCGATGTCCTAGGGACTGGAGAAGCAGGCCTCTTAAAAGAGGGACCTCTAACTCTGTTTTTAACCGGCAAAAGTGTACTTTTACCGCTGGAAATTCTCTGGATATATTTGTCCAGGTCTTCCCCGAATAAGCGTTCACCATGAAATGGGAAGCTGACCAGCAATTTTTTACAGGGAGCTTCAGCAGACCAGTTTTTGAGCCATAAAAGCCTGCGCATATGTACTACAGACAGCGTAAGGCGGGAGGCCTGATGGATTGAATCCTTTATAGCGTCCACCGCAAAGCATAAGGCTCTAGGTAGATCAGTTAGGGCAAGAGCCTGCTGATCTGGCAAGTCCCTTAAGACCTGTTTCAACTGATCCTTCACTGCTTGGCAGACCCCAATAGCTGCCACTGCTGGTTGTGTCACCAATCCTGCTGTAGAAAAAGCAGATTTTTAATAAGGACTCTAATTTTTTATCTATTGGGTCCTTGAACATTTGGACATTATCCACTGGACATGTCAGTGATTTATTCACACAAGAGATGGCTGCGTCCACTGTAGGGACCCTCCATTTTTTGATGAACTTATCCTCCATGGGATAGACCACTTGAAATCTCTTGGGAGGAGTAAATATTTTATCAGGATGCTCCCAATCCTGGTAAATGAGCCCTTCCAGTAAAGGATGGATCGGAAAGGAACAAACAGTCTGGGGAGCTTTTAGCGACCCCAACGAGGAGACAGAAGTGGATGATGGCTCCGCAAGGGGCATTTTAAATGCTGATCGGACCATATTAGTCAGGGACTGAACCCATAACCTTTCAGCATGTGATGCTGAGAATGGCTCTTCCACTGTTGATTCCTCTACAACAGAATCGACCTCATCCTGATCCCCTTCAGGCAGGTCGATCCCTGTATGGGACTGTTGCTCTGCTAACAGGCACTCTGAGGGAGGAGACGGAGATCGAGCGCTTTTTTCCTGTGACAGGGAAGCAGCGATCAATGCTGACAATCTCTCTTCCAGCCCTCCCAGAGCTGAGGAAAAAACCTCCTCTGTTACATACACAGGAGCAGGTGAACTGAGGACAGCCACAGTACCAGGTACTCCTGAGGGTGCTCTACGGTCACTAACCTCTGATTCTTCAGGGGAGACTGGTGCAGCCGAAGCATGCCCAAGATCCTCAGAGCCCGATGGAGACCCCCTATGCTTCCTGGAATTTTTAGTCCCGGAGTTTTTAGACGGCATTATTCCTAAGCCCAAAGCTGAGGTATTCCAGCCGAAATACACCACTTACTGACAATAGTCTAGCACAAATGCTGCTATGAAAACAGTTGGTGTCTACTAATGTGCCTTTCTATGGGGATGCCTGCATCAACCGCTTGCTGTATGCCTTTTTTTTTTTTTTTTTTTTTTTTTTTTTTAAATGTTGCCAGCTCTGTCTCTGCACTCCATAGCCAGCTCACAACACATAATTGTGGTTTTTAACATGCTGGGACGCCCGCACATGCGCAGAAGCGCTGCGGCGCGCACAGAGCGTCATCCCCCAAGCTCCGCCCCCTTTCCCGGCTCACCTCTATATATAGAGGCGCGTGCACGCGCACGCGCGCGGCCACGTGCGCCTTCGGCGCTAATTTTGAAAAGGAAACCAGGGACAAGAGCCAGGGCCCCTTTTGCCGCAGGCCGGGGGATGGACGAGCATTGCAACATGGCAGAGGAAGCAGTTTCCCACAAGAGAACTCACCATCTGCCTGGACTTGCTCTGATAAAAAGAAACTAGTCCACATGACAAGAAACGTTCCACAGCGGCCTCTAGTGGATTAACACAGGTACCGCAGTTTAATATATTAAAAATATATATATATATATATATATATATATATATATATATATATATATATATATATATATATATATATATATATATTTTTTTGACCACTATTAAAATTATTACATTTTTTAGTAGTTACAGGCATGCACAGATATTAGCGGGAATACCGTTAGGTAACAGACAGACAAATTAGGCTTGGGGGTCCCCCAATAGAACCAAGTTCCTGGGCGCCCCCACTTACCTGTTCCCCGCCGCAGGACTTTGTTTGGTCCACAGAAGCCCAAACTTCACCTATCACGGCAGGCATTGTAATTAAACCTTCAGGGACCGGGTTCCCAAGGATTCCACTCCTCTGGACCTGTATAGCACCCTGCACAGAAAACATCTTGGTCATGGGTATGACCAGAGCTCTGGATCCCAGGGTCCAGCTCTCCTAAGAGAAGCATTACAGGCAAAACCTTGCTCTTCTCTGCAAGGCCCGGGTACCGACCGTTTAGCTATGAAGCTTTTTTGGTCAGATCCGGAATAGCTTACTGAGGCCCAAAAGAACCTGTACGCAAGCTCAGTGAAAAACACATGTTTCTTCTTGGCCAACACCTTAGACACTGGCAAAAAACTGAGGTGCTCCCGGATGGGAGGGGCTTATATAGGGGAGGGTACTTCCGGTTTTGGAAGTTGCCAGTGCCAGCACCTGAAGGTATCTATATAACCCATTAGTAATGACTATGTCGCTCTGTGTCCCGTGATGTACGAGAAAGAAATTCGTATTTTGTATGAAACAAATCCAAATTGAATTTCGGACACGGATTAGGAAATACAAATTTTTGTCTAATACGGAACGGAATGAAATGAAACAAATTTATTGACGGCGCACATGTCTAGGACACAGTTGGCAAAAAAGAAAGTTTAGCCTAAAGCTCTACTATAACTAAAGAGAAAAATAGGGGTTTACATGGATTTAACTAACTAATAACCATGGGTTATTATTATTTGTAAAAATACTTCTTACATGGTGCATATGGGATAGTACCAGGAGTTTGAGCGGAATAATGCCAACAATCAGTGATACTATAGAGTGTATTCTAACAACAGCAGCCAGCCCAGTAGCAAAGTTTGCACTAAGCTGTGAAAGATGTATTGATGACTCCTAATTTAAACATTGTTTATATTGCCCCCACCCCAGCTAATATTTGACATACCAGCACAATTGAAACCACAAGGCATGTGTCTGGAGACATTGTTACAGTTTGACATGATATAAAACAATATTTAAGATGACATCACTGCAGAGGATTCTGGGAATTCCAACGACAGCAATATGTAATTGTCTGTCTGTCCAGACTGTCACCAAGGGCTCTTGGTTAAGTGAAGAATGTTTTTCAGATGTCTGCAGGAACCCTCATATGTAGTCTGTTGACAAGTGAATTTATGACTTGCAGTGAGGTTCAGAGGATTGTTTCATTGTACTGTGTCATGTAAATATGGAACTACTTAGCTCCATTACTGCTACAGCTGATTAAAACATCATTCCTTTAAAAGTATAGCTGCTCTTATATGGCCAGATTAGGTTAAACTATGTTGAAGGCATTGGTTACAACATTTTAATGTTTAGTAGCCAATATGCAAGTGAAGTAGAGTCAAAAGTTCTAGTTTCCAAAGATTTGCTACAGTTCTTCATCCCGTTACATGTAGCGGGATTTAGATGTTATTACAGTATAACTAGTGTAAAGGCAAAGCATTTTCTTCAGGTTTGGACCTAGTGGAGAGAGAGGGATTAGAACACTTGTCAGTTTTTATTGCTGTCTGTGCCACCATTGGGGACATTCATTCTCTCTCTTTGTCCTGTTTACCATTGAAAGAAATTCCCAAATTTGGGGTTTTCCTCAATAAAGTAATATAGGGTAAAACTTTGTGATGGGGACACTAACTCTGGTGACCTGGGGGCCCCTAAGGGATTTCCTTAACCACTTGCCAACTGCAATATATATATATATATATATATATATATAATGTATGTTGTGGCTTACCAGGGGCACAGTGGTGTTGTGGTTAGCACTTTCGTCTAGCAGCAAAAGGGTCACTGGTTTGAATCCCGACCACGACACTACCTGCCTGAAGTTTGCATGTTCTCCTTTTTGCCTGCATGGGTTTCCTCCCACACTTCAGAGACATGCTGGTAGGTTAATTGGATCCTCTCTAAATTGGCCCTAATATGTACAGTATCTCACAAAAGTGAGTACACCCCTCAAATATTTTATTATATCTTTTCATGTGACAACACTGACGAAATGACACTTTGCTACAATGTAAAGTAGTGAGTGTACAGCTTGTATAACAGTGTAAATTTGCTGTCCTCTCAAAATAGCTCAACACACAGCCATTAATGTCTAAACCGCTGGCAACAAAAGTGAGTACACCCCTAAGTGAAAATGTCCAAATTGGGCCCAAAGAGTCAATATTTTGTGTGGCCACCATTATTTTCCAGCACTGCCTTGACCCTCTTGGGCATGGAGTTCACCAGAGCTTCACAGGTTACCACTGGAGTCCTCCTCCATGATGACAAGGAGCTGGTGGATGTTAGAGACCTTGCACTCCTCCACCTTTCCGTTTGAGGATGGCCCACAGATGCTTAATAGGGTTTAGGTCTGGAGACATGCTTGGCCAGTCCATCACCTTTACCCTCAGCTTCTTTAGCAAGGCAGTGGTCGTCTTGGAGGTTTGTTTGGGGTCCTTATGTTGGAATACTGCCCTGCGGCCCAGTCTCCGAAGGGAGGGGATCATGCTCTGCTTCAGTATGTCGCAGTACAAGTTGGCATTCATCGTTCCCTCAATGAACTGTAGCTCCCCAGTGCCAACAGCACTTATGTAGCCCCAGACCATGACACTCCCACCATCATGCTTGACTGTAGGCAAGACACACTTGTCTTTGTACTCCTCACCTGGTTGCCGCCACACACGCTTGACACCATCTGAACCAAATAAGTTTATCTTGGTCTCATCTGACCACAGGACATGGTTCCAGTAATCCATGTCCTTAGTCTGCTTGTCTTCAGCAAACTGTTTGCAGGGTTTCTTGTGCATCATCTTTAGAAGAGGCTTCCTTCTGGGATGACAGACATTCTGACCAATTTGATGCAGTGACCCCCCCCCCCCCACCCCTTCAACCTCTGCAGCAATGCTGGCAGCACTCATACGTCTATTTCCCAAAGACAACCTCTGGATATGACTCTGAGCACATGCACTAAACTTCTTTGGTTGACCATGGCGAGGCCTGTCCTGAGTGGAACCTGTCCTGTTAAAACACTGTGTGGTCTTGGCCACGGGGCTGCAGCTCAGTTTCAGGGCCTTGGCACTCTTCTTACAGCCATCTTTATGTAGAGCAACAATTATTTTTTTCAGCTCCTCAGAGAGTTCTTTACCATGAGGTGCCATGTTGAACTTCCAGTGACCAGTATGAGAGAGTGAGAGTGATAACACACCTGCTCTCCATTCACACCTGAGACCTTGTAACACTAACGAGTCACATGACACTGGGGAGGGAAAATGGCTAATTGGGCCCAATTTGAACATTTTCACTCATTTTTGCCTTGCTAAAGAAGCTGAAGGTAAAGGTGATGAACTGGCCAAGCATGTTTCCAGACCTAAACCCTATTAAGCATCTGTGGGGCATCCTCAAACGGAAGGTCTAGGAGTGCAAGGTCTCTAACATCCACCAGCTCCTTGATGTCATCATACACAATATTGACACTTTGGGCCCAATTTGGACATTTTCACTTAAGGGTGTACTCACTTTTGTTGCCAGCAGTTTAGACATTAATGGCTGTGTGTTGAGTTATTTTGAGGGGACAGCAAATTGACACTGTTATACAAGCTGTACACTCACTACTTTACATTGTAGCAAAGTGTAATCTCTTCAGTGTTGTCACATGAAAAGGTATAATAAAATATTTGAGGGGTGTACTCACTTTTGTGAGATACTGTAGTTCTCCTTTTAATAAATTTTTATGAGACCAATTCTATGCACAATTTCCTGGTGAACAACTAAAACATATTTTGTACGACTTACAGTATTTCCTTTCATTTCAGACCCCAGACACAAAGTAAATCCTATTCAGCTAGTAGAAGCATTTCAACAAAGGCATTGTTAAATGTTGTAAAAGATGAGTCCTTGTGTTTGTTAGCAGCGGATAGGCCAGCAAAAGTCTTATAGTTGCTCTGGTTATCCTCTGATTAGACCACCCACGTTTTGTTGATTCTGAATTAATGTCCTGTTGTGATAGAATTAAAGTACAAACAGAACCAACTAAATGAACAAACTATTGTTTGGGTTTTATTGAACATCATGTTTCCATGCTTGGAAGAAGAATATGTGCAGTATGCTGGTTGTATCAGCCAATCAAACGTCAGTGTTCAGAAAAAGACATTAGGAATGTGATTGCCTGTGTGACAAATATGTTACTTTTTATCTTTTTTGATACATTCAACCAAAGTCATCACCCCTGGGCTGCATTCATGTTTTAGGCTTTGCACAATGTGACTATTCATGCTGATATATGTATCGGTTTTGACTATCTGTTGACTATTCTGATCTGTGATCTCAGGGACTGCAGAATACAGTATGTCAGGTGATGACACCATCTTGTTCATCAAGGTTGAAGTTTCCTATTTCATGGCTTTAGCATGTGTGTGTACAGCTGGCTTTGCTATGGAATTTTATTTGTATCATCTTCTAAACTGCTGTCAGATCAGTGAACTTCTTGCTTTGTCAAAGAGTGTAAGACTTGCCATCTCCCTGGATATAATGTCAAAATTTATTAGTCGGCAAGCCACAATTCTTGCTAGTTTACCTTCTTTAAAGCGGAAGTAAACCCATCGATTTAACAGTTTCAAAACGCAGTTATATTCCCGGCATGCCGGGAATGCCAACTGTCACATTGGTTGTGCTCTCAACCAAACTTTTAAACCATCCAATAGCTGGTGTCATAACTGGTCACATGTGCAGCACCATGGCAGTTGAAGATTAAACAGAGGCCAAGATGGTAGCTTCCTTGCCTGAAAATGATAGGAGGGTTTACTTCCACTTTAACCTTAGACTGGCATTACCATTAATTTGCAGCTAATCTGCCTTTTTGACTGGCACCATCACATTGCTTTTTATGTTACCATGTCAAAACAAAATTCTGCCTGAGCTTTATAAGAAGATCGCATAACCCACTTGCTTTTAAAGATGTACACAACCAATCCGGTCTCGGCAAAGTTCATTGCTTTTTACTTAGATTTTCTTCAGGAAGTTATTATTTATTTATTGTGTAGGTATCTTATCTGCTTGATGGGGGCTCAATGGAACATGAAGATTTTTGTGGACACGTTGGCAGACTGGACCCAGGAGACTTGCAGGTAAATATATATAGATTTTATACACAAACAACAATATATATATTGTGACAGCAGGAAGGTAAAGTCACCTGGTTGCATCCAGGGGGGTAGATATATTTCGCCCAGATTCAGGCTTTACGCCGACTTATACAACTAGGTGGAGAGTTGTATAAGCCCAGCTGGGGCTAGTGGGCTCATGGATGACTCATACCTCTAGGGAGAGGGCTGGGCGTCGTGCAGGCAGGGAGTTGATGAGACCAGCTGAAGCCTGTCAGTTCGTTTAAGGCCTCTATAAAAACTCCCAGATTCATTAGGTGTTTGCTCATGCCTGGACCCAGACCTGTGTGGACTGTCTAGGGAGAGTGAACCCCTGTGCGGTAAGACAAAGCCTGTGTGGCTATTTGCTTGGACATTTAAAACCAGGGACTTAGGGACTAGGACAGCACTAGGCTGATCCCAGTTGTTAGTTAGGAAACCTGTATGTTTAGTCAGAGGTCAAGTTGACCAGGATTTATTTTGTTTATGTTTCTTTTGCTTTGCTGTGTTTTGTCACTGTAAATAGAAAATAAACCGCACCTTTTTGATTTTGAAAACCACAACCTCCGTTT
Source organism: Rana muscosa (assembly GCA_029206835.1). Classification (NCBI taxonomy): domain Eukaryota; kingdom Metazoa; phylum Chordata; class Amphibia; order Anura; family Ranidae; genus Rana; species Rana muscosa. The sequence goes on along the minus strand of CM055117.1, from coordinate 142,857,909 downwards.
GCTGGGCCTGTTTTTGTGTGGGGAGCCCATCCCGGGGGTCACCCACACCCGCTGCCGAGCTAACTCCCTCACAGTTGGTGGAGAACCAGTGGCAGTTTTTTTTTAAGCCAGCATGGAGGAGATACTGAAACAGCTGGCTCTAGCAAATGCCAATCAACAGCAGACAAATGCAGGTTTGCAAAAGAGCCTTGCAGCTCATCAACAGAGCCTTGCAGCTCAACAACAGAACTTCGCAGCCCAGCAGCAAGCTCATCAACAGAGCCTTGCAGCCCAGCAGCAAGCTCATCAACAGAGCCTTGCAGCCCAGCAGCAGACAAACGCAACTTTGCAACAGAGTCTGGAGGCTCAGCAACAAGCCCAGCAGCAATCTGAGGCCCGCTTCATAGACCTGTTGCAGAAGCAAGAGCAGAGACTACAACAACAGATGGAAGCAGTAATGCAGCAACGTCCGCAGACCAGTGAGGAAAGCCGTCCCACTAATACCGCGTCCTTTGGGGTGAGTCGTTTATTGACAAAAATGACTGGAGAGGATGATCCAGAGGTATTTTTGACCACATTTGAAAGGACCGCTGAAAGAGAAAAGTGGCCTGAGGAGCAGTGGGCTGGACTGGTGGCTCCTCTGTTAACTGGTGAATCGCAGAAAGCTTACTATGACCTAGAGCCTAACCAAGCAAAAGACTATGTGATACTAAAAGCTGAAATATTGGCAAGGCTGGGTGTCACCCTGGCTGTCCGGGCTCAGCGTGTGCATAACTGGACTTTCCAGCTTGGAAAACCCCCCAGGTCTCAAATGTATGATCTCATTCACCTGAGCAGAAAGTGGCTACAGCCAGAGACTTTGTCCGCACCAAAGATTGTGGAACGTGTTGTAATGGATCGGTTTTTGAGAGCTCTTCCTACTGCCATCCAAAAGTGGGTAAGCCATGGAGACCCAGAGACGGCCGATGGTCTTGTGGATCGTGTGGAGAAATACTTGGCTACAGAGAACCTGACGGCCTCTTCCAGAGACACTCGGACTTTCCACCCTAAGACCAGACCATCCCCAGGGGCGGATAAGAGGATTCCAAGGGGTGAGGGTGGAGAGAGTGAGAGGGTGGGAGCTCTACCCCAAGTTTGGCGAGAACAGCCTGGGAAATCAGCGGCTCAAGAGGCGGCAAGAAGGATCGTTTGCTACCGCTGCCGGCAAGCGGGACATATTGCAGCCAATTGCCCGGTTGTGGAGGAACCCATGCAGTGTGACTTTCTGACGGGCAGACGTCAGTCGCTGTGTGCGACAGTCGCATGCACTGCCATTCGAGGAACTGAGAAACATTTATGCAAAATGTGTGTTAATGGTAGAAATGTTGTGGTATTGCTGGATTCAGGTAGCCTTGTGACCCTGATAAAGGCTGAGTTAGTTAAAACAGAGGTCTCTGGGAATAGCAAGGTAGCTGTTATTTGTGTGCATGGGGACACCCGAGAGTATCCAGTGACTACAGTGTGTTTCGAGACCCCCAAAGGTACCCTCTTTCATCCAGTAGGCTTAGTATCTCAGTTACCGCATGACGCCATTGTGGGAAGGGATTTTCCGAAGTTCTGGGAACTGTGGGATGATCCTGAGCCCCCCACTGGTGCCCCTATGTACCAGGAATGTGATAGCCAGAACTCCCCTGAGAGTGGTGAGGACTCTCCGGAATTTCCCTTATCAGTATTGGCAGGGGAGACTCAAGAAACTGGAGAGGAGCCCACCTCCTCAGACGAAAACCTACCGTCTGTGGAGTTTTCTGATCTTGAGGTTCACAGGGAAAACTTTGCCACAGAACAGTTGAAAGACCCCGCCCTAATAAAGGCACGGGAAAACGTAGTGAAAATAGATGGCGAGTTAGTGAACCCAGATAATACCTGCACTTACCCATACTTCAGCGTAGAGAAGGACCTACTGTATCGGGTGGCAAAAAGGGCAGAAGAAACCGTTGAGCAGCTTGTGGTGCCCAAACCTTACAGGAAGTTGGTGTTGGAGTTGGCCCATGGGCACATTCTTGGAGGTCATCTGGGGACAGAGAAAACCCGAGAGAGGGTATTACAGAGATTCTATTGGCCGGGGGTGATGAAGGACATAGAAAATTATTGTTCCTCCTGCCCTGTGTGTCAGAGGTCGGCCCCGATGCCACATTTCCGTAGCCCGCTGGTCCCTCTACCCATCATTGAGGTCCCGTTTGAGAGGATCGCCATGGATTTGGTAGGTCCTATAATCAAGTCCGCTAGGGGGCACCAGTACATATTAGTTATAATGGACTATGCCACCCGTTATCCAGAAGCGATCCCTCTCCGAAATACCTCGGCCAAAACCATAGCCAAAGAGCTATCTCTTGTGTTTAGCCGGGTGGGTATTTGTAAAGAACTGCTTACGGACCAAGGTACACCCTTTATGTCCCGGGTTATGAAGGAGCTGTGTAAATTGTTCAAAGTGACGCAATTACGTACATCTGTGTATCACCCCCAAACCGATGGGCTGGTTGAAAGATTCAACAAAACCCTAAAACAAATGTTGAAGAAAGTGGTGGATAGAGATGGAAAGGATTGGGACTGTCTACTTCCTTATCTGATGTTTGCTATTAGGGAGGTGCCCCAATCCTCTACGGGATTCTCCCCCTTTGAGTTACTGTATGGGAGACACCCAAGAGGGCTGTTGGATATTGCCAAGGAAACTTGGGAAAGTGAGAGTTCTCCCCACAGGAGTGTGATTGAGCATGTCGCCCTGATGCAAGACCGAATTGCACAGGTAATGCCCATCGTGAAGGAACATTTGGCCCAAGCGCAGTTAGCACAGCAGAGAGTGTACAACCGTGGAGCCAAGACCTGTACCTTTTCCCCGGGGGATAGGATACTGGTACTTGTCCCTACGGTTGAAAGTAAATTCCTTGCCAAATGGCAAGGCCCCTACGAGATAATGGAAAAAGTGAGCGAAGTGAATTACAAGGTCAGACAACCAGGAAGGCGAAAGCCCGAACAGATCTATCACGTTAATCTGTTGAAAGCCTGGAGGGATAGAGAGTCCCTAGTCGCAGACACTTGGTCACCAGCTCAAACTGGTTGCGTGATTCCTGAGGTTGGAATAGCAGCCACCTTGTCACAACCCCAACAACAGGAGGTTAAGGAGTTTGTGCTTCGCAACAAGGAGGTATTCTCTGAGCTGCCGGGACAAACATCTGGGGTAGAGCATGACATCATTACCCCGCCCGGTGAAAGGGTGAAGTTAAAACCCTATCGGATCCCAGAGGCCCGACGGGAGGCAATACGGGAGGAAGTACAGAAAATGCTGAACTTAGGGGTGATAGAGGAGTCCCAAAGTGATTGGTCTAGTCCCATTGTGTTGGTGCCTAAACCGGATGGGAGCTGGCGATTTTGTAACGATTTTCGTCAGTTGAACAAAGTTACAAAATTTGACACCTACCCCATGCCACGTATAGATGAGTTGATCGACCGGCTGGGAACAGCCCGATACATGACGACTCTTGACCTCACAAAAGGGTATTGGCAAATCCCCCTGGCCAAGTCGGCCAAAGAGAAAACCGCATTTGTAACCCCAGACGGGGCGTTCCAATATAAAAGAATGCCGTTCGGGTTACAGAATGCGCCGGCCACATTCCAGCGGAAAATGGACCAGATGCTGAGGCCCCATCGGAAGTATGCTGCGGCTTACCTGGATGACGTAATTGTCCATAGCACAGATTGGGCCTCACATCTGCCAAAAGTGCAAGCAGTCCTGGACTCTGTTCGGGAATCGGGGTTTACGGCTAACCCCAAGAAGTGTACCATTGGGCAGGAAGAGGCCAAATATCTTGGGTACACCATTGGGAGGGGAGTAATAAAACCCCAACTCAACAAAGTCGAGGCCATCCAGAGTTGGCCACGTCCCAACAGCAAGAAGCAGGTACGAGCCTTTCTGGGAATCGCTGGGTATTATCGGCGATTCATTCCCCACTTTGCTTCTAAGGCTGTGCCCCTAACCAACCTGACGAAGGGGAAAGGGTCGGTCATGATTAAATGGACCCCCGAGGCTGAGGCAGCATTCCAATTCTTGAAACAAGCCTTATGTAGCCAGCCAGTGTTGTACTCACCCGACTTCTCTAAAGACTTTGTCGTACAAAGTGATGCGTCAGATGTGGGGTTAGGAGCAGTATTGTCCCAGGTCTGGAACGGGGAAGAGCACCCAGTCATTTACCTCAGCAGGAAGTTGAAGTCCCATGAGGTAAATTACGCCACCGTTGAAAAGGAGTGTTTAGCGGTGAAGTGGGCTCTAGATTCCCTTCGGTACTACCTGCTAGGTAGGCACTTTGACTTGGTTACGGATCACGCTCCGTTAAAGTGGATGGCTCAAAACAAGGAAACAAATAGAAGAGTGAATAGGTGGTTCCTGGCCCTCCAGGAATTCAACTTCACAGTAAAGCATCGCCCTGGCGTTCAAATGGGGAATGTGGATGCTTTGTCTCGAGTACATGAATGCCTGATTGCTGGTGTTCCAACCCCGAGGTTAAAACAAGAGGGGGGGGTATGTGACAGCAGGAAGGTAAAGTCACCTGGTTGCATCCAGGGGGGTAGATATATTTCGCCCAGATTCAGGCTTTACGCCGACTTATACAACTAGGTGGAGAGTTGTATAAGCCCAGCTGGGGCTAGTGGGCTCATGGATGACTCATACCTCTAGGGAGAGGGCTGGGCGTCGTGCAGGCAGGGAGTTGATGAGACCAGCTGAAGCCTGTCAGTTCGTTTAAGGCCTCTATAAAAACTCCCAGATTCATTAGGTGTTTGCTCATGCCTGGACCCAGACCTGTGTGGACTGTCTAGGGAGAGTGAACCCCTGTGCGGTAAGACAAAGCCTGTGTGGCTATTTGCTTGGACATTTAAAACCAGGGACTTAGGGACTAGGACAGCACTAGGCTGATCCCAGTTGTTAGTTAGGAAACCTGTATGTTTAGTCAGAGGTCAAGTTGACCAGGATTTATTTTGTTTATGTTTCTTTTGCTTTGCTGTGTTTTGTCACTGTAAATAGAAAATAAACCGCACCTTTTTGATTTTGAAAACCACAACCTCCGTTTGCTGGGCCTGTTTTTGTGTGGGGAGCCCATCCCGGGGGTCACCCACACCCGCTGCCGAGCTAACTCCCTCACAATATATATATATATATATATATATATATATATATATATATATATATATATATATATATATATATATATAATTTTTTTTTTTTTTTTTTTTTTTTTTTCATAAGTTCATTGAACGTCTTTTCATTTTCTATTTCTTTTTTGTATGCATAGTGGATGACAGCAGGGCGTGGTATTGTCCATGCTGAGATGCCTTCTACACAAGAGCCAGCACATGGCTTGCAACTGTGGGTCAATCTGAGAAGCTCAGAGAAGATGATTCCTCCTGAATACCAAGAACTGAAAAGTGCGGACATTCCCAAGCCATCTAAAGATGGAGTTACTGTTACTGTCATCTCTGGAGAGTCAATGGGAGTTAAGGTTGGTGTTTGCTAAAGGGTAAAAACTATAAATGGTAGTTACTGTATTTTGGGTAAATTCAGTATTATGTATCCAAATGATTGCTTGGGTGGCATGTATAAGACTGTGTAGTCTTGTATGGAAAGTGTAACGCCTTGTATGAGGGCTATCTCACAGTGGAGACATGGGTGTACACCGATGTATGCTCCATCCTCCTTTTCTTTCTTCTTTTTTTTTTGTAAATCCTTATTTTTAAAGTTTTTCATATATACATGTGTCAAGCTGGTCTCCTGCCGCTCTGTTCACCCACTATTGTGATACAGGCATACCCGCCAGACAGAGGAACAATCTGATCAATATTCCAATCACACGTGTAGCGCTACCCCCAGTTAAGAGAGCCGCTGATATTGATTTGGGCCCTGTAGTGCACTGCTGTCAACCCCTGGCAATCGGCTCTAACCTCCCGTGGCACAGCTGGTGATAGAGGGATAGGACCGCGTGACCGCAACTGTTGGTGACGCAGTCCTATAACAAACATACACAGAATATACTTTAAAACTCCTATTAAAGTAAGCGGAACTGACACCAAATGTACTTTACCCAGATATTTTACTGAGGCTAATGGGCAAGTAATAAACAACAGTATAACAAGTTGCAGATCCCTGCAATAAACAGTAATAAAGATAAACAGAGTAATCAGAATAATAAAGTATTGCTATGCAACTCTAGCGCTGCCCTTTTACAGCTACTTCCCCTCATGGGTAGACTAACACCCAGCAATGTCTACCTATGCAGTCAGGCCTGACTGATCTAAATGGAAGTTCAGTGAAACAATATTCGCTAGCAATCTTTTCGGTGGTGCACTTGAAGAACAACTTTGTAATCCCAACGAATAGTAAAGATAAAGGATCTGTCTTTAAACAGCTCTCACCACCCGGACAAGTCCAAATCCGTTTCCTCCATCGATTCGTCTGGGAACAGGAATCCACCGACATCCAAGTCTTCAATCCTTCTGGTGTACTGCAGCAAAGAGGATTAGATGTCTCTAAGGCTCTGCTAGGCTGGCAGAGGGCTCTTTGGAAAGGAGCACACGGCCCAGGCTTCAGGCCTTGTGCACACAGCAGTTCAGCACAGAGATCCTCTTGCTAGGAGAGGGGTGTCCAAAGAGGCCGACCAAAACTCCGCCTCCCCTTTATAAAGTCTGCCCCAGCAGTCTCTGTTCTGGAGCAATGCACCCTGGGTGCTGCAAGATGTACTGGGAGATGTAGTCTCTCTCTCCTCTGCTTTCACTTCCATAATGTCTCTTTACTTCCTCCCGACTCACCTCTCACCTGGAACTTCTTGTCTCTCTGCATTAAAGGGGAACACCCCGCTACACACTCCCCCCACTTGAACTCTTTGGTCCCCAAAGATAAACTTCAACAAATACTGTTTACCATTTTGGACAATGTCGAGCATGATGTTGGCATAGGGAATTCCCACCAAAACTTTGGGATGGAACTCTCTTGCCCACAGGTCACACTACCATGAGTGGCCTGCCTAACTGTGCCAGAGAGTGAGCTGGGGTTGCCCTCCACCAAATGGACGGTGGAAGGATCAGGTTGTTCAACACTTCTCCTAGCCGTTACAACAGAGTCCTCTGAGCTCGTCCCCATTTGGGGGTAAGTTAGTTTCTTGGGAGGCCTGATGACTCTGCGAGCCCTCTGCTCTCTTGGTGCTTCTGACTCTGGCACCACAGGCTCTTCTTCAGGAGTAAGTTCAGGTAACATTGCTGGTTCTGGAACCTCTGATTCAGAAGTCGACTGACGTATGGAATCTCTAGAGTCCTCCTCTGCGCAAGTGTCAGGAACATCTTCCCAGTAATCAGCTGAGGGACTGAAGGGTATGAATTCAGTAGCCTCCGGATTCAGCGTTGCATCTGGGGTATCCCCTCCATTTGGGAGATCTATGGCGGACGTTCCCAGAGTCGAGGGAGGCCACAGCCAGTCCAGTTCTCCACCTTCTTCTGTACTCAATTGGGAGGCCTCCCCATCTTTGGCTCGAGAGGTCTGGGACCGAGTGTTCGGCCTAGGAATATCCAGGATAGAGGCCGGTTCAGGGGAGTCTCTCACGGGAGGTATTCTGACTGCCTCAGCAAGTGGGAGCAGGTGGTTCCGATGCCACGTCTTCAGTGGACCCACCTTTCCTTCTGGCTTTAGTTTGTAGACAGGCAAACCGGGCAACTTCCTACAGACAACATAGGGCTCAGATCTCCACCTGTCGGCAAGCTTGTGTTTTCCAGGGACCCCCAGATTGCGTAGCAGTACTCGGTCCCCGGGCTGCAGATCTTGCACTCGAACCTTCAGATCAAAATTTCTCTTGTTGCGGGCCCCCCTTTGATCCGAAGCCGCCTGGGCTTGTTCATAGGCCACCTGCAAGCTACGTCTAAGTCTGTCCACGTATCCCTTGTGGGATGTAGCTGAGGTATTGTCTATAGAAGTGCCAAAGGCCAGGTCCACAGGTAGCCTTGCTTCTCTCCCAAACATAAGTCGATAAGGGGAGTAGCCAGTGGCGTCACTTGTGGTACAGTTATAGGCATGTACTAGGGCTGATATGTGCTGACTCCAGTGTTGCTTCTTCTCTGTTTCTAAGGTTCCCAACATGTTGAGCAGGGTCCGGTTAAATCTCTCCGGCTGAGCATCTCCTTGTGGGTGGTAAGGCGTGGTTCTGGTCTTCTTTATTCCTAATGAATCCAAAAGTCTTCGGATCAACCGACTCTCAAAGTCCCTTCCTTGATCTGAGTGGAGTCTCTGTGGTAGTCCGTAATGGACAAAATACTTCTCCATAAGTATCTTGGCCACGGTGGATGCCTTCTGGTCTTTGGTTGGGAAAGCTTGAGCATAGCGGGTGAAATGGTCGGTTATTACCAGAACATTCCCCAATCCACTCAGGTCGGGTTCGAGGCAGAGTAAGTCAATGCATACCAGATCCATTGGGCCTTGACTCTGTAAGTGGCCCATTGGGGCAGCTTGATGGGGTAGGGTCTTTCTCTGAATGCATCGTGCACAGGAATGGCAATACTCCTCTACTTCTGCCCTCATGCAGGGCCAATAGAACCGATTTCTGACAAGCTGGAAGGTCCTTTCTGCCCCTAGGTGACCATGATGGTCATGCAGGGCAATTAGTACAGTCTCTCGGTGCTTCTCTGGAAGAAATAACTGCCACTTATCTTCTGAGTCATCAGAGGGGCCCCTTCGGTAGACCACTCCCTGATGTACCTGTAGCCTGTCCAATTCCTTCCTCAACAGGCGAGCCTCCTTTGAGGGGTGATGTAGGAATTTGTTGGGATCCTGATTCTCCAGGGCTTCGAGGACCAATCTCCCCATGGGGTCTTCCAATTGGTCACACCTCAACTCCTTCTTGGACAGTCTCGGTAGGTTGTCTTCCTCCAGTTGAGTTACCCCACAATAGTGTTTGGGGACTCCTACCATGGTAACCCCTATTTCTTCTGCTCTGGAGCCTCCTCTGGCTTGGAATTCAGCCCCTTGACAAAGGGCCCGCACCCCGTCCGGTGCCACTTGGGTCCAATCTTCCCAGTCATTTGTCGTGGCATGAGACCTCTGGGACAGGGCATCTGCATCCCTATTTCCGGCTCCTGGTCTGTACTTCAGACTGAAGTTGAATCCAGACAATGCGGCCAACCACCTGTGTCCGGTGGCATCTAGTTTTGCGGTGGTGAAGAGGTAGGTCAGGGGGTTGTTGTCTGTCTTCACAGTAAACTCTGCCCCATACAAGTAGTCTTTTAGCTTGTCTACTACCGCCCATTTGAGGGACAGGAATTCCAGCTTATGAGTGGGGTAATTATTTTCTGAGGGGGTCAGGCTCCTGCTCACATAGGCCACTGGTCGCAGTTGTCCTTCATGTTCTTGGTAGAGTACACCACCTAGACCCTCATGGCTGGCATCCACATGTAATTCATAAGGTCTGGTAGGGTCGGCGTAGGCCAGGACTGGGGCAGTGGTTAAGCTCCTCTTCAGAGCATGAAAGGCCTCTTCACACCTTGGGTTCCACTGATCTTGAACTGACTCACCAGGCCTCCTGGGCCCTGAGTCATCCTCTTCCCCTTCTGCCTTTAGCAATTCATTCAACGGGCGGGCAATCCGAGCAAACCCCTCCACAAACCTCCTATAATAGGAGCAGAACCCCAGGAAGGATCTGAGCTCTGTTACTGTGGTGGGTCGTGGCCAGGAAGTGACTGCTTCCAACTTCTCAGGATCTGTGGCCACCCCTTCTTCAGACACTATGTGCCCCAGATAATTCACAGAAGACTGGTAGAACCGACACTTCTCGGGGGAAAGCTTAAGTCCCTCTTCGCTGAGTCTTCTCAATACTTTCTCCAACCTGGCTTCATGTTCTTCCAAGGTTCTTCCAAAGACAATGACATCGTCCAAGTACACAAGGACTTCTATAAGATTCATGTCTCCAACAGTCTTCTCCATAAGGCGTTGAAAGGTAGCAGGAGCTCCAGACAGACCCTGAGGCATCCTATTGAATTCGAAGAATCCCACCGGGGTTATGAAGGCTGTCTTCTCCCTGTCTTCTGGGTGCATAGGGATTTGATAGTACCCACTCTTGAGGTCCATCACACTGAACCATTTGGCTCCAGACAAACTTTGTAGGGCATCTTCTATCCTTGGCGTGGTGTATTGGTCAGGGATGGTTCTCCTGTTGAGAGTCCTGTAATCGATACAAAGCCTCAACGACCCATTCTTCTTTCTGACCACCACGATTGGGGAGGCATAGGGACTTCTAGACTCCCGGATCACACCAGTCTTCTTTAGTTCTACAAGTTGTTCCCTCAGATCCTCCAGATCTGCCAGGGGGACCCGCCTGACCCTTTCTCGGAAGGGCTTATCTTCTTGGAGGCGGATCCGATGGGTGGCACTTCTTGCACACCCCACATCGAATTCATCTTCGGAAAAGATCTTCTCCCACCTGGTCAGCTGGGCCTTGGCTCTTTCTTTCCAAGCCCTGGGTAGGTTCGGGTTTTCCACGGACAGTTTCTCCCAAACATCTCCTCCGTCACCCGTCCCCTTGACTTCGGACCAAGTGACCGGGGCAGCAGGGCTCACCTGACCAAGCAACACTCTGGCAGGGATCTCCATGGGTCCTCCCGTAGTGTTCCTAACACTCACCGGAACTCTGCCATGGGCCTTCTTCAGGGCCTTGAACGGAATCACTTCTGGTATCACTTCCAGGCCTGAGGACTCTTCCCTTGGGTCTGATTCCAGCATGACAAAGGGGCCAGGTTGTTCCCACGAAAGCTTCACAGTGGCCCTAAGACAGGTTACTTCTCCGGGCTGTAGCACTACTCCTTCTCTGCCAAGTCTCCACACCTTCCCTATCCCCTCTCCCGGGGTCTTCTGCTCTAAGACCAGTCGTTGGTAGGCCGTCTTTAGCATGGGATGGATTTTGGTGGCTGAATGGTTTCTCTCTTTCACTAGAGGGGTCAGGAGTCTCCTGACTAGATCCGTGTTTGTCCCAATGATCAGGGAAATCTTGCTGGCTCCAGGCGGCCGGGGACACACAGCTGCCAGGGTGTCAAACACTTCAGCCTTCCCAGCCACGGATGGGTCGAAAGTCATCTTTATGGGCAGGTACCCATCATAAGGGAAACTCTGGGTTCCAAGTCCCCATATCTCCAGCTCTTCTATCTTCTGGATAGGCAGATGACTCAAGTGCCTATCATAGAAGTCCCGGTATAGTAAAGTCACCTGTGCTCCGGTGTCCAAAAGAGCTTTAGTATAGACTCCTTCCACTTGAATGGGCACAGTAGGAGACGGGCCCACCAGTTCCTTTGGGTATGGCCGGACTGGGGTCACCTCTTTTTTTTGGCTTTCGACCCTTGCCCTGCTCCTTTTGGACTTTAATTTTTCCTGAGCCTGGCATGCATTGACTTTCTCCCTCTCAATGGGGGCACAAACCCGCTGAGGGATGTTATTGTTCCTTTTAGGTGGATGTTCCTTCTTTGGGGTGCTGTACTTCCACTGAGGGGTCTTGCCCCCTCCCTCTGGGGTACATCTTGGTGGGGGTGTACTATACCTCCTCCTAGGAGTTTTGTCTCCTCCATTCTTTTCCTTTTTTTTTAGTTTGGAGCGCACTGAAGATGATGGGCACCCGGTTGACTCCTTCACCGGGGCCCTTTGGAGTTTCCCGCCGGCTTGCAATTATCTGTTCTCTTCTTCTTTGGGCTGGAGCATACGTTAGCAAAGTGGCCACTCCCTCCGCAGTTATAGCAAATCACCTCTTCTCGGTCCTGTAGGGAGGCCGGTGCTGAGGTGTTCGGGAACAACTCCTTTCTTGGGCTTGGTTTCTCTCGTCTTCTCTGATCTTTCTCCATCAAAGAGGTCAGCATCTCCAACACTTGGGCCATTTGCGATTTCAGAGTGTCAACCTCCGCATCTCTTTCTGGGCTCTTGACCGAATGGACCAACACTGGTACAGGTGTGACATTCGCCTTGGCCACCTGCTGATCTTCCTGCAGCGCCTCTTCGTCCCTAATAATTTTTATTAGATCAGAGTAGGTTAGTGACATTCCTCCTCCTGAGGTTTTAAGGTGCAGCCAGACCGGGTCTGAGCGCCGCGCTCCCCTCATGATCTGCTTCATGCGTGCTTCATCTGCATCTTTGGGCAGCTTTCCCTTCTTCAGTACAATCTTGCATAACTGCCTGTTCAGCCTTCTAACATATTCTGACAGTTTCTCATTCGGCTGCTGGAGAGTGTGTTCAATTTGATAAATCATCTCTGACACCTTCTCCAGCTGACCAAACTCTTCCTGCAGCATGGCCAGGCAATCTTGAGCTGTACAGTTTTCATTTCCAAACCGGAAGCTCTTCACCGCTTCTGCCGCGGCACCTTTCAGACTTTCTAAGACTCGCTGTCTCTTCTGTGCCTCAGGCACCTCCCATGCTTCTACTGCCTGCAATGCCTGTTCCACCCAAGTGTCAAAATCTTCCTCCCCCGCAGGGACGGGGAGCTTCCCTGAGAAGGTGCTAAGCTTCCGGTAACCGGCCTCCACATGCACCGTACTGCTTTTCTGGCACTTAATTACAAGGTCTCCTAGAGCATTCAACAATTCAGGCCCTATAGCGGCCAGCGGTGATCCCGGGCTTAATAGTTCCTTAAGCTTTTCTGCTTTAGGGGATAGTGGTGGAGATAATTGTGGGAGTGATGGCTTTGGTGTCTGAAACCATTCTTCCTTCACTGGCAGCGTATGTATCAAGTGATAGATCTGATTATCTATGGCTTGTATACTCTGACTTTTAAAATGCTCTGGGATTTCGTTTTTCCATTCTACCAGTGCGTATGTAAACGAGATCACTGGATCTGGCCTAAAATCCATCACCCATGCTTTGTGGCTCGGAGACAGTAACAATACAAGCTGTTTTATCTCCTCTTACTTCCATCTTTCCCCCGGGAGTACAATGACTACCGCCGCGGTTGGATCGGCGCCAATCGCTGCGCACCACTGTGACATTGCCAGCGGGTCCATGCTGGTACTTCTGACCGGCTTGATTGCAGCGTGCAACGTACAAGGATCCCGGACTCGAGCCCCCACGTGTAGCGCTACCCCCAGTTAAGAGAGCCGCTGATATTGATTTGGGCCCTGTAGTGCACTGCTGTCAACCCCTGGCAATCGGCTCTAACCTCCCGTGGCACAGCTGGTGATAGAGGGATAGGACCGCGTGACCGCAACTGTTGGTGACGCAGTCCTATAACAAACATACACAGAATATACTTTAAAACTCCTATTAAAGTAAGCGGAACTGACACCAAATGTACTTTACCCAGATATTTTACTGAGGCTAATGGGCAAGTAATAAACAACAGTATAACAAGTTGCAGATCCCTGCAATAAACAGTAATAAAGATAAACAGAGTAATCAGAATAATAAAGTATTGCTATGCAACTCTAGCGCTGCCCTTTTACAGCTACTTCCCCTCATGGGTAGACTAACACCCAGCAATGTCTACCTATGCAGTCAGGCCTGACTGATCTAAATGGAAGTTCAGTGAAACAATATTCGCTAGCAATCTTTTCGGTGGTGCACTTGAAGAACAACTTTGTAATCCCAACGAATAGTAAAGATAAAGGATCTGTCTTTAAACAGCTCTCACCACCCGGACAAGTCCAAATCCGTTTCCTCCATCGATTCGTCTGGGAACAGGAATCCACCGACATCCAAGTCTTCAATCCTTCTGGTGTACTGCAGCAAGGAGGATTAGATGTCTCTAAGGCTCTGCTAGGCTGGCAGAGGGCTCTTTGGAAAGGAGCACACGGCCCAGGCTTCAGGCCTTGTGCACACAGCAGTTCAGCACAGAGATCCTCTTGCTAGGAGAGGGGTGTCCAAAGAGGCCGACCAAAACTCCGCCTCCCCTTTATAAAGTCTGCCCCAGCAGTCTCTGTTCTGGAGCAATGCACCCTGGGTGCTGCAAGATGTACTGGGAGATGTAGTCTCTCTCTCCTCTGCTTTCACTTCCATAATGTCTCTTTACTTCCTCCCGACTCACCTCTCACCTGGCACTTCTTGTCTCTCTGCATTAAAGGGGAACACCCCGCTACACACGCATTCCTGAAAAAATGGCTCCTATAAGATGGTGGGTGCTGTAACGATTACCAGATGGGTCCTGGAAACACCAAACAATCGACCATATTCGCCAGCACACCAAGGATCGTTCAATTACGTCCAAAAGGCTTTATTACTAAAAAAAATCCATCACACAAGTGCAACGTTTCGGAGTCGCGTAGGCAACTTGCCTGACGAAGGGGTCCTACGCAACTCCGAAACGTTGCACTTTTGTGATGGAATTTTTTTAGTAATAAAACCTTTTGGACGTAATTGAACGATCCTTGGTGTGCTGGCGAATATGGTCAATTAGACAGAGGAACAAGGTCATATACCTCCCGGCAAACTACTCTGCAGTTAAGCAATATAGCAGGCTCTTGAACCCATCTCAACCTTTGATTTCACAATAAAGAAGCAACAATGCAGTCGCTGAGAGGAAAGCAAAATATCCAGCACTATTTGATATGGGTAGGCGGGTGACTCTCTCACTCACTCCTCTGATAGTGCTGCTGTCTCATGATCTACCATGCACTGTCACATGGGAGTGGAAAAGGAGCCCCTAGCCCTGTGTAGTATCTGACAAGCCAGTTTAAAGCTTACACCAGCTTTTGTTTCCCAGCTCCTGGCAGTACTTTCCCTGGTCTGAACTGTGCAGTGCAGGAAAGAAGGAAGGTACGGTATGTGCTGCTGGGTAGAGGGGTGGAATGGGAATAAAGTGACAGTTGCGTTTTACTTTGCCCTGCACGAGCATAGGAAAGGATCCCTTTAAACCTTGTTTTCATCTTTTAAAACACAATTAGGTCTTGGAAAGAAGAATCGGCATTGTTTGTTCTTGTCATAGAACATGATTTCCTCGGCAGACAAGGTCATGAATAATTACACGCATGACCTGATAAGAATTTTGTGTACAGTTTTAAATCAAGAGCATAAAATAGTGACTAAATCTGCTACATCAGATTATAGTATAACAAAATAAATTTAGCTCTTAAACTGTGATCACACACAGACCTGGTGTTGAAGATACAGTGCCTTGAAAAAGTATTCATACCCCTTTTTAAATTTTCCACATTTTGTCAAGTTACAACCAAAAACGTAATTGTATTTTATTGGGATTTTATGTGATGGACCAACACAAAGTGGAACATTATTGTGAAGTGGAAAGAAAATGATCAATGGTTTTATTTATTTTTTTACAACTAAATATGTGTAAAGTGTGGCGTGCATTTGTATTCAGCCAACTTTACTCTGATACCCCCAAGTAAAATCTAGTGGAACCAAATGCCTTCAGAAGTCACCTAATTAGTAACTAGAGTCAACATGTGTGTCATTCAATCTCTGTATAAATACAGCTGTTCTGTGAAGCCCTTAGAGGTTTGTTAGAACCTTAGTGACCAAACAGCATCATGAAGGCCAAGGAACACTCCAGACAGGTCAGGGATGAAGTTGTGGAGAAGTTTAAAGCAAGGTAAAGGCCTGTACACACGATCAAACTTTTTGACAACAAACCTCCGACGGACCTGTTTGATCGGACAATCCGACCGTGTGTACGCTCCATCGGACAAACTTTTTCACTTTTTCATTGGACAAATGTTCGCTGTGAGAACAGACAAACTTTCCGGCAACAAATGTCCTACGTCGGCTAATCCGATCGTGTGTACACAAGTCCATCGGACTAAAGTCCAAAGTACAAACACGCATGCTCAGAACCAATGCTAAAGATCAGACAACAATAGCAGAAGTTGCCCAAAGGGTGGCGATAAAGAGCAGAAAAACCACATAGCACGTCTATTACGTCACTACGTTCGTGTTTGTTGGCTGAAAAAGTCCTGCCGTGTGTATGCATACCAAGTTCACGGACAACGTCCTTCGGACAAAAATCCACAGAAAAGTCCGATGGAAGTCCGATCATGTGTATGAGGCTTTAGATTATAGGAAAATATCCCAAGCTTTGAACATCTCACGGAGCACTGTTTAATCCATTATCTGAAAATGGAAAGAGTATGGCACAACTGCAAACCTACCCAGACATGGCTGTGCACCTAAACTGTCAGGCCGGGCAAGGAGAGCATTAATCAGAGAAGCAGCCAAGAGGCCCATGGTAACTCTGGAGGAGCTGCAGAGATCCACAGCTCAGGTGGGAGACTCTGTTAAGAGGACAGCTATTAGTCACGCACTCCACAAATATGGCCTTTATGGAATAGTGGCAAGAAGAAAGCCCTTGTTGAAAGAAAGCCATAAGAAGTCCCGTTTGCAGTTTGCGAGAAGCGATGTGGGGGACACAGCAAACATGTGGAAGAAGGTGATCTGGTCAGATGAGACCTAAATTGAACTTTTTGGCCTAAAAGCAAACCACTATGTGTGGTGGAAAACGAACACACCTGAATACACCATCCCCACCGTGAAACATGGTGGTGGCAGCAGCATCATGTTGTGGGGATGCTTTTTTTTCAGTAGGGACAGGGAAACTGGTCAGAGTTAATGGGGAGGATGGGTTGAGCCAAATACAGGGCAATCTTAGAAGAAAACCTGTTAGAATCTGCAAAAGACTTGAGACTGGGGCGGAGGTTCACCTTCCAGCAGGACAATGACCCTAAAACTACAGCCAGAGCTACAATGGAATGGTTTGATCAAAGCATATTTATGTGTTAGAATGGTCCAGTCAAAGTCCAAACCCAAATCCAATTGAGAATCTGGCAAGACTTGAAAATTGCTGTTCACAGTCACTCTCCATCCAATCTGACAGAGCTTGAGCTATTTTGCGAAGAAGAATGGGCAAAAATGTCACTCTCTAGATGTGCAAAGCTGGTAGAGACATCCCCAAAAAGATTTGCAGCTGTAATTGCAGTGAAAGGTGGTTCTACAAAGTATTGACTCAGTGCTAAATACAAATGCACGCCACATTTCTCACATATTTATTTGTAAAGAGATTTGAAACTATTTATCATTTTCCTTCCACTTCACAATGATGTGCCACTTTGTGTTGGTCTATCACATAAAATCCCAATAAAATAAATTTCCATTTTTGGTTGCAACATGACAAAATGTGGAAAATTTCAAGGGGTATTAATACTTTTTCAAGGCACTGTATGTTTTTATAAGCTTATAGTCAAATATTTAGCTTAGATGGGAAGAAGTTTGAAACTGTTATGCCGCGTACACACGACCGTTTTTTCATGACGAGAAAAATGCAATTTTATTTATTTGGTCATTAAAAACGATCGTGTGTGGGCTCCAGAGCATTTTTTACAACGTGAAAAATGGGCATTAAAAATTTGGAACATGCTCTAATTTTTCTCGTAGTTTTTCACATCGTCGATTTTCTCGTCATGAAAAACGGCCGTGTGTAGGCTTTAACGACGTAAAAAAAATGCGCATGCTCAGAAGGAAGTGATGAGACGGGAGCGCTCGTTCTGGTAAAACTAGCGTTCGTAATGGAGATGGCACATTTGTCACGCTGTAACGAACTGAAGAGCATGAGGCAGAAAAGCGCGAATCGTCTCTCAACAAACTTTACTAACTAACACGAGGATCAGCAAAAGCAGCCCAAAGGGTGGCGCCATCCGAATGGAACTTCCCCTTTTTAGTGCCGTCGTACATTTCGTACGTCGCCGCGCTTTGCTCAAGCATTTTTTTTCATGATCGTGTGTAGGCAAGGCAGGCTTAAGAAGAATCACGTCGAGAAAAACTTTTTTTTTTTAATGACATTAAAAACGGTTGTGTGTACGCGGCATTAGGTTCCCCTCAATGTTTTTGTGGTGGAGCAGTCTGTACCACTTTTAATGGGTTACATTAGCACAGCCCCAGACCTCACTCAGGAGGTAATCCTTTGATTGGTAAAAGCAACATACTAAAATAAAAAAACATGTAGATCAGTCATGGATGACAATGCTTCAATCCAGCCTCTTAAGCCTCTTACACATTCTTGACAAGAATCTTGTCCCGGCCGAGTGTACACACGCTCGATTTAAAAGAACCGCCGTTCTTTTGAATGGAACGAACGCAGTGACGTCATCGACTACGACGAGCGCTCGTCACATTCTATGCCATCGCCGCCATCTTGCTACACCCTACCTATGCCTAGGAAGCTACTGCGCATGCGTCAAAGTCATTTCGAGCATGCGTGGGTTTCCACGGCAACAGGTAAGCGTACACACTCTCAGGTTTTTCGCCAGGAAACAGGCCGACGAGAATCCCGACGAGAAAATAGAGAGCAGGTTCTCTATTTTTCTCGTCGAGATTCTGGCCAGTTTTCTTGACGAGAAACCTGAAAGCCTCGTACGCACGCACAGTATACTCGGCTCTTCCAGCAATTTTCTGGCTGGTTCTTGCCGAGAAAACCGGTCGTGTGTACGAGGCTTTAGTGTTGCCTAGTATGCATTTTAAATACTTTTCACTTGCTTCCCCAAAAAAAACAAAAAAAAACACACAAAATCATGAGCTGTTTTTTGCCAAAACATATAAGATCACCACACGTGCCAAAGGTCCCCATGTCTGGTGAGTCCTACACTAATGCCGCATACACACGATCGATTTTCTCGACGGTGAAAACACTGTCGAGAAAATCGACGGGAAAAACGAGGAACGGCTTGTTTTCCTACACACGGCCGTTTTTCCCGTAATTTTTTCTCTTGGTCGAGAAAAACGACCGTGTGTAGGCTCCCCGGCAGTGTTTCCCTATGGGAAAACTGCCGCGGAAAAAAATGCCATGAATCACAACGAGAAAAATTAGAGCATGTTCTAATTTTTCTCGTCGTGATTAATGCCATTTTTCTCATCTGGAAAAATTACCAAAAGCCCACACACGGTCGTTTTTCTCGTCAAAGAGAAAAAATTAAATTTTTCCTGACGAGAAAAATGGTCGTGTGTACGCGGCATTACACTTCGAAACAAAAAAACTGACGCTGTCAGCCTAGATTGTAAAACTAAATGATGGGGCAAAAATAAATCTTGCAAAATAAGTCTGCAAATTGTATATTCCTAAGCCCAGTGGTGACTAGTTCTCTGAAAGGACACGACAATTCACTTAAAATATTATAACTAACATTATAGCCTAATGCCGCGTACACACGATCATTTTTCCCGTCGGGAAAAATTCAATTTTTTCCTTTGGACGAGAAAAACGATCGTCTGTGGGCTTTTTGCCGTTTTTTCCCAACGGGAAAAACGGCATTAATCACGACGAGAAAAATTAGAACATGCTCTAATTTTTCTCGTCGTGATTCCTGTCATTTTTTTTCCGCGGCAGTTTTCCCATAGGGAAACACTGCCGCGGAGCCTACACACGGTCGTTTTTCTCGCCAAGAGAAATGACGGGAAAAACGGCCGTGTGTGGGGGAACAAGCCGTTCCCTCGTTTTTCCTGTCGTGATTCACGGCGGTGTTTTCACCGCCGTGAATCACGATCGTTTGTACGCGGCATAAGAGCAGGTCCACCAAGATGTCCACAAGTATGTATATTATACACTGAATTGTGTTTTCTACTCTTGGATTTCCCCATAATTCACTACCCTAATTTCTGGATAAAACCTGCCATGTCACTTAAAAAAATAGGATGGATTTAATTTGTTTTATAATCTGCACTCTACAGATATCTCCCCCACTTAACATCCACAGGTACAACCAGCACTCCCCTTATTCAGCCCTGCTGCTATAGACACCACCTGTTCCCGGGACTCAGTTCCCTCTTAAATGCTGCGATCACCCCCTGACTCTATCCTACACTCTCTAACCCACATGTTCAATCTTTTCCTCTTTTCTATCATCTTCCCTAACTCTCTAAAACATGCACTAGTCACCCCATACTTAAAAAACCTTCCTTGGACCCTACCAATCTTAACAACCAACGCCCCATCTCCTTGCTCCCCTTTTTTCTTCCAAACTCCTTATATGCCTACAACCAACTGAGTGACCACCTCATTAAGAATAACCTTCTTGATCCCCTTCAGTCTGGTTTTAGCCCTCAACACTCCACAGAAACTGCTCTCCTAAAACTCACAAACTACTTACTAACAGCAAAAACCAATGGACACTATTCTGTACTCCTACCTCTGGACCTTTCTGGACCACCCCCCTCTCCACAAAAAAAACTATACTCCTTTGGTCTCCATGATTGTGCTCTTCATTGGCTTTCATCCCATCTATCTCACCACACCTTCAGTGTTGCTTACAAATCTACTTCCTCCTCTCCTCTTCCTTTCTACTTTGGGGTCCCCCAAGGTTCTGTTCTGGGATCTCTCCTATTCTCAATCTACACCTTCTCCCTGGGCCAGCTGATAGCCTCCCATGGCTTTCAATATAATTTCTACGCTGAGGACACCCAAATCTATCTCTTTATCCTCAGCTCACTTCATCAGTCTCCTCACGCATCACTAATTTATTAACAGACATATCAGTCTGGATGTCGCACCACTTCCTCAAACTCAACCTGTCAAAACCGAGCTCATAATATTTCCTCCCCCACATGCCCCTTCCCCTGACTTCTCTGTCAAGATAAATAGCACAACCATCAACTCAACCCCACATGCCAGGGTGCCAGGTGTTATCCTGGACTCTGAACTCTCATTTTGGCCCCACATCCAATCACTTTCCAAAGCTTGCCACCTCAACCTCTGCAACATCTCCAAAATATACCCCTTCCTAACCAATGACCCCACAAAGCTCCTAATTCACTCCCTGGTTATCTCTCGCCTTGACTACTACAGCTCCCTCCTCATTGGCTTACCTTAAAATAGGCTATCCCCTATTCAGTCCATCATGAATACTGCTGCCAGACTTATCCACCTCTCAAACTGCTCAGCGTCTGCTACCCTCTCTGCCAATCCCTCCATTGGCTGCCACTCGCCCAACAAATTAAATTCAAAATACTAACAATAACTTACAAAGCCAGCCACAACTTGGCCCCCAGCTACATCACTAACCTAGTCTCAAAATACCAACCAAATCGTTCTTTTCGTTCCTCTTCTCCTTCCATGCTCGCCTCCAGGACTTCTCCTGAGCCTCTCCTATTCTTTGGAATTCCTTACCCCAATCTGTCAGACTATCTCGTACTCTATCCACTTTTAGGCGATCCCTGAAAATGTTTCTATTCATCTAAGCCTATCCTGCCCCCACCTAACAACTGTACTTTTATTTTCTCCATCCATCAGCTCATCCCCCAAAGTTATAACCTTTTTGTATCACTTGACCCGAATTAGCCAGTAGCAATACATTGATGTGTTTCACAATAGAAAGTGTTTAGTCGAAGTTGACTAAAGTTGGCCATCCATGGGTCAGTGGGTTGAACAAACTGACCCAATTCCCCCATCCACACATTCGATGTAGATGCAGGAATCTTCCCCGCTGTGTCATTGTATTCTGACAGCGGGGAGGCTCCCCGCCATCAGAATACATAGATCAACTCTGCAGCCTATTGCCTGCCGCACTGATCGAGCGAGAAAATACCAATAGGGCGGTTAAACAGAAGTCAAATGGTTGATTGACTTCTGTGCAACCACAGTGGTCAAACATGGATCAAAATTTTATATATTTTGAGTAAACATTTAATTTTGAATATCCAATCATGTGAAAAGCAGACTCCTGTATATTTATTTCATTGGGTAGTTATTGTAAACACAATACAATGTATTCAGTAAAAATTATCAACTCTTTTAGTATTGTAACCCCTATGTGTCAGGGATCACAGTCTCAATTTGTTGACGCACATTTTATTGGACAACTATTCATAGTTGCTAACCTACACTGTTCATGTCTGAATATTGGAGGGCCGAGAAATTTTTCTATAAATTGTCAAATGGTCATCTTAAACAGCTGTAACTATCCACATCCATTTTGTGTTTGAGTATCCTTAAATAAATTTGGCCCGCTGTGCCTATTATTGCTTTCATACTTTAATGCTACTGCAATTGCATCAAACTAACAGTAAATGTCCTAAGCACATGTTCTTTTGTCCCTCCAAACTGATAGAAAAGTTGTAATATAGGACAGTGTTTCTCAATAGTCGAGACACACTTTAAAATTCTGCACAATCTTGAAGCACCCCATTCTAAAATGTAAAAAACTAAACTAATAGTTCTACATAATGCAGCAACATCCCCTTACACAGGACATCCAACATTAGAGGCGATTTTCTTCTTCCAAAGTAAATATACCTTTGCACACTGGTACTGACTAATATTTTAAAGTTTCTTTTGTCCCTCAGTTTCTCTCCCTCACTTAGCTAATGTGACCCCAGTGCTGATGGAGACGTAAAGGGGGTGGACAAACAAGGATGCTGTGCAGGCGCCCGTTGTCCTCCTTATACACTGATGAAGTCATCGTTTGTTATGACACGTGGCTAGATGGTTGTAATGGTGCACAATGAAAACCTGTGGCCATGGGCGTCCACTCCATAGGGCAAGGGGGGTCGTTTGCCCCCCCCCTGGAATCGAGAAGGTATTGGCCAAATTGGCAGTGTTCTACACCCTCCGCCGCCCTTACACCCCCGCACAGAGCTGCACCGCAGCACATGTACTCCCTCCTCCTCCCCCCGGGCCCACCACACCTCCCAGTCGCCGCTTTAAGGCGGCCGTGTCTTGTGATTTGGCAGCGCTGGCTGGGCGGGGTTGCAACCCGATTGGCCCTGGCTTTTCTCGTTCTCGGGCTCCGCCCCTGGCCCTTGGACAGTGCAGCGCGCCTGGGGAGAGAAGAAGAAAAAGAGCCGGGGGAAGATGGCGGAGCGGAGGTTGTCTCGAGTCGGTGGTGGTAGTACCTTGGGGGCCTGGCCTCCTACGGGGCGGCCTGCTGCACACACCAGCTGGACCTGCTGAAGGTGAGAAGGAAGGAGAGCTGGGCTGTGTGTGCGGTA
Source organism: Rana muscosa (assembly GCA_029206835.1). NCBI lineage: Eukaryota > Metazoa > Chordata > Amphibia > Anura > Ranidae > Rana > Rana muscosa. The sequence goes on along the minus strand of CM055117.1, from coordinate 142,834,976 downwards.
TGGAGGGAGGAGGAGATGTCCTACAACACGTGTGTGTGTGTGTGTGTGTGTGTGTGTGTGTGTGTAACTGCAGAGACATGACATCATAGGACACATCCTACATATGGTCAGTGTGCAGTGTAGTGGTCAGTGTGTAGTGTAGTGGTCAGAGTGTAGTGTGTGTAGTGTCCAGAGGTGCAGGGTGCTGCTGTGTAATGTAAAGGGGTGCAGGGTGCTGTGTAATGTAAAGGGGTCCAGAGCTGTGGGGTGCTGTGTAATGTAAAGGGGTCCAGACGTGCAGTTGTGAAGAGGGGGTACACAGTAGTGACATAGAGATATTTAAAAATGCAGGGAGCACAGTGGGGTGTTTTTACAATTTAACGTGGGGGGGAGGGGGGGCGCTTTTAACCCCGCTAGCGGTCGAAGAAAGGGTAAAATGTGACTGTGTATCGCTGCTGCCGAAGCGCCCCCCCCCCGAAAAAATTTCAGCGGACGCCCATTACTGTAGCCCTGTACACACGGCCGAGATTCTCGTCAGGAAAAAAACGTTGTTTTTCCTGACGAGAATCTTGACAAGAAACTTGTCCCAGCCGAGTGTACACACGTACGATTCAAAAGAACCACCGTTCTTTTGAATGGCACGCACGCGGTGACGTCATTGACTACGACGAGCGCGCGCTCGTCACATTCGATACCGTCGCCGCCATCTTGCTGCACCCTATGCCTATGCCTAGGAAGCTACCGCGCATGCGTCAAAGTCATTTTGAGCATGCGCGGGTTTCCACGGCGACAGGTAAGTGTACACACGCTCGGGTTTCTCGTCAAGAAACAGGCCGACGAGATTCTCGACGAGAAAAAAGACCGCAGGTCGTCTTTTTTCTCGTCGGGGAATCTGGCCAGTTTTCTCGACGAGAAAACTGAAACCCGCGTACACACAGCCGGTTTTCTCGGCAAGAAAACTCTCCCGGCAGTTTTCTTGTAGTTTTTTGCAGAGAAAAACGGTCGTGTGTACGCGGCCTGTGGCTTTGTGTAACTATAAGGCAGGCTTGATCCACCAACCAGCTTGTAGGCTGCCATAGCTGAACTCTCCTTTTGAAAATGCTGGCTGGTTGGTTGTTATGCTAGTCCAATAGCTTCAGTCTCTTACTTAGAAGTTCTAACTTTACTCATTGAATCCTTGTTCAGGCAACTTGCATTTTTCAGAAGGAGGTCAGCTATGGCACTCTACATATTTTCTACCTTTACATGTAAGTAGGAGCAAGCAGGTATAGTTGTCCTCTGGTTCTTCTGTCTCTTAGATACCATAACTGCCATTCTTTCTGCGCAGTAATTTTCAACTCGACCCACTTGTTGCAGGCATTACAGGAAGTATCACTCTGACTGTTGGATATTTTTTTTAATTTACATTAAGAAAATGGCAGCTGAAGGAGGCAGAAATGGCAGTTAGCTTGGAGGCAGAATTGGGAGCTACAAGAAAGTTCAATGCTGTACCCCCTGGGAGATTTAATAAGCCAGTTGGTAATTCAGCCTTCTGCCATCTAACATTGGGCGAGTTGCCCTCTTAATGCATTTTGTCATGGAAATATTATGAAAACCTATTGTGCCATAACCTAGTCATGCTCTCCCACAAGGAGGTAAAAATGCATAAACTGTCCATGTGTTTCCAAAAACATGATTTGCTAGAACATTTGCTTTATGTCAGATGATAACCTAACACAGAAGAAAACATGAATTTCACAAGAAAGCGTTCTTTCTTTTATAGCGCGGCTTCCTTCCATCTCCCTCCTCCCCACATGACTTTCACTTTTTGTTAGACCAAAAGGAATCCAGACAGCAAGTATGTAAATTGATAACATGTATAGGCTGATGCCAGTTGTCTCTTCTACTTTAGCTTCCACTTAATCACATTGAAACGGTCAATGAATGTTTTATATGTAGTGAGTTACTTCAGCATGGAAAGGCGATAAGTCGCAGCATGACTTCTAGAACATTGGCTGTAAAAAAAAATACTTTTAACATTTATAGCCGTTATTCTTTATTTACCACTGCCAGCCTATGGAAAATCTAACTTTGTAGGGGGGATCCTACATCCAAGACCCTGGATAGACTGCTGTGACGTATATTAGCTTTTCCAGTAGGAATTTTGAAGTGTCTCCATGTTTGCTTTGGGCCTTTGATGACATTACTGTTCCAGAAAGATCTTTTGTTATTTAGGCTAGGTTCACACTGCTGCGAATTATATTGCGAATTTGAGCCGCTACGTTTGCTCAAATTCGCAAGTCATTTAAATAACGTTGTTTTACATTAGTGCCGTTCACATCAATGCGTTGCAAATCTAAGCTGCGGGAAAAAAGGGTCCTGTGCGAGTTTGATCCATGTGCGATGCGAATTCAGCTTTATAGACAGGCATTCCCGGAAATTGCGGTAAAATCGCACAATTTTGAAGTCGCAGCAGCGTGAACCTAGCCTAAAAGCTTCAGCATGAAGAAGATCAGGCTATGATGACGAATTTGCCCCATTTCCTTGTCCATTAACATAATTTGTGAGTTCTGTGGCTTTTGGTGGTAAGGATGCGCATGTTATGTCAGTGTAGAGAGCTCATTTAGAAAGATGAGCTTCCTCATGGTCCTTATGGCCTATTATTTCAGTGTAATGGATATGTTTTTCATGCTCCTTTTCTTTAGGGCTTTACCCATATCCGTAGCAACCATGCAACTGCCATTGGCCCAAAGGCAGTTTTTGGGCCCAGAGCTGGCTGTCCTTATAACGATTTATGCAGGTAGCAATGGCATTTGGCTCAAATGTGTATATACAGTGCCATGAAATACAGTGCCGTTATGTCATGTTACAACCAAAAACGTAAATGTATTTTATTGGGATTTTATGTGATAGACCAACACAAAGTGGAACATAATTGTAAAGTGGAAGGAAAATAATGAATGTTTTTTTTTTGCAAATATCTGAAAAGTGTGGCGTGCATTTGTATTCAGCCCCCTAAGTCAATACTTTGTAGAACCACCTTTTGCTGCAATTGCAGATGCAAGTCTTTTTGGGGATGTCTCTACCAGCTTTGCACATCTACAGTGAAGTTTTTGCCCATTCTTCTTTGCAAAATAGCTCAAGCTCTGTCAGATTGGATGAAGAGAGTCTGTGAACAGCAATTTTCAAGTCTTGCCACAGATTCTCAATTGGATTTAGGTCTAGACTTTGACAGGGCTGGCTGTATGTTTAGGGTTGTTGTCCTACTGGAAGGTGAACCTTCGCCCCAATCTCATGTCTTTTGCAGACTCTAACAGGTTTTCTTCTAAGATTGCCCTGTATTTGGCTCCATCCATCTTCCCATCAACTCTGACCAGCTTTCCTGTCCCTGCTAAAGAAAAGCATCCCCACAACATGATGCTGCCACCACCATGTTTCACGTTGGGGATGGTGTGTTCAGGCTGTGTTTTGCTTTTAACAAAAAGTAACATTTTTGCCTCATCTGACCAGAGCAAGTTCTTCCACATGTTTGCTGCTTTGTTGTGTCCCCCACATGGCTTCTTGCAAACTGCAAACTGGACTTCTTATGGCTTTCTTTCAACAATGATTTTCTTCTTGCCACTCTTCCATAAAAGCCAGATTTCTGGAGTGCACAACTAATAGTTGTCCTGTGGACAGATTCTCCCACCTGAGCTGTGGATCTCTGCAGCTCCTCCAGAGTTACCATGGGTCTCTTAGAAACAACACAATGTTCCAGACGCTGAGCCCTATAGAGAATCTCACTGTCCACTGCCCAGGGGCCAATCCGATGCAGCCATCAGTAAAAGCACACACAGTGACTGAGGTTGTAAATGGAAATGAAGACGGCACTATCAGGATATCAGTGGGAACATGGAACCTCCAGTAATTCAATGTCAAGCCAATAGTGAAGGCTAAAAGTAGTTTATTGGAACAAAGCTAGATAAACCATTGCAGATGATATGATACCAAGCCGTTTTTGGTTGTAACATGACAAGATGTGGAAAATTTCAAGGGGTATGAATACTTTTTACAAGGAACTGCATATACATATTAAAGGTTCTCAATGGCTTGGAAAAATTTTGTTACGACTTTAAAACCTATAGTTTAAATGGGTCATTTTTATGTTTTTTTTTTGTTTTTGTTCTTTCGTTTTCTTTCAGTCAAAGGTTTACACACGGACTCCCACCCTGTACCTGGATTTTAAAATAGAAAAAGGAGGAAAGCATATTCAGAAGGTGCTCAAAGGTAAACCATCATAAATTGAAAAAAAAACAAAAATACTTACTATAAACTGCAATTTTTTTTCACGATTTGTTTTTTTCTTATGTTGACACTTCCTGGTTCCCTACTGTGCATGCGCGAGTCGCGCTGCACAATCCAAATGGTCCCTGCTGTCTTCTGGGACCCGTGTGTCTCCCAGAAGACAGCAGGGGGAGTGGCTTGGACTCTGCGGGGGTCTACGCCCGGAAGTGGGTGAAAATACCTGTATTATACAGGTATCTGCACCCTTCTCCCCCCTGAAAGGTGCCAAATATGGTCATGCATTACCTGTGCAGTGGCATGCAGCATGCCTTATGTTTCAACACAAATAGAAAATTCTGACACAGGAATGTTTAGATTTACTCTACAATACGCTATATGTTCATGGCAACAAATGACACCACAAAATTACATCTTACACAGGCGAAAAACACAAGGTGCAGGTAGGAATGTTTGCCATGCCTTTTTTAATTCTTGAATCTTCAGGCTAGTCCTTTGAAACTGCAGGGTCCTCCTTATCTGCGCCTCTTCTCCGGGCTGGGTGGTTCATACTTATGTACAGTGCAAATGAAGGGCACCTTGGTGCTGCGCTCTCATGGGGAGCAGCTATAATGCTCTTAATTTACAGTAGAGTCCCCAAGCTTTTGGACTGAGTTATGCTTGGCATCATTCATCCCAGACGACTGAGATATATTTTGTGGTAAAGAAGAGGTACACCTGGGGATATAAAAAAAAAAAAAAAAAAATATTAGCTTGGTGTTCAGTTTTAACGTTCAAGCATAATCTGACCATATCATACCTGCTTGCACAGTTTTTTTTTTTCCTAAACAAAAGTGCTCAAGTCGTAAAAGTTGTTCTGTTTAGGGCACTAGTGAGTGTAAAGCCCCGTACACACGGTCGGACTTTTTGCCAACAAACTTCATTTTGAGCAAGTTTGCCAAAAAATCCGACCGTGTGTACGCTCCATCGGACAAACTTTTTTGTTTTTCATCGGACAAAAGTTCGGTCTGCAAACGGACAAACTTTTGGCCAACAAAAGTCAGATGGAGCAACGTCCGCCCGTGTGTACGAAAACCATCGGACTTTTGTCCGATGGACAAAACAAATGATGCTAAAATCAACCAACAATAACAGAAGTTGACCAAAGGGTGGCGGTAAAGAGTAGAATAACCACGTGATGTTGGAATTTTTTGGGGGAAAGTTTGCAGAAAAGTCCTGTGGTGTGTATGCTATGGGTGTGCCCGGCCAACTCTGTTCGGACAAAAATCCATGGAAAAGTCCGATGGAAGTCCGACCGTGTGTACGGGGCTTTAGTTGTGTAAGAAGAGCCACTCATGGACAGACCTGGTGCTTGTGAAAGCAGTAGCAATCAGGCAAGGTTTCCCAGCAACCTGATTTCTTTTTTTTTTTTCTTGTTTTCTTGTTCAGAGTTGTAGCAAGCTTCCGCATAGATATTAAATCATCCAATCGAGTCAAAACAACTTCTTGATCAGAGATTCAGATGACTGTTATCTATGGGAAGATTTACTAAAACTAGAGTACTCAATCTGGTGCAGCTGTGAATGGTAGCCAATCGGCTTCTAACTTCAGCTTGTTCAATTAAAGGATTTGTAAAGGCAGAAGGTTTTTTATCTTAATGCATTCTATGCATTAAGATAAAAAGCCTTCTGGATGCAGCAGCCTCCCTCAGTCCCCCCTAATATCTGAGCCCATCTCGATCCAGCGATGTTACACGAGCGACTCTCCCTCTTCATTGGCTGAGACAGCAGCCAAGCGCCTTTTGGCTCCCGGTGCTGTCAATCAAAGTCAGTGAGCCAATGAGAAGAGAGAGGGGGCCGGGCCGCGGCTCTGTGTCTGAATGGACACACGAAGCTGTGGCTCGGCTCGGGTGCCTCCATAGCAAGCTGCTTGCTGTGGGGGCCCTCAACAGGAGGGAGGGGCCAGAGCACCGAAGAGAGACCCAAGAAAGAGGAGGGTCTGGGCTGCTCTGAGCAAAATCACTGCAGAGCCGGTAAGTATAGACATGTTTGTAATTTTTAAACAAAAAAAAAAACAAGATTATAGTTTAACTTTAAGCATTGACGATAAAAATCTGGAAGCTGATTGGTTTCTTTGCAGAGCTGGCCAAGATTTTGCACACTTCAGTTTTAGTAAATAACCCCCCTAGTGTCTACAGGCTTCTTCAAAGTGCGCCTCCCTAAATATGTGTGTAATTTTTTTTTTTTTTGTTTGTTTTTTGTAAAAGTAGTGTTAAGTACCTACATTTTGAATTGGTATCAGTCTCCTTGGAGTCCCATACAGCAGAGCTAAGACTAGGGTGGGGATACATCATTCAGTTGTGCTACAGTGTAGTGAGCAAGCTGATAGGAAGAGGGGGCTGAATTGGGGCCTGTCAAGCAGATTAAAGGCACCTGGTAATGAAGACCAAATGATCTTAGAAACAGGGTGCTGCTTTTCCTTGCCACCTGTAAGGCCTCATCACACTGGATGTTTTTTGATGTTTTTACAGCAGCCGTTTTTGGCTGTAGACGTTTTTTTCTACAGTCATTAAACTCTCCATCATTTAGCCCAGGTTCACACTGGGCTGCGGGAGTGAAGCAGTGCGAGTTCAGCTGAACTTGCACGATTTCACTCTCGCTGGCAGTCCCGATTTCAGCCGCAAATACAAAGACATCTGACACAGATGTCAATGTAAATCGCGGCCGAAATCGCAAAAAGTAGTACAGAAACTACTTTTTGAAATCGGTTGCTGCGCCGCAGATGCGGCGTTGCACCGATTAGGACGGTGCCATTTCCGGCAATTTGCGGCAAATATCGCCGATTTGACATGCGATTTGTCGCACCAGTGTGAACCAGGGCTTAGGAAGAGCTCTGGCGTGTTTGCATAGTACACGTGCAGAGCCCGCCAGGAAGTCGGCACCGCGCTGCGCTAATCACAGCCAGGGAGACATTGTCCCGATGCTCGGCTGCAGAGATCGGGAAATGTCTCCCTGGCTGTGATTAGTGCAGTGCGGTGCCGACTTCCTGGCGGGCTCTGCACGTGTACTATGCGAACACGCCAGAGCTCATCCTTATCCATCATGTTATCCTATGTGTCCATGCACACATAGGCTGTTATCAGCAGTTTTGGGCAGTGGCGTTTTTAAGCAGTAAAAAAAAAAAATTGTGGGTTTTTTCAGTTGTAAAAACGCTCTAATGCTGATAAACGTTGATAAACGCTCAAAAACGACGCTCACCGGTTTTTGATCCATTAGAAAAATATAATATGAATGTTTTTCTTAAAAAAAAAAAAACCCGCTAAAAAAATGCTGTTGAAAAAAGAAAAAAACTCACAGCAAAGCTACTGACATTTTTAGGCCTCATGCACACTGGACGTTAAAATAACGTTATAATAACGCCAGTAGCTTTGCAGTTTTTCAACTTTTTTTTAACGTTTTTGCAATAGCGTTTGTGTTTTTTTTTTTTGCGTTTTTCCACGTTTGCGTTTTTTAGCATTTTTTTTTTTTTTTAAAGGAAAAATATATATATGTATTTTTTTTTCAATGGTTCAAAAAAGTTTATTGACGTTTTATCAGCGATAGAGCATTTTTACAGCTGAAAAACGTCTCTCAGAACCCACTAGTTTTGGTTTTTTTTTTTTTTACTGCTCAAAAACACCACTGCCTAAAACTGCTGATAACAGCCTATAGGTGCATGGACACGTAGGATAACAGAGTTTAATGACTGTAGAAAAAAACGCCTACAGCCAAAAACAGCAGCTGTAAAAACCAAAAATGTCCAGTGTGCATGAGGCCTTTTAACGTCATTTTAACGTCCAGTGTGCATGAGACCTTAGTGTGACTTAACTACACCAGAGAAAAATCGGATCTCTTCCCCTGCCAGATGGGGGCTGTGTGGTGTGCCAGAGCTGTCTAAACCTAAGAACTGCATGGACAGAAACACAAATTCTTTGGCAGAAAAACCAGCACAATCATAAATATTTCTTTATTGTACTGTCTTTAGCTGCTTGCGTGAGGTTCAGCTTTAACAACCACAAAGCACAGAGTGGAACTAGGTAAATCTATGGGTAGAACAAAACACATATTGAAAGTGAAAATGCTATTAATACCAGTAACCAGGCTGATGTACTGTAACATATATGAACATATTATTCAGTAAAGCAGTATAAAAGAAGTCAGGATATGCGAAGCACAGTAACCCACAACATGTCAAAAAACTAGGGCTGTTACTGATTAAAATTTTTGTGTTCGATTAATCGTTTTTTCTTTTTCGTACATCACGGGACACAGAGCGACATAGTCATTACTAATGGGTTATATAGATACCGTCAGGTGCTGGCACTGGCAACTTCCAAAACCGGAAGTACCCTCCCCTATATAAGCCCCTCCCATCCGGGAGCACCTCAGTTTTTTGCCAGTGTCTAAGGTGTTGGCCAAGAAGAAACATGTGTTTTTCACTGAGCTTGCGTACAGGTTCTTTTGGGCCTCAGTAAGCTATTCCGGATCCGACCAAAAAAGCTTCATAGCTAAACGGTCGGTACCCGGGCCTTGCAGAGAAGAGCAAGGTTTTGCCTGTAATGCTTCTCTTAGGAGAGCTGGACCCTGGGATCCAGAGCTCTGGTCATACCCACGACCAAGATGTTTTCTGTGCAGCGTGCTATACAGGTCCAGGGGAGTGGAATCCTTGGGAACCCGGTCCCTGAAGGTTTGATTACAATGCCTGCCGTGATAGGTGAAGTTTGGGCTTTTGTGGACCAAACAAAGTCCTGCGGCGGGGAACAGGTAAGTGGGGGCCCCCAGGAACTTGGTTCTATTGGGGGACCCCCAAGCCTAATTTTGTCTTTCTGTCTGTTACCTAATGGTATTCCCGCAAAATTCTGTGCATGCCTGTAACTACTAAAAAAATTTAATAATTTTTAAAGGTGGTCAAGAAAAAAAAAAAAAAAAAATTTTTTTTTTATATATATTTAATATATTAGACTGCGGTACCTGTGTTTGTCCACTAGAGGCCGCTGTGGAATGTTTTCTTGTCATGTGGACTAGCTTCTTCTCAGCAGAGCAAAGTCCAGGCAGATGGTGAGTTCTCTTATAGGAAACTGCTTCCTCTGCCATGTTGCAGTGCTCGTCCATCCCCCGGCCTGCGGCAAAGAGGGGCCCTGGCTCCTGTCCCTTGTTACCATATTTGAAATTAGCGCCGAAGGCGCACGTGCCCGCGCGCGTGCGCGTGCACGCGCCTCTATATATAGAGGTGAGCCGGGAAAGGGGGCGGAGCCTGGGGGATGACGCTCTGTGCGCGCCGCAGCGCTTCTGCGCATGTGCGGGCGTCCCAGCAGTTTTAAAAAAACCACAATATTGTAGTGAGCTGGCTATGAAGTACAGAGACAGAGCTGGCAACATTTAAAGGCATACAGCAAGCGGTTGATACAGGCATCCCCTAGAAAGGCACATTAGTAGACACCAACTGTGATATAGCAGCAATTGTGCTAGACTATTCTCAGTAAAAGTGGTGTATTACGGCTGGAATACCTCAGCTTTAGGCTTAGGAATATGCCGTCCAGAAGCTCCGGAACTGAATCTTCCAGGAAGCGAAGGGGGTCTCATCGGGCTCTGAGGATCTTGGGCATACTTCTGCTGCACCAGTCTCCCCTGAAGTTCAGAGGTAAGTGACCGTAGAGACCCCGCAGGGGTACTTGGTACTGTGGCTGTCCTCAGTCACCTGCTCCTGTGTATGTAACAGAGGAGGTTTTTTCCTCAGCTCTGGGAGGATTAGAGAGAGATTGTCAACATTTATCGCTGCCTCCCTGTCAGGGAAAGCACGCCCGATCTCCGTCTCCTCCTTCAGAGTGCCTGTTAGCAGAGCAACAGTCCCATACAGGGATCGACCTGCCTGAAGGGGATCAGGATGAGGTTGATTCTGTTATAGAGGAATCAACAGTGGGGGAACCTTTTCTCAGCATCTCAAGCTGAAAGATTATGGGTTCAGTCTCTGACTAACATGGTCCGATCAGCATTTAAAAATGCACCTTGCGGAACCATCAACCACTACTGTATCCTCGTTGGGGTCGCTAGAAGCCCCCAGACTGTTTTTTCTTTTCCACTTCACCCTTTACTGAAAGGGCTCATTTACCAGGATTGGGAACGTCCTGAGAAAATATTTATTCCCCCAAGAGATTTCCGGTGGTCTATCCCATGGAGGATAAGTTCATCAAAAAAAAAAAAAAAAAAAATGGAAGGTCCCTACAGTGGACGCAGCCATCTCTTGTATGTATAAATCACTGACATGTCCAGTGGATAATGTCCAAATGTTCAAGAACCCAATAAAAGATTGGAGTCCTTATGAAAATCTGCTTGGTGATACAACCAGCAGTAGCAGCTATTGGGGTCTGCTAAGCAGTGAAGGATCAGTTGAAACAGGTCTTGAGGGACTTGACAGATCAGCAGGCTTTGCCCTAGCTGATCTACCTAGAGCCTTAGGCTTTGCGGTTGACGCCATAGAGGATTCAGTCCATCAGGCCTCCCGCCTTACGCTGTCTATAGTACATACGCGTAGGCTCCTATGGCTCAAAAACTGGTCTGCTGAAGCTCCCTGTAAAGAATGGCTGGTTAGCGTCCCATTTCATGGTGAACGCTTATTCAGGGAAAACCTGGACAAATATATCCAGAAAATTTCCAGCGGTAAAAATACGCTCTTGCCGGTTAAAAGCAGAGTTAGAGGTCCCTCTTTAAGAGGCCTGCTTCTCCAGTCCCTGGGGCATCGGCTGTGTAACAGTTCCGACGGCCTCCTCGGTCAAATCCCGGGGGTAAAAAACAGGGACAGTAGCAGGGTAATGAGAAACCCTGGGTCAGGGGAGGTACAAAACCTCCCCCAAAGTTAAATTCATTGAAGCCCCCACTCAGTCGGGTGGGGGGAGGACTCCAGTTGTTCGCAAGAGACCTGGCGGGACACGATCAAGACAGATAGGTGCTCTCCGCAGTAGGTTTGGGATACAGTTTGGAGTTAAAAGACTCTCCTCCTTCCCATTTTTGAGGCCAAACGTGCCAAGGGATCCCCGGAAGAGAGAGTCCCTCCTGTTGGCACTAGAACAACTATTGCTCCAAGGAGTAATTATGGAGGTCCCCTGGAAGAATGAGGGTTCGGGTTTTACTCAAACCTCTTTACAGTCCCGAAGCAAACGCGGACGGGAGGCCCATATTAATTCTAAAAGGGCTATACAAATTCCTGTATATCAGGTCTTTCCGATGGAGTCGATCCGATCGGTGGCCACTGCCCTACAAGGGGAGGGTTGGTTAGCCACGATCGACATCAAAGATGCTTATTTGCACATTCCCATCTTTCCAGTCCACCAAAAATTTCTACGCTTTGCAGTAGAAGGGCGCCATTTTCAGTTCAGAGCCTTACCCTTCGGTTTGGCCACAGCACCACGAGTGTTTACAAAAATTCTGGCCCTTTATTGGCCAATCTAAGAACACAAGGTGTAATGATAATGGCATATCTGGATGACTTGTTGCTGATAGACCACTCAGTGAAAAAACTAGGCGTGGTCGTTCACAAGACGATCAAGTATCTGGAATCTCACGGTTGGATTATCAACCGAGTCAAGTCAGCCCTAAAAACCAGTCAAAAGTCTGGAATACTTGGGGCTAAGGTTGGATTCAGGCCAGAGAAAAATATTCTTGCCTCGAGGAAAGGTGTTGTCTTTGAAAGATTTGATCCACTTAGTGGGTACAAAAAAGACAGCCGTCCATACGCCTGTATATGAGGCTGCTGGGAAAAATGGTGGCATCATTCGAAGCAGTACCCTACGGTCAATTCCATTCAAGGAATTTGCAAGGGGCCATACTGTCAGCCTGGAACAAAAAAATTCAGGCCTAGACTTACAATGTCCTTGTCCCCTTCCGTTCGCAAGAGCCTCCGTTGGTGGTTGGTTTCCCAGAATCTGGAAAAAAGGAAATCCTTCAGTCCGATTTCTTGGAAGGTGGTCACTACAGATGCCAGCCTTATAGGCTGGGGAGCAGTACTGGAGCAATAGTCTCTCCAGGGCAGATGGTCGGATGCAGAAAAGGCCCTGCCCATCAATCTCTTAGAGATACGAGCAGCCCGGTATGCCCTAGTAGCATGGACATCCAAACTCCAAGGGTCCCTTGTCAGAATTCAATCAGACAATGCCACAGCAGTGGCATATATCAATCATCAGGGGGGCACCAGGAGTCGTGCAGCCCAGAGGGAAGTAAATTACATCCTGAAATGGGCAGAAAAAATATGTCCCAGCCATATCTGCGGTATTCATTCCAGGAGTGGAGAATTGGAAGGCGGACTTTCTAAGTCGCCAGCAATTAGGCCCAGAGGAAGGGTCCCTTCACCCCGAGGTTTTCTGGACAATATGTCAGCGGTGGGGAACATCGGATGTAGATCTTCTAGCATCCAGATTCAACGCAAAGGGGGACAGGTTTGTCTCTCGGACAAGGGATCCCCTAGCTTGCGGCTCGGATGCCCTAGTGTTCCCTTGGGATCAGTTCAAGCTGATATATGCATTCACACCGCCACAATGGTTACCTCGATTACTCCGCAGAATCAGGGTAGAAAAGAAACCAGTGATTCTGGTGGCTCCAGCGTGGCCCCGAAGAGCGTGGTACGTGGAGATTGTAAAATGTCAGTGGGGAGTCCTTGGACTTTCCCACATCGTCCGGACCTGCTTTCGCAAGGACCGATATACCACCCTTCCTTACCAGCCCTAGGTTTGACGGCCTGGCTATTGAAGCCCACATTCTAAAAAAGAGAGGGCTCTCTAATTCTGTGGTATCTACCATGATCAATGGCAGGAAGCCGGTATCCAGGCAGATCTACTATAGAATCTGGAAGGCGTACATCGCCTGGTGTGAAGCCAAGAAATGGCATCCACGTAAGTACGTAATAGGTAGGAGTCTGGACTCCCTACAATGGGCTGTAGATAGGAAGCTTGCCTTGAGTACTATCAAGGGTCAGATTTCGGCCTTGTCAATATTTTTTCAAAGGCCCTTGGCTTCGCATTCACTAGTCAAAGCCTTTATACAAGGAGTGATGCGTATTAGTCCTCCGGTTAATATTCCCATATGTCCATGGGATCTAAACTTGGTTCTGTCGGTTCTACAGAAACAACCATTTGAACCATTACAGCATATTTCCTTGGTGCTTCTCACCAGGAAATTGATTTTTCTAGTAGCCATTTGTTCGGCTAAAAGAGTATCGGAATTAGCAGCTATGTCCTGTAAGGAGCCATATCTGGTTATCCATAAGGACAGAGTAGTGTTACGTCCTCATCCAGCCTTTCTTCCTAAGGTGGTATCGAGTTTTCATTTGAACCAAGATGTGGTTCTTCCTTCTTTTTTCCCCAAGCCTACTTCGGTAGAGGAAAAGTTATTGCATTCTTTGGATGTAGTAAGAGCAGTTAAAGCTTATCTAAAAGCCACTGCTCAGATTCGCAGAACGGATACTTTGTTTATTCTGCCGGAAGGCCCCAGAAAGGGTCAGGCAGCGTCAAAATCTACTTTAGCCAAGTGGATTCGACAGGTCATAATACAAGCCTATAGCTTGAGAAGTAGACCGCCTCCGTTCAAAGTTAGGGCGCACTCCACGAGAGCAGTTGGAACTTCATGGGCAGTGCATCACCAGGCCTCCCTGGCTCAAATCTGTAAGGCCGCAACATGGTCTTCGGTACACACGTTTACTAGGTTCTACCAGGTGGACGTTAGAAGTCAGGAGGATGTCGCCTTTGGGCGCAGTGTGTTGCAGGCCGCAAAAGATCCTCATGTCTGATAGCGCTCAGCTTATATATGGTGTATCCCCCCCCTCATTTGGCATTGCTTTAGGACATCCCATTAGTAATGACTATGTCGCTCTGTGTCCCGTGATGTACGAAAAAGAAAATAGGATTTTTATAACAGCTTACCTGTAAAATCCTTTTCTTGGAGTACATCACGGGACACAGAGCTCCCACCCCTCTTTGGGGACACTTATTGCTTTGCTACAAAACTGAGGTGCTCCCGGATGGGAGGGGCTTATATAGGGGAGGGTACTTCCGGTTTTGGAAGTTGCCAGTGCCAGCACCTGACGGTATCTATATAACCCATTAGTAATGACTATGTCGCTCTGTGTCCCGTGATGTACTCCAAGAAAAGGATTTTACAGGTAAGCTGTTATAAAAATCCTATTTTTTTAAAATCGATTAATCTACTAATTTCGATTAATTACAACGCACATACAGATCCAACTACTTTTAGCTGATCTCCTTGCATTGCAACTCTGCATTAGTCACTGTAATATCCACAGAGATCTCCCCCACTGTAATATCCACAGAGATCTCCCCCACTGTAATATCCACAGAGATCTCCCCCACTGTAATATCCACAGACATCTCCCCCACTGTAATATCCACAGACATCTCCCCCACTGTAATATCCACAGACATCTCCCCCACTGTAATATCCACAGACATCTCCCCCACTGTAATATCCACAGACATCTCCCCCACTGTAATATCCACAGACATCTCCCCCACTGTAATATCCACAGACCTCTCCCTCACCTCACTGTAATATCCACAGAGATCTCCCCCACTGTAATATACACAGACTTCTCCCCCACTGTAATATCCACAGACATCTCCCCCACTGTAATATCCACAGACATCTCCCCCACTGTAATATCCACAGACATCTCCCCCACTGTAATATCCACAGACATCTCCCCCACTGTAATATCCACAGACATCTCCCCCACTGTAATATCCACAGACATCTCCCCCACTGTAATATCCACAGACATCTCCCCCACTGTAATATCCACAGACCTCTCCCCCACTGTAATATCCACAGACCTCTCCCCCACTGTAATATCCCCAGACTTCTCCCCCACTGTAATATCCCCAGACTTCTCCCCCACTGTAATATCCCCAGACTTGTCCCCCACTGTAATATCCCCAGACTTGTCCCCCACTGTAATATCCCCAGACTTGTCCCCCACTGTAATATCCCCAGACTTCTCCCCCACTGTAATATCCCCAGACTTCTCCCCCACTGTAATATCCCCAGACTTCTCCCCCACTGTAATATCCCCAGACTTCTCCCCCACTGTAATATCCACAGACTTCTCCCCCACTGTAATATCCACAGACTTCTCCCCCACTGTAATATCCACAGACCTCTCCCTCACCTCACTGTAATATCCACAGACTTCCCCCCCCCCACTGTAATATCCACAGACTTCTCCCCCACTGTAATATCCACAGACATCTCCCCCACTGTAATATCCACAGACATCTCCCCCACTGTAATATCCACAGACATCTCCCCCACTGTAATATCCACAGACATCTCCCCCACTGTAATATCCACAGACATCTCCCCCACTGTAATATCCACAGACCTCTCCTCACTGTAATATGGTCCACATCTCTCCCACTGTATAGGAAGATTAGTGCTTGCTTAGTCTTACCAGAGAAACCGGTGCTTTGCCGAATAAGTTCCGCCCGGCGGATAAGGACCCCTTTGTACTGCGCAGGCGCGACGAGCAGTTGAGGCCGGGTGATGATGTCAGCACGCCGCTCTAGGCTCACCTAGGCCACCGCCGGGTGGACCAAGATGGCCGCCGCTCTGGGAGTTAGGCCGAAGCCGCGGTCTTTCTTATGGCCGAGGCAGCAGCGGAGCTCCGCGGATCCCGTGGTGTGCCGATCCGCATACCGATCAAAAGAATTTTGATCGATCAAAAAAATTAACGATTAATCGAGGAATTAATCGTTCATTTCCGCAGCCCTACAAAAAACATCTATTAAACCAAAGCTCTGGCCCTATTGGTGAGATTTTCCTCAAATTCTCCATGTGGAGCCTTTGTCACACTAATGCAAATCTAAAAACATCAAAGAAGAAAGTGAGACGATCTGCCCAGTCAGAATCTCCAAAATTATAAAAATAAATAAATCAAAAGTTGCAAGCTGAATGTCGTTAAATTGATTCTACTTAACTTTCCAAATAAGCATGTATATCAAATGATGCAGCGCAGCTTTTCTGTTTCAATCGTTTTTATTAAATTTTTCAAGTAAAAAGCGAAATATAACAGCAAAGCAATCTCGTAAATGGCACAGCACACACAGTGTAATAGGTACACATATAAACCATAATGCCAGAACTGGACTGTTCAGTGAACTCCGAATTCAGAAGAGGGTATAATATGTAAAAAATAAAGTGATCAAGTCCATTAGCATGGAACAAAATGGTACAATCCTTGTAGAGGAACATCAGATTATTAATAACCATAAAAAGATAAAGTATAGGAAATCAGACAATGGGGTCAGGCCGGCTTACACCAGATCATTTATGCCATAGGCCCGCATGGGAGGACTATATTACAGATCTGATCACAAGGATAGTTGGGGCCTAAAGGGCTTATAGCACCAACATTACACAGATAAACTTTTACATAAATATACAATATCCTTCATGTGACATATAAAAGTCTAAAGGGTGATTTCAGCCATCAATGTGAAAAATGTGAACATGATCTTTTCCAAATCGAGCCTCTATCATGGCGTGCGCTCACCTCCATTTTTGACCTCCAAAGTATAATGAGGTCAATATGTGCTTCCTGGTACAATAGTTTGATTTGGAGAAGAACATTTTCAAATTTTTCACATCGATATATATATACACACACTGTGGGTACGGAAAGTATTCAGACCCCCTTACATTTTTCACTCTTTGCTATATTGCAGCCATTTGCTAAAATCATTTAAGTTCTTTTTTTTCCCCTCATTAATGTACACACAGCACCTCATATTGACAGAAAAACACAGAATTGTTGACATTTTTGCAGATTTATTAAAAAAGAAAAACTGAAATATCACATGTGTGAAAACTAGGGCTGTTACTGATTAAAAATTTTGTGTTCGATTAATCGTTTTTTTTAAATCGATTAATCGACTAATTTTGATTAATTATAACGCACAAACAGATCCAACTACTTTTAGCTGATCTCCTTGCAGGCTGATTCCCAGTGCAGCTACCAACCACTGGAAAAATGGATAGCAGGATACAAAAAACACACAAAGGCACCGCTCGATGGGAATAGCATTAAAACTTTTATAGTCTTCAAGTAGGTAACAAAATAAATATTGCACTGAAGATAAAATGTAAAAAAAAATCTAAAAAAGCGAGGAATACCTAACGGTAGCAAAAGCAGTCATAAAAACATGTAGCCAAGTAAGACACTGGTACAAAAATGTGTACAACGATACCACTGCTGAATCCAGATCAGGAGGAGTTAACATCAGTCCGTCGGCATGTAGATGTCCCATGAAGGGAACTATCACAACTCCCAGTGGATGGCTGTAGAATCCCAGGTTGATAGAGGTAAGTGTAACAGCCCTTGCGTGTGGCAGATAGTAAGGTCCCGCCAGCATGCAGATATGAAGGCACAGCAAAGGAGCCCTTCAGATGGACATGGCAAGCCCCGCCAGTGTCCGTGACGTCACCGGATCTCCGACGGAACTCCCTGAAGACCCGGAAGCCGGCGGAGAGGTGAGTACCGATCAAAAGAATTTTGATCGATCAAAAACATTAATCGATTAATCAAGGAATTAATAGTTAATTTCCACAGCCCTAGTGAAAACCAATGTTTTCCTATGGGAGTCATGTTAACTGGTCCGACACAAGTCGGTCCAACTTTGAAAATGCTCCCTGCACTACTTTGGTCCGACTTTGATCCTACTTCAGCCCATTGAATATCATTGAAGTCGGATCAAAGTCGGATTGCCGTCTTGCCTGATCCGACTTTGGCGTGCGACTTGTGCTCTGATGATCTTGAAGGGGAACTCCACGATACATTTAAAAAAAAAAAACCTGCATGGGTTCCCTCTCCAAGAGCATACCAGGTACTTCGGTCTGGTATTGATTTTAAGGGGAACCCCTATGCCGAAAATGGCTTGAGGGTCCCCCCAAAATCCATACCAGACCCTTATTCCGAGCACGCAGCCCGGCAGGTCAGTAAAGGGGGTGGGGACGAGCGAGCACCCCCCTCCCTCCTGAACTGTACCAGGCGGCATGCACCTCAACATGGGGTGGTCGGTGCTTTGGGGCAAGGGGGCCCTGCGCCCCCCCACCCCAAAGAACCTTGTCCCCATGTTGATGAGGACAAGGGCCTCTTCTAGACAATCCAGGCCTTTGGTTGTCAGGGTCTGCGGGCGGGGGGCTTAATGGAATCTGGGAGCTCCCTTTAATAAAAGGGCCCCCAGATCCCAGCCCTCCACCCTTTTATGAATGAGTATGGGGTACATTGTACCCCTACCCATTCACCTGGAAAAAAAAGTGTCATAAAATAAAACACACTACACAGGTTTTTAAAGTAATTTATTAGGCAGCTCCGGTGGTCTCTTCCGACTTCTTCTGCCTCCTCCGCTGATGTCTCCTCCCCTCTCCGGCTCTTCTCCGCTTCTTCTCCCTCTGTCCGTTGTCTTCTGCAGGCTTTCCTCCAATATCTTCTGCTCTTTTGCCCGCTCTTTTGCTAGCTCTTGCTAGCTCTTGCCCTGTCTTCTCCATTGTCTTCTTCCCTCTTCTCTTCTTCCGATGTTGACACAACGCTCTCTCCCGCTCTAATGGCCGGTGCGTGGTGTGCCACTACTTATGAAGGCATGGGGCGGGGTTACCGCGTGACGTCATCCGGAGGCCCGCGCCTTATGACATCACCACCGTTATGCCCCTGGTGGTGACGTTATACGGGGCGGGCATCCGGATGACATCAGCCCTGCCCCAAAGCACCCACCCCCCATGTTGAGGGCATGGGGCCTGGTACGGTTCAGGAGGCGGGCGCTCGCTCGTCCCCACCCCCTTTCCTGACCGGCCGTGCTGTGTACTCAGATAAGGGTCTGGTATGGACTTTGGGGGGGCCCCCCACGCCGTTATTTCGACGTAGGGAATTCCCCTTAAAATCCATACCAGACAGAAAGGCCTGGTATGCTCTTAGAGGGGGAACCCATGCAGTTTTTTTTTTTTTATTTGGTGTGGAGTTCCCCCTCAAGATCATCAGAGCACAAGTCGCATTCCAAAGTCGGATCAGGCAAGATGGCGATCCGACTTTGATCCGACTTCAATGATATTCAATGGGCTGAAGTAGGATCAAAGTCGGACCAAAGTAGTGCAGGGAGTATTTTCAATGTCGGACCAGTTAAGACGGCTCCCATAGGGAAACATTGATTTTCACACATCATGCGACATGAGCTCCCAATGTCGGAGCGTTTGTCGTACCAGTATGAACCCGGTCTGAAGCTCTACTTTTAAGCTTATTTGTGTTATTTATTTATTACGGGTACGTTGTCAAGTTATACAGCACTTTACATATTATATATTGTACATTAACATCAGTCCCTGCACTCAAGGACCTTACAATCTAAGGTCCCTAACTCACATTCACACATACACATACTAGGGCCAATTTACACAGGAGCCAATTAACATACCTCTGTGTCTTTGGAGTTTATGTAGCATTGGGTATGCATTTTTTACTTGATAACTCCAAATCTGCTTCTTTATATAGGGCTAATTTCTGTATTTTAGAATTGTATCTGTTAATTGTCCCACCACAATTCTGCAAGCTGTGTTAATGTGTTTGGTTCTCCATGTGCTTGGGACTACACGTCAGCCAACATAGGAAACACTGACATGCCAAACAGCTGTACAGTCCTCTGCCTGGCCTCCACCTGCTGTCTGACACAGATGCTCTCCTATTTACTTGAGGCTTGGGTAATGTCTTCAAGACCGACTGTATCCACACAGCAATAAATTGCTTGTTGACTTGTTGGTAAGTGTATTTATCTGGCCGGGGATTTTTCTTGCTGGATTTGGAAACATTTTTGAGATGTTCGCTTGCACCTCCAGGCCAGAAAGTTCTGATCTTGACATCTGTAATCTAGAACAATGTGTACAACTAACTGAAAACATTATACAGTAAATCTTGGGGCTAAGTAAACCAGTACAGAAATGTCTGTGGAGAGAAAACTGGAGAGAGACGGAGTATAGAAACAAGGTGAAAAGATTTCTTGTTCTTCAGCTCCCACCCGTTTTACAGTAGCTTCTCAGAACACTAAAATTAAAAAACAACATAGAGGATGATTTTCAAAATTGCACTTGTGGATAAGGCTGTCCGATGGACTACCACCACGCAATTGTCCTGTGAAATGATTTTGACATGCAGGATTTTTTGTTTATGCCCTAAGAAATGCACCTTTTGACATTTGTCTTGACTTTGAGGAATACAGTAAAACCTTGGATTGTGAGCATAATACGTTCCAGAAACATGCTTGTAATCCAAAGCACGTGTATATCAAAGCGAATTTCCCCATAAGAAATAATGGAAACTCAGATGATTCGTTCTACAACCATTTTTCTTTATCGTACACCACGGGACACAGAGCCAGTCATTACATAATGGGTTAAGGGTCACCAGCGGTGATTGGACACTGGCACAACCAATGGAAGACAGTTCCCCTCCATATAACCCCTCCCATCAGGGAAGTACCTCAGTTTTTTCGCCAGTGTCGAAAGGTGTTGGACGCGTTAGGAGGTGCTAAAGGAAAGCTCTACCAAAGAGACCCTCTGGGGGTAAAAGAGCTATGCTTTCGGATCCATCCAAGACGCCTACAAATGAGCTGAATCTGGATGGGATCCGGGCCTCATCCATGAGGCGTCGCCTGTAATGTCTCTCTTCGGAGGACTGGGCTCTAAGATCCAGCACTTTCGCTATTTCGCTATAAAGTCCTGGTAAGAGTCTTGTACAAGGCCCAGGGGAGAGGTATCCTTTAAATAGGAACCCATATCCCTGAAGGTTGGCACACATAGCCCACCGTGAAGGGTGAAGTTTGGTATCTGTCTGAAAACTTTCAGCAGAAAAACCTGCGGCGTGGATAAGGTGAGATTAGAAGGTCCATAACTAGGTTGGGACCTTTTTCAAAAAAGTGGATGTCTTCTTTTTTTCCACCACTGGGGGGAGTAAAGAGCTGAATATACTCGCCTCACTCTGTTCAGTGTCGGCTTCGGCGAAGTACACTGCTCGTCACCTCCGCTGCTGAGCTTGCTTGAGCTCCCCGCTCCTCCTTCCGGTGGCCGATACAGACACCTGCAGATGCAGGTAAGTGGGGACAGGGGCTGATGAGAGTCCTCTCTCACTATGGCCACCACCATAGCGCTAAAGGCCGCGCGCGCGCGCGAGCACGCTTTATCGGAGGGGGGGGGCCGAAGGCGTGCGCGGGCACGTGGCGCGCGCAGGCACAGAAACGGCGCCAAATTTAAAAGACTGTCAGTGTAAAAAGCACTGCAGCAGCAAGCAAGCTTGTTAGTTCTCTTGTTCCTGGCAGAGAAACACAGCAGCTATACAGGGACGTAAGACTCCATGTGGTTGGATTGGGTACTTCCTAGAAGACATCCATGTTATGCATAGTTATGTGTTAAAAGTTGCATACTTAATGTATTTGCTAAACTGAACACGGTAGTATATGCATTTAGGTACCTTGTATTTTGTCTAAACAGTAAGTCTTCCAGGGGAAGTAATGCGGACAAAAAGAGATAAAAGAGCACCGCCGCCTGAGACAGGGGGCTCTAGCTGTGCTGACTCGGTACCTTCCTCTCCTGTGTTGCCAAAAGCACCTGTACAGGATGAGCCATTACCTCTGTCAGGTATGGCGGCTTCCCCAGTGAAGCCTGGGCCTGCATATGTCACTGAGGACACTTTATCAGCTGCCCTAAATAATCTGGAGGAGAAAATTGCTACTTTAATCGCTAAATCCTCTAAAAAGGACAATAAGCGAAGCAGATCTCCTCCAGTATTGGACCTCCCTTCAGAAGTACCTGAGGAGGAGGAGGATGAGGAGGAGGCTACATCAGCAGAGGATGAGGAGTCAGACGGATCAGGGATATCGGATGAGCCTTTTTCGGTATCCCAGATTTTAAAGTCACAGGTGCAATGCTATGCAGGAGCCGTGCGAGCTGCATTTAGGTTACCCTCTTTGGAGGTAACAGAATCACCTGTCTCCTCCCTAGGATCATTAAGATCCCTGCAAGGTGCATGCTCCTTCCCGGTTCATCCGTTACTAGAGGATCTATTGTACGCAGACTGGCAACATCCAGATAAGCGTTTTTCACCTCCAAAAAAGTTTAACATTCTTTATCCTATGGAGGAAATTTTTTTAAAGAAATGGAGCCTGCCTACGGTAGATGCGGCTATTTCTTGTGTAAATAAAAACCTGACATGTCCAGTGGATAATGTACAAGTGTTTAAAGATCCTTCTGAGAAGAAGTTGGAATCCTTACTGAAATCCTCCTTCCTTTTGGCCGGCTCAATTATCCAACCTGCAGTAGCAGCAGTCGGTATGTGTCAGGTCGTCAGCCAACAGGTAAAGCAGGGGCTGAAGGAGCTGCCTTCAGAGCAGGCTAAAAATTGGGAGAATTTGCCTAAAGCCTTATGCTTCACAGCGGATGCCATGAGAGATTCTATCATACAGGCATCACGCCTTACACTCCAGCTGGTACAGATGCGCAGAGTACTTTGGCTTAAGCATTGGTCAGCGGAAGCCCCATGCAAAAAGTTGTTGGCAAGTTTCCCGTTCCATGGCGAACGCCTTTTTGGGGAAGATTTAGAAAGATATATCCAAAAGATATCAAGTGGTAAAACGACACTTTTACCTGAGAGAAAGAAAAACAAGAGACCTTGTTTTAAACACACTCTCTCCCCAGCTCCCGGGAAATCTGACTCCAGCCAGTGGCGACGGCCTTTTCAGCCGCCCAAAAAAGCCAAAGAACAGGCTCAGAAGAACAAGAAGCCGTGGGGTTCAAGAGCTAATAAGCAAGCCCCCAAAACCTCTCATTGAAGGGGCGCCCCCGCTCGGCCGAGTGGGGGGAAGGCTTCGTCAGTTCTCAGCGACTTGGCGGACAGAAACCCAGGACAAATGGGTGGTATCCACAATATCCTCAGGGTACAGACTGGAATTTCGAGAGATCCCATCTTCTCAATTCCGAAGTTCAAGACTCTCCAAGGATCCACAAAAAAGAGGATCCTTCTTCAAAGGTTTGAATCACTTAATAGCTCAAGGTGTGGTTACAGAGGTACCCCAAAAGGAGCAAGGTTCAGGTTTTTACTCAAACCTCTTTGTGATTCCAAAACCGAACGGAGAAGTCAGACCCATCCTGGATCTAAAAAATCTAAACCAGTTTCTGAACGTTCGCCATTTTCGAATGGAAACGATTCGATCCGTGGTCGCTACTTTAAAAGGCGGAGAATTCATTGCGTCCATAGATATCAAAGACGCATATCTACACATACCAATCCTCCCCGCTCACCAAAGATTCCTAAGGTTTGCGGTAGAAGATCGCCACTTTCAATTTGTGGCCCTGCCATTTGGTGTAGCCACCGCGCCCAGAGTATTCACAAAGGTGCTAGCTCCTCTGTTAGCAAACCTAAGAACACGGGGCATTGCGGTAACAGCCTATCTAGACGATCTACTATTAATAGATCAGTCAAAGGAGGGATTGGATCACGCTGTAGACACTACAGTAGGATACCTGGAGCATTTAGGATGGATTATAAACTTACAAAAATCCTCTCTCCAGGCCCAAAGAAGGATAGTGTACCTGGGCATGATCATAGATACAGCCCAAAACAGGGTATACCTGCCAGAGCCAAAGATACAGTCTCTGAAAGACCTGATCCACAAGGTCAAAGCAAACAAGAGGCCGTCTATTCGCCTTTGCATGAGACTATTGGGAAAGATGGTAGCCTCTTTCGAGGCGGTCCCTTACGCCCAGTTTCATTCGAGACTACTTCAAGGCAATATTTTAGCCTCCTGGAACAGAAAGAGCCAAGCTCTGGATATACCCATGCGCCTGTCCTCACAAGTACGCCACAGCTTCAATTGGTGGCTAGAAGCCAGGAATTTACGGAAGGGAAAGTCCTTCCTCCCAGTGGCCTGGAAGGTGGTATCTACGGATGCCAGCCTATCGGGCTGGGGTGCAGTATTCGAGGAGGCTTCTACCCAGGGAACCTGGGCCAAGACTCAGGGGATCCTGCCCATCAATGTGCTAGAGATCCGGGCGGTATATCTAGCCCTCAAAACCTGGACATACAGGTTACAGGGCTACCCAGTTCGGGTTCAATCCGACAATGCTACGGCAGTAGCTTACATCAATCACCAAGGAGGCACCCACAGTCGGGCAGCCCAAAGAGAGGTGAACCGGATCTTGGCATGGGCAGAAGAGCATGTACCTTGCATCTCTGCAATCTTCATTCCAGGGATAGAAAACTGGCAAGCAGACTACCTGAGTCGTCAGCAGCTGCTACCAGGAGAGTGGTCTCTTCACCCAGAGATCTTTCAGGCCATATGTCTGAGATGGGGAAACCCAGATGTAGACCTGCTAGCTTCCAGGTTCAACAAGAAATTGGACAACTTTGTGTCCAGAACGAGAGATCCTCTAGCCTACGGGACAGACGCTCTAATAACTCCATGGAATCAGTTCTCACTGATCTATGCATTCCCTCCGATCCCTCTTCTACAAAGACTGCTTCGCAGGATCAAGGAGGAGGGAATACCAGTAATCCTAGTGGCCCCAAACTGGCCCAGGAGGCCTTGGTATGCCGAGATCGTAAAAATAGCGATAGGAAGGCCCTGGAAGCTTCCACTTCGACACGACCTGTTGTCACAGGGTCCAGTATTCCACCCTTCCTTACAAAGGCTAAATTTGACGGCCTGGCTGCTGAGACCCACATTTTGAAAAAGAGAGGGGTCTCTGGCCTGGCTCTTTCTACGCTCATTAATGCTAGAAAGCCAGCCTCCAGACTCATCTATCATAGAGTCTGGAAAGCATACGTTTCCTGGTGTGAATCCAGAAGTTGGAATCCTCTGAAATATGAAATAAGTAGGATTCTTGCTTTTTGCCAGTTAGGAGTGGATATGAAATTAGCCCTTAGCACCATCAAAGGGCAAATATCGGCTCTATCAGTCTTCTTTCAGAGACCATTGGCATCTCACTCCCTAGTTCGGACATTCATTCAGGGGGTACTGAGGATAAATCCTCCAGTCAGGTCTCCCTTGTGTCCATGGGATTTGAATTTGGTATTGTCAGTGTTGCAAAAGCAACCTTTTGAACCTATTCGCCATATTCCTTTAATTATATTAAGTAGGAAATTGGCCTTTCTGATTGCTATAGCTTCTGCTAGGAGAGTATCAGAGCTAGCAGCTCTTTCTTGTAAAGAGCCTTATCTAATTTGTCACAAGGACAAGATCGTACTACGACCCCATCCGGCTTTTCTGCCTAAGGTGGTGTCGGCTTTTCACTTGAATCAAGACATTGTTCTGCCTTCCTTTTTTCCAAACCCGCGGACGGCGGGGGAAAAATTATTACACTCTCTAGATCTAGTGAGAGCGGTAAGGGTGTATCTGCAAGCAACCGCTCAGATACGTAAAACAGATGTTTTGTTTATTTTACCAGATGGGCCCAAGAAGGGCCAAGCGGTATCAAAATCCACCATTTCCAGGTGGATTAGACAAGTAATTGTTCAAGCTTATGGTTTAAAGAACAGGACTCCTCCTTTTCCTGTTAAGGCGCACTCTACCAGGGCGATAAGTGCTTCATGGGCAGTGCACCACCAGGCTTCGATGGCTCAGATCTGTAAGGCTGCAACTTGGTCCTCAGTCCATACATTTTCCAAATTCTATCAAATAGATGTGAAAGGACATGAGGATTCCGCCTTCGGGCGAAGTGTGCTGCAGGCAGCAGTATAGGGCTTCTGGTCCGCAAGCGGTCGGTTTGATCTGTGTCTCCCCCCCCTTCATATGAGCATTGCTCTGCGACGTCCCATTATGTAATGACTGGCTCTGTGTCCCGTGGTGTACGATAAAGAAAATAGGATTTTTATAACAGCTTACCTGTAAAATCCTTTTCTTGGAGTACACCACGGGACACAGAGGTCCCACCCTTCTTATGGGAACCTTACTGCTTTGCTACAAAACTGAGGTACTTCCCTGATGGGAGGGGTTATATGGAGGGGAACTGTCTTCCATTGGTTGTGCCAGTGTCCAATCACCGCTGGTGACCCTTAACCCATTATGTAATGACTGGCTCTGTGTCCCGTGGTGTACTCCAAGAAAAGGATTTTACAGGTAAGCTGTTATAAAAATCCTATTATTCATAGGTGCTTCAGTTTATAGTCCATATAAAAAGATTATAGCAATGTGATAGGTTGTGTAACCATAGAATGTCCATCCACAAGGGGATTAGAAGCAAAATCCAGCAGGAGCTACAGAGTATAAAGGATAAGTGTAGCAATATGTTGCTAAATGTTGTACCTTCATTAAATGTAATCATATTGCTACACTTAGAAGCGCCTCTCTTCTCTTTTATACTCAGTTGTGACATGACGCTACTTGTATATCAAGACATCGCTTGTATATCAAGTCTTGCAAAACGCTCTCAAACCAAGGTTTTACTGTATTAGTGATTGTCCAGGAAAATCATGGATTTGCAGTCATTTCATGATCGGACTATAATTTTATAATTTTTTCAAATTGGCCTCCTAATATTTCCCTTGAAGTGGACCTTTCCCCTTAAACACCCATCTCTCCTAGATGCCTTTCGTCCTGGCAGCGGTGTTTTGGCAGAAAAAATGCTAGAAGCTTGAAACGTTTGTAATTCATGTAGACGTGTTTAGGCGCGTCAAGCGCTTGGCTGTAAATTCATTTAATTGAGAAAAATACTCAACTGGTAAATGCCCTAGTGGTAACACATGATTACATGTGCCAAGGGTTTTTTCTGTCAGCTCCTGGACGTTGCACAGTGTTTTTTTTTTTTTTGTTTTGTTTTTCCTGAACGCCCCGGCCTCTTAACCCCTCTAAACGTCTATGAGTGCATGGACATATAGGCGAACATGCAGGGGCGTTAGAGTCAGAAAAAGACACCAGATGCCCCTCAGAGCAGTGTTAAAAATGTCCAGTGTGCATAAGGCCTCAAATCCTATGTCTATTCAAAGATGTAGTGTGGTATTTACCTTTTCATGTAATCCCACTTTCCCAAGACACTGTCAACAAAGCCAGGGACTCACAGGTGCCCCCTAAAAAGGCTAAATCAGCAGTGCTTTCCAGGGACTCATTCCCAAACTGTGTGATCTTACAAGATTTTGCAAATTTTTTTTTTTTTTTTACATAGCCATGGCTTTAGCAATGTGAGTGTTGACTGGCTTAATGATGCTCGTGTTGCTAACTCCATAGCTACGTGTAATTTAATAACATAGTTCTGCAAGGCCCCAATAAAATACTAGAGTGTAAACTAGGGGGAAAAAACTCTAGGAAGTTTATGATGATGAGCCATGCAAGGAGACCATACCTTGAGGAGGGTTGTTCAGACATCATTCAAGATGACTGTCATTCTCTTCTATAATTTAATACCCATGGCTCTCTGTTTAACGTCCACAAAGCATGCTGTTGATGCTATGAATTCTTTTGTAATGAAGCTACAGACCTGGGGTTCAGTAGATATTTTTGACCTTCCCTCTTACTGCAACAAAACGCTTTAGTGGAGAACCCCATCCCCTTCCATGTTACTGCTTATTGCAACCCAAAATTGCTGTCCATCATCAATGACCAACCCTGCAAAGAACCTGCTGGAATCTTCTTGGCAGAGCTACGCAGAAATGTTAGAGGGGAGACAAAAAAATGCAGCTTTGTACTACAGCCTTCCCTATTCTGGCTATACGGTACAGATTTCTTGAAGCTGAAGGATTGCTGCATAGGGAAAAGGGTGTGATTTTGAATAAATGTCAGTATTTAGACAGCTTCACCTTGTGAGCAGGAATTCAATGCTCTGATTGTTATAGTTGTTTTTTATAAGTTTTATCACTAGATCTTCGATTAGCAATCACATACATTTTATTTATTTTATATATTTATTACAGATACTTATATAGCGCCATTAATTTACACAGCAAATTTTAGATTTTCCTATAGGCTGGGTTCACACTATCTTAGCATGCGGCTCACAGCTGGGGTCCGGTGCTTCCCTGTTCACCGTTTCAGGTCAGATTTTAGCCCAAATGTTTTTGCTGAATTTGGACCTGAAACGGACCAAAAGACGCACGGGGCTCCTATGCAAATTCGCACAGGAGCCGCAGCGGAGGTATGTGAACCGGCTCCATAGAGAGCCGGTCAAAATTTCCTGCTATTGCGAATTGGATGCGGGGAATCTGCATCCGATTTGCAATAGTGTGAACCCAGCCTTAAAAGATAGCAGCAAAATCCATGATTACGTTTTAGACTGTGGCTGTGTAGTCCTTTCCATTAAAGCAATGTTCTATTGTAGAAAGTGTTCCACTGGAAAATGTACTTCTCATTTTCTGTCCAAATATGTCTCTGAGCACAATACGCAGACAAGGTTTATTATAAACAAATAGTGAGACTGAACAGATAACTTTTTTTGGGAAGAATATGATCTTTGCTGGAGTCTGGAAAGCGATTCTTGGGAGATGACTGTGGCAGAGTGTGATAAAAGGAATGACAGGCAGACTTGTTAAAGGGCACCGACACAAAGACCACTGCCAAGAGGCAGACTCTTCTACAGAACATTGAAAACACTCAGGATTCCGCATTTATACGTTGAATTGGGGGATTAGATTACATATGATAAGC
Organism: Rana muscosa; assembly: GCA_029206835.1. Classification (NCBI taxonomy): domain Eukaryota; kingdom Metazoa; phylum Chordata; class Amphibia; order Anura; family Ranidae; genus Rana; species Rana muscosa. The sequence goes on along the minus strand of CM055117.1, from coordinate 142,806,052 downwards.
ATATGGATATCATTTATTGTATGCAAACAGATCTTTGACACGGCTCCAGGGTTTTGAACACAGTTCCAGATATGTGTAAAAGAAAGAAGGTAAAATTTTAAAGGCTTTTTATGTGTATGTATGTTCTGTGTAATGGGCCTGCAGTTGTGTGTCTTACTATATTCTTTGGAGATGAAACGGAATCCTGACCTAGTTTTACTTTTATAAAACTATACAATGGCAAGGTTCCATGTCAACAGACGCTAATGAGTATATTCATGAAGTACTCCTTTTGTTTTTATTGGAGTAACATATACCTGAAATTATTTAAATGATTTTCAATTATTTTTTTTGTGCTTGCCGAGTCATATTTATATGACTCTATTACACATTAGTATATACAGATTAGTAGGTGTTGCCATAGCAGCTTGTCACATAGGGGTTAATTTACTAAAACTGGAGAGTGCATAATCTTGTGCAGTAGCGCATGGTAGCATCTAAAGTCAGCTTGCTCAATTAAGCATTGCCAAAAAAGAAAAAGTAGCTGATTGGTTTCTATGTAGAGCTGTGCCAGATTTTGCACTCTCCAGTTTTAGTAAATCAATCCCAATTTTTTCTTTATCGTACATCATGGGACACAGAGCCTTAAGTAATTAATGGGTTATAGGCCACCTTCAGGTGATGGACACTGGTTAAACCCAATCCAGGAAGTTCACTCCCTATATAACCCCTCCTCCTTCCAGGAGCACATCCGTTTTTTCACCAGTGTCTAAGGTGTTGGTCACGAGTGAAGATGTGCTCTGAGGAGCTCCACTGGAGGGATCCATGCTGGATTTAAATAGCCTCCATAAAGACCAGACCCATCCAAAGTGCCACTAAGGCCTAAAAGGATGGTACCTGGGGCCTCGTATCTGAAGCACGAGGTTTTGCCTGTAACGCCTCTCTTTGAAGAGCTGGACCCCAGGAATCCAGGGCTTTGGTCTTGCTAAATTACCTAGCCTCCTGGTGGGGTTCTTTATACAGGTCCAAGGGAGTTGGAACCCCAACAAGGGACCCAGTCCCTGAAGGTTTGCTAAACGGAGCCCGCCGTGATGGGTGAAGGTTGGATTGTCTGTTAATTCAGCAAATCCTGCGGCGGGGATAAAGTAAGGGAAGAAGCTTGGGTATTAAAAACACCTATGTATCCTTCCATTATGGGAAAAGTGTTGTCATGCCTTAATTCTCCACTAGAGGGAGTCTATGCACATACCTTTCTCTGTTGTTTTCACTGTAAAGATCAGTTTGTGTGTGGCCACAGCAGCGTGTGCAAGGGGATTCCTCTTAGGGAAAAGAAGTCTGCCAAATGTCTTTATTTTCTCCTCCCTGAAGAGACCAGAGGATAGGTGGAACTCAGCGGTGTACCCCCCTTACATTCCCCCCCCCCCCAACACGGGGGGTGCGGAGGTCTCTGCCTCCCCTCCCCTGTCAAAACGCGCCGTACAAGCGTGGGAACTTTTAAAAAGAAGGGGTGGAGTTTTTTTTTGGAGGGGGCATGCCTAAGCGCGGTGCCGTGAAACGTCCATAAGGACGCACACCAGGCTAACAGATAAAACTACAGCTGTGTCAGTCTCTCCTCGGCTGACGAGGAGGAAACAAGCAGTCTGCACACAGGGACACAGGAGCTGTGGGACACATGAGGGTTGCAAACTGGCATTCCTGATACTTTTTTTTTCCCAGCACTAGGCTGAACTTTATAGCGGCTTTATTGTGTCATGACTATATTCAGCAATTAAGTGCAAATTGTATAGTGCCTCTGTTTGTGTACTTAGGACTATGCCTATCAAAAAAGACACCACAAAAAACAAAAGGGTTCCACCCCCAGGTGTTAGGATCTCGAGCCGCATTTCCACGCTGTCATCCCTGCCTGAATTACCAGTTACGGCAAGCCAGGGTGAGCCATTGGAACAAATTGTTGGTGCAACTGCTTCTCACATCTCAGCCCCTGTATACGTGACTGAAGATGTCCTTTCTTCCTCTCTGCAGGGTCTGGAAGAAAGAGTAGCGGCTTTAATCGCATCCTCCATTCAAATGGATAGGAAGCGTACTAGATCCCCCCTCCCCCCCCCCACTGCAGAACCTTTGCAAAGGAAACAGTGGGCACAGGATGAGATGTTACCAGGAGGAAAAGCAAACTGAGGATTCCTCTGCGGAGGAAACAACGGTAGATGAACCTTTTTCAGCCTCTCAATCTGAGAAATTGCAGATACATCTCTTACGGAGATGGTTCGTTCTACTTTCATGCTTCCTCTAACAGAGTCTCCTGAAAACTCTGTCTCTTCCTTGGGTTCCTTAAAACCTTCTCAGCCTTTGCATGCGTTTCCTGCACATGCATTACTAGAACAGCTTATTTTTGCTGAAAGGGATCACCCGGATAAGCACTTTCTCCCTCCTAAGAGATTTTCAATTCTCTATCCTCTGGAGGAGAAATTCTCCAAAAAATGGAAAGTACCAGCAGTTGACGCTGCGATTTCCAGTGTGAATAAAGGCCTAACTTGTCCTGTAGACAATGCACAAATGCTTAAGGATCCAACAGATAAAAAGTTGGAATCCCTGTTAAAGGCTACCTTTTCCATGGCAGGTGCCGTTACTCAGCCTGCAGTCCCTGCAATAGGCGTCTGTCAATCCCTAAAGGACCAATTTAAACAGGCCCTTAGAGAGCACAACAAGCTCGGGATTTGGCTTAACTACCAAAAGAATGATGTTTTGCCATAGATGCTATTACAGATTCTATTCACCAGGCGTCCCGCCTTACGCTTATGCTTGTGCATATGCGTAGAATCCTGTGGTTAAAAAATTGGTCAGCTGAAGCACCATGTAAAAACCTCCTAACTGGGTTCCCTTTTCATGGGGAGCGACTATTTGGAGAGGACTTGGACAAATATATCCAAACAATTTCTAGTGGGAAAAGTACTCTTTTGCCAGTCAAAAGAAAGTATAAACGCCTTTCATTTAAACGTGCTCTTTCCCCCACACCAGGGGCTTCCGCCTCTAGGCAGTGGCAGAGTCAGACCCAGGCTCAAAAGAAGTCCTGGGGTCTGAAACCTGCAAAGCAGAATTCTAAAGCCTCATCATGAAGAGGCAACCCCCCTCACCAAGGTGGGGGGGGGGAGACTTCTGCAATTTTCAGAAGTCTGGGAAAAAGGAAATTCAGGACAGATGGGTCATCTCCACGATAACGCTGGGGTACAAGCTGGAATTTCGGGACTTTTCACCGTCTCGTTTCCTGAGGTCAAGCGTTCCCAAAGATCCAGAGAAAAGACAATCTCTGTTTCAGGCACTAGACCGATTAAGATCTCAAGGGATGAACATGCAGATTCCCGCAAAAGAACAAGGTTTTGGGTTTTATTCAAACCTTTTTATGGTACCAAAACCAAATGGAGATGTCAGACCCATTTTGGATCTAAAAAATCTAAATTGGTTCCTAAAGATCCACTCCTTTCGCATGGAGACGATCAGGTCAGTAGTGTCTACCCTTCTAGGAGGAGAACTTCTGGCATCCATCGACATGAGGGATGCATATCTGCATGTCCCTATATTTCCCACTCACCAAAGGTTTCTGCGGTTCGAGTTAGAAAAGCAGCATTTTCCGTTTGTAGCCCTGCCCTTCAGGCTAGCCACAGCACCCCGGGTGTTCACAAAGGTGCTGGCCCCACCTCTAGCCAGGTTAAGGGCACAGAGCATAACAGTGGTAGCATACCTACACGATCTATTACTAATAGATCAGTCGGTGGCTCATTTGGAGAGATGCGTACGCACTACAACCAACTATCTGTAAAGTTTGGGTTGGATTCTCAACCTAGAGAAATCTTCCTTAATACCGCTAAGAAGGCTGGAGTACTTGGGTCTGATCATAGACACAGCCCAGGAAAAGGTGCTGGTGCGGATGGTCAGGTCAAATGGCGATCCCTCCATTCGCCTTTGCATGAGGTTGCTAGGAACCATGGTGGCTTCATTCAAAGCAGTTCCCTATGCCCAGTTCCATTCAAGACTGTTGCAAAACAGTATCCTGTCTGCTTGGAACAAGACAGCTCAAGCTTTAGACTTGCCAATGCAGCTTTCCCCAAGAGTGTCCCAAAGCCTCACTTTGTGGTTACTAACCCAGAACCTGCTGAAGGGAAAATCCTTCAGACCAGTCATCTGGAAGGTGGTAACGACGAATGCCAGCCTTTCAGGCTGGGGAGCAGTATTAGAAAAAGACAACTGTCCAGGGACAGTGGTCAAGAACCAAAAGAATGTTGCCCATCAATATCCTAGAGTCTCAGGCAGTGCGTCTGCCTCTAAAGGCCTGGACTTTCAGGTTATGGGATTGTCCTGTCAGGATTCAATCCGACAATGCCACAGCTGTGGCCTATATCAATCACCAAGGGGGCACCAAAAGTCTCTTGGCACAGAGAGAGGTGAACCATATCTTAACTTTGGCAGAAAGGAATGTTCCGTGCCCATTGGCAGTCTTCATTCCAGGAGTAGAAAATTGGCAGGCGGACTACTTGAGTCACCAGCAGTTATTCCCAGGGGAATGGTCTCTTCACCCCGACATATTTCGGGCTGTTTGCCAAAGATGCAGGACTCCAGACATAGATCTTCTAGCATCCAGGTTCAACATGAAGTTAGTCAACTTTGTGGCCAGAACAAGGGATCCACTCGCATGCGGAACGGATACATTGGTGACTCCATGAGATCAGTTCTCACTGATCTATGCCTTCCCCCCTATTCAGTTGCTGCCTCGACTTCTTTGCAGGATCAATCTGGAAAGAAAGCCGGTAATTCTGGTGGCACCAGCATGGCCAAGAAGGTCATGGTATGCAGAAATTGTAAAGATGGCAGTGGGAGGGCCCATGGTCCCTCCCACTACGGCCAGATCTGCTCTCACAGGGGCCGATATTCCATCCTTCCCTACGGTCTCTAAATTTACTGGCTTGGCTATTGAATACCACATTCTGAAGAAACGTGGGCTTTCCGGGTCAGTTATCTCTACCCTGATTAATGCAAGGAAGCCAGTGTCCAGAACTATATATTATAGATTTTGGAAGGCTTATGTTTCCTGGTGTGAATCCAAGGGTTGGCACCCTCGGAGATATATCATAGGCAGAATTCTTGCCTTTCTACAATTAGGGGTAGAAATGAAATTGGCCTTAAGTACTATTAAAGGCCAAGTCTCAGCTTTATCGGTCTTATTTCAAAGACTACTTGCTACACACTCTTTAGTCTGGGGTTTTATGTAAGGGGTGATGCGGCTTAATCCGCCCGTCAAACCTCCCTTGAACCCTTGGGACTTGAACTTAGTTTTGTCTGTGTTACAAAAACAGCCCTTTGAACCAATACAACATATTCCCCTAGTCTTTCTGACAAGGAAGTTGGTATTTTTTGTTACTATATCCTCAGCAAGGAGAGTTTCGGAATTGGCTGCTCTTTCTTGTAAAGAGACATATTTGATTTTTCATAAGGACAGAGTGGTGTTGCGCCCTCGTCCAGTTTTTTTTACCAAAAGTGGTCTCAGGTTTTCACCTGAACCAAGATAATGTCCTGTCATCATTTTTTTTCCAAAACCATGTTCCAGGGAAGAAAAGTCACTACTGTCTTTATGTGGTGAGAGCAGTGAAAATCTATTTAAAGGCAACTGCTCAGATTCGTAAGACTGATGTCTTATTTATTTTGCCAGTGGGTCCTAAGAAAGGGAGAATGTATATTTAAACTAAAGGTGGACTTTAAACGGCACACAGATAGATATTGTAAAAATTCTAAGGGTTTTATTGTTGGTAGAAAAATATAATTGAATTTAGGTAAAAAGTACATTAATACAAGACACTGACATTATGTGACAGTTATCAATAGTTGATATAGGGTCCCATTTAGAAGACTCGACACATCTCCCAGGAATTACATTGACATGTAAAATACACAAAGTAGAATGGAATAATGTATAGCCAACAAACCACAAACACAAATGAGGAGTTGGACGGTATGCACGAGAGATGGCTGGTCTTATTGATGGGTCCGGTAAATTCAAAGATAAAGATCTTGCTTTCGCTCGACTAGTTTTGCGTTCCAAAACGCTTCGTCGGGAGCATAATATTGAACAAGGCCGTGTTAAGTAGTGAAAGCAGCCTAGGTATTTTTACCTGGCAATCCGTGTATCACAGGGTGCCAGTATTATATAAACAAATTCGTGTCCACAGGAGAGGTTCCATCCAGGTCTACCAGCATATAATCCCTGTCAAGCTATAAGCTGGGTCAGTCTATCATTAGGGGTCACCCTAACAGATTACCATTGTGTGGCTCGAGCAAGTGCTCCTGACTGACACACTCCTCTACAGTATTGTCTGGCCTGTTACACCTGGATTTACGTTCCCTACCTATCAGTAGCCTGTGCATAGTTACTTTTTTACTTAAATCACGCATGATTGTTTACCACGAATGTGTTTATATAATACTGGCACCCTGTGATACACGGATTGCCAGGTAAAAATACCTAGGCTGGTTTCACTACTTAACACGGCCTTGTTCAATATTATGCTCCCGACGAAGCGTTTTGGAACGCGAAACTAGTCGAGCGAAAGCAAGATCTTTATCTTTGAATTTACCGGACCCATCAATAAGACCAGCCATCTCTCGTGCATACCGTCCAACTCCTCATTTGTGTTTGTTGGCTATACATTATTCCATTCTACTTTGTGTATTTTACATGTCAATGTAATTCCTGGGAGATGTGTCGAGTCTTGTAAATGGGACCCTATATCAACTATTGATAACTGTCACATAATGTCAGTGTCTTGTATTAATGTACTTTTTACCTAAATTCAATTATATTTTTCTACCAACAATAAAACCCTTAGAATTTTTACAATATCTATCTGTGTGCCGTTTAAAGTCCACCTTTAGTTTAAATATACATTCTCCCATTGAATATCGGGACGTTGGCGCATTTATACTAGGTGCATCCTCAGTGTCACCCTGTGGTGATGCACAATTTAGCAATTTCCTTCTAAATGGGTCCTAAGAAAGGACAGGCAGCGTTGAAATCCACTGTCGCTAAGTGGATTCGACAAGTGATAATTCAAACTTATTATTCAAGGGGTAAGATTCCCCCGTTTCAAGTCAAGGCGCATTCTACCAGGTCGGTTAGTGCTTCTTGGGCAGTGCGTCATCAGGCCTCCATGGCTCAGATCTGTAAGGCCGCAACTTGGTCTTCAGTGCATACATTCATAAAATTTTATCAGGTGGATGTAAGGAGGTGTGAGTATATCGCCTTTGGGCACAGTGTGCTGCAAGCAGCAGTATAGATCCTCAAGTCTGGGTGTACCCCGCGGGTTGTTTCTCCCACCCCTCAAGTGGCATTGCTATGGGACGTCCCATTAAATAATTACTTAAGGCTCTGTGTCCCATGATGTACGATAAAGAAAAAAAGGATTTTTTTTTTTTTTTTTTTTTACAGCTTGCCTGTAAAATCCTTTTCTTGGAGTACATCGTGGGACACATAGCCTTAAGTAATTACTTATTGGGTTATAGGCCACCTTCAGGTGATGGACACTGGTTAAACCGAATCCAGGAAATTCACTCCCTATATAACCCCTCCTCCTTCCAGGAGCACATCAATCAACTTAAATCCCAAAAAAGAGGGGAGGGACCTCTGTGTCCCATGATGTACTCCAAGGAAAGGATTTTACAGATAAGCTGTAATAAAAATACTATTATTTTTTATTTTTATTTTTTTTTACCACTCTTCTCCATGCCCTGTCCAAAGTGAAGTATGTCTAGGCATGGTCACGTGTGAATGCTGTCCTCTGTCCCCCACAATGCTATACTCAGTGGCTGAGCAGCCATTTTCCTGGCCTGAAAGCTATTGCGTGTTAAGCGGAGGGGGCACATCAAGCCCTCGGAAATTCAGTATCTGTGCAGGCAACCCTTTAAGTTCCTCCCTGATGAAACACAGACTGTGAGTTTTTCCCTCACTTCCTATCTGGTGAAGCCATTGTAACCGCGACTAGGGAGAATCTCTCCAACAGAGGAACCTGGACAGCAGAAAAAATCTGACTTGAGTCCTTCCTCACTCCTATCCAAATCTGATTTGATAAACAATTTTCCATTAAGCTCTTTTGAACTTTCAGTCTAAGGATGTTGGGTGGGATGGTGATAACAGGTCCACCACTTGAGCAAATTTCAGCCGCATTGTATATGGCTAGCTTAGACAGGGAACCAGCTGACAGGGGAAGAGACCAAAGTAATTACCCTGTGCTATACATCAAACTGCTTATTTGCCATGTAAGAAATCCTATGTCAGATCTAAAGAGGAGACAAGCAGAAAGTGAAAAATATTGTTTATAGCGCAAAAAATAAAAACCGCAGAGGTGATCAAATACCGCCAAAAGAAAGCTCTATTTGTGGGGAAAAAAAGTCATCAATTTTTGTTTGGGTACAACGTCGCACAACGGCGCAATTGTCAGTTAAAGTGACGTAGTGCTGTATCGCAAAAAATGTGCTGGTCATTAAGGGGGTAAATCCATCCGGGGCTGAAGTGGTTAAATACATCCTTCTCCATTTTTTACAAAGGAACAGAGGGAGATCATAAAAAGGACTGCATTGTTAGTAACACAGCACATAACGTACCCTTGTGGCTTACAGTGTTCAAAATAGATTTATAAAATTTTATGTGGTTAAATCACCAGGACCAGATTCTGCTGTTGTTTTTCAAACTTTCTTAAACAGACCAAGGTGTTCAGTGTAAAATGGCAGTTATGGTGGTAGTTTCAATGTTTTGTGTTACGCGATCTTAGTGCAAAGGTCTTGAAAACACATAATACACTAAACTTAACCTTAGGGCACACAAATGCAATAAGGTACCGAATTTTGGGTAAAATATAAAAGATGAGGTTATGCCCAGTAAAATGATACCCAGCATGAAAAGGCTTAAAATTGCACGCGCCCCTGAAAAGGTGACACATTTCAGTACCCTATATTTTCCATAGGTGACGCTTTAAAAGCCCCTACAGGTCAGTTTAGCGTTAAGCAGCAGCTCTAGTGCTAGTATTATTGCTCTAACTGGGGTGCGTGTCTATGTGTATCGAAAAACAGATTTTTTTTAATGCATAGGTGCCCCTAACACATGCGTTTACATTCATACGTGTATGTATGAGAAGGTAGGGAGGCCTCACAAATTTTGGGGGTGGGGTTTACACAAGTCCCCTTTGTGATGATTTTTTGGTTACAAGTTTTTTTTTTAATGAGACACGAGTGGTCTGAGAGACCCCTGATGTCTCACTTGCCCTCAAAATAATCTAATTCAGTGCAGATCGCACTGCTTAAGGCTAGGTTCACACTTATGTGTTTTCCCTGCGGCTGCGGTTCTCATGTACAGCAACCAATTCATTTGAATGTAAATGAAAACAATCAGCGCCAAAAATTGCTATAAATATTGTGCTACTAAATACTAGTGTTAATAATCTATAATAAACATGCACAGCTGCTAAACATTGATACACCACACTGGTTCCAAAAAATTAAATGAATAAATGTAGCGCTATGTGTATAAACCTAATAATATTTAATAAATAAATCAGCTCCTTCCCTCTAGATGCGTATCGGCCGATCACAGGCCTTCCTCATCTACTGAGGCAGGTCGGCTCTGTTGCGCAAAACAACGTACCTGTACGCCGTTTCATGCATAGATACTGATGTCCACCGGCCACCCATGATCTCTCCACAGAGAGGCAGAATGGGGATCTGTCTATGTAAACAAGGCGGATCCCCGTTCTGACAGGGGATAACACTGAAATCTGCTATTTTTAGTGATCAGGAACAGCGATCTCTGTGTTGTCCCAGTGAGCCCATCCCCCACACAGTTAAAACACACCCAGGGAACAGAGTTAACACGCCCTCTAGTGTTAACCCCTTCCCTGCCAGTGTCATTTATACATTGATCAGTGCATTTTTTTTAAGCATTGATCGCTGTAATAATGTCACTAGTCCAAAAAGTGTCACTTGGGGTCAGATTTGTCCGCCACTACGTCGCAGTCCCACTAAAAATCGCAGATCACCACCATTACCAGTAAAAACATAAAAAAAATATAAAAATAATGTTCATAAATCTATCCCCTATTTTGTAGATGCTATAACTTTTGCCCAAACCAATCAATATACGCATATTGGGATTTTATTTATTTATTCTACCAAAAATATGTAGAAGAATACATATTGGCCAAACTGATGACTAATGCCACGTACACACGATCGGAAATTCCGACAAGAAAACCGTGGATATTTTTCTGACGGAATGTTGGCTCAAACTTGTGTTGCATACACACAGTCACACAAAATTCCGACCGTCGAGAATGCGGTGACGTACACCACGTACGACAAGCAGAGAAAAATGAAGTTCAATAGGCAGTGCGGCTCTTCTGCTTGATTCAGAGCATGCATGGATTTTTTATGCGTCGGAATTGCATACAGACGATCGGAATTTCCGACAAGAACTTTTCTTGTTGGAAAAATTGAGAACCAGCTCTCAAATTTTTGTTGTCGGAAATTCCGACAGAAAAAGTCGGATGGAGCCTACACACGGTCGGAATTTCCGACCAAAAGCTCACATCAAACTTTTCTTGTCGGAAAATCCGATCGTGTGTACGCGGCATAAATTTAGTTTTTTTATATATATATTTTTTTTGCATATGTATTATAGCAGAAAGTAAAAATATTGTTTATAGCGCAAAAAATAAAAACCGCAGAGGTGATCAAATACCACCAAAAGAAAGCTCTATTTGTGGGGAAAAAAAGGTCATCAATTTTGTTTGGGTAGAACGACGCACAACGGCGCAATTATTAGTTAAAGCAACGCAGTGCCATATCGCAAAAAATGGCCTGGTCATTAAGGGGGTAAATCCTTTCGGGGCTGAAGTGGTTAAATACATCCTTCTCAGTTTTTACAAAGGAACAGGAGGGAGATCATAAACAGGACTGTATTGTTAGTAGCACAGCACATAACGTACCCTTGTGGCTTACAGTGTTTAAAATAGATTTATAAAATTTTATGTGGTTAAATCACCAGGACCAGATTCTGCTGTTGTTTTTCAACTTCCTTAAACAGACCAAGGTGTTCAGTGTAAAGTGGCAGTTATGCCCTGTACACACGATCGGTTTTACCGATGAAAACAGTCCGATGGACTATTTTCATCGGACAAACCGATCGTGTATGGGCCCCATCGGTCTTTTTTCCATCGGTGAGAAAAAATAGAACATGTTTTAAATTTATCCGATGGAAAAAAAAAACGATAGCAAATTCCGATCGTCTGTGGAACTCCATCGGAGAAAAAACCCATGCATGCTCAGAATCAAGTCGACGCATGCTCAGAAGCATTGAACTTAAATTTTCTCGGCTCGCCGGAGTGTTTTAAGTCACAATGTTTGGGACGGTCGGATTTTTGACTGATGGTGTGTAGGCAAGACTGATGGAAGTCAGCTTCATCGGAATTCCGATGGAAAAATCCATCGGATTTGAATCCATAGGAAATCCGATCGTGTGTACAGGGCTTTACAGTGTTATGGCAAACCATTTACAACTGTCCGCTTTTATTCACCTAGGTAAAAGGAAAAAAAAAAGAACTGCTGCTGCTGTACCTGCTTAAAAGGTGTTACCGGTAGTTAGAGTTCTGCTTTACTATATGTCACTTATGTAAAGTCCATCACATCCATTTAAATCTAATACTACCCTCTCCAGAAATTGGATATTGTTAATGAAAGGTGTCTAAAGCCCCGTACACACGGTCGGACTTTTGCCCAACAAACTTCGTTTTGAGCAAGTTGGACCAACAATCCGACCGTGTGTACGCTCCATCGGACAAACTTTTTTTGTTTTGGTTTTGGATTTCATCGGACAAAAGTTGGGTCTGCAAACGGACAAACTTTTGCCCAACAAAAGTCCGATGGAGCAAAGTCCGACCGTGTGTACAGATAACCATCGGACTTTAGTCCGATGGACAAAACAGCTAATGTTAAAATCAACCAACAATAGCAGAAGTTCACCAAAGGGTGGCAGTAAAGATCAGAAAAGAGCAGAAAAAACACGTGATGTTGTAAGAAGTTTTAAGAAAGTTTGCAGAAAAGTCAGAGCGTGTGTATGCTATGGGTGTTCCCAACCAACTCCGTTCGGACAAAAAACCACGGAAAAGTCCGATGGAAGTCCGACCGTGTGTACGAGGCTTTAGTTTCTCCTCCATAGGTAGAAGAGCAGAACAGGAACACCGCATCACCAGGCTAAATAAAAAGAAAAGAAAAAACAAAAAAAAGCAAAACCAATTCTCTCACTAATAACATTTGCATCAACCCCATATATGTGTATACTATTTGCTTATACATGTAGTAGGGCCAGAAAACAATAGTTTATTTTGGGGTTTTTTTTATCCTAAAACACACTGACACTAAAGTTGTATTCCTATTTTTTTTTTTCTTTTTTTTTCTTACACCTAAACATACTGACCCTAAGACTAACCTATATCAAGCCTTGATCTAGCCATCTTCTCTGTATGTGTTTTTTTACACACAAACATGTTTTTTATTTTTTTACAATTTTCTCCTCTGGCCTCGGAGAAAAAGAGGATTTTTTTCACCACTGGAGTAGACAGAGTATGAAGCGGTTGTACACGGCAACCAAGCTTGTTCAGCCAAATTTTTTTTTTTTATAAATTTTCCTCAACGCATCTTTTTCTCCATTAAGAAGGAGGTGTTTTTTTTTTGTTTTTTTTTTCCCCACAGCGATTATGCAATTGGGAATCATGTCCCCCAGCTTGGTCTGCATGCTGGGAGCATGATATGGAGTGCGCTCCCAGCACAAACACTGGTGCACATACTGCTCCTCTGAAGAAGACTCAGTTCTGTGATGCTGCAAACACAGTATATGTGACGTTGGCGTAAATAGGTAAAACTGCATACATTGGAATGTAGCTCATGGTGACCATATTTAGAAATGACAATTCCAAGCCTGTTTTTACATTTAAGGGAACCGGTCACCACATCTTGGTGAAGAAATATTTTAATTTTCCCAACTAGCAGGAATCCTAAGGTGTCTGCACAGACTAGTTTTCATTCTAGAAATGCTTTTGTAGACCCTTGGGGAATAAATTGCAAACAAGCCAACAGGCAACCCAGGTGAGGACATTGGCGTAATATGTTCATGACTTCAGCCAGCTCCTGAACAAAAAAAGGGGGCACCAAAATATGATAAACCAAGGTCGGACTTTTGAGGCACAGTAAACAATGGAGATTGTACGACAAAATTACAATATTTATTAAAAAAAGTACATGGTATATAAAGAATTAAAAAACATATATATTATGATACATGATATATAGTGAGCCCTTGTGCATCAACGCGTTTTGCTGTTAAGCTTCGTCAGGACACATTCAAGGTTCGTGGTGGCAAGAAAGAGAACAAGTCTCACTATCTTGCATGGGGGACAACAGTTGACCGGAGTAGGGATTGTTATATTCCCTAGATCCCGGTTACATTGGAATGTAATATAGCCTTAGAACAAGAACAGCTCAACTTTATATGAACGGGAGACGATAATGTACCGTATACAGGTCCTTCTCAAAAAATTAGCATATTGTGATAAAGTTCATTATTTTCTGTAATGTACTGATAAACATTAGACTTTCATATATTTTAGATTCATTACACACAACTGAAGTAGTTCAAGCCTTTTCTTGTTTTAATATTGATGATTTTGGCATACAGCTCATGAAAACCCAAAATTCCTATCTCAAAAAATTAGCATATCATGAAAAGGTTCTCTAAACGAGCTATTAACCTAATCATCTGAATCAACTAATTAATTCTAAACACCTGCAAAAGATTCCTGAGGCTTTTAAAAACTTCCAGCCTGGTTCATTACTCAAAACCGCAATCATGGGTAAGACTGCCGACCTGACTGCTGTCCAGAAGGCCATCATTGACACCCTCAAGCAAGAGGGTAAGACACAGAAAGAAATTTCTGAACGAATAGGCTGTTCCCAGAGTGCTGTATCAAGGCACCTCAGTGGGAAGTCTGTGGGAAGGAAAAAGTGTGGCAGAAAACGCTGCACAACGAGAAGAGGTGACCGGACCCTGAAGAAGATTGTGGAGAAGGACCGATTCCAGACCTTGGAGGACCTGCGGAAGCAGTGGACTGAGTCTGGAGTAGAAACATCCAGAGCCACCGTGAACAGGCGTGTGCAGGAAATGGGCTACAGGTGCCGCATTCCCCAGGTCAAGCCACTTTTGAACCAGAAACAGCGGCAGAAGCGCCTGACCTGGGCTACAGAGAAGCAGCACTGGACTGTTGCTCAGTGGTCCAAAGTACTTTTTTCGGATGAAAGCAAATTTTGCATGTCATTCGGAAATCAAGGTGCCAGAGTCTGGAGGAAGTCTGGGGAGAGGGAAATGCCAAAATGCCTGAAGTCCAGTGTCAAGTACCCACAGTCAGTGATGGTCTGGGGTGCCATGTCAGCTGCTGGTGTTGGTCCACTGTGTTTTATCAAGGGCAGGGTCAATGCAGCTAGCTATCAGGAGATTTTGGAGCACTTCATGCTTCCATCTGCTGAAAAGCTTTATGGAGATGAAGATTTCATTTTTCAGCACGACCTGGCACCTGCTCACAGTGCCAAAACCACTGGTAAATGGTTTACTGACCATGGTATTACTGTGCTCAATTGGCCTGCCAACTCTCCTGACCTGAACCCCATAGAGAATCTGTGGGATATTGGGAAGAGAAAGTTGAGAGACGCAAGACCCAACACTCTGGATGAGCTTAAGGCCGCTATCGAAGCATCCTGGGCCTCCATAACACCTCAGCAGTGCCACAGGCTGGTTGCCTCCATGCCACGCCGCATTGAAGCAGTCATTTCTGCAAAAGGATTCCCGACCAAGTATTGAGTGCATAACTGAACATAATTATTTGAAGGTTGACTTTTTTGTATTAAAAACACTTTTCTTTTATTGGTCGGATGAAATATGCTAATTTTTTGAGATAGGATTTTTGGGTTTTCATGAGCTGTATGCCAAAATCATCAATATTAAAACAAGAAAAGGCTTGAACTACTTCAGTTGTGTGTAATGAATCTAAAATATATGAAAGTCTAATGTTTATCAGTACATTACAGAAAATAATGAACTTTATCACAATATGCTCATTTTTTGAGAAGGACCTGTATACTCGAGTATAAGCCGACCCGAATATAAACCGAAGCACCTAATTTTACCACAAAAACTGGGAAAACTTATTGACTCGAGTATAAGCCTAGGGTGTGCCTCACTTTGCCTCACTGTGTCAATGTGCATGCCTCACTGTGCCCATGCCTCACTGTGCCCATGACTAGACTGACGTTTAACATGGGAGTCTATAGAAGGGGTGCCCGGATTTGAAAAATCGTTGCTTCCTGGCCGTAGGTTCCCCGGACAAGAAACTTTTCAAACTTGTAGAGAAAGAGTGGGGCTACATGTGTGCCAAGGTTGGGGTCCAGAGGACCTACGACCGGCCGGTACCGGGTCCCCAAATTCACCAGAGAAATGACCGTTTAACATGGGAGTCTATGGAAGGGGTGCCCGGTTTTGAAAAATCGGTGCTCCCCGACCGTAGGTCCCCCGGACAAGAAACTTTGCACACTTGTAGAGGAAGAGGGGGGCTACATGTGTGCCAAGTTTGGGGTCCAGGGGACCTACAGCCGGCCGGTACCGGCTCCCCAAAGTCCGGGAGATCAGGCGCAAAAAGGTGACTCGAGTATAAGCCGAGGGGGGCATTTTCAGCACAAAAAATTGTGCTGAAAAACTCGGCTTATACTCGAGTATATACGGTAGTCCAAATGGATGAATCCCCTTAAGACCATTATAAGTGGTGAAAGAATGAGAAAGCCCCCTGGAGAAATGCTGTATGCTAATTAGCCAGCTCCTGTCCCCATTGTTCTTGGTTCCTTTCCTGGCAGCTGAATATCAGTTGCAATGGGGAGTTCACCAGGAGTCATTTTTTTTATTGATGGGTCATCTGGTGTTGTTCATCGTGATTGGCAATATATTTGCATTGCTGGAAAGCATGATTTTTTTTTTACACCATGGGACCCTTTTTTTTTCTCTGTGTGATTTATGTGACTAAGTAGGAGTACTAGTCTTTATTCTTTCACATTGGGGGGGATATCAGGGGACCACTCCCTTTTTTTTAAAGGAGGTTTCAAGATTCTGATTTCCCTGTATCTACCGGGTCAGGGATGTGAGGAAAAAGCCCTTGTCCTCATCAACATGGGAACAAGGTGCTTGGCAGGGCCCCCAACCCCAGCAGGATACCCTCCCAATGCTAAATGCATGTGGCCTGCTATGGTTCAGGAGGGGGGAGCATGCTAGACTGTATGCTCTGATAATGATCCGGTGTTGATTTTGTGGGGTGGACCCCATGTGTTTTTTGTTTTTTTTTGCTTGAGGTTCCCTCTTCATATATGATATGAAACTTTGGAGGGATCCCACGTAGTACTTAATTGGTTACTAGGACATGGGTGTCTGGCCCAAACAGTAACCTTGCTTCTTGGCTCCTGTTGACTTCAATGGGGTTCAGATTAACGTTTGCAGTTCCCAGATGTTTTTAGTCTGTTCTGCAAATGTCCCGCGAATCAAACCCAGACACAATCGGAACATCACTAGTTATGAATTGCAATTTACTTGAAAAATAGACACGATTAGTTGTAGTTGGTGAGTTCAATGTTTTTGTTTTTTTTTTCATTTCAAAGCAACATCTAGCTTTTTAATTAATGTGGAGTTCTTCTATAAAAGTTCTTCACAGTGCAGATCTTTTAATTTTTAATTCCCGTCATAACTTCCTGCATCCAGCTGTTTGTTTTAGATATAGCCTCTTATTAATCAGCTTTCCTTCCTTTTGTAGAGGCATTTTATATTAGTTATGAGGAAAAATAATTGCTATGGTGCATTCAGCCATCTTGACACAATTTCTGTCACCTTTTGGGTGTGAAGGTCACATAGAAAAGTGTAGGAGCACTTAATTCATGTGACCTCTTGCTCTCTGAAGGGTCGTGATTAACACAGACCTAAAGGAATTCTTTCTTGCTGCTCTCCAGGGGGCTGTTTGGCATTTAATAAGACAGCTTTACACTTTGATCATTTTACAATTGTGTCCAAGCGTTTCGTCATGTTTCAGAGGTGTCTAAAGACCACAGTTCTTATTTGCTGCGTTTTGCATTACCTGAGTTAAATTTAAAGTAAGCTCCCTATAATACTCTATTAGGTCTAAAGAGTCAACATGCTATAGTAACATTATCATTTTAGAAAAAATACAGCAAATTCAGTTGAAGCTGAACTAGCACAAAACGCTTTTCTTCCATTGAAATTGCATCTAAAATCATTCTGGGTAAACAGGGCAAAATGGAATGTTCCCAGGCTATATTCTCTGCAGATCAAGAATGTGTGAATGTAGAAAATACTGCATTATGGCTACTAATTTGTGCTGACTTTCCTAGGACATATAAGATAAAGGAACCCTGTGATATTAATCGTGAAGAAAAAAATGATATGTATCTTAAAAATGTGCAAAGTATAATATAGAACAACAAGGTTCAGAAAATTGGGACTTTGTATATACATCCAATAGTAAATACACACTAGTTAAAATATCACATTTTATTGTATACAAAAAGGATATCCTTTTTTTTTTTTCTTATACAATAAAAATGTGTGATATTTTAACTAGTGTGTATTTACTATTGGACTTATATACATTGTCCAAATCTTCTGAACTTTGTCGTGATTCATCAGTTGTAGGGAAGATACCTCCTTTGGTATATTGATGTTTCAAAAGGGTCACCACCTATATATTTATTCAGTATAATCTAGCAGATATAGTTCTTTGAAAGAACAAAATGTGCGATGTGTCTGAAACGATCACAACAGTCCCATAAACCATCCATTCTTCATGTGACAACAATCTTCAGAAAGTGCAACAAATTTCTTTATGTGCATAAGGAATTCCCACTTTATCCCCCAATGAAAACAGCACTGATGTGTCCTTTCATCTGATTTAATGGACCTTACTAACAGAAGGTGAAACTCACTTTTTTAGTATAAAGATGTATCACAGCTTGTATCCTGGGACACTCTTCATACTGGTCATCAGTCTCTCCAATGTAGATGTCATGGAAAAGAAAAGGCAAGATCGTGCAGAATTCAAACCACTCAGTAAGATGATGTCCTAGCTCCACCCTAAGTAATGATGTCACCGCCCCTCTGACGCGTATCATCCAGTCGGTTTTCTCAAAGGAATCCTAGGAAATTAGTATGCTCTTCCTCCCCATCCAGTGTGGTATTTTCCAAATTCTACATTTGAATTTGCCCCAATCGCACAGAAGGAATTTACTTGCAGTTTCAATGGACAAACTTTTTTATAAATACACTCCTTTTGTGTGCACCAAATGCTTTTGCAAACTGTGCCCTGCATAGCCTTTATGTCGAGTAGAGCTGTGGATGCAACATAAAAGTTCCTCCCACTACAGGCTGCCTGCAGAAAACTACAGGGGGCAGATACAAGACCAGTTACCTTGCACATTGAGAAAGAATAGCAGTGACTGGTCTTTATTACAGAAAACACCTCAACAGAAGCAAAGTACAGGAGTTTTTTTTTATGCTAGCTTACTGCACAGATGTGAAAAATACACAAAAGACACCAATGTTCAAATGAGAATGCACATGCCTCTTGTATGTAGACAATATTTGTTTAGCCCCAAATTCAGGGAGTTTTAATTTCTGTTACTGTGTGTAGTCGTACACTGCTGAAAAGTACTGATGGAAGTACTAATAGGGCATACAGTCTAAATGCAAGTGTCTGTGAAGATTGCAATATACAGTAGCTGTAGTAGATTGTCAATTGGTTTTGATTTATAGTGTTGAAGATGTTTCATTAATCAGCCAAGTGGCTTCTCTAGTTCAGCAACAACTCCAGTTAAAGGAGAAGTACAGCCAAAGCTTGTTTGGCTGTACTTCTCCTCTGGTTCACAGGAGTGCAGTTCGTTCTGCACTCCTATGACCCGTTTTAAGCAGACAGCAGACTGAAGACTGAAGCCTGCTGTTGGCTGACGTCACCAAGCCGGTGCAGGCTTGGGAAGGATTGCAACCATATGGTCGGGATCCGCACACTTTCCTGGACCGGTACCCAGCTCAGCCTTTCAGCGAGCCACTGAGAGCCTGAGCTGGCTGCTCCCTTCCCTTTCACAGCCCAGAGCTCCAGTGAGCAAGGAGAGGGGCAGAGCAGAAAGGGGTGACTGACAGTCACCAGTTCTCTGCTCGGGGAGCTCTGAGAACTAAGCTATTGGTGGTGTTTTATTGCTCGGTTCTAATGCCGCGTACACACGACCGTTTTTCTTGTCGGGAAAAATGCCTTTTTTTCTCTTTGACGAGAAAAACGACTGTGTGTGGGCTTTTGGTCATTTTTCCCGACGAGAAAAACGGCATTAATCACGACGAGAAAAATTAGAACATGCTCTAATTTTTCTCGTTGTGATTCACGGCATTTTTTTCCGCGGCAGTTTTCCCATAGGGAAACACTGCCGCGGAGCCTACACACGGTCGTTTTTCTTGACTAAGAGAAAAAATGACGGGAAAAACGGCCGTGTGTAGGGAAACAAGCCGTTCCTCGTTTTTCCCGTTGATTTTCTCGACTGTGTTTTCACCGTCGAGAAAATCGATCGTGTGTACGCAGCATTAGTGTTAGACCTGGCAGGGGACAGATGCAGCATTGGACAGATGCTGAATCCAGCTAGGTAAGTATGAATCTGAAAAAAAAAAAAAACATACTTCTCTTTTAAATTTGACACACTACTATTAACATCAATGCAAAAGATTTCACTGGTAAGACTTGAACCCAGGACTCCGACACTTTGAGGCTACTAAATATAAAAATCAATATTCTTTTGCAAAGGCCATGTTTTTCAACAAATGTGATGCCATACATCTGCTAGAACCATAGTTGTGTCACGCCAAAGCCCATCTTCTTGCCTGGATTGTGCACCATCAAGGATTTCATTGTGAAAAGGGTCAATTAAACTCACTGTGTAATATTAAAGTATGCCAAATAGACCCTTAGACAAAAGGCAAACCAATAAATAACTGTAGTGAAATGACATTAGAATATAGTAGCTTTTAAAGTACAAGAATTCAGGATTAGCTCCTTCCTTTTAATGATAATGCATTTCTATGCACTCTAAGCTTTAGACACTTCCTGCAGCAGCCTAATCTCCAGGAAACAGTAAGTAACTGTTGGTAGGGAAAACCCATTCAATAAGATATTAATTCTAAAAATTAAATAAGAAATTCAATTATAATGTGCTGTAAAAGCTTTGGGAGCATCACTGAGATGGATTTCACCATAATTTATATATGGTCTAATTCAAACCAGCCATACAAGTATTGAAATTTGGCTGGTTCGACAGGGACTGGCTAAATTTCATTCCATGTATGGATAGGGAGGTTGTACAGAAGAATATTTACAGTTTGACTTCTATACATTCGCCCTGACTGATTTTCCTTGCTCGATTAGTGCCACAGACTATAGCCGGCAGCACTGATCAGTGTAATCTGACAGCTGCGCAGTCTCCCCACTGGTAGACTCATCCCCTTCCTCCCAGAAGAGGACATAGCAGTAGTAGTTGGAACAATCATCAATTCCCAACTTGACTACGCAAACTCCCTCTACATAGGACTACCTAAATACCAGATTTTGCGCCTAAAAGTTGTCCAGAACACGGCAGCTAGACTGGTAATGGGGAAAAAACCCTGAGAATCCATCACCCCTTCACTGAGGAGCCTGCATTGGCTACCTGTAAAGGATCGGGTCACATTCAAGACCCTCTGTCTCACCCACAAGTGCACACAAGGAAACGCTCCTCAATACTTATGCAAGAAAATAAAACACTACACCCCCAATCGCATTCTCCGATCAACCAACCAAAACCTCCTTCACATCCCCAAGTCCCATTACAAATGGAAGGGAGAACGAAGATTTGCAGTCCAAGGACCACGGCTATGGAACGCACTACCAACGGACATCCGCATGGAAGAAAACCATCGGGCCTTCAGGAAAAAACTTAAGACCCACCTCTTCTGAAGAATTAGGACGTTACTGGATGCAAAGCGCCTTGAGGCGATTTAGTTCGCATTTGTAGCGCTATAAGTTATTCACTCACTCACTCACTCACTCAGAATACAATAGCTCAGTGGGGAGTATTCCCCCATCAACATCGAGTATGTGGATGGGAAAATCAAGTAAAAAAAATGAATCATCTATAGGCTGCCTTAGAGTGTTTTTTCTTTATTTTTTTTAACAGGAGTGCTTTATTGAAGGATAACGTACATAACAATATATCGATAATACAGACATTTCGTCAAGTAGATATGGCTTATTACATTAACGTGATACAACACGTGTTTCACATACTACGCTTGATCATCGGTACAGCCAGCATAGCAACACAAATAGAAATATATGGAGGAAAAGAAATGAAGGATCTTGGTCAGAAACTCTGGGCCCAGTGAGAGGGAGAAGGGGGAATAGGGGAGAGAAGAGAGAGGGAAGAAGGGAGGATAAGGGAGCGAAGGGTAGAGGGGGGGGGCGAGAGAGAAGGAGGGGGAGGGAAAGGAGGGACCACAGCTAGTTATAGCCAGAGAGGTCCGAATGCTGTCCACGGCAGCCAGACTTTGTCATACTTCCAGGGACAACCACGACTAATGTATGTTAATTTATACAGAGGTAGTGCTGCATTGATTTTGTTTTCCCATGAGGACACGAAAGGGGGGACAGAGGAGGTCCATTTACATAATATTTCCTTTTTGGCATAGAACAGAAGATACAAAATCAGCAACTTACTATGGTGAGGCCAGTGCAGGTGTCATGGGGACAGAAAGCTCAAGACGGACATTTAAATGATCGAATACCCCCGACCAAAAGGACAACAGAGCAGGGCACGTCCAGAACATATGTAGATAGGTGCCCTGATTCGTCCAGCACCGTGGGCACTGCGGGTCTCTTATCAGGATTTATTCTGGACAGGAACAACGGGGTAAAATAAACTCTATGAAGAAATTAAATTTGTATGAGCTTGCCTCCCGCAGAGATAACCAATTTGGGGCCCCGCTCCAGACAATCCTCCCAGCCCTCCCTCTCCAGGTCCGGTATATCGGACTTCCAAGATTCCCAGACCCTATCCATTTTAAGGGAGTCGATGGGGAGCAATGTACTATATAGAGCAGAGAGAGGTTTTAGCAGGTCACCACAAGACAAGAGGTCCTCCACCGGGTCCAGCCGAAGGCTCGGAGGAGCGGGAATTTACAGTGTTTTTTCTAGTAGGGACAGAGCATAATTAATAACTGTAATTATGAATACTTAGAAATTAGATTGCATTTTCTGCTTAATAATACCTTTTTTAGAAACTGCAACTTTATCATGTTTGCAGTATCCATTTATACATTTTATCTTTCTATTTCTTCCCAGGGTGGACAGCATTCTTTTACACGTTGAGTGGTATAATAAGCGTGGGTAAGTGTTTATAATAGACAGTTATATATTGCTATTTACTGTTATGTAATGTGTGTGTTGGGCAGATTGTAGTCAGTTGAAAAAGAGAGGAGCGCCCACATACATGGACTACAAATCCCAGCTGTTTCATCATAGTGTCCCTTCATGTTTGAAATGTGAGTTCACTAAATTCATGTTCCACATTTAAAATGTTTCATTTACTCCTTTTGGCGAGAGTCCTTCTGTGGAGCTCCGGCCAGCAAATTTCCCTGCTGGAATCCTGGAGAGCAGATAGACAGTGAATCATCACCTCTGGGTGAAGAATTTTGAAACATATATTTGCTTGTAGACACTTGCTACTATCTTTCTCCATTGCAGTATTCAATCAGAACAGTTTCTTAATTCAGTATGTATAAAGAGATTGTTCAAATAGAAAAGGTGGGACTTTAGAGGTGCTGAAACCTTCTACCAGCGTAATACAATCAGAAAATCATAATTTTCATAATTTTCATGGGGCTGGTTTCTGCTAATATGGTCTGCTGAGCTTGTGATTTTAAGGGGATGTTACACCCCATATCCCTTTTAATGAAATGTGTAATCATTTTTTTTTTAACAAATATGGTTTTCTGATTGTATTACTCTGGTAGAAGGTTTCAGCACCTCTGAAGTCCCACCTTTTCTATTTGAACAATTTCTTTATACATATCGGGATGTGGTGTTGATCAAAATCATCTGGACTCACTCATTTGCATGTATTTATTCAGTATGTACTGCATAGGCATGCGCACAGGGTGTGCCAGGTGTGCCCAGGCACACCCGAATCCCCCTGTGCAGCACAGATTCCCCCTACTGCCTAGGTCCCCCCCCTCCTTCCCCTTGCAGCGCTGCCGGCTTCCCTACTCTCCTCGCCCTCTGGCTGTTGCTGCAGGGATGTTTTAGGATGAGTGGGGGAAGGGGCTGGTAAATATGTAACTTACCGGCCCCTTCCCTTTCATTGTGAGTGATCGGTAGTATGTGTTTGAGCTTTGGGGTGCACACCCTAATGCAATAGGCTGCGCACACCTATGATGTACTGTATTTACCATGGAATTTAATACTCATATATATTTGATTTAGGGCCAGAAGATGCTCAGAAGAAGGTTGAAGCTCACCACACAGCAGTCCTGGATGATGGGGACAATGTCATCTTTGAGAACAAGGTGGGTTTTAAAGAGAACAACAATCTTCTCTGCTAAGGTTAACCTACAACTATAGTCCCTTTTGTCTCTGCTATCCACACATGTACCTAATTTAAAGCGGAGTTCCATCCATTTTCACATATTGTTTGGATCAGAAAGCCAACCCGTAGTACAGTTTTATAAATGGATATCCTTTTTTTTTTTTTTTTTAAATACTGTTCTTTCCTGTATGTAAGCGGCATTTCCGGTCCCGGACACCTAGGCAATTTTGTCATTAGGAGATTTCCTTGGACTCCTGGGATATCTGTGTCATCTATAATATGGGATATCATGAGTCCTCAGGACGCCTAATAAGGAAATCTTGCAGTATTTTCAGGTTTCACAGATTGCCATATCAACGGGGCAGGAACTTCTGGCGCTACCATTGCTATGACAACCTGTAATCAACAATGTGCGCTGTCTCTCCACAAACCTCCGACACATGTTGGCGGTGCAAATTACATAAAGGTGACCTGCTACATATACTCTGGGCCTGCCCCCGCATACAACCATTCTGGGTAAACATATTTAATCTCCTGTATCAAATCACTCATTGTGATATACCCCCAACACCGGAATTGGCGATCCTAAACCTTACGATAGAGAGGATCCCTCAGACATATTGGTATGTTGTGTCCCATATTCTCCTGGCGTCCAGATTGAGTATCACAAGACTATGGAGATCAGAAAGGGTTCCGGATACTTCCCAAACTATTGACCTTGTAAGTCTACACTATGGCTACGAATCTGTTATAGCAGGTAGCAATGGTCAGGCTGAAAAAACCCGGAAAGCCTGGGTCCCGTGGACCAATTGGTCCGGAGCTGTGCTTGCTTCATAAAACTCCCTGGTTAGTTATATATTTCTTGACCGAGCAATATGTAGATCACAACCTGCTATCGCACCTGGATACCACCTGTATTGTATTTTTGAAACCATACAAGTAAGCCTATGTACCTTATTAGTGTATCGACCGGGGTCGTCCTTCCTCCCGGGACACAGCAGTGCTCCAATTCGGGTGGACCTGGAGGAGGGAGGACCTAAAACAGCTACTTTCAAGTTTAAATTCTGCATCACTGTGCCAATCTTATTTGCATGTACCTTTCTATACTCTACCATTTAATAACGTCGATGCACGACAAACATTGTTAAATGTTCATGTATTATATAAAAATTTTCTCAATAAAGAATGATTCAAAAAAAAAAAAACAATGTGCGCTGTGCAGTGTTATTACTGCACATGCACGATATTGGGAGGTGCATGCTGGGTTGCCAGCTGCACGGAATCCTGCAAACAAATAGGAGCGGGTTTCGGATGCGCATTTCATCAATGGCCACTGCCTGCCTGCTGGGATCCTGTGAGTAATGACAGATTTAAAAGTAAAAAGAATGATTACAGTTATAACAATATCCTAATTCTATTTTTCAAGTAAAGAGAAAATTGCCTAGGAAACTGAGTTTCGCTTTACATTTTTATTCTTTCTCCATATGCTTTAAGTCAGCATGTCTGAACCAAGACAAAAAAAACTTGCTTGGATCCCAAGTTCCACATAGGCTTCACCTACTTTGCTGTGTTGTCAATTTTAAGTTACCTAAGCTATGTTGTAAAAATTATAGAGATATAGAGATTGGCCCCAGCTTTAAATTAGCAGTTGTTCTGTTGTAAGGAAATTAGTCTAAAATCATCTGATAACAATTTCAGCATTTCGTTTAAAACCGTATGCAGCTTTTCATTTGGCTTACTTCTATGAAGAAGAAATCGGGGTTTATCATAGAATAATTAGATGAATCTTTACTCTCCGCACCTCTGATGGAGTCCTACATATTACCAGGCTTAATGGTTATAACTCTCCAGAGGGGCTAAAATCATAAATGGTCCCAATATCTTTTAATTAGATGTACTACCATTTATGATGATTTTAAAGATCTTTTCCTTTATCAGCTGATGCCATATCTGCAATTGATAAAGGAAGAAAATGGTTATATGTGTACTTTACCCAGTTGTCTCTACACATTAGAGCTGCACGATTCTGGCTAAATGAGAATCACAATTTTTTTGCTTAGAATAAATATCACGATTCTCGCGGTGTAACATCTTCTTTCACATTATACAAAAAAATTGGGCTAACTTTTGCTGTTTATTTTTTTTTTCAATTCAGTAAAGTGTATTTAAAAAAAAAAAAATTTTGTTTGAAAAACTACTGTGCAAATACGGTGTGACATAAAATATTGCAACAACCACCATTTTATTCTCTAGGGTCTCTGCAAAAAAAAAAAACATATCATATTTGGATGTTCCAAGTAATTTTCTAGCAGAAAATAATGATTTTTTACTTGTAAGCAACAAATGTCAGAAAAGGTTTGGTCTTTAAATGGTTAAACTTTATTCATCTACACTGAGTTCTTTCCTTTGATAAAAGAATGAAAAGATACTTTGTTTCCACTTATTTGCATGTTGTATTAAAACTTGGCAGGCTGCCTGGATTTTGTTTTTCCAGCTGTGAGAACTCTCTGCACTTGTTAGAAAGATCGTGACATGCTGTTTTGAAGATCGGGAAGGGAAAAAGATGTGATTTCGATTCTTCACGATAAATTGTACAGCTCTACTACACATGCTGTTTGTTTGCAGATTAGTGAAAAATCAAAGTAAACCTGCCACGGGAGGATTCTGAGTGCTGCCATTAAGGCCCCTTTCACACTGAGGCATTTTTACCGCGTTTTCGCGGTAAAAATAGCGCTGTAATAACGCCTGAAATAATCCTGCCCCAGCATTCTCAATGTGAAATCTCTGAGGGCTTTCACATTGAGGCGTTTTGCTGGCTGGGCGTTGAAAAAAATCCTGCAAACAGCTTTTTAGAGCAACTTTAGGGCGCATAAAATAGCGCTGTAAAAACGCCTATCCCCATTGAAATGAATGGGATTCGCGGTAAAAACGCATAGGCATACGCGATCGCGGTAAAAATAGCGCTAACGCCTATGCGTTTTTACCACGATTTTACCGTGTTCGCGCCAAAATTAGCGCGAACGCGGTAAAAACGCGGTAAAAACGCATAGGCGTTAGCGCTATTTTTTAACATAACGCTTATGCCTATGCGTTTTTACCGCGTTTTTACCGCGAATCCCATTCATTTCAATGGGGATAGGCGTTTTTACAGCGCTATTTTATGCGCCCTAAAGTTGCTCTAAAAAAGCTGTTTGCAGGATTTTTTTCAACGCCCAGCCAGCAAAACGCCTCAATGTGAAAGCCCTCAGAGATTTCACATTGAGAATGCTGGGGCAGGATTATTTCAGGCGTTATTACAGCGCTATTTTTAGTGTGAAAGGGGCCTTATGCTGGCCCTCTGGTTTCTGTGCTTTCTAGGTCACTGTAGAAAAAGGTTAGAGAAAAGTAATAACTCTTGAGCTGCATACTTGATCCGGGTTAGTGACCCAGAGGATCAGCACGAAAGCCAGTAGCCTAGCATTTTTAAAAGGAGTTCAACAATGGCAGCCTCTAAGTTTTCTTCATTAAATGTTTCCTTAACCCCTTAACGACCGCTCACGGTATATATACGTCGGCAGAATGGCTTGTACAGCCACAATCACGTACCTGTACGTGGCCCTTTTAACTGCCTGCCGTGTGGTCGCGTGTCACCGGCGGCGTGCTCGCGACCCTGCAGTCATCCCCGTGAGTCGGACCGCGGGTCCCGGGGACTCGATCGCCGTGGGGATCCCCGTGATCGTCTCACGGAGGGATGGAGCAGGGAGATGTTAGTGTAAACACAACATCTCCCCGCTCGCCTACTGACACTGTCACCGATCCCTGCTCTGTGTAATCAGAGCGGAGATCGGCGACGTGTCACTCGTAGCCACGCCCCCTAACAGTGAGAATCACTCCCTTAAGCATACTTAACCCCTTCAGCGCCCCTAGTGGTTAACCCCTTCACTGCCAGTGTCATTTTTACAGTAACATGTGCATTTTTATTGCACAAATCGCTGTAAAAATTACAATGGTTCCAAAAATGTGTCAAAAGTGTCCGATGTGTCCGCCATAATGTCGCAGTCACGAAAAAAAAACGCTGATCGGCGCCATTACTAGTAAAAAAATTTTTTTTATAAAAATGCCATAAAACTACCCCCTATTTTGTAAACGCTATAACTTTTGCGCAAACCAATCTATAAACGCCGATTGCGATTTTTGTTTTTTACCAAAAATATGTAGAACAATATGTATCGGCCTAAACTGAGGAAAAAAAATGTTTTTTTATATATTTTTTGGGGATATTTATTATAGCAAAAAGTAAAAAATATTGAATTTTTTTCAAAATTGTCGCTCTATTTTTGTTTATAGCGCAAAAAATAAAAACCGCAGAGGTGATCAAATACCACCAAAAGAAAGCTCTATTTGTGGGGAAAAAAGGACGTCAATTTTGTTTGGGAGCCACGTTGCACGACCGCGCAATTGTCAGTTAAAGCGACGCAGTGCCGAATCGCAAAACGGGGCCTGGTCTTTATGCTGCATATTGGTCTGGGGCTTAAGTGGTTAAATAATGAGTATGCTGTGCCTTGACTTCAAATATGTAGACTACATGACCATTGTCTAGTGTGATTTGAGTTACAGGGAAGTCATGAACAATTGATAAACAAATCTAAATATATACATTTTTACTGCAGGATGATGGACTGGCCCACTTTGTTTTGGTTGCCGGAGAGCCCATTAATGAGCCAGTTGTGCAGCATGGTAAGAAATTTGGCTTTTTTTTCATACAAAGTTGGAAGTAATATGCAAGTGTGCAGGGAAACTTGTGTATAAGAAGGGCTAGTACAAGGAGATCTGGATATAGAGTGTACAAATAACATAAAGAAGGTTCAGTATAGCAAAGCAACAGAACATTAAAGGGTATAAGACATTAGGATGTAGTAGTAAGCAAGTCTATACAGTTTATTGAGTGGTTAAAGACCAGATTAGCCGATCTTGTTTGGCCAGCTGTACTTCCTAGCTTGGAGTACAGAGATAATTAGTATTGCAGCAGGACTATTACAATTCCCTGCATTTTTGCTTTAGAAGCCAAGATATCGCAAGGTATTAAATCCTCCTATTGTGTAAGATATGCTGTTAAATGGCTGAGGTCACAGTCTTGGCTTTGACTGAAGAATGAGCCACAATTATTGCCCTATTATTTGTATTTTAATGTTCAAGGTTAACAACGGTCTGCACAGCTGTCTGCCATGATGTTCCATTTAAGGTCACATGATAATGTCTCTGTAAACAGTGTGCTCCAAGTCAATGCTGTGCAGAACATCTTGAACAACTCTCTCTAAAGTGACCCGTTTGAACCAGTGACTATTGACAGTCTGTAAGATATGAAGTACTAAATAAACAGACATGGTCTTTTTTTTATAGTGAGGTCTGCATGGAACATTGCTCCACAAACTTTCTACAGAGGCCTTATCTGTGTCTTTTAACTAATTCATGGCCTACTGACTTTATACATTAAAATAAATCCAACTCCGTCCATGGCTGTAGATTTTGGTTTACACATAGTTTTCTGTATTTTTAGCCAAGTTCCAATGTCCCGAATTAAACTTTCAGTTGTTCTGTATATTTTATAGGACTTTACCTACACAAGGTATTTGGACAGACAGAAATATCTGATGTTCCCTCTGGGACTTTCTTTTTGTCTCATTTCGATTTGTAGCTTGGGATATCTCTTCCATAATTTCTATCCCATATATGTGGTGCAGGAACTATTACCTCCCCCTTTATTTAGCCATATTTACCTTCTCATTTCTTCAGTCACTTGTTTGTATTGGTGAGCCCTTCTTCCTTTGAATCTGCAGAAGAGGCCCTATTTTTGCCGCTCTCTTACTTTGTGACAGAAGCCCATGTAGTACCCCAGGTTTAGGACTACCGTCTTTCTAGAAACCTGGGTAGCAAGACCTTCTTTGGCCTGAGCTGCCAATAAGATCATCTTTCTCCCTCCTACCTTCCTTTACTTAAAATATGTATGTGAACATAACTGTGTGGGCTGTAAAGTCAACCTGTACTCACTGCATGTATAGATTGCAGGAACCCTTGCCTGTCCTTATCTATCCTCCCTAAAACACCACTTCAGCCCAATAAAATCCAATAAAAATAAAAGTACTTCTATGTTTAGGGCACAGTTGACTACTACATAGTAAAGTGAAATGTGGGCTGTGGCCAGGCCCAAGTGCTGTTATGGGTGTGTGTGGGGTTGGGTGTATTTCAGCACTGACTTTTCATTAAGGCATTATTTGCATAGTTTGTCTGGAACCCCACAACCATATGGGCACCTTCCTTAATTACTCTACAGCACTACAAGCCATGAAGGGACTTGACCTCCTGGAAGAGGGTGTCTACTACCCAGTTTACTTTACTAAAAATAAAATCATTAAAGTGGTTCTAAAGTCATAATGTTTTTTTATCTTAATGCATTCTGTGCATTAAGATAAAAAAACCTTCAGCCCCCATCAGCCCCATAATACTTACCTGAGCCCCATATTGTTTCAGCAATGTTGCACAAGAATTTTGACTGGCTGGGACTCTCCCTCTTCATTGACTGAGATAGCAGCACTCCTGCTGCTGTCAATTAAAGTCAATGAGCCAATGATGAGAGAGGGGGCGGGGCCGAGCCACGGATCCGTGTCTGAATGGACAAACAGAGCAGCGGCTCGGGTGCCCCCATAGCAAGCTGCTTGCTCTGGGGACACTCAGCAGGAGCGAGGGACCTGACAAGCGGAGAATCGGGGCTACTCTTTACAAAACTATTACACAGAGCAGGTAAGTATAAAGCCCCGTACACCCGGTCGGACTTTTGCCTGGCCAAAATCGCATCGGAATTCCGACGGAATTCCATCGGAGTGAAAGAGAACATGTTCTCTATCTAAACTCCGACGGAATTCCTTGGAATTTCCGATGGAAAAAGTCAGATGGGGCATACACATGGTCGGAATATCCGATGGAAAAAGTCAGTCGGACTTTTTCCATCAGAAATTTTGATCGTGTGTACAAGGCATTTACATGTTTGTTATTTTTAAACAAAAAAAAAACAAAACAAGACTTTTTAGTATCCCTTTAATGTCCAAATTGAGGTGTCTTACACATATTACAGGTATAGGGGCTGTTACCTGGGTTGACATCAAAAGAAACTAACCTGTTTGTGATGTCTCTCTTTCACCCTTCCTATGTAAATAACTAGTGGCAGGAGAATGCTCAAAAATGTGTGCAGCTGGTCCTCCAGCCTGCTGAAATGATAGAATGCTCTGTGAGCTGTCCAGCATGCCAGTTATTAACAAAGCCAGCACTTGTATGATAGGAAGCTGTGTCAAATCCTCCTTTTTATTACCACAAGAAGATAAGAAAGATACATTTTGCAAGCAGTCTTCAGACTACCATTGTGCGGTGTTGTAATTTAAGCCACATTCATACCTGCGAATGGGCCAACCTTTTTAAATGCTAGAACCTCAGCAGGGGTTCCTAGCGATTAGGTGTGGTAGGCAGCCCCATTGAAAGAAATGGGAGATTACTGGCTCCCACAGCTAATCGCGAACGCTCCTATGTAATTACCATGCAGTGATCACCTGCAGGTGATTGCTGCATAGCGATTATATGTGAGCGGCCACAATTAGCTGCAGCCTCCCATTGCTTTCAAAGGGGTTAATCGCCAGAGACCCCCGCTGAGGTTCTTGCATGTAAATGCTGTCAGGCCCATTTGCAGGTGTGAAAGTAGCCTAAGAGGACAACGATATAAAAAAGAAAACTTGCGCTCAGTGTATGGGACTGCAGCACTTACAAATGTCTGACTACAGGGCAAAAAAAATAAATAAAACAAAAATAAGTGCTTGTATCCCCATTAAATGCATTCACAAAGTGAAACAAAATCCATAAACATGAATAATAAGAACAAAGCATAAATACATATGTGCCAAGAAGCCCAAAAATTATATCAAAAGTCTACCATTAACCCTAGGTGCTTTTAAATGACATTTAAACAAATAAAAGTGCTTCTAGTGTTGAGGTGCTGCTCCCCCATGCACAGCCTCTTACAAGAGAAAAGATCACAGAGCGCTTTGAATAATACTGATGGTCCCGGTAATCGGCTCCAGTATGATAATACAGAATATCTGTTTCCTTATGCCTAGTACACACTAATGCCGTGTACACACGATCTATTTTCTCGGCGGTGAAAACACTGTTGAGAAAATCGACGGGAAAAACGAGGAACGGCTTGGTCCCCTACACACGGCCGGTTTTCATGACATTTTTCCTCTTGGTCGAGAAAACCGACCGTGTGTGGGCTCCCTGGCAGTGTTTCCCTATGGGAAAACTGGCGCGGAAAAAAATGCAGTGAATCACAACGAGAAAAATTAGAGCATGTTCTAATTTTTCTCGTTGTGATTCTTGCCGTTTTTCTCTTCGTGAAAAATGCTGGAAAGCCCACACACGGGCGTTTTTCTCGTCAAAGAGAAAAATTTAAATTTTTCCTGACGAGAAAAATGGTCGTGTGTATAATAGTTTTTTTTTCGGGCTGAACGAAAAAAAAACTGACAGCTCTGGTCGGAGCCGCTGTACTAACGATCCGACGTTAGTACATCGATCTCCCCCGCTGAGCTCTTGTGTTCTGATAGGGGGACGCCTCCCACGCCAGAACACTCCGGTCACCATTGGCTGAGAGCGCTAATTGGGAGCCAGTTAGCTGCTGGTTTTCCAGCATGCTTGTCCGACAGAAGCCGGCCAAACGGATGGTTTCTGTTGGACCGGCTGCCTTACACACGTGCCGGCTGTTTTTTATTGAACTGACCATTGTTGCCAAACATTCAGCCCGTATGTACGGAGCTTTAGCCCACACTGGAATCCACAGATAATGACCAAATGAAACAAAGGAGAAGTATCATAGTGCAGTACAGCTTAAAACATGAATTTATTTAAAAGGTATTCAAATGTTCAGTAGGAACAAACAAACGGTAAAGAGTATACACAGCGCCGCCGCAAGACCGGCCCGGGGTGACAGATGATGTCACAGAGCAGCTTCACATGACGCGTTTTCCCCAAACAGGCGTCCTCAGAGGATGACTGCCTTTGCTGTATAGTCACAGAGACTCAAGAATGAAAACATATCTAAAAACAGAATATATTGTAGTGTAGATTGCCAGTTCAGTTTAGTTTTCTTTTTGCAGGCTAAGAACATTTCCCGCAAATGCAGAAAATAGTTGTTGATCTTGCCGAAAATGGAATGTCCTTTTCAGTTAACCATGTGATGGGGATGAAAAAAGGCAGACATATTGGAGGTCTAACTTCACAACCATGGTTATCCTCCTAGATACAGCAGAGAAATAAAAGCATTGACACTAAATGTGTATTTTGCAGCTGCGCCAAGTGAAAAGAAAGGGGGGGGGGGACGAATGCAGCCACCATATCTAAGGCAATGTATTACATTTTGTTTTTTAGGTTAAGATAAGCTTTAGGCTCACACAGTGTAAATCATGGCATCACAGTTAAAAAAAACAGCCGTTAAGGACATTTGATGACCATTGCCCAGACTTATAAATTTCAGCTTGAATGGACCTCAAACCGCGGCAGACTTCCCAACCTTTTAAATTTACAAGGACAGTGTTGTCTCCAGGGGTTCATTTTTCTAACTTATAGAAACATTTCTTGTGTCATTAGATATGATCTTTATTTACCTTTTACTTTTAACTTGCTAGGTCCGTTTGTGATGAACACACGAGAGGAAATTTCACAGACAATTGAAGATTACAGCTTTTGCAAAAATGGATTTGAAAAGGCTAAAACATGGAAATCAAAGATCGGAAACCGATAAAATGGGCAGATCCTATCTGTCTAAACAAGTGATCAGGCTTTGGCTGCAGATGGATACAATAGGCAATCCAGCCATGGATGATTGGGAATTATTGCTAATATCTTACCGTATATACTCGAGTATAAGCTGAGTTTTTCAGCACATTTTTGTGTGCTGAAAATGCCCCCCTCGGCTTATACTCGAGTCTGTGTCAATCATCAACTTTGTGCGCCTGATCCCAGCCAGCCGTAGGTCCCCCGGACCCCAAGCTTGGCACACATGTAGCCCCACTCTTCCTCTACAAGTGTGCAAAGTTTGTTGTCCGGGGGGACCTACGGTCGGGGAGCACTGATTTTTCAAAGCCGGGCACCCCTTCTATAGACTCCCATGTTAAACGTCCGTCTAGTCACACAGCGCCGGAGATCAGGTAGGGAGATTGGGCACAGTGAGGCACAGTGAGGCATGCAGATGGACACCCTAGGCTTATACTTGAGTCAATACGTTTTCCCAGTTTTTTGTGGTAAAATTAGGTGCCTCAGCTTATATTAGGGTCGGCTTATACTCGAGTATATACGGTAGTTTGTATGTATGGTTTTGAATGTGTACAGTACTAGCACATATTCAGGGGTTTTGGGGAAAAAAGAAGACTCATCCTTGTGAAGATCATTCCCAAATCTTTTTGTAACTGGTCATATAGAGGTTCTCTGGCAGCAAGTTCAACGATTTATAGCCCTCAGCTCATTAACTTTCAAAGAACTGATGTCAATCCAAAGTCTAAGCTCAGCTTTAAAAGCAGCAGTGATGAGACAGACTGGCTGGAGCTGATTATTAGCCACATGGATTATAATTGTTAGGGATGAGCGTTCCAGCTCATGTCAGTGTCAGATATTGTATGACCCCTTTAGATTTGTCCATAAACATGTATAGTCAAATCTGATAAATATCTGACCACTAAATACTCGAGATAAAATGCCAGATCTTATTCTCATTACAATTCAGTATCTATTGTGCTTTGTTTTTTGTTTTTTTTTGGTACTCTAATGTACTTGCATATTTGTTTATGAGGCAGCAACTTTGCTAGTTGAAGGAATGTTCATTCAGTTAGTCAAAAAGGAAGCAGTGGTGGTAGGAGGCATGCTGAGCCTTCGACCTCGTTGATGTTACATTTTTTTTTAAATCATGTTTTTGTAATATATTAAGAATGAGGGCTGCCTCCACTGTGTGTGGTTATGGGTCTTTTTTCAGTCTGTCGTATTTAGCAATTAAATGCATTTAAGCCAGCTATGGAACCATTATCCTTTTCTATACCAAAGTTAATTTTATACTATGCTATCCTATCTACTGTAAAGAAAAAATAAATATATTTGTCAAATGCTATCATCTGTGTAAGTCTTATTTAAAATTAGAAATGGGATTGTTTCACTAATTACATGTCTGCCAGTTCCCAGGTTAATATTATATAAAGTCAGATCAAGCAATGCCTTTTTTAATAATTGTTGGTGGCATAAAATAATGTCAAGAGCATCTGACTTCATGCAGCATTGTGTGATAGAGACAGATAATTAAAAATAAGACACAGATCCTGTGGTAGGAGATTTCATGGTCGCTAGACTAATGCCTAGTACACACGATCAAAAAACTGGACAAAAAATACCACTTTCAAAGCGATTGTACGATAATCTGATTGTTAGTACACAGCTTTTCGAGAGCCAATCATGACAGTTTATGCAAAATTATCCGAAGGCACAAACACGAACATTTTTCTCGTACGATACCAAAACGTATAATTTTCATTTGATCAGTACAGTATTCGCCCCCAAAAAAAAACAGAAGACTAAGACCACGCATGCTCAGAAACTAAAGAATACATTACATCAATTCCAGAGGGGGCATTCTGTCATACGAAAATTTTCGTAACTTTAGTAACTTCTTCATTTTGATAGGAGACTAGCATGCAAAGAAAAAACATAATTCGTCCGATATTTCCATCTTGTGTATGTGCCTTAAGGTGACTAAGCTACCTGTGTTGCTATAAGGCCCCGTTCACACCTGAATGTTTTTTGTCCTGCTTACACCTACGTGCGACAATGTTCAGCAAGTAGAAACCTTTGCATTTCAATTGGCCCTGTTCACATTAGTACCCTTTGTCGCTTGTAGCTGGAAGAAGTACAAACAAAAGGCCACTGCCCTCCCCTATAATTGTCCTTTGCAGCAAGGAGCACATGGAAGGGCAACACATGCAAAAGAAAATCAGAGAAATTCCCAGCTCAACTTACAGACCAGTCTGCAACCGACTGAATTATCCTGTCCAACAGTATGCGTGAAAAACAGGTGTTCAGACTGCGCACATTTGCAAATTCATGCATAAGCTACATGCCCTGTCAAGGACCCCCCGGTATATTCTGTAGTCCCAACTCCAAATTTTGAGAGCCTCCACAGGGGATGCACATGCATTATGATGGATAGCCAGAGGGCAGGTGAGCCTGGAGGGAGCCTACCCCTCCTTTTAAAGCGGAGTTCCACCCACAAAATTAACTTTACATTAATCAACTGAAAAAAGCATTAGAATGCTTTTTATTTTTTTTACATACTTGTTCAGGGCTGTTGCTATGGGATCTCTTGTTATCTTCCCCCTTCCTCTCCATAGCGCCTGACGTCACTTTCCTCGGCGCCTGTGTTCGCTAGTGCTCCTGGGAGATGTGTGTCATCATTTCCCAGGAGTGACTGGGCAGCGCCGAGGGCTAGAATCCCGGTATTTGATAGGCTTATCATGGTTGCCATTACAACAGGGCGGGCACTTCCGATGCCGCTGCCTGTTGTAATGGCAACCTAAGAAGTTTCCTGCGCTGCTAAATTTGCTTACTGCGCAGGCATGTGAACGGGTGGTGCATGCTGGTTATTCAGCAGCACTGAAACCCGGAAGTTTTAATGCTTGTGGACTTTGCCTGCCAACAAGCAAGATGGGAACGCTCGAGCATCAGAAATTTAAGGTGAGTTTTTAATTTAAACAGTAACTAAAGCGGCGATGTTTACAACACAAGCCAATGCAAAAAGAATATCATATGATAGTAACAGATATATAAAAAAAAATAAAAAATTGTGGTTGGAACTCCGCTTTAAAGGCACAGGGGTGCACCATGGCAGCAAAGTTGTCCAGTGCGTTCCCTCCCCAATATTTCAACAGTACAAACAAATGGCCACTGCCCCCACTTATAACTGGCCTTTGCAGCAAGGAGCATATGGAAGGGCACCACATGCAAAACAAAACCAGAGAAATTCTCAGCTCAACTTACCGACCAGCCTGCAAACAACCAAAAAATCCTGTCTAACAGTATGCGTTAAAAACAAGGGTTTAGTCTGCACACACCTTGCCAACAACCAGGCTGTTTGCAGGCTGGTCAGTAAATTGAGCTGGGAATTTCTCTGGTTTTGTTTTGCTTCTTGTTGCAAAGGCCAGGTATAGGTTGGGGCAGTGGCCATTTGTTTGTACTCTTGAAATATTGGTAAGGGGACGGACTAGACACCTTTGCTGCCTTGACCCGGCTCTGTAGCCTACGCACGTATTTGCAAATGTGTGCAGACTAAACCCCTGTTTTTAATGCATACTGTTAGGATAATTCAGTTGTTTGCAGGCTGGTCGGTAAGTTGAGCGGGGAATGTCTCTGGTTTTGTTTAGCTGGAAGAAGTGGCTAAGAATGTTTCTGACATTCATTAAAACAGAACATCAGACCTGAAGAAGCTGCTTTGATAAGCAAGAAAACCTCTTCAACATTACAAAGAAAGTCAAGCTAAATGTGACCAACTACTACTAGCTCCAAATCCTCAAATTTCCAACATCTGATTACATGGCAATGGTTTGTTCATTTGCATTTTCTGAATTATGTCACACTGCTCTGTAACACTGCCCAGATAGAGCTATCGATCTCAGGTATCCAGGAATGATGTAAGGAGATCAGCAGTAAGTTATTTGTAAGGAATCCTGCAAGGCTATTGGCTATTGTCATCTGCTGTGAGCCGGAATGGGAGAGAAGCCAGAGTCTGACTGCCTTTACTGCCAAGCTCTGTATCACATTTAACACACATGCTTCCTTGAATACTGTGAAGAAACTTTCAATACACAGTTTGGATTACTGCTTTGCCCTGCTGCAAATATCAGTTCCTCTTCTGTATCCAGAGATAATGTCCTGGGACTTACTCCATTTTACTTAGGTACTGTTTGGATCTTCTGGAACTCCTATCCTTATTTGCCCATTTCTTTGCATGATGATTCAAAAGAGAGGAAAGCGACTGAAATCTACATAAGTCATTTTCCAGCTGTTCTATTTCTGGCCAGTAATTATCTATTCCCGCAATTACTGGAGTGGCTGTCAGCAATCTGCCTGTTTTCTTTAAGGGACTTTTAACACCATGTACATTAAAATAGGTATCTGTAGCTGCTCTTTATCCAGTGCTTAATTTTTACTGGAACACTGCACGCCAATATGACCTGTTTGTGGGGTGTTGCAAGCATTTTGGTGGTGTCTTTGCATCTTCTTCAAGCATTTGACTTCGACAGTGGAAGTGTTAAGGTAAGGACATGTGTTCCTTTTGGGGATCCGAACATTGGAAGCCTTGTAGGTCTGCTGATAGGACTGTATGTTTTAAAGACTGACAGCTCCTAACTTACTTGCCAGCCACTGCCTCTGATTGGCAGGTTATGCTGTTCATACCAGGTACAGAGGATGCTGTGTTAAAGTAGACTGCTAGTGCAATAATCTATACATCTATAGATACAAGGAATACAATTTCAGTTAACCAGAAGGAGTTTAGTTCTGACCTGCTGCTGTGGGTTAATCTGCCAGTAGTATAATAATGGCAGGCATGTCCTTGACTCTATTAAAATAAATACTAATTAGGTTACTATGACTGACAAAAAAGGTAGACAATTATTTTATTATGGCAGCAATAACTTTTTATTTTCTTAGTAATGCTAAAATCATCAATATATTTATCTATTTATGTTTTTTCCATTATGAATGAGTAAGCAAAGATTAAATCTGATTTAGCTTTGGGTTACAGAACCACCATGCAGGGTGTAAGTAGTGGTTGACCATTAAGAAGTACTTGGAAGTAACACAAATTTGTAGACTTGATTATCAGAATGTTTTTTGTATGCTGGCATATTTTGGCAAGTATTCAGCATTTGGCTGAGACTATAGAACAGTTTTTACTGCACATTTTGTACCACTGATTTTACTTGACTCATAAGAAGGAAATTACAGATGTTAAAGATACTTAGTGACCACATGAATATTGGGAAATATCTAATCAAGCATTATGAAGTACTTGTACTTGATACACTTGACTCCTTACCTAAAGGGCTGGCTTGCAAGGTCACAACAAGTAGGATTGTATATAAAACTGGACCAAAATCTTTAATGTATTAATGATTATGGAAAGTTTCAACTTACAATTCGCTATTAAGGCCTCTTGCATGTGGATATAGTAATTTACTGATGCTTATACTCAGGATCTTGTTGACATAATGATCCAAGTAAAATGTTCCAGAAAGACCTTGCGTAAGTGTGCCTATTAATTTACATATTCTTCATCATCTTTTAGTTGCCAGTGTTTCAATATACGCATATACAAGTGTGTTCACACATATATGTGTGTAAATTGCTGCACTCAGAAGTAACATTTTCTATTTTTATTTTACAGCTTTTTACTCATTGCTGTATTACTAATCTTTAAACAGTGGTGTGCATTGTTCCATCAACAATGCACCTGTGTTCAGATTAGTGAAAAATATAGTTTTATAGTCATCTTTCTGTCTAGTATATACAAAGAAAAAAAGCAATAAAAGCAGTATATACTAGTACATAAATGGAAATCCAGTGTACTATTCCATTTTCACTGTTTTCTGCAAGGAACTCTGTACCTAGATCTTATCATCAGGGGAATAATCTTGTAAATGGTGCTCTCCATATGTGTAGTATTCTAGAAATTGCTGAAATATTTCCAATCATTTCAATGTTTTGTCTCTGCGCCTCACATTTATTACAGAAAATGAAAAGACAAAAATATTATTGGCAGTTGAGATTATAAAAACATTAAAACTGATGTTTAAATTTTTATGTTCGAATTTTCGGTTATAACCATTATTGGTTAACCAAGGTTCTAACAATCCAAAAAACCTTCCAAGAGGAATCCAACAAGAATTAGTGTTCCATCTGATAACCTTGGGTTCCCAGGATTGTAGATTGCAGATTTGGTCATGTTTTAATGAAGATTCCACCTTTTCTAAATAACGTGCATTTTTATTTTTATTCTGAAGACGACTAAATATGAGAACTATTGATATACATTGGGAAATTTATTTTCAAAATAAGCTCTATAAATGCTTCTATATAGATTTAAAGATGATTAAACATTTGTAAATGTTTTAAATGCAACTAGATATAAGTACCTGCGTTTTTTTCTTTTTTAGTTTCACTGAATATCTGCACAGCAGGTATCAGATTGGGAGAGGGAGAGCTACTCTGGGCCAATCGGGTGCTGCTGCAGTGCATATGTGCTGAGACTGAACATGCTGACAGAGAGAGAGATTAGAGTGAGCAGAGCAATGATGACTTGTTGTACAGTCAAGGACATGACTAGGAATTTGGCCAAGCTTTTCTTGACCAAACTGTGCTGCTGCAATGGAGGTCATAGACATGGCTATGTTGTCTGATAGATGTGACTATATCACAAAACTGACTGTGCATGGTACAAACGCAAATATGTTTTGATTGTTTGTTTAGTTACTTACCTTGAGTTTGACTTTTAACACACCTAACAATGGACTATATGCCAGCTACATCTAAATGAAGGAAACAAGATTTTTTTCTCTTTCATACAGTATGAAATTTAAAAGTACCAGGATATGTCATGCCAAAGTTATCTTAAAAAAAGGTTCCACCTGTTGTTATATTGCTCTAAATATTGTTGACCCAGAAGAAGGCAAAACAAAACCATAGTAAGGAAATGCTTATTGGTCCCATCAGTGCTTTCAGGTAACGTATTTACTCCAAGGATGAATCCTACTAATTCTAGCCAAAGATGAAAATAAATGCATCCAATCCACATATTTTGCGATCACCACTTCCTTTGGTAGAGTATTCCAAAGTTTGGGCTCTGTTGTAAAGAAGCAGGCCTTTCTATACTGATTATGAAATAATTTCATGATATAGCTGGCCACAACTTAGACAATCGATGCAATTATTTAACAGATCGTAACATTACCTGGGATTGTGCTTAAAGGGGTTGTAAAGGTTTGTTTTTTATTTTCTAAATAGGTTCCTTTAAGCTAGTGCATTGTTGGTTCACTTACCTTTTTCCTTTGATTTACCTTCTAAATATTTGTTTTCTTTGTCTGAATTTCTCACTTCCTGTTCCTCCTCAGTAAGCTGTTCAGTAAGCTGTTCTGGCTGACGCCACACCACTCGGATGATGGTGTGAAGTTTAGTGAGGAGAAACAGGAAGTGAGAAATTCAGACAAAGAAAACAAACCTTTAGAAGGCAAATCTAAGGAAAAGGTAAGTGAACCAACAATGCACTAGCTTAAAGGAACCTATTTAGAAAATAAAAAACAAACCTTTACAACCCCTTTAATACTTACATGTAATAGACTTTAAAATATTCATGTAATTACAGTAATGGTATATTTTTCTTAGAAAAAAAGCAATCTTATTTAACTATTCTGTACAGTTGGCCGCTATTAATAACCCTGCCCACTCCTGAACTCTCCCAACATTTATTATGTTCTTTATACATACACATAGGGGGTTATTTACGAAAGGCAAATCCACTTTGCACTACTTGTACTGAAAGTGCACTTGGAAGTGCAGTCGCTGTAAATCTGAGGGGAAGATCTGAAATGAGGGAAAGCTCTGCTGATTTTATTATCCAATCATGTGCAAGCTAAAATGCTGTTTTTTATTTTCCTTGCATGTCCCCCTCGGATCTACAGCGACTGCACTTCCAAGTGCACTTTCAGTGCAATTTCAAGTGCACTTTGCACTTGTAGTTTGCACTTGTAGTGCAAAGTGGATTTGCCTTTAGTAAATAACCCCCATAGCTATCTTTAAAGTGAACCTAAACTTAAAAAGTAAAGATCTGCCATCTTATAGGAAACTTCTAGGAATGGAAGTGGAAGTGTACCCAAGCAATCTACCTTGTGAATTCAATTCCTCTTGAAAAATGCAGTACACTATGCCAAGGCCATTCTGTGCATTGAGCCTCATAGCAGTGTATCTGCTGTATTAAGTCTACAGTGCTGCTGCATCTGACTGCTAGTCACATAAAATGTACAGTGCACTTTTTTAATGCCACTGCTGTGCTTACTGTTTTGCTGGAGAGAAAGCTGTACCTGGGGACTTGCAGTCCAAGGGTCTCCCTGCTTTAACAAGTTGTGAGCTTGTGCAGTGGTCATTCTCAAGTTGCTGTGGCTTAAATCTGGTTGACTGACCACATGTCTAATGCCAACCATACACAGTGCACATTTCTCTCCTACAACCACGGGGGTTGCAGGACAGAAATTTGCTTGTTTCCCCCATCAACACAGACAGTGTTTACA
The DNA here is from genome assembly GCA_029206835.1 of Rana muscosa. Classification (NCBI taxonomy): domain Eukaryota; kingdom Metazoa; phylum Chordata; class Amphibia; order Anura; family Ranidae; genus Rana; species Rana muscosa. The sequence continues at coordinate 142,763,900 of CM055117.1, read as the reverse complement.
GGGGAATCCCTACTGCCAAGCCATTGTATTCTCCCAGCAGGAACCCCGCCAGGAGAAGACATTGACTATACCAGCCGCTAGCAATAATCGCATGTAAGATCCATCAGGCTGGTTGTACCCAAGTTGATTGATTGATCAACTTGGTACATTCAGCCTGCCCATACATGGTTTGAATCATAGCCAGTTCCTGCTGAACTGGTCGAGATTCGAACCATCTATGACTGGCCATAGACGGCTCTTATAGATGTGCCACTCACAGGTGATAAGCTGTTTGGGGATCATCATGAACCCTGCCAGAGGAAGAATACCTTCCTGCCTAAGCTCAGAAAAGCCAAGAATTTCTTTCTCAAATCTGGACCTACCTTCTCTGTCTAGAAATATATATATTTTTTTAATGAGGAAATTACAAAAATAATTTCCCCAAGCCCTCTACCTATGTAGGAGACACGTGTCCTTCACAGTCCAAGCCCCCTCAAGTCTGCTAACAAGTCCTTCTCCTACATTACATAAAGTTTTGCCCCTGCCTGTCCATATCAAGGTGAGGAATGACTTCTTACACTTGTGGACTCCATGTATCAGACAAATGAGTTCATAAATTGGTGGCCTTAGGGTACAAGATCAAGTTTTTTTGCCTCCAACCTGCATGTATCAGAGGTTGAGAGGTTAGCAGATATACATCTGGGCATCAAGGGACTCTTGGCGTCGGGGGTGGTAATTGCAGTTCTAATCAAAGAAAGAATTCAGGGGTTTTATTTAAACCTCTTTACAGTGCTAAAGAGGGGCAAAATTTGTCCAGAAATCAAACTCAAAGCCATTAATGTTCATGTCAAAATCTGAACGTACAAGATAGAGTTGATCTGTTTGGTAGTGGTATCCCTGCATCAGGGTTCTTTCTAGCATCTAAAGACATCAAGGATGCATACCTTCATGTACCCATATATCAGGGGCACCAGTGGTTCCTGCACCTTACAATGGAGGGGAACACTATCAATTTGCAGCTTTATCCTTCAGTCTAGCCACAGCTTCTTGGGTGTTCATCAAAACGTTGCCGCCAGTCTTGGCCACGTTGATATCAAGAGGGATACAAATTGTAGGGTGCCTGGATGACCTTCTATTGCTGATGGAACCTTGCTTGGAACTGGAGTCCAACCTATCTTAAGGTAGTATTGTCTGCATTTGAGAAATTGTCCTTTCCAGAATGTCAAAAAGATCCCACTGAAGATAAGCGATGTCCTGCAAGCATCTATATTTTGTGCTTTATATGGATAAAGTCCTCCTATGTCCAAGACTAATTTTTGCCAAGAGTGGTGTCGGCCATTCACCTGATTGAGGATATTTTGCTTTCATCATTGCATCCCAAACCAGTCCATCCCAGAGAAGTGGGCCTTCATTACTTGGATTTAGACAGGTCAGTTGGAGTGTACAAGAATGTCACAGCTGGGTTTTGGAGAACAGACTCCCTGTTCATGGTTGTGGAGGACTCGCATAAGGCCTTTGCAGCATTGACTGATATGATCTCGCATTGGATTCCACAAAGCAAGAGTATGCCATCCAGCACTGAGAGCCACCATTTCCATTACCAGTACACTCCATCAGGGCAGTCGGTGTATCTGGGCTTTCCACCATCAGCCATTAATTTCACAGGTTTGTAAAGTGGTCACTGATCATCCATTCATATAGTCACTAAATTTAACTAGCCAGATGCGGCAGCATCAGCCGATACCAGTTTTGGATGTAAAGTTTTGCAGGCAGTTGTTTGATTGGCCTGTATAGTTTTTCTTAAGACAGCCGGATTTTGCATATTTGTTTGCCTGACCCATTGTGGCACTGCTTTGTGACATCCCAGTTAGGGATGATCTAAAGCAGAGCTGTGTCCTGCAATGAATGAAAAAGAAAACAGGATTTTTTTTGTACTCACTGTAAAACCCTTTTTTTCTGTGTTTATTGCAGGACACAGCACCTGCCCCTCTGGCTTGCAACTGCCATAAGTGTAAATACTTTTGTTATTTGCACTGCTGTGTCCTCTAACTGAGTTGTCCACAGCTGTGGGATGGGTTTTGGCCACCAGCAGTAGCTGCCCTGAGCTGCATTTTGTTTCTTAGTGCACCTAGTGTCCTACCCCTGAGGGTGGTGACATACCCTAGTTGGTGATGCTCTAAATATCAACTTCTGTCAAGCGGGCGTGGTCACTCATGGATCAATATTCACCTTGTCCCTGCTGAACTGGCTGAATTTAAATCCATCTATGGCCAACCCAACCATTTAGTACAGTCTCTAAAACAAAGCAGTACAGCTCAAACACCCCTGTGTCTCTCTCAAGTCGGTTAAATTCTTGCTGTCAGGTGCTGGTTAGCTGTTTAGGCTTGCAGGTTCAATGTTAGTTCTACAACAAAATAGCATGTCCCTGCACACTGAATAAACCCATAATTGGGTGAAACAGATTAGAGGGGTGTTCTACTCTGGGTGGAGACCAGGCTGAAGCCATTTGATACATTTGTGACTGTAGAGTGCATTAACAGTGTGCATGGACCTGCCATTTTGTCGTAGATGTCTACAACAGCCGTTACTACTCAAGTGTTTGAGGAAAAAAAAAATCGATTTAATTTATAGTTGTTTATAGTTGTATTTCATTGCTTATTTTTGTAACTGTGTATAAATATATGGGTTCAGAAGGTCCTAAAAGCTTTAATGTTTTATATCAAGTTATCAGGTATTATACACTTTCAAATGCTTTTGTCTTTTTATATAGATATTTCTGTAGTTATATTCCCTGTATCATTTGTGTGTCTTACTATGTAATGATGGGCTCACATGTTGTAGTTGCAGTTTGTAGTGTCATGGTTGCTTGATTTCCCTATCTCTATTCATTATTCCAGCTACTTTGTTCCTATTCACCAGGGGGACAAGTACCTTCTTGTTCTGAGTCGCATGCATGCCTAGCTATTTCTCTGTGTTTCATCACAAATATTTTATGAAAAAAACACATCTCTTCTAAATGGTAAGCTCTGTTATATGCTCTCACCTGCACCAGCACTAGACTGAGAGACCCAGGGACTGTGGGATATATAGTTCCTGCATTAATCAACTGTCAGCACAGTACAAGACTCTGCTATTGTTTTCTATACTATACTAAAATATATATTTTTTCAAGCTGTTATTATATATTCATATGATGAAATGGAAATGTTATTCCTTTTACCCCAACATCTCCTGAGTTTATGCATAACCTTTGCAGACAAGTCATTCTGACAATGTAAAGCCTTGGATTTTATTGAGTGCTCTGTGCACCACGGTCATTAAGACATCTGCAAAAGTAAACATTCCAGACACTAGTGATTATCCCTCACATTACCAGACAATGTGCCCACTAATCAAAGACACTTGTGTTTAGCTATTGTAAAAAGTTTTAGTTGTATTATGTGTGAATAATGATAAAATAAAAATATAAACTATGGTGAGTCAGGAAAGAGGAAATGATTAATAATGTAAAATTGACTAGAGAACTGTATACATTTATAGCAGTTTTTTTTTTTTTTTTTTATGGGGGGAGGGGGTTGGCATTCATTTACACATATCCCCTGAACAGATTAGTATTCCATCCTCAGGCTCTCAAGATTGTGTAATACAGTTTGTTATGAATCTCTGAGCCAAAAAAAAATGTAATTCCCATGACATCAACGTCTTCCAATACAGTGTGCCTGACCCGGCAGATATAAGTCCGAGCAAAGCATAAATATGTATGCACATGAAAGAACAGGTGCTAGGCTTTATTTTAGGGAATTTACCATAATCAAGCTAATACAAAAAAAAAAAGAATATAAAGAGCTATGGTGTAGAGTACAGTAACCAATAACTGCCAGATCACGCCTGATATCAGTTTGGAAACATAAGAATGGTAAAAGATAATTACTCTTTGGATGATTTTGGCTACGACACATTACAGTGACTCTTTAAATAGGTCTGCACACTGCCACATGACAATTCAGTTACGGTATTAATCTTTAAGGATAATGCCACATTTTATTAAAAATTGGTGTCGCCTATAATTACTACACAAGCCATTTTGTGGAAGGATACAGGGCTACTAATAACATTGGTGCATGGTGTATATCAGGGGTACCCAACCTTTTGAAGAGCAAGGGCCACTTAAGCGACTTGGTAACTAGTCGCGAGCCACAATGAACAGAGCGGGTGGATGGCAGGTAGGCGTTTGTACAGCACAGTTCACCTGTGGCTTTCCTGCAGGTTAGCTGCACTTTGCCATAGACTTCTATTATTTCCTGTATGTGTGGTGCACTTTCAGAAAGCACACCAAACTCACAGATAATAGAATGCCTTTGGCTGAGTGCAGGTAACTCACAGGTGCACTGCTCTGCACCTGTGGATCAGTTTTAAAGCAGCCCAGTAACCACTGCAGAACAGATATGCCCATATATACACTGTGATTTTAGTAATAAACTTACCTTTAATAACAGTATTCTATTCTATTTTATTTCATCTCAGAGCAGGAGGTCGCGGGCCACATCAGAGGGCTCTGCGGGCCACATGTGGCCCCCGGGCCACTGGTTGGGCACCCCTGGTGTATATAATTCATCTTATATCTCCTTACACCTAAATTTTCTTAATAATACATACAGTTCAAAGTAGTAGTTTGAGCGCTTTTGCAGTTTCAGAAGAACATAGTGGGTTCTTCCTTTTAATATGCTCTATGACGGGGTAGGCAACCCGCGGCGCACAAAGCCTCTTTTGCCGGCACTCGCCTTCCTCCCTATCAGCAGAGCAGCGCAGGGAAGTGTCAGATTTCACCATGCCGCACCTGCACTGAGGGGGAGAAACTGTGCCCCCACACATTGTAAAAGATGAGAAGCATTGTTTGGTTCTCCAATAGGGATGGGCTATCTGTTCGCCCGATCGCCGAACAGCGAACAATTTGGGGTGTTCGCGGCAAATTCGAAAAGCCGTGGAACACACTTTAAAAGTCTATGGGAGAAATCGTAAGTGCTCATTTTAAAGGTTAATATGCAAGTTATTGTCATAAAAAGTGTTTGGGGACCTGGGTCCTGCTCCAGGGGACATGTATCATTGCAAAAAAAAAGTTTTTAAAACGGCTGTTTTTTCGGGAGCAGTGATTTTAATAATGCTTAAAGTGAAACAATAAAAGTGAAATATTCCTTTAAATTTCGTACCTGGTGGGTGTCTATAGTATGCCTGTAAATTAGCGCATGTTTCCCGGGTCTGGTATGAATATTAAGGGGAACCCCGAACCAAAATAAAAAGAAAAAAGCGTGGGGGTCCCCCCAAATTCCATATCAGAACCTTCAGGTCGAACGATACAGCCTCCTCCGAGACTCCCGGCCGAATGACGCGCTACCCGTCTGACATTTTTTATATAACCGAGTGCGGGGCCCCCGTGATGTGGACAGGTGACCCCGCGCCCCCTGTGACGCACCGGGGATTCCCGTGAAACCACGAGAAACCGCCGGAAACCCCCGTTGCGTCACAGGGGGGGCGGGGTCACCCGTCCACGTCACGAGTGGCCCCGCCCTCGGTTATATAAGAAATGTCAGACGGGTAGCGTGTCATTCAGCCGGGAGTCTCAGAGGAGGCTGTATCGTTCGTAGCGGCGGGTCCGGGTCGTAGAAGGATTTACAGCACTGGAATTTTTATTTTATTTTTTTATTAAAGGACTTGTCCCAAGCTGTGTGTGTGTGTTTTTTTACCTTTTTTGTCACTTTTTTAGGTGAAATGGTAGGGGTACAATGTATCCTGTTACCAATTCACATAGGGGGGGCCGCAATCTGGGGGTCCCCTTTGTTAAAGGGGGCTTCCAGATTCCGATAAGCCCCCCGCCCGCAGACCCCCACAACCACCGGGCAAGGGTTGTGGGGATGAGGCCCTTGTTGAGGGCACGTGGCCTGGTACGGTTCAGGAGGGGGGGCGCTCTCTCGTCCCCCCCTTTTCCTGCGGCCTGCCAGGTTGCGTGCTTGGATAAGGGTCTGGTATGGATTTTTGGGGGGAACCCTGCGCCATTTTTTTTTATTTTGGTGCGGGGTTCCCCTTAAAATCCATACCAGACCTGAAGGGCCTGATATGGAATTTGGGGGGGACCAATATCCATATCAGGCCCTTCACGTTTTTTTTTTAATTTTGGTTCGGGGGTTCCCCTTAATATTATGGACTAAGGGGGGAACCCATGCTGTTTTTTTTCCGTTACTTTTATCTGTATTGCAGGGACCCGACAATTCACTATAGCCACGATCAGTTTTAAATGACTTTTTTTCCTTTAGAAATGTCATTTTGTGCAGAGACTTTTCTAAGAACGGGAAACATGTGCTACTTTACAGGCATACTAAAGACACCCCACCCCCCACCCCCGGTACGAAATTTAAAGGAATATTTCACTTCTATTGTTTCACTTTAAGCATTATTAAAATCACTGCTCCCGAAAAAACAGACGTTTTTAAAACTTTTTGTTGCATTGATACATGTCCCCTGGGGCAGGACCCGGGTCCCTAAACACTTTTTATGACAATAACTTGCATATTAACCTTTAAAATGAGCACTTTTGATTTTTCATGTTCGTGTCCCATAGACTTTAACGGTCAATTTTTTGCCTGTTCGCATGTTCTGGTGCGAACCGAACCGAGGGGTGTTCGGCCCATCCCTATTCTCCAACTTTGCTGTAGCTGCGATCGTCAGCTTTTGTGATGGGGAAGGGATTGGGTGAAGTTCTGCTAGGGGAGGGCGGTTGCTGTTTCCAGGAGGAGGAGGACTGTAATTGGCCACTGCTAAAGCCAATCACAGTCCTGCTAGCTCCGCCCACCATCTGGAGAAAGTTGGCTCGCTTGGTTGCCACTACCAATCTCAGAAAGAAGGAATTTCACTGTGATTGAGAAAACCATCATCAGGTGACAGTTTGTGGAATTACTGTTGAGCTTCTGGGAACTTTGTTAAAATTATTCCTGAACCTTTGCGTCACTTACTACTGAATATCGGCACTCTGCGTCCCTTTAAGCCAGAGCCAGTATTCAGCATAACTAAAATCACACCCAACTTTTCCTGTGACGCAGAGCGCCACACTTTTTCTCAGCGGCCGGGGCCCAACTTATGATCCTGCAAATAACAGGCCCACTTCTTTCAGAAAATGCCCCTGACCTGAGCTCATCATTGCGCATCCATTCCCTGCTTCGTTTCACCACTCTGCATATCATGCATATTATAGATGAGAAGAGGATACAGCGGTGGAGCAGATGAGCAGGAGGGTACAGCGATGGGTCAGATGTGCAGGGAGGTACAGTGATGGAAGAGATGAGAAGGGGGTTCAGCAGTGGGACAGGTGAGCAGGGGGGGTTCAGTGTTGGGCCAGATGAGCAGGGGGGTTCAGTGTTGGGTCTGATGAGCAGGGGGGTTTAGTGTTGGGGCAGATGAGAAAGGGGTTCAGTGGTGGGACAGAAAGCAGGGGGGTAGAGCAGTGGGGCAGATGTGAAAGGAGGTGTATTGGTGGGACAGATGAGCAGGGGGTTACAGTGGTGGGGCAGGAAAGTAGGGGATACAGAGGTGAGACAGATGTGCAGGAGGTACATGGGGGGGCAGATGAGAAAGCGGGTTACAGTGGTGGGGCAGATGAGCAGATGGGTTCAGTGTTAGGACAGATGAGAAGGTGATTCAGTAATGAGACAGAAGAGTATAGGGATACAGCAGTGGAGCAGATGTGGCATGTGAGAAAAGGGGGTACATCGATGGGGCAGATGAGCAGGGGGGTTACAGTGGTGGGACAGAAAAGCAAGGGGGTACAGTGGTGGGGCAGATGTGCAGTAGGTACAGTGGGGGGAGGAATGAAAAGGGGGTTTAGTGGTGGGACAGAAAAGCAAGGGGGTTCAGTGTTGGGCCAGATGAAAAGGGAGTTACAGTGGTGGGAAAGATGAGCAGGGGGGTTCAGTGTTGGGGCAAAGGAGATTCATTGGTGGGACAGATGAGCAGGGGGTTACAATGGTGGGGCAGAAGACCAGGGGGGTACAGACGTGGGGCAGATGTGCAGAGGGGTGCAGAAGAGAAAGGAGGTACATTGTTGGAACACATTAGCAGGGGGTTACAGTGGTGGGGCAGAAGTGCAGGAGGTACAGTGGTGGGGCAGATGAGAAAGGGGGTTACAGTGGTGGGGCATATGAGCAGATAAGTTCAGTTTTAGGACAGATGAGAAGATGGTTCAGTGGTGAGACAGAAGAGCATGGGGGTACGGCGGTGGAGCAGATGTGCAGGGAGGTGCAGTGGTGGGGCAGATGAGAAAGGGGGAACATTGGTGGGGCAGATGAGCAGGGGGTTACAGTGGTGGGACAGAAAAGCAGGGTGGTACAGTGGTGGGACAGAAGAGCAGGGTGGTACAGTGTGGGACAGATTAGCAGGGGGTTACAGTGGTGGGGCAGATGTGCAGGGGGTACAGTGGTGGGGCAGATGTGCAGGGGGTTACAGTGGTGGGGCAGATGTGCAGGGGGTTACAGTGGTGGGGCAGATGAGCAGGGGGTTACAGTGGTGGGGCAGATTTGCAAGGGGTTACAGTGGTGGGGCAGATGTGCAGGGTGTTACAGTGGTGGGGAGATGAGCAGGGGTTACAGTGGTGGGGCAGATGAGAAAGGGGTACATTGGGGAAGATGAGCAGGGTGGGTACAGTGGTGGGGCAGATTTACAGGGGGTTATAGTGGTGGGGCAGATGTACAGGGGGTTACAATGGTGGGGCAGATGAGCAGGGGGTTACAATGGTGGGGCAGATTTACAGGGGGTTATAGTGGTGGGGCAGATGTACAGGGGGTTACAATGGTGGGGCAGATGAGCAGGGGGTTACAGTGGTGGGGCAGATGTGCAGGGGGTTACAATGGTGGGGCAGATGAGCAGGGGGTTACAGTGGTGGGGAAGATGAGCAGGGGGTTACAGTGGTGGGGCAGATGTGCAGTGTAGTAAGTGGTGGGACAGATGTGCAGAGTAGTACAGTGGTGGGGCAGATGTGCAGGGGGTTACAGTGGTGGGGCAGATGTGCAGGGGGTTACAGTGGTGGGGCAGATGAGCAGGGGGTTACAGTGGTGGGGCAGATTTGCAAGGGGTTACAGTGGTGGGGCAGATGTGCAGGGCATTACAGTGGTGGGGCAGATGAGCAGGGGGTTACAGTGGTGGGGCAGATGAGCAGGGGGTTACAGTGGTGGGGCAGATGTGCAGTGTAGTACAGTGGTGGGACAGATGTGCAGGGTAGTACAGTGGTGGGGCAGATGTGCAGGGGGTTTCAGTGGTGGGGCAGATGAGCAGGGGGTTACAGTGGTGGGGCAGATGAGCAGGGTAGTACAGTGGTGGGGCAGATGTGCAGGGTAGTACAGTGGTGGGGCAGATGTGCAGGGGGTTTCAGTGGTGGGGCAGATGAGCAGGGTAGTACAGTGGTGAGGCAGATGTGCAGGATAGTACAGTGGTGGGGCAGATGTGCAGGGGGTTACAGTGGTGGGGCAGATGAGCAGGGGGTTACAGTGGTGGGGCAGATGTGCAGGGGGTTACAATGGTGGGGCAGATGAGCAGGGGGTTACAGTGGTGGGGCAGATGAGCAGGGGGTTACAGTGGTGGGGCAGATGTGCAGTGTAGTACAGTGGTGGGACAGATGTGCAGGGTAGTACAGTGGTGGGGCAGATGTGCAGGGGGTTTCAGTGGTGGGGCAGATGAGCAGGGGGTTACAGTGGTGGGGCAGATGTGCAGGGTAGTACAGTGGTGGGGCAGATGTGCAGGGGGTTTCAGTGGTGGGGCAGATGAGCAGGGTAGTACAGTGGTGAGGCAGACGTGCAGGGTAGTACAGTGGTGGGGCAGATGTGCAGGGGGTTTCAGTGGTGGGGCAGATGAGCAGGGTAGTACAGTGGTGAGGCAGACGTGCAGGATAGTACAGTGGTGGGGCAGATGAGCAGGGTAGTACAGTGGTGAGGCAGACGTGCAGGATAGTACAGTGGTGGGGCAGATGAGCAGGGTAGTACAGTGGTGAGGCAGACGTGCAGGATAGTACAGTGGTGGGGCAGATGAGCAGGGTAGTACAGTGGTGAGGCAGACGTGCAGGATAGTACAGTGGTGGGGCAGATGTGCAGGGGGTTTTAGTGGTGGGACAGATTTGTAGGAGGGGCAGTGATCTGAGGTGTGAAGGTGCATGAATTGGGGCTGATCTGAGGCGTGAGAGTGCAGGATGTTAATTTCTCACTACTAAAGTAGTTTACAGCATTTACTTTATAAAAAAACCCTTTTTATGTATCCACTCAACATCATGAAACATTATTACTAAGCATTGCCCTTTTAGGTACTCAAAACACCTTCATTTTAGCTGCCCATAACTCCCTAAACATCAGAAATCAGGCTGAGAGTGGGAGGTTTTGTACTGTGATGAGGCCATGAGAGTCACTATTCATATGGATAACCTAAATGTTTTATTTATTTATGTCATCTTCCGGTGGCATTTTATGTTGTTGATGGCAGTATACTGCCAATTGGTGAATAATACGATTAAGAAATACCCGACCTCATTGTCAGGAAATAAGCTAAAATAAATCAGTATTAGATTTAGTCACCTCAGCAGTTCTTGGTTTGCATTTTATGTGCACATCTGCTTTTATATTGCTCAAGGAAAAATTTAAGTGCAGTTTGTTCTAAGGACACATAGGAGGGGATTTACTAAAACTGGTGCACACAGAATCGGGTGCAGCTGTGCATAGATAGTACCCAATCACCTAAGTTCAGCTGGATCCAAAGTTATTGAAAATAATACCTGGAAGTAGGGATGAGCTTCGTGTTCGAGTCGAACATACGTTCGACTCGAACATCGGCTGTTCGATCGTTCGACGACGATCGAACGATTTGGGCCGTTCGCGCCAAATTCGAGTGACGCGAACGGCCCACAATGCACTACGCCATCGCAGTGTCATCCAGGCGCTGTGATTGGCCAAGCATGCACTGTGACCCCGCATGCTTGGCCAATCACAGCGCCGGCAGCGAGGAGAGCAATGATTGGCCACAGGCAGGATGCCTGTGGCCAATTATTGCTGAGGGTGTTTAGTACACGCCCCACACTATAAAAGGCCGCTAGCACGGCGGCCTAGTGTAGTGTGTTCCGGAGCAGGGAAAGAGAAGCATAGGCAGGGACAGTGACATTCATTTTTTCTTGCTTAACCTGGATTCCTTTAGTTTAGGGAAAGAGAAGGATAGGTAGGGAGAGTGTCAGTGTGTTTTACTGTGCGAATCCTTGTTTCTAGGGACAGGGAAGGACAGTGTGGGAATTCTCCTTGTGCTATAGTGTGCTTTAAAAAAACATTTTTTCTAGGGACAGAAAACTATAGGTAGGGAGAGTGTCAGTGTGTTTTACTGTGCGAATCCTTGTTTCTAGGGACAGGGAAGGACAGTGAGGGAATTCTCCTTGTGCTATAGTGTGCTTTAAAAAAACATTTTTTCTAGGGACAGAAAACTATAGGTAGGGAGAGTGTCAGTGTGTTTTACTGTGCGAATCCTTGTTTCTAGGGACAGGGAAGGACAGTGAGGGAAATTCTCCTTGTGCTATAGTGTGCTTTAAAAAAACATTTTTTCTAGGGACAGAAAACTATAGGTAGGGAGAGTGTCAGTGTGTTTTACTGTGATAATCCTTGTTTCTAGGGACAGGGAAGGACAGTGAGGGAAATTCTCCTTGTGCTATAGTGTGCTTTAAAAAAACATTTTTTCTAGGGACAGAAAACTATAGGTAGGAAGAGTGTCAGTTTCTTTCACTGTGATAATCCTTGTTTCTAGGGACAGGGAAGGAAAGTGAGGGAAATTCTCCTTGTGCTATAGTGTGCTTTAAAAAAACATTTTTTCTAGGGACAGAAAACTATAGGTAGGAAGAGTGTCAGTTTCTTTCACTGTGATAATCCTTGTTTCTAGGGACAGGGAAGGAAAGTGAGGGAAATTCTCCTTGTGCTATAGTGTGCTTTAAAAAAACATTTTTTCTAGGGACAGAAAACTATAGGTAGGAAGAGTGTCAGTTTCTTTCACTGTGATAATCCTTGTTTCTAGGGACAGGGAAGGAAAGTGAGGGAAATTCTCCTTGTGCTATAGTGTGCTTTAAAAAAACATTTTTTCTAGGGACAGAAAACTATAGGTAGTGTGACAGCAGGAAGGTAAAGTCACCTGGTTGCATCCAGGGGGGTAGATATATTTCTCCCAGATTCAGGCTTTATGCTGACTTATACAACTAGGGTGGAGAGTTGTATAAGCCCAGCTGAGGCTAGTAGGCTCATGGATGACTCATACCTCTAGGGAGAGTGTGGGGCGTCGTACAGACAGGGAGTTGATGAGGCCAGCTGAAGCTTGTCAGCTCATTTAGGCCTCTATAAGAACTCCCAGCTTCATTAGATGTTTGCTCATGCCTGGAACCAGACCTGTGTGGACTGTCTAGGGAGAGTGAACCCCTGTGCGGTGAGACAAAGCCTGTGTGGCTATTTGCTTGGACATTTAAAACCAGGGACTTAGGGACTAGGACAGCACTAGGCTGATCCCAGTTGTTAGTTAGGAAACCTGTATGTTTAGTCAGAGGTCAAGTTGACCAGGATTTAATTTGTTTATGTTTCTTTTGGCTTTGCTGTGTTTTGTCACTGTAAATAGAAAATAAACCGCACCTTTTTTTTTTTGATTTTGAAAACCACAACCTCCGTTTGCTGGGCCTGTTTTTGTGTGGGGAGCCCATCCCGGGGGTCACACACACCCGCTGCCAAGCTAACCCCCTCACAGTTGGTGGAGAACCAGTGGCAGTTTTTTTTTAAGCCAGCATGGAGGAGATACTGAAGCAGCTGGCTCTAGCAAATGCCAATCAACAGCAGACAAATGCAGGTTTGCAAAAGAGCCTTGCAGCTCAACAACAGAACTTCGCAGCCCAGCAGCAAGCTCATCAACAGAGCCTTGCAGCTCAGCAACAAGCCCAGCAGCAATCTGAGGCCCGCTTCATAGACCTGTTACAGAAGCAAGAGCAGAGACTACAACAAATGGAAGCAGTAATGCAGCAACGTCCGCAGACCAGTGAGGAAAGCCGTCCCACTAATACCGCGTCCTTTGGGGTGAGTCGTTTATTGACAAAAATGACTGGAGAGGATGATCCAGAGGTATTTTTGACCACATTTGAAAGGACTGCTGAAAGAGAAAAGTGGCCTGAGGAGCAGTGGGCTGGACTGGTGGCTCCTCTGTTAACTGGTGAATCGCAGAAGGCTTACTATGACCTAGAGCCTGACCAAGCAAAAGACTATGTGATGCTAAAAGCTGAAATATTGGCAAGGCTGGGTGTCACCCAGGCTGTCCGGGCTCAGCGTGTGCATAACTGGACTTTCCAGCTTGGAAAACCCCCCAGGTCTCAAATGTATGATCTCATTCACCTAAGCAGAAAGTGGCTACAGCCAGAGACTTTGTCCGCACCAAAGATTGTGGAACGTGTTGTAATGGATCGGTTTTTGAGAGCTCTTCCTACTGCCATCCAAAAGTGGGTAAGCCATGGAGACCCAGAGACGGCCGATGGTCTTGTGGATCGTGTGGAGAAATACTTGGCTACAGAGAACCTGACGGCCTCTTCCAGAGACACTCGGACTTTCCACCCTAAGACCAGACCATCCCCAGGGGCGGATAAGAGGATTCCAAGGGGTGAGGGTGGAGAGAGTGAGAGGGTGGGAGCTCTACCCCAAGTTTGGCGAGAACAGCCTGGGAAATCAGCGGCTCAAGAGGCGGCAAGAAGGATCGTTTGCTACCGCTGCCGGCAAGCGGGACATATTGCAGCCAATTGCCCGGTTGTGGAGGAACCCATGCAGTGTGACTTTCTGATGGGCAGACGTCAGTCGCTGTGTGCGACAGTCGCATGCACTGCCATTCGAGGAACTGAGAAACATTTATGCAAAATGTGTGTTAATGGTAGAAATGTTGTGGTATTGCTGGATTCAGGTAGCCTTGTGACCCTGATAAAGGCTGAGTTAGTTAAAACAGAGGTCTCTGGGAATAGCAAGGTAGCTGTTATTTGTGTGCATGGGGACACCCGAGAGTATCCAGTGACTACAGTGTGTTTCGAGACCCCCAAAGGTACCCTCTCTCATCCAGTGGGCTTAGTATCTCAGTTACCGCATGACGCCATTGTGGGAAGGGATTTTCCGAAGTTCTGGGAACTGTGGGATGATCCTGAGCCCCCCACTGGTGCCCCTATGTACCAGGAATGGGATAGCCAGAACTCCCCTGAGAGTGGTGAGGACTCTCCGGAATTTCCCTTATCAGTATTGGCAGGGGAGACTCAAGAAACTGGAGAGGAGCCCACCTCCTCAGACGAAAACCTACCGTCTGTGGAGTTTTCTGATCTTGAGGTTCACAGGGAAAACTTTGCCACAGAACAGTTAAAAGACCCCACCCTAATAAAGGCACGGGAAAACGTAGTGAAAATAGATGGCGAGTTAGTGAACCCAGATAATACCTGCACTTACCCATACTTCAGCGTAGAGAAGGACCTACTGTATCGGGTGGCAAAAAGGGCAGAAGAAACCGTTGAGCAGCTTGTGGTGCCCAAACCTTACAGGAAGTTGGTGTTGGAGTTGGCCCATGGGCACATTCTTGGAGGTCATCTGGGGACAGAGAAAACCCGAGAGAGGGTATTACAGAGATTCTATTGGCCGGGGGTGATAAAGGACATAGAAAATTATTGTTCCTCCTGCCCTGTGTGTCAGAGGTCGGCCCCGATGCCACATTTCCGTAGCCCGCTGGTCCCTCTACCCATCATTGAGGTCCCGTTTGAGAGGATCGCCATGGATTTGGTAGGTCCTATAATCAAGTCCGCTAGGGGGCACCAGTACATATTAGTTATAATGGACTATGCCACCCGTTATCCAGAAGCGATCCCTCTCCGAAATACCTCGGCCAAAACCATAGCCAAAGAGCTATCTCTTGTGTTTAGCCGGGTGGGTATTTGTAGAGAACTGCTTACGGACCAAGGTACACCCTTTATGTCCCGGGTTATGAAGGAGCTGTGTAAATTGTTCAAAGTGACGCAATTACGTACATCTGTGTATCACCCCCAAACCGATGGGCTGGTTGAAAGATTCAACAAAACCCTAAAGCAAATGTTGAAGAAAGTGGTGGATAGAGATGGAAAGGATTGGGACTGTCTACTTCCTTATCTGATGTTTGCTATTAGGGAGGTGCCCCAATCCTCTACGGGATTCTCCCCCTTTGAGTTACTGTATGGGAGACACCCAAGAGGGCTGTTGGATATTGCCAAGGAAACTTGGGAAAGTGAGAGTTCTCCCCACAGGAGTGTGATTGAGCATGTCGCCCTGATGCAAGACCGAATTGCACAGGTAATGCCCATCGTGAAGGAACATTTGGCCCAAGCGCAGTTAGCACAGCAGAGAGTGTACAACCGTGGAGCCAAGACCCGTACCTTTTCCCCGGGGGATAGGATACTGGTACTTGTCCCTACGGTTGAAAGTAAATTCCTTGCCAAATGGCAAGGCCCCTACGAGATAATGGAAAAAGTGAGCGAAGTGAATTACAAGGTCAGACAACCAGGAAGGCGAAAGCCCGAACAGATCTATCACGTTAATCTGTTGAAAGCCTGGAGGGATAGAGAGTCCCTAGTCGCAGACACTTGGTCACCAGCTCAAACTGGTTGCGTGATTCCTGAGGTTGGAATAGCAGCCACCTTGTCACAACCCCAACAACAGGAGGTTAAGGAGTTTGTGCTTCGCAACAAGGAGGTATTCTCTGAGCTGCCGGGACAAACATCTGGGGTAGAGCATGACATCATTACCCCGCCCGGTGAAAGGGTGAAGTTAAAACCCTATCGGATCCCAGAGGCCCGACGGGAGGCAATACGGGAGGAAGTACAGAAAATGCTGAACTTAGGGGTGATAGAGGAGTCCCAAAGTGATTGGTCTAGTCCCATTGTGTTGGTGCCTAAACCAGATGGGAGCTGGCGATTTTGTAACGATTTTCGTCAGTTGAACAAAGTTACAAAATTTGACACCTACCCCATGCCACGTATAGATGAGTTGATCGACCGGCTGGGAACAGCCCGATACATGACGACTCTTGACCTCACAAAAGGGTATTGGAAAATCCCCCTGGCCAAATTGGCCAAAGAGAAAACCGCATTTGTAACCCCAGACGGGGCGTTCCAATATAAAAGAATGCCGTTCGGGTTACAGAATGCGCCGGCCACGTTCCAGCGGAAAATGGACCAGATGCTGAGGCCCCATCGGAAGTATGCTGCGGCTTACCTGGATGACGTAATTGTCCATAGCACAGATTGGGCCTCACATCTGCCAAAAGTGCAAGCAGTCCTGGACTCTGTTCGGGAAGCGGGGTTTACGGCTAACCCCAAGAAGTGTACCATTGGGCAGGAGGAGGCCAAATATCTTGGGTACACCATTGGGAGGGGAGTAATAAAACCCCAACTCAACAAAGTCGAGGCCATCCAGAGTTGGCCACGTCCCAACAGCAAGAAGCAGGTACGAGCCTTTCTGGGAATCGCTGGGTATTATCGGCGATTCATTCCCCACTTTGCCTCTAAGGCTGTGCCCCTAACCAACCTAACGAAGGGGAAAGGGTCGGTCATGATTAAATGGACCCCCGAGGCTGAGGCAGCATTCCAATTCTTGAAACAAGCCTTATGTAGCCAGCCAGTGTTGTACTCACCCGACTTCTCTAAAGACTTTGTCGTACAAAGTGATGCGTCAGATGTGGGGTTAGGAGCAGTATTGTCCCAGGTCTGGAACGGGGAAGAGCACCCAGTCATTTACCTCAGCAGGAAGTTGAAGTCCCATGAGGTAAATTACGCCACCGTTGAAAAGGAGTGTTTAGCGGTGAAGTGGGCTCTAGATTCCCTTCGGTACTACCTGCTAGGTAGGCACTTTGACATGGTTACGGATCACGCTCCGTTAAAGTGGATGGCTCAAAACAAGGAAACAAATAGAAGAGTGAATAGGTGGTTCCTGGCCCTCCAGGAATTCAACTTCACAGTAAAGCATCGCCCTGGCGTTCAAATGGGGAATGTGGATGCTTTGTCTCGAGTACATGAATGCCTGATTGCTGGTGTTCCAACCCCGAGGTTAAAACAAGAGGGGGGGGTATGTGACAGCAGGAAGGTAAAGTCACCTGGTTGCATCCAGGGGGGTAGATATATTTCTCCCAGATTCAGGCTTTATGCTGACTTATACAATTAGGGTGGAGAGTTGTATAAGCCCAGCTGAGGCTAGTAGGCTCATGGATGACTCATACCTCTAGGGAGAGTGTGGGGCGTCGTACAGACAGGGAGTTGATGAGGCCAGCTGAAGCTTGTCAGCTCATTTAGGCCTCTATAAGAACTCCCAGCTTCATTAGATGTTTGCTCATGCCTGGAACCAGACCTGTGTGGACTGTCTAGGGAGAGTGAACCCCTGTGCGGTGAGACAAAGCCTGTGTGGCTATTTGCTTGGACATTTAAAACCAGGGACTTAGGGACTAGGACAGCACTAGGCTGATCCCAGTTGTTAGTTAGGAAACCTGTATGTTTAGTCAGAGGTCAAGTTGACCAGGATTTAATTTGTTTATGTTTCTTTTGGCTTTGCTGTGTTTTGTCACTGTAAATAGAAAATAAACCGCACCTTTTTTTTTTTGATTTTGAAAACCACAACCTCCGTTTGCTGGGCCTGTTTTTGTGTGGGGAGCCCATCCCGGGGGTCACACACACCCACTGCCAAGCTAACCCCCTCACAGTAGGAAGAGTGTCAGTTTCTTTCACTGTGATAATCCTTGTTTCTAGGGACAGGGAAGGAAAGTGAGGGAAATTCTCCTTGTGCTATAGTGTGCTTTAAAAAAACATTTTTTCTAGGGACAGAAAACTATAGGTAGGAAGAGTGTCAGTTTCTTTCACTGTGATAATCCTTGTTTCTAGGGACAGGGAAGGACAGTGAGGGAAATTCTCCTTGTGCTATAGTGTGCTTTAAAAAAACATTTTTTCTAGGGACAGAAAACTATAGGTAGGAAGAGTGTCAGTTTCTTTCACTGTGATAATCCTTGTTTCTAGGGACAGGGAAGGAAAGTGAGGGAAATTCTCCTTGTGCTATAGTGTGCTTTAAAAAAACATTTTTTCTAGGGACAGAAAACTATAGGTAGTGTGAGGGGGCTAGCTCGGCAGCGGGTATGTGTGACCCCCGGGATGGGCTCCCCACCCAAAACAGGCCCAGCAGACGGAGGTTGTGGTTTTCAAAATCAAAAAGGTGCGGTTTATTTTCTATTTACAGTGACAAAAACACAGCAAGGCAAAAAAAACATAAACAAAATAAATCCTGGTCAACTTGACCTCTGACTAAACTTACAGGTTTCCTAACTAACGACTGGGATCAGCCGAGTGCTGTCCTAGTCCCTGGTTTTAAATGTCCAAGCAAAATATAGCCACACAGGCTTTCTCTCACCGCACAGGGGTTCACTCTCCCTAGACAGTCCACACAGGTCTGCTTCCAGGCATGAGCTAACATCCAATGAAGCTGGGATTTCTTATAGAGGCCTAAATGAGCTGACAAGCTTCAGCTGATCTCATCAACTCCCTGTCTGTACGACGCCCCACACTCTCCCTAGAGGTATGAGTCATCAATGAGCCCACTAGTCTCAGCTGGGCTTATACAACTCTCCACCTAGCTGTATAAATCGGCGTAAAGCCTGAATCTGGGCGAAATATATCTACCCCCCTGGATGCAACCAGGTGACTTTACCTTCCTGCTGTCACATACCCCCCCCTCTTGTTTTAACCTCGGGGTTGGAACACCAGCAATCAGGCATTCATGTACTCGAGACAAAGCATCCACATTCCCCATTTGAACGCCAGGGCGATGCTTTACTGTGAAGTTGAATTCCTGGAGGGCCAGGAACCACCTATTCACTCTTCTATTTGTTTCCTTGTTTTGAGCCATCCACTTTAACGGAGCGTGATCCGTAACCATGTCAAAGTGCCTACCTAGCAGGTAGTACCGAAGGGAATCTAGAGCCCACTTCACCGCTAAACACTCCTTTTCAACGGTGGCGTAATTTACCTCATGGGACTTCAACTTCCTGCTGAGGTAAATGACTGGGTGCTCTTCCCCGTTCCAGACCTGGGACAATACTGCTCCTAACCCCACATCTGACGCATCACTTTGTACGACAAAGTCTCTAGAGAAGTCGGGTGAGTACAACACTGGCTGGCTACATAAGGCTTGTTTCAAGAATTGGAATGCTGCCTCAGCCTCGGGGGTCCATTTAATCATGACCGACCCTTTCCCCTTCGTCAGGTTGGTTAGGGGCACAGCCTTAGAAGCAAAGTGGGGAATGAATCGCCGATAATACCCAGCGATTCCCAGAAAGGCTCGTACCTGCTTCTTGCTGTTGGGACGTGGCCAACTCTGGATGGCCTCGACTTTGTTGAGTTGGGGTTTTATTACTCCCCTCCCAATGGTGTACCCAAGATATTTGGCCTCCTCCTGCCCAATGGTACACTTCTTGGGGTTAGCCGTAAACCCTGCTTCCCGAACAGAGTCCAGGACTGCTTGCACTTTTGGCAGATGTGAGGCCCAATCTGTGCTATGGACAATTACGTCATCCAGGTAAGCCGCAGCATACTTCCGATGGGGCCTCAGCATCTGGTCCATTTTCCGCTGGAATGTGGCCGGCGCATTCTGTAACCCGAACGGCATTCTTTTATATTGGAACGCCCCGTCTGGGGTTACAAATGCGGTTTTCTCTTTGGCTGACTTGGCCAGGGGGATTTGCCAATACCCTTTTGTGAGGTCAAGAGTCGTCATGTATCGGGCTGTTCCCAGCCGGTCGATCAACTCATCTATACGTGGCATGGGGTAGGTGTCAAATTTTGTAACTTTGTTCAACTGACGAAAATCGTTACAAAATCGCCAGCTCCCATCCGGTTTAGGCACCAACACAATGGGACTAGACCAATCACTTTGGGACTCCTCTATCACCCCTAAGTTCAGCATTTTCTGTACTTCCTCCCGTATTGCCTCCCGTCGGGCCTCTGGGATCCGATAGGGTTTTAACTTCACCCTTTCACCGGGCGGGGTAATAATGTCATGCTCTACCCCCGATGTTTGTCCCGGCAGCTCAGAGAATACCTCCTTGTTGCGAAGCACAAACTCCTTAACCTCCTGTTGTTGGGGTTGTGATAAGGTGGCTGCGATTCCAACCTCAGGAATCACGCAACCAGTTTGAGCTGGTGACCAAGTGTCTGCGACTAGGGACTCTCTATCCCTCCAGGCTTTCAACAGATTAACGTGATAGATCTGTTCGGGCTTTCGCCTTCCTGGTTGTCTGACCTTGTAATTCACTTCGCTCACTTTTTCCATTATCTCGTAGGGGCCTTGCCATTTGGCAAGGAATTTACTTTCAACCGTAGGGACAAGTACCAATATCCTATCCCCCGGGGAAAAGGTACGGGTCTTGGCTCCACGGTTGTACACTCTCTGCTGTGCCAACTGCGCTTGGGCCAAATGTTCCTTCACGATGGGCATTACCTGTGCAATTCGATCTTGCATCAGGGCGACATGCTCAATCACACTCCTGTGGGGAGAACTCTCACTTTCCCAAGTTTCCTTGGCAATATCCAACAGCCCTCTTGGGTGTCTCCCATACAGTAACTCAAAGGGGGAGAATCCCGTAGAGGATTGGGGCACCTCCCTAATAGCAAACATCAAATAAGGAAGTAGACAGTCCCAATCCCTTCCATCTCTATCCACCACTTTCTTCAACATTTGTTTTAGGGTTTTGTTGAATCTTTCAACCAGCCCATCGGTTTGGGGGTGATACACAGATGTACGCAATTGCGTCACTTTGAACAATTTACACAGCTCTTTCATAACCCGGGACATAAAGGGTGTACCTTGGTCCGTAAGCAGTTCTTTACAAATACCCACCCGGCTAAAAACAAGAGATAGCTCTTTGGCTATGGTTTTGGCCGAGGTATTTCTGAGAGGGATCGCTTCTGGATAACGGGTGGCATAGTCCATTATAACCAATATGTACTGGTGCCCCCTAGCGGACTTGATTATAGGACCTACCAAATCCATTGCGATTCTCTCAAACGGGACCTCAATGATGGGTAGAGGGACCAGCGGGCTACGGAAATGTGGCATCGGGGCCGACCTCTGACACACAGGGCAGGAGGAACAATAATTTTCTATGTCCTTCATCACCCCAGGCCAATAGAATCTCTGTAATACCCTCTCTCGGGTTTTCTCTGTCCCCAGATGACCTCCAAGAATGTGCCCATGGGCCAACTCCAACACCAACTTCCTGTAAGGTTTGGGCACCACAAGCTGCTCAACGGTTTCTTCTGCCCTTTTTGCCACCCGATACAGTAGGTCCTTCTCTACGCTGAAGTATGGGTAAGTGCCAGTATTATCTGGGTTCACTAACTCGCCATCTATTTTCACTACGTTTTCCCGTGCCTTTATTAGGGCGGGGTCTTTCAACTGTTCTGTGGCAAAGTTTTCCCTGTGAACCTCAAGATCAGAAAACTCCACAGACGGTAGGTTTTCGTCTGAGGAGGTGGGCTCCTCTCCAGTTTCTTGAGTCTCCCCTGCCAATACTGACAAGGGAAATTCCGGAGAGTCCTCACCACTCTCAGGGGAGTTCTGGCTATCACATTCCTGGTACATAGGGGCACCAGTGGGGGGCTCAGGATCATCCCACAGTTCCCAGAACTTCGGAAAATCCCTTCCCACAATGGCGTCATGCGGTAACTGAGATACTAAGCCCACTGGATGAGAGAGGGTACCTTTGGGGGTCTCGAAACACACCGTAGTCACTGGATACTCTCGGGTGTCCCCATGCACACAAATAACGGCTACCTTGCTATTCCCAGAGACCTCTGTTTTAACTAACTCAGCCTTTATCAGGGTCACAAGGCTACCTGAATCCAGCAATACCACAACATTTCTACCATTAATACACATTTTGCATAAATGTTTCTCAGTTCCCCGAATGGCAGTGCATGCGACTGTCGCACACAGCGACTGACGTCTGCCCGTCAGAAAGTCACACTGCATGGGTTCCTCCAAAACCGGGCAATTTGCTGCAATATGTCCCGCTTGCCGGCAGCGGTAGCAAATGATCCTTCTTGCCGCCTCTTGAGCCGCTGATTTCCCAGGCTGTTCTCGCCAAACTTGGGGTAGAGCTCCCACCCTCTCACTCTCTCCACCCTTACCCCTTGGAATCATCTTATCCGCCCCTGGGGATGGTCTGGTCTTAGGGTGGAAAGTCCGAGTGTCTCTGGAAGAGGCCGTCAGGTTCTCTGTAGCCAAGTATTTCTCCACACGATCCACAAGACCATCGGCCGTCTCTGGGTCTCCATGGCTTACCCACTTTTGGATGGCAGTAGGAAGAGCTCTCAAAAACCGATCCATTACAACACGTTCCACAATCTTTGGTGCGGACAAAGTCTCTGGCTGTAGCCACTTTCTGCTCAGGTGAATGAGATCATACATTTGAGACCTGGGGGGTTTTCCAAGCTGGAAAGTCCAGTTATGCACACGCTGAGCCCGGACAGCCTGGGTGACACCCAGCCTTGCCAATATCTCAGCTTTTAGCATCACATAGTCTTTTGCTTGGTCAGGCTCCAGGTCATAGTAAGCCTTCTGCGATTCACCAGTTAACAGAGGAGCCACCAGTCCAGCCCACTGCTCCTCAGGCCACTTTTCTCTTTCAGCAGTCCTTTCAAATGTGGTCAAAAATACCTCTGGATCATCCTCTCCAGTCATTTTTGTCAATAAACGACTCACCCCAAAGGACGCGGTATTAGTGGGACGGCTTTCCTCACTGGTCTGCGGACGTTGCTGCATTACTGCTTCCATTTGTTGTAGTCTCTGCTCTTGCTTCTGTAACAGGTCTATGAAGCGGGCCTCAGATTGCTGCTGGGCTTGTTGCTGAGCTTCCAGACTCTGTTGGTGAGCTTGCTGCTGGGCTGCAAGGCTCTGTTGATGAGCTTGCTGCTGGGCTGCGAAGTTCTGTTGTTGAGCTGCAAGGCTCTGTTGATGAGCTGCAAGGCTCTTTTGCAAACCTGCATTTGTCTGCTGTTGATTGGCATTTGCTAGAGCCAGCTGCTTCAGTATCTCCTCCATGCTGGCTTAAAAAAAACTGCCACTGGTTCTCCACCAACTGTGAGGGGGCTAGCTCGGCAGCGGGTATGTGTGACCCCCGGGATGGGCTCCCCACCCAAAACAGGCCCAGCAGACGGAGGTTGTGGTTTTCAAAATCAAAAAGGTGCGGTTTATTTTCTATTTACAGTGACAAAAACACAGCAAGGCAAAAAAAACATAAACAAAATAAATCCTGGTCAACTTGACCTCTGACTAAACTTACAGGTTTCCTAACTAACGACTGGGATCAGCCGAGTGCTGTCCTAGTCCCTGGTTTTAAATGTCCAAGCAAAATATAGCCACACAGGCTTTCTCTCACCGCACAGGGGTTCACTCTCCCTAGACAGTCCACACAGGTCTGCTTCCAGGCATGAGCTAACATCCAATGAAGCTGGGATTTCTTATAGAGGCCTAAATGAGCTGACAAGCTTCAGCTGATCTCATCAACTCCCTGTCTGTACGACGCCCCACACTCTCCCTAGAGGTATGAGTCATCAATGAGCCCACTAGTCTCAGCTGGGCTTATACAACTCTCCACCTAGCTGTATAAATCGGCGTAAAGCCTGAATCTGGGCGAAATATATCTACCCCCCTGGATGCAACCAGGTGACTTTACCTTCCTGCTGTCACAGTAGGAAGAGTGTCAGTTTCTTTCACTGTGATAATCCTTGTTTCTAGGGACAGGGAAGGAAAGTGAGGGAAATTCTCCTTGTGCTATAGTGTGCTTTAAAAAAACATTTTTTCTAGGGACAGAAAACTATAGGTAGGAAGAGTGTCAGTTTCTTTCACTGTGATAATCCTTGTTTCTAGGGACAGGGAAGGAAAGTGAGGGAAATTCTCCTTGTGCTATAGTGTGCTTTAAAAAAACATTTTTTCTAGGGACAGAAAACTATAGGTAGGAAGAGTGTCAGTTTCTTTCACTGTGATAATCCTTGTTTCTAGGGACAGGGAAGGAAAGTGAGGGAAATTCTCCTTGTGCTATAGTGTGCTTTAAAAAAACATTTTTTCTAGGGACAGAAAACTATAGGTAGGAAGAGTGTCAGTTTCTTTCACTGTGATAATCCTTGTTTCTAGGCACAGGGAAGGAAAGTGAGGGAAATTCTCCTTGTGCTATAGTGTGCTTTAAAAAAACATTTTTTCTAGGGACAGAAAACTATAGGTAGGAAGAGTGTCAGTTTCTTTCACTGTGATAATCCTTGTTTCTAGGGACAGGGAAGGAAAGTGAGGGAAATTCTCCTTGTGCTATAGTGTGCTTTAAAAAAACATTTTTTCTAGGGACAGAAAACTATAGGTAGGAAGAGTGTCAGTTTCTTTCACTGTGATAATCCTTGTTTCTAGGGACAGGGAAGGAAAGTGAGGGAAATTCTCCTTGTGCTATAGTGTGCTTTAAAAAACATTTTTTCTAGGGACAGAAAACTATAGGTAGGAAGAGTGTCAGTTTCTTTCACTGTGATAATCCTTGTTTCTAGGGACAGGGAAGGAAAGTGAGGGAAATATTCCTTGTGCTATAGTGTGCTTTAAAAAAACATTTTTTCTAGGGACAGAAAACTATAGGTAGGAAGAGTGTCAGTTTCTTTCACTGTGATAATCCTTGTTTCTAGGGACAGGGAAGGAAAGTGAGGGAAATTCTCCTTGTGCTATAGTGTGCTTTAAAAAAACATTTTTTCTAGGGACAGAAAACTATAGGTAGGAAGAGTGTCAGTTTCTTTCACTGTGATAATCCTTGTTTCTAGGGACAGGGAAGGAAAGTGAGGGAAATTCTCCTTGTGCTATAGTGTGCTTTAAAAAAACATTTTTTCTAGGGACAGAAAACTATAGGTAGGAAGAGTGTCAGTTTCTTTCACTGTGATAATCCTTGTTTCTAGGGACAGGGAAGGAAAGTGAGGGAAATTCTCCTTGTGCTATAGTGTGATTTAAAAAACATTTTTTCTAGGGACAGAAAACTATAGGTAGGGAGAGTGTCAGTGTGTTTTACTGTGATAATCCTTGTTTCTAGTGACAGGGAAGGACAGTGAGGGAAATTCTCCTTGTGCTATAGTGTGCTTTAAAAAAACATTTTTTCTAGGGACAGAAAACTATAGGTAGGAAGAGTGTCAGTTTCTTTCACTGTGATAATCCTTGTTTCTAGGGACAGGGAAGGAAAGTGAGGGAAATTCTCCTTGTGCTATAGTGTGCTTTAAAAAAACATTTTTTCTAGGGACAGAAAACTATAGGTAGGAAGAGTGTCAGTTTCTTTCACTGTGATAATCCTTGTTTCTAGGGACAGGGAAGGAAAGTGAGGGAAATTCTCCTTGTGCTATAGTGTGCTTTAAAAAAACATTTTTTCTAGGGACAGAAAACTATAGGTAGGAAGAGTGTCAGTTTCTTTCACTGTGATAATCCTTGTTTCTAGGGACAGGGAAGGAAAGTGAGGGAAATTCTCCTTGTGCTATAGTGTGCTTTAAAAAAACATTTTTTCTAGGGACAGAAAACTATAGGTAGGAAGAGTGTCAGTTTCTTTCACTGTGATAATCCTTGTTTCTAGGGACAGGGAAGGAAAGTGAGGGAAATTCTCCTTGTGCTATAGTGTGCTTTAAAAAAACATTTTTTCTAGGGACAGAAAACTATAGGTAGGAAGAGTGTCAGTTTCTTTCACTGTGATAATCCTTGTTTCTAGGGACAGGGAAGGACAGTGAGGGAAATTCTCCTTGTGCTATAGTGTGCTTTAAAAAAACATTTTTTCTAGGGACAGAAAACTATAGGTAGGAAGAGTGTCAGTTTCTTTCACTGTGATAATCCTTGTTTCTAGGGACAGGGAAGGAAAGTGAGGGAAATTCTCCTTGTGCTATAGTGTGCTTTAAAAAAACATTTTTTCTAGGGACAGAAAACTATAGGTAGGAAGAGTGTCAGTTTCTTTCACTGTGATAATCCTTGTTTCTAGGGACAGGGAAGGAAAGTGAGGGAAATTCTCCTTGTGCTATAGTGTGCTTTAAAAAAACATTTTTTCTAGGGACAGAAAACTATAGGTAGGAAGAGTGTCAGTTTCTTTCACTGTGATAATCCTTGTTTCTAGGGACAGGGAAGGAAAGTGAGGGAAATTCTCCTTGTGCTATAGTGTGCTTTAAAAAAACATTTTTTCTAGGGACAGAAAACTATAGGTAGGAAGAGTGTCAGTTTCTTTCACTGTGATAATCCTTGTTTCTAGGGACAGGGAAGGAAAGTGAGGGAAATTCTCCTTGTGCTATAGTGTGCTTTAAAAAAACATTTTTTCTAGGGACAGAAAACTATAGGTAGGAAGAGTGTCAGTTTCTTTCACTGTGATAATCCTTGTTTCTAGGGACAGGGAAGGAAAGTGAGGGAAATTCTCCTTGTGCTATAGTGTGCTTTAAAAAACATTTTTTCTAGGGACAGAAAACTATAGGTAGGAAGAGTGTCAGTTTCTTTCACTGTGATAATCCTTGTTTCTAGGGACAGGGAAGGACAGTGAGGGAAATTCTCCTTGTTCTATAGTGTGCTTTAAAAAAACATTTTTTCTAGGGACAGAAAACTATAGGTAGGAAGAGTGTCAGTTTCTTTCACTGTGATAATCCTTGTTTCTAGGGACAGGGAAGGACAGTGAGGAAAATTCTCCTTGTGCTATAGTGTGCTTTAAAAAAACATTTTTTCTAGGGACAGAAAACTATAGGTAGGAAGAGTGTCAGTTTCTTTCACTGTGATAATCCTTGTTTCTAGGGACAGGGAAGGAAAGTGAGGGAAATTCTCCTTGTGCTATAGTGTGCTTTAAAAAAACATTTTTTCTAGGGACAGAAAACTATAGGTAGGAAGAGTGTCAGTTTCTTTCACTGTGATAATCCTTGTTTCTAGGGACAGGGAAGGAAAGTGAGGGAAATTCTCCTTGTGCTATAGTGTGCTTTAAAAAAACATTTTTTCTAGGGACAGAAAACTATAGGTAGGAAGAGTGTCAGTTTCTTTCACTGTGATAATCCTTGTTTCTAGGGACAGGGAAGGAAAGTGAGGGAAATTCTCCTTGTGCTATAGTGTGCTTTAAAAAAACATTTTTTCTAGGGACAGAAAACTATAGGTAGGAAGAGTGTCAGTTTCTTTCACTGTGATAATCCTTGTTTCTAGGGACAGGGAAGGAAAGTGAGGGAAATTCTCCTTGTGCTATAGTGTGCTTTAAAAAAACATTTTTTCTAGGGACAGAAAACTATAGGTAGGAAGAGTGTCAGTTTCTTTCACTGTGATAATCCTTGTTTCTAGGGACAGGGAAGGAAAGTGAGGGAAATTCTCCTTGTGCTATAGTGTGCTTTAAAAAAACATTTTTTCTAGGGACAGAAAACTATAGGTAGGAAGAGTGTCAGTTTCTTTCACTGTGATAATCCTTGTTTCTAGGGACAGGGAAGGACAGTGAGGAAAATTCTCCTTGTGCTATAGTGTGCTTTAAAAAAACATTTTTTCTAGGGACAGAAAACTATAGGTAGGAAGAGTGTCAGTTTCTTTCACTGTGATAATCCTTGTTTCTAGGGACAGGGAAGGAAAGTGAGGGAAATTCTCCTTGTGCTATAGTGTGCTTTAAAAAAACATTTTTTCTAGGGACAGAAAACTATAGGTAGGAAGAGTGTCAGTTTCTTTCACTGTGATAATCCTTGTTTCTAGGGACAGGGAAGGAAAGTGAGGGAAATTCTCCTTGTGCTATAGTGTGCTTTAAAAAAACATTTTTTCTAGGGACAGAAAACTATAGGTAGGAAGAGTGTCAGTTTCTTTCACTGTGATAATCCTTGTTTCTAGGGACAGGGAAGGAAAGTGAGGGAAATTCTCCTTGTGCTATAGTGTGCTTTAAAAAAACATTTTTTCTAGGGACAGAAAACTATAGGTAGGAAGAGTGTCAGTTTCTTTCACTGTGATAATCCTTGTTTCTAGGGACAGGGAAGGAAAGTGAGGGAAATTCTCCTTGTGCTATAGTGTGCTTTAAAAAAACATTTTTTCTAGGGACAGAAAACTATAGGTAGGAAGAGTGTCAGTTTCTTTCACTGTGATAATCCTTGTTTCTAGGGACAGGGAAGGAAAGTGAGGGAAATTCTCCTTGTGCTATAGTGTGCTTTAAAAAAACATTTTTTCTAGGGACAGAAAACTATAGGTAGGAAGAGTGTCAGTTTCTTTCACTGTGATAATCCTTGTTTCTAGGGACAGGGAAGGAAAGTGAGGGAAATTCTCCTTGTGCTATAGTGTGCTTTAAAAAAAACATTTTTTCTAGGGACAGAAAACTATAGGTAGGAAGAGTGTCAGTTTCTTTCACTGTGATAATCCTTGTTTCTAGGGACAGGGAAGGAAAGTGAGGGAAATTCTCCTTGTGCTATAGTGTGCTTTAAAAAAACATTTTTTCTAGGGACAGAAAACTATAGGTAGGAAGAGTGTCAGTTTCTTTCACTGTGATAATCCTTGTTTCTAGGGACAGGGAAGGAAAGTGAGGGAAATTCTCCTTGTGCTATAGTGTGCTTTAAAAAAACATTTTTTCTAGGGACAGAAAACTATAGGTAGGAAGAGTGTCAGTTTCTTTCACTGTGATAATCCTTGTTTCTAGGGACAGGGAAGGAAAGTGAGGGAAATTCTCCTTGTGCTATAGTGTGCTTTAAAAAAACATTTTTTCTAGGGACAGAAAACTATAGGTAGGAAGAGTGTCAGTTTCTTTCACTGTGATAATCCTTGTTTCTAGGGACAGGGAAGGAAAGTGAGGGAAATTCTCCTTGTGCTATAGTGTGCTTTAAAAAAAATTTTTTTCTAGGGACAGAAAACTATAGGTAGGAAGAGTGTCAGTTTCTTTCACTGTGATAATCCTTGTTTCTAGGGACAGGGAAGGAAAGTGAGGGAAATTCTCCTTGTGCTATAGTGTGCTTTAAAAAAACATTTTTTTCTAGGGACAGAAAACTATAGGTAGGAAGAGTGTCAGTTTCTTTCACTGTGATAATCCTTGCTTCTAGGGACAGGGAAGGACAGTGAGGAAAATTCTCCTTGTGCTATAGTGTGCTTTAAAAAAACATTTTTTCTAGGGACAGAAAACTATAGGTAGGAAGAGTGTCAGTTTCTTTCACTGTGATAATCCTTGTTTCTAGGGACAGGGAAGGACAGTGAGGAAAATTCTCCTTGTGCTATAGTGTGCTTTAAAAAAACATTTTTTCTAGGGACAGAAAACTATAGGTAGGAAGAGTGTCAGTTTCTTTCACTGTGATAATCCTTGTTTCTAGGGACAGGGAAGGAAAGTGAGGGAAATTCTCCTTGTGCTATAGTGTGCTTTAAAAAAACATTTTTTCTAGGGACAGAAAACTATAGGTAGGAAGAGTGTCAGTTTCTTTCACTGTGATAATCCTTGTTTCTAGGGACAGGGAAGGAAAGTGAGGGAAATTCTCCTTGTGCTATAGTGTGCTTTAAAAAAACATTTTTTCTAGGGACAGAAAACTATAGGTAGGAAGAGTGTCAGTTTCTTTCACTGTGATAATCCTTGTTTCTAGGGACAGGGAAGGAAAGTGAGGGAAATTCTCCTTGTGCTATAGTGTGCTTTAAAAAAACATTTTTTCTAGGGACAGAAAACTATAGGTAGGAAGAGTGTCAGTTTCTTTCACTGTGATAATCCTTGTTTCTAGGGACAGGGAAGGACAGTGAGGAAAATCCTCCTTGTGCTATAGTGTGCTTTAAAAAAACATTTTTTCTAGGGACAGAAAACTATAGGTAGGAAGAGTGTCAGTTTCTTTCACTGTGATAATCCTTGTTTCTAGGGACAGGGAAGGAAAGTGAGGGAAATTCTCCTTGTGCTATAGTGTGCTTTAAAAAAACATTTTTTCTAGGGACAGAAAACTATAGGTAGGAAGAGTGTCAGTTTCTTTCACTGTGATAATCCTTGTTTCTAGGGACAGGGAAGGAAAGTGAGGGAAATTCTCCTTGTGCTATAGTGTGCTTTAAAAAAACATTTTTTCTAGGGACAGAAAACTATAGGTAGGAAGAGTGTCAGTTTCTTTCACTGTGATAATCCTTGTTTCTAGGGACAGGGAAGGAAAGTGAGGGAAATTCTCCTTGTGCTATAGTGTGCTTTAAAAAAACATTTTTTCTAGGGACAGAAAACTATAGGTAGGAAGAGTGTCAGTTTCTTTCACTGTGATAATCCTTGTTTCTAGGGACAGGGAAGGAAAGTGAGGGAAATTCTCCTTGTGCTATAGTGTGCTTTAAAAAAACATTTTTTCTAGGGACAGAAAACTATAGGTAGGAAGAGTGTCAGTTTCTTTCACTGTGATAATCCTTGTTTCTAGGGACAGGGAAGGAAAGTGAGGGAAATTCTCCTTGTGCTATAGTGTGCTTTAAAAAAACATTTTTTCTAGGGACAGAAAACTATAGGTAGGAAGAGTGTCAGTTTCTTTCACTGTGATAATCCTTGTTTCTAGGGACAGGGAAGGACAGTGAGGAAAATTCTCCTTGTGCTATAGTGTGCTTTAAAAAAACATTTTTTCTAGGGACAGAAAACTATAGGTAGGAAGAGTGTCAGTTTCTTTCACTGTGATAATCCTTGTTTCTAGGGACAGGGAAGGAAAGTGAGGGAAATTCTCCTTGTGCTATAGTGTGCTTTAAAAAAACATTTTTTCTAGGGACAGAAAACTATAGGTAGGAAGAGTGTCAGTTTCTTTCACTGTGATAATCCTTGTTTCTAGGGACAGGGAAGGAAAGTGAGGGAAATTCTCCTTGTGCTATAGTGTGCTTTAAAAAAACATTTTTTCTAGGGACAGAAAACTATAGGTAGGAAGAGTGTCAGTTTCTTTCACTGTGATAATCCTTGTTTCTAGGGACAGGGAAGGAAAGTGAGGGAAATTCTCCTTGTGCTATAGTGTGCTTTAAAAAAAAAAATTTTCTAGGGACAGAAAACTATAGGTAGGAAGAGTGTCAGATTCTTTCACTGTGATAATCCTTGTTTCTAGGGACAGGGAAGGACAGTGAGGGAAATTCTCCTTGTGCTATAGTGTGCTAAAGCATTCCTCATCAACCATCTTTGAAATCCTTGTTTTTTGGACAGTCAGGGAAATTGTCGTTGTGCTTTTTTGTGCAAAAGCAATCATCCTCAACCATATTTAGAAATCCTTAAGTAAAGGGACAGAGAAGGACACCTGAAGGTAGCCCTTATTGCTTTTTTCCCATCTCCCTGCAGGCCATCTATTAGAATGTCTGGAAGGCAAACAAGGAGAGGCAGACAGTCAGGAGGCAATAAAAGAGGGCAAGCAGGCTCTGTGTCTGGGGGCAACAGTGCTGGTCGTGGACGCGGTGCATTGTCATCAGCACATGGCCATGGGACACGCTTGTCCTTCTTTTCGGCAGCTGGACATGTTGAGCCACATCATGCCGAAGACTTGGTAGAGTGGATGACCAAGCCCTCCTCCTCCTCCTCATCCTCTCTCACCCAGGCTCAGGGTACTGGAAAAGCAGCTGCCAAAGCGTCCTCTTCCCTGGTATCAATGTCAGACTCATCATCAGTCACTCCTTCCCTAGACCCACCATGTCCTCCTCCTGAGGAGTCCCCCGAACTGTTTGAGCACAGTGTTGGGTACATGCTCCAGGAGGATGCCCAGTGTTTCGAAGGGTCTGATGATGAAACCCAGCTACAGGAAGGCAGTAGCGTGAGAGCAGACAGAGGGGATGCTCAAGAAGGACACCAATCTGGCAGTCATGTTCCAGCAGCTGCAGCATACTGCCAGATTGGCTCCAGTGATGAGGAGGGAGGGGATGATGAGGTCACTGACTCCACGTGGGTGCCTAATAGGAGAGAGGAGGAGGAGGAGGATGAGGAGGAGGCACATCTCCAACGAGGCAGGATGCCCTTTGGTGGCCAGCGTAAGGGCAGTACACCGACGGAATCACACCGCAGAGCTCCGCCTGTGCAGGGCGCTGCCTCTGCCCGTCATTCAAAAAGTTCTTTGGTGTGGGCCTTTTTTGAGGCTAGTGCATCAGATCGCACAGCTGCTGTTTGCAACATATGTCTCAAGCGTATATCGCGTGGCCAAAACATCAGCCGCTTGGGTACCACATGCCTGACCAGACATATGTTGACCTGCCATGCAGCTCGTTGGCAAGCCTACCTCAAAGACCCACACCAAAGAACAAAGCGGACCTCTCCTTGCACCGCATCAGTGGGATCTCCAACCCCACTATAACTTCAGTCCTCTCTGAAACATGCACTGAGAGGAATGAAGGTGTAGAATTAGGTGTGTCACAGCCAAGTACTTGCGGCCACTCTGCTAGCAGTACACCGACGTCCGATTCTAGCAGGCAAATTTCCCTGCCCCAGCTGCTGGACCGTCGAAAGAAGTTCACTCCCAGCCATCCACATGCCCAGCGGTTGAATGCTAGCTTGGCTAAATTGCTAGCGCTTCAACTGCTGCATTTCAGTTGGTAGACTCGGCCCCCTTCCGTGAGTTTGTGCAATGTGCGGTTCCTCAGTGGCAGGTTCCCAAACGCCACTTTTTCTCACGGAAGGCTATTCCGGCTCTCTACCGGCATGTGGAAGGCAATGTCTTGGCCTCGCTGGACAGGGCGGTCAGCGGTAAGGTGCATATTACCGCTGACTCATGGTCCAGCAGGCATGGACAGGGACGTTACCTTTCTTTCACGGCCCATTGGGTCACTCTTTTGGCAGCTGGGAAGGATGCAGGACAAGGTGCAGTAGTGTTGGAGGTTGTTCCACCGCCACGCCTCCAAAATGCTACTACTGGTTGTGACACACCTCTCTCCTCCACCCCCTCCTCTTCTTCTTCCTCCATGGCCTCTTCCTGTGGTTTGTCCTCGGAACCAGCGGTGCTCCGTAGGCGTTCAAGGGGCTACGCAAGTACGCAGGCAAAAAGATGCCATGCCGTTCTTGCGCTGGTGTGTTTGGGGGACAGAAGCCACACTGGGGCAGAGGTCCTGTCTGCTCTGCAGGGCCAGGCCGAGAGGTGGTTGACGCCACGCCAGCTTAAGCCAGGAATGGTGGTTTGCGACAATGGCACCAACCTCCTCTCCGCCCTCCGACAGGGACAACTGACCCATGTGCCCTGTGTGGCTCACGTCCTTAACCTGGTGGTGCAGCGGTTCTTGGGCAGGTACCCGGGCTTACAGGATGTCCTGAGGCAGGCCAGGAAAGTCTGTGTGCATTTCCGCAGATCTTATAATGCCAGTGCTCGCCTGGCTGAGCTGCAAAAGGAGTTGAACCTGCCCAAGAACCGCCTTATATGTGACATGCCCACCAGGTGGAACTCAACGTTGGCCATGCTGCAGCGGCTGCACACGCAGCAGAGGGCCATCAATGAGTACCTGTGCGACTACGGCACCAGGACAGGGTCAGGGGAGCTTGGTTTTTTTCTCCACGCCAGTGGGGCATGATCAGGGATGCATGCACTGTCCTGGCACCATTTGAGGAGGCCACGAGGATGGTGAGCAGTGACAGTGCATGCATCAGTGACACTGTACCTCTTGTCCACCTGTTGGAGCACACGCTGCGTGGAATAATGGACAGGGCACTTGAGGCAGAACAGAGGCAGGAAGAGGAGGACTTCCTTGCCTCTCAAGGCCCCCTTTACCCAGACAGTGTTCCTTCTGTCCCACCCATCGCACAGGAAGAGGAGGAGGAGGAGGAGGAGGAGGATTGTGTCAGCATGGAGGTGGAGGCTGGCACTCAGCATCATCAGCAGCAGTCTTTTAGGGATGATTTACAGTCCCAAGAAACCAGTGGACTTGTACGTGGCTGGGAGGAGGTGGCTGCGGATCATGTCATCCTTAGTGACCCAGAGGACTCCGGAGCGAATGCCTCAGCAAACCTACGCTGCATGGCCTCCCTGATCCTGCAAAGTCTGCGGAAGGATCCTCGTATTCTTCGGATCAAGGAGAGGGACCATTACTGGCTGGCCACTCTCCTTGATCCACGGTACAAGGGTAAGGTTGCGGACCTTATGTTACCGTCGCAGAGGGAGCAGAGGATGAGACAACTCCGGGAGGCCTTGCAGAAAGGTCTGTGCAACGCGTTCCCAGAGACTGGGAGGTTACAAACTCCTGGTCCTGGACAACGAGTTGCTGAGGCTTCGGCCAGTCAAAGAAGGAGCGGTGGGGAAGGTGGCCGTCTGACCGATGCGTTCAGACAATTCTTTAGTCCGCAGCCCCAAAGTATGATCGGTTCCAGCAACCATCGCCAGCGTCTGATAAACATGGTGCAGGAATATCTAGGGGCAAGGTCAGACTTGGACACCTTCCCCACCGAAAATCCTCTGGCTTACTGGGTCTTGAGGATGGATCACTGGCCAGAGCTTGCACAGTATGCAATTGAGCTACTGGCCTGTCCTGCATCCAGCGTTCTTTCGGAACGCACATTCAGTGCTGCTGGAGGATTTGTCACGGATCACAGGGTGCGCCTGTCCACCGACTCGGTTGATCGACTGACTTTCATCAAGATGAACCAGTCTTGGATCACCACCAGCTACCACACACCTGATGCTGATATAACAGACTAATTGATTTTAACATGTCACATCCCTTCAAGACTGATGCTGATGCTGAGTACCTGTGCTGTTATGTTGACTGGCTATCCTCCTCCTCCGAGTCCTCAATGATACGATTGATGATGATAGCTTGGAAGATCATTTTTGTTTATGGGTGCCGCCACCAGTGGCTAAGGCCCAATTTTTCAGCCCCTGTTTTACAGGGGCGTGTAATTACAATTTTTTTTGCAATAATTTGCCATAGGGCTCATTGCTGTGCTCCAAGTACAGTATCTGTGAGGGGTTGGAGTGTTGTGGCACCAGTGCCTAAGGCCCAATTTTTCAGCCCCTGTTTAACAGGGGCGTGTCATTACAATTTTTGAAGCAATACTTTGCAACAGGGCTCATTGCTGTGCTCCAAGTACAGTATCTGTGAGGGGTTGTAGTGTTGTGCCACCAGTGCCTAAGGCCCAATTTTTCAGCCCCTGTTCAACAGGGGCATGCAATTACAATTCTTGATCTAATAATTCACAGCAGGGCCCATTGCTGCACCCACCAAGAGTAACTCTGAGGGCTTACAGTGTTGTGGCAACGCCACCACCACCACCACCACGAAAGGCCCAATTTTTCAGCCCCTGTTCAAAAGGGGCATGTAATTACAATTCTTGATCTAATAATTCACAGCAGGGCCCATTGCTGCACCCACCAAGAGTAACTCTGAGGGCTTACAGTGTTGTGGCAACGCCACCACCACCACCACCACGAAAGGCCCAATTTTTCAGCCCCTGTTCAAAAGGGGCATGTAATTACAATTCTTGATCTAATAATTCACAGCAGGGCCCATTCCTGCACCCACCAAGAGTAACTCTGAGGGCTTACAGTGTTGTGGCAACGCCACCACCACCACCACCACGAAAGGCCCAATTTTTCAGCCCCTGTTCAATTACAATTCTTGATCTAATAATTCACAGCAGGGCCCATTCCTGCACCCACCAAGAGTAACTCTGAGGGCTTACAGTGTTGTGGCAACACCACCACCACCACCACCACCACGAAAGGCCCAATTTTTCAGCCCCTGTTCAACAGGGGCATGCAATTACAATTCTTGATCTAATAATTCACAGCAGGGCCCATTGCTGCACCCACCAAGAGTAACTGTCAGGGCTTACAGTGTTGTGGCACCAGCACCACCATCAAAGGCCCAATTTTTACTACCACTGTTCAACAATTATATGTAATTAAAATTCCTGATATAATAGTTGACAGCAGGGCGTTCCAGCACCAACCAAGAGTAACTGTGAGTGCTTACAGTGTTGTGCCAACACCAACAACTAAGGGGCCTATTTCTGCAGAGTATATACGGCAGGTCCCTACTTTCAAACATCCAACTTACAAACGACTCCTACTTGCAAACGCAAGAAGACAACAGGAAGTAAGAGGAAATCTACCCCTAGGAAGGAAAATTCTCTCCTGTAAGAATTAATATGGGAGAAAGGTGTCTCCTCTGTACTGATGCTTTATCAGCAATCCTTGTTTCAAGAAAAACACCACATTTCAAAAACAGTTGTCATTGGGACCGAAAGTGAGGTGAAATGTTCTGAACAGGGGCACAGACAGCAAAACAAATGTTACAGGGGTGATAACCCTTACCTATGTTTTCCAAAAAGTTTAAAAATAGATTTTTGGGCTGGAGCTACACTTAAACAATGTACCTGTTCAAAATTACAAACAGATTCTACATAAGAACAAACCTACAGTCCCTGTCTTGTATGCACCGCCTGTATACGGCTGTTCAGAGTATATAGGGCCTTTTTTATTTTATGTGCGGGGTTCCCCTTAATATCCATACAAGACCCAAAGGGGCTGGTAATGGGCTGGGGTAGGGGGGGGGTCATGGGGTAGCTATGCCATTTTTCTTAAAGATTTTCATCCATATTACCGGGACCAGACATTACATTAAAGCCGCAAGCAGTTTTAAATGGCTTTTTTTTCCTTTAGAAGTGTCATTTTGTGCAGGGACAGTTCTAAACACGGGAAACATGTGGCACTTCACAGGCATACTTTAGACACCCCCCAGGTACGATATTTAAAGGAATATTTGACTTTTTTTTTTTCACTTTATGCATCATTAAAATGACTGCTCCCGAAAAACGACCGTTTTTAAAACTTCTTTTTGCATTGATACATGTCCCCTGGTGCACAACCCGGGTTCCCAAACCCTTTTTAGGACAATAACATGCATAATAGTTGTTATAATTAGCACTTTAGAATTCGAACGTTCGCATCCATTGTATTTAATAGGGTTCTAATGTTCGTACGAACTTTCGTTCCGTTCGCGGGTTCTGGTGCGAACCGAACCCGGGGGTGTTCGGCTCATCACTACCTGGAAGCAGAGCTGTCTTAATAGCATCATGGGCCTCTGGGCAAAGTAATGCCCTAACGGCCTGCCCCCAATTTATGCACCTACTCTCAAGAATTAAAGTATAAATCGTCGATAGAATGAAACATATTTATGAGTACTTTACATGAGGATTTTAAACAATAAGAACACATGTTGTAAATCAAAGACCAATCAACACAAAGGGCACAGTACAGGGGGGAGGCAGAAGGTTCAAAGAGAACGTATTGGGATTTGCTTTAGGTAAGCTTTAGGCTTTAGCTGAAATTCCACTTTAAGGTATGACTAGGTTGGGTTGCCAAAGATTCAGATTGAAGGGATGGCAACTTTCGCACTAGTGTGAACCCAGCCTTGGGGAGTGATATTATTTGGGGTTTTAGTAGTTAGATCACAAGCACTGTGCAGACCCCCGTGATTACCCTCGGGGGGGGGGGGCTTTGGCTGTACTTTGCCTGTGCATCACCTGTGAATCACAGGGGTGAAGTTTGTTCTGCACTCCTGTGCCTCATTTTCAGCAGACAGCGAGCTTAACCACTTAACGACCGCCCACCGCCGATTTACGTCGGCAGAATGGCACCGACAGGCAGAATCACGTAGATCTACGTGATCGCCTTTGTGCAGTTGGGGGGTCCATCCGGACCCCCCTTCACTGCAGTGAGCGGCCGTTAAGTGTTCGGGAGCGATCAGGCATGAGGGGGCGGCCGCTCGATTCCGCCCCCCCCCTCGCGATCGCTCCCGGCCAATGAAAATGCTTCCTCCGCCATGTGATGTAAACACAGGCAGGAGGAAGTGATGTCATCTCCCCCGCGGCGGTCTTTTCGATTCCGGCGCCGAGGAGAGAGGAAGCAGGTTAGTGCACCAACAGTCCACTGACACTTAGGTACACATAGGCACACAAATCACCCCCCAGTCACCCCCAGATCACCCCCCAGGTCACCCCAAAGCCCCCAATCACAGTGTCACTGATTGCAGTGATCATTTATTTTACTGATCACTGCATTTAGTGTCATCTGTGATTGTAAAAAGTTGCAGGGCAGTTAGGATTAGGCCCCTTTAGGTCCAGGGTAGCCCCCTAACCCCCCCCCCTAATAAAGGTTTAACCCCTTGATCACCCCCCAGGTAACCCTTTCACCCCCTAACTTCAGCGTCACTAAGCGATTGTTTTTCCGATCGCTGTATTCGTGTCGCTGGTGTTTTAGATAGGCAGTTATTTTTTTTTAGGTTCGCCGCAGGTTTTTATTAGTGTCAGGTACCCCCATATATTATTTTAACCCCCTGATTGACCCTAGAGTTAACCCTTTCACCAGTGATCGCCGTATAAGCGTCACTGGTGTCACTGGTTAGCCAGTAAGTTATTTAGTTATTTAGGTTACCCGTCAGGTTTTTATATAGTGTCAGGTACCCCCATATTTAACCTAATAAAGGTTTTAACCCCCTGATTGCCCCTAGTTAACCCTTTCACCAGTGATCACCATATAAAGGTTACGGGTGACGCTGGTTGATTAGTTTGCTTTTTATAGCATCAGGGCACCCGCCGTATATAACCCAATAAAGGTTTAACCCCCCTGATCGCCCGGCGGGTGAGATCAATTAGGTTTTAGCGCCAGAGAGGGTCTGCGTCGCCCCAGGCAGTGTTAGGTTAGTGCCAGTAACGCTAACACCCACGCGCAAAGCATACACCCCCCTTAGTGGTATAGTATCTGATCAGATCTATACTAGCATCCCCAGCGGTTTAGGGTTCCCAAAAACGCAGTGTTAGCGGGATCAGCCCAGATACCTGCTAGCGCCTGCGTTTAGCCCCTCCGCCCAGCCCAGCCCAGCCCAGCCCACCCAAGTGCAGTATCGATCGATCACTGTCACTTACCAAACACAACACACATAACTGCAGCGTTCGCAGAGACAGGCCTGATCCCTGCGATCGCTAACAGTTTTTTTGTAGCGTTTGATATATTTGCTGACGACAGTCAGGTGCTTTTTTTCCTGTGAATCTTACTAGTGTACCCCTAAATTTAGAGCCCAAAATGGCAAGACGAAGGTACACTAGTAAAGAGGCCTACGAGATTCTGAGCATGACAGATAGTGAAGAGGAGGTCACGTATCTGTCAGATTCAGGCTCAGAATATCTTCCCGTAGAAGACAGTGACGTCAGTGGCCCCACGTCAGATAGCTCTGACGACGAAGTTGAGGTCCCTGCTAAGGTCAGGTGTACCCGATCCCGATCTTCTGAGGTTGTTGAGGAGCAAGAACCGCAGGTCTCTCGTATCATGGAGCAGAGTAGTACTAGCGCCGCTATTCCTTCTGGTGAACTGGCAAGCACCAGCGGCCTAGTACAGCCTGGACGTACATCCAGCACTGCAGTAACACTTGGTGACGTGGCGAGTCCCATAAGTGCAGTTCAAGCTGGCGAGGTGGCAAGCACAAGTAGTGTCCCGCTGCCACCAAGAAGACAAAGGCAGGCCCGTCGTGCCCATACCGCCCTTCCTGCAGAATTCGCCTATCCTGATTGGGTCCCCACCACTTCTGCAGAACCCGTACTTCCCCCATTCACTGCCCAACCCGGTATTCAGGTGGAAACAGCTGATTTTATTCCAATTGATTTTTATTCGCTGTTTTTCACGGAAGATCTCTATAGATCTATTGTGGACCAGAGTAATTTATATGCTGGTCAATTTATCGCCGCTAACCCCCAGTTGCCTAAAATTGCCAGAAATTGGAAACCAATTACGGTTTCCGAATTTAAGACCTTTCTGGGCCTTTCCCTCAACATGGGCACACATAAATTTCCGTCATTGCGTGCTTATTGGTCCACGCACCCAATTGACCACATGCCCGTGTTCTCTGCCTCCATGTCCAGGGCACGATACGAGCAGATTTTGCGGTTCATGCACTTCAACGACAATGAACTTTGTCGTCCACGTGGGGACCCTGAATACGACCGGCTCTATAAAATTCGGCCCCTCATAAACCACTTCAACGAACGTTTTGCAGCCTTGTTTACTCCCGATCAAGTTGTCTGCGTTGATGAGTCCCTGATTAAATTTTCTGGCCGCTTGTCTTTCAAGCAGTACCTTCCCAGCAAGCGTGCCAGATACGGGGTCAAGCTCTACAAGTTCTGTGACAGGGCAACAGGCTATGTAGTGAACTTTACGGTTTATGAGGGAAAAGATAGTCAGATTGAGTCGGTCAACTGCCCGGATTACATAGGGAGCGCTGGCAAGATAGTGTGGAACTTGGTGTCACCCTTATTCGGAAAGGGGTACCACTTGTATGTGGACAATTATTACACGAGCGTGCCACTGTTTAGTCACTTGTTTGATCATCAGATTGGAGCATGTGGCACCGTGCGACCTAATCGCCGGGGCTTTCCCCAGCGGCTTGTAGATGCCCGTCTTAGGCTGGGGGAGAGAGCCTGCTTGAAGTGTAATAACTTGCTCACTATGAAGTGGAGGGACAATAAGAATGTTTTCCTTCTTACCTCCCTTCATGCAGACACGACAGTCCAAATTCGTACGGCGACTGGTGTTGTGGAGAAACCCCTCTGTGTCCACGAATATAACCAAAATATGGGAGGGGTGGACCTCAACGACCAGTTGATGGCGCCGTATCTAATTGACCGTAAGGCGAGACGCTGGTACAAAAAAGTGTCTCTATCATTATTCCAATTGGCTTTGCTGAACGCTCATGTGCTATACAGAGCTTCAGGCGGGACGTTATCTCTTCTAAAATTCCAGAATGAGATAGTCACAGAACTCCTGTATCCAGGCGGTTCTGCACCTCACCATCCCCTACCAAATGCAGTAAGCCGGCTGCATGAGAGGCATTATTCGTATGTCCTCCCGAGTACCCCTACCCAAAGCCACCCCCAAAAAAGATGTCGTGTCTGTAGCAAGCGCGGATTTAGGCGTGACACCCGTAGTTTTTGTCCACTCTGTCCTGACAAGCCTGGTCTTTGCCAAGGTGAATGTTTTGAACGCTACCACTCAAAAGTGAAGTTTTAGCGTAGGGTACAGCATTTCACAGACAAGGACACACTTACACAGGGTCTCCCAAGATGCCATTACATTTTGAGAGACCCGAACCATTACAGTTGTAAAGTTACAAAAAAAAGTGTAAAAAAGAAAAAAAAAACGTAAAAAACAAAACACAAAAAAAATATAAAATAAAAAAACCAAAAATAGTTGTCGTTTTATTGTTCTCTCTCTCTCTATTTTCTCTCTATTGTTCTGCTCTTTTTTACTGTATTCTATTCTGCAATGTTTTATCATGCTTGCTTTTCAGGTTTGTATTTTTTTGTTTTCAGGTGCGCCATTCAACTGCAGCGCGGAATTATTTATCTTGACAGCAACAGCGTTTGCTCCCACGATACATAAAGCCGTGACTCCAGTGCTGTAGGAGGTGATTTCACCACCACAGTTAAAAAAAAGAGCATATATGCCGAAGCATGGGGGCAGCAGGGGCGGAGGAGCGATTTTGCTCCTAATGCCGCGTACATACGGTCGAAATTCCGACGGAGGCCTGCCCATGGAAAATTCCGACCGTGTGTACGCGGCATAACTTTTTTGCGGGAGGATGCCCCCATGCTTCGGCATATATATATTTTAGGCACAGGTTGCGTTAAAACATTTTTTTATTTTTTACTAGGTTTTGTTTTGGTATTTGCTTTGCAGGTATGGCATGGTAAGGTCTTACTGTTGTACTGTAATGTTACT
Source organism: Rana muscosa (assembly GCA_029206835.1). Lineage (NCBI taxonomy): Eukaryota > Metazoa > Chordata > Amphibia > Anura > Ranidae > Rana > Rana muscosa. Next base: position 142,722,181 of record CM055117.1, on the reverse strand, counting down.
TTGTTTTAATGTTAACCACCATTTGCTTAGCAGGTACGCCATTCAGTTGCAGCGCGGATCTATTTATCTTGACAGCAACAGCGTTTGCTCCCACGATACATAAAGCCGTGACTCCAACGCTGTAGGAGGTGATTTCACCACCACAGTTAAAAAAAAGAGCAAATATGCCGAAGCATGGGGGCAGCAGGGGCGGAGGAGCGATTTTGCTCCTAATGCCGCGTATATATACGGTCGAAATTCCAACGGAGGCTTGCCCGTGGAAAAGTCCGACCGTGTGTACGCGGCATAACCTTTTATGCCGCGTACATACGGTCGAAATTCCGACGAAGGCTTGACCGTGTGTACGCGGCATAACTTTTTTGCGGGAGGATGCCCCCATGTTTCGGCATATATGCCCATCATTAGAAGTGGGTGGATGAAGGGAGGTATTCTAATGGTGGGCATACCCACCAATCAATCTCTTTTTTTCGTTCAGCCAATAGGCTGTATGAAAAAAAAGATTACAATACATGTCCAACAAGGACCAGCAACGTACTGGTATGTTGCTGGACTTTGAATGTTTATACCAGAATGATGCCTGCGGGTTTAGGTATCATCTTGGTATCATTCTTTTCAGCCAGCAGCCGGCTTTCATGTAAAAGCAATTCTAGCAGATAATTAGCCTCTAGACTGCTTTTACAAGCAGTGGGAGGGAATGTCCCCCCCCGGATATAAAAAGCGCCATTGGGAAATTGGGAAAGCATTTTATCACACCGATCTTGGTGTGGTCAGATGCTTTGAGGGCAGAGGAAAGATCTAGGGTCTAACCCCCCAATTTTTTTCAAAAAAAGAGTACCTGTCACTACTTATTGCTATCATAGGGGATATTTACATTCCCTGAGATAACGATAAAAATGGTAAAAAAATAAAATATGGAAGGCACAGTTTAAAAATAAAATAAAAAAGCCAAATAAATAATAAAAAAAAAAAAAAAAAAAAAAAAAAAAGCACCGCTGTCCCCCCCTGCTCTTGCGCAAAGGCGAACGCAAGCGTCGGTCTAGCGTCATATGTAAACAGCAATTGCATCATGCATGTGAGGTATCACCGCGAAGGTCAGATCGAGAGCAGTCATTTTAGCAGTAGACCTCCTCTGTAAATCTAACGTGGTAACCTGTAAAGGCTTTTAAATGCTTTTAAAAATGAATGTAGTTTGTCGCCGCTGCGCGTTTGTGCGCAATTTTAAAGCATGTCGTGTTTGGTATCCATGTACTCGGCCTATGATCATCTTTTTTATTTCATCAAACATTTGGGCAATATAGTGTTTTTTATTGCATTAAAAATAAAAAAAGTGTGTTTTTCCCCCAAAAAATGCGTTTGAAAAATCGCTGCGCAAATACTGTGTGGAAAAAAAAAATGCAACACCCACTATTTTAATCTGTAGGGCCTTTGCTTTAAAAAAATATATAATGTTTGGGGGTTCAACATAATTTTCTTGCAAAAAAAAATTTTTTTTCATGTAAACAAAAAGTGTCAGAAAGGGCTTTGTCTTCAAGTGGTTAGAAGAGTGGATGATGTGTGACATAAGCTTCCTAATGTTGTGCATAAAATGCCAGGACAGTTCAAAACCCCCCCAAATGACCCCATTTTGTAAAGTAGACACCTCAAGCTATTTGCTGAGAGGCATGTTGAGCCCATTGAATATTTTTTTTTTTGTCCCAAGTGATTGAATAATGACCAAAAAAAAAAAAAATGTACAAAAAGTTGTCACTAAATTATATATTGCTCAAACATGCCATGGGCATATGTGGAATTACACCCCAAAATACATTCTGTTGCTTCTCCTGAGTACGGGGATACCACATGTGTGGGACTTTTTGGGAGCCTAGTCGCGTACGGGACCCCAAAAACCAAGCACCGCCTTCAGGATTTCTATGGGTGTAAATTTTTGATTTCACTCCTCACTGCCTATCACAGTTTCGGAGGCCATGGAATGCCCAGATGGCACAAACCCCCCCAAATGACCCCATTTTGGAAAGTAGACACCCCAAGCTATTTGCTGAGAGGTATGTTGAGTATTTTGCAGATCTCGCTTTTTGTCACAAAGTTTTGAAAATGTAAAAAAAGAAAAAAAAAAAGAAAAAAAAATGTCTTTCTTAATTTTCAAAAACAAATGAGAGCTGTAAAATACTCACCATGCCTCTCAGCAAATAGCTTGGGGTGTCTACTTTCCAAAATGGGGTCATTTGTGGGGGTTTTGGGCTATTTTGACATTTTATGGCCTTCAAAACTGTGATAGGTAGTGAGGAGTGAAATCAAAAATTTATGCCCTTAGAAACCTTGAAGGCGGTGCTTGGTTTTTGGGGTCCCGTACGCGGCTAGGCTCCCAAAAAGTCCCACACATGTGGTATCCCCGTACTCAGGAGAAGCAGCAGAATGTATTTTGGGGTGTAATTTCACATATAACCATGGCATGTGTGAGCAATATATCATTTAGTGACAACTTTTTGTACATTTTTTTTTCTTTTTGTCATTATTCAATCATTTGGGACAAAAAAAAAAAATATTCAATGGGCTCAACATGCCTCTCAGCAAATAGCTTGGGGTGTCTACTTTCCAAAATGGGGTCATTTGGGGGGGTTTTGTGCCATCTTGGCATTTTATGGCCTTCAAAACTGTGATAGGTAGTGAGGAGCGAAATCAAAAATTTATGCCCTTAGAAACCTTGAAGGCGGTGCTTGGTTTTTGGGGTCCCGTACGCGGCTAGGCTCCCAAAAAGTCCCACACATGTGGTATCCCCGTACTCAGGAGAAGCAGCAGAATGTATTTTGGGGTGTAATTTCACATATGCCCATGGCATGTGTGAGCAATATATCATTTAGTGACAACTTTGTGCAAAAAAAAAAAAGTTTGTAATATTCCCGCAACCTGTGGCAAAATATAAAATATTCCATGGACTCAACATGCCTCTCAGCAAATAGCTTGGGGTGTCTACTTTCCAAAATGGGGTAATTTGGGGGGGTTTTGTGCTATTTTGGCATTTTATGGCCTTCGAAACTGTGATAGGTAGTGAGGAGTGAAATCAAAAATTTACGCCCTTAGAAATCCTGAAGGCGGTGCTTGGTTTTTGGGGCCCTGTACGCGGCTAGGCTCCCAAAAAGTCCCACACATGTGGTATCCCCGTACTCAGGAAAAGCAGCAGAATGTATTTTGGGGTGCAATTCCACATATAACCATGGCATGTGTGAGCAATATATCATTTAGTGACAACTTTTTGTACATTTTTTTTTCTTTTTGTCATTATTCAATCATTTGGGACAAAAAAAAAATATTCAATGGGGTCAACATGCCTCTCAGCAAATAGCTTGGGGTGTCTACTTTCCAAAATGGGGTCATTTGGGGGGGTTTTGTGCCATCTTGGCATTTTATGGCCTTCAAAACTGTGATAGGTAGTGAGGAGTGAAATCAAAAATTTATGCCCTTAGAAACCTTGAAGGCGGTGCTTGGTTTTTGGGGTCCCGTACGCGGCTAGGCTCCCAAAAAGTCCCACACATGTGGTATCCCCGTACTCAGGAGAAGCAGCAGAATGTATTTTGGGGTGTAATTTCACATATGCCCATGGCATGTGTGAGCAATATATCATTTAGTGACAACTTTGTGCAAAAAAAAAAAAGTTTGTAATATTCCCGCAACCTGTGGCAAAATATAAAATATTCCATGGACTCAACATGCCTCTCAGCAAATAGTTTGGGGTGTCTACTTTCCAAAATGGGGTAATTTGGGGGGGTTTTGTGCTATTTTGGCATTTTATGGCCTTCGAAACTGTGATAGGTAGTGAGGAGTGAAATCAAAAATTTACGCCCTTAGAAATCCTGAAGGCGGTGCTTGGTTTTTGGGGCCCTGTACGCGGCTAGGCTCCCAAAAAGTCCCACACATGTGGTATCCCCGTACTCAGGAAAAGCAGCAGAATGTATTTTGGGGTGCAATTCCACATATAACCATGGCATGTGTGAGCAATATATCATTTAGTGACAACTTTTTGTAAATTTTTTTTTTCTTTTTGTCATTATTCAATCATTTGGGACAAAAAAAAATATTCAATGGGGTCAACATGCCTCTCAGCAAATAGCTTGGGGTGTCTACTTTCCAAAATGGGGTCATTTGGGGGGGTTTTGTGCCATCTTGGCATTTTATGGCCTTCAAAACTGTGATAGGTAGTGAGGAGTGAAATCAAAAATTTATGCCCTTAGAAACCTTGAAGGCGGTGCTTGGTTTTTGGGGTCCCGTACGCGGCTAGGCTCCCAAAAAGTCCCACACATGTGGTATCCCCGTACTCAGGAGAAGCAGCAGAATGTATTTTGGGGTGTAATTTCACATATGCCCATGGCATGTGTGAGCAATATATCATTTAGTGACAACTTTGTGCAAAAAAAAAAAAGTTTGTCATATTCCCGCAACTTGTGGCAAAATATAAAATATTCCATGGACTGAACATGCCTCTCAGTAAATAGCTTGGGGTGTCTACTTTCCAAAATGGGGTCATTTGGGGGGGTTTTGTGCTATTTTGGCATTTTATGGCCTTCGAAACTGTGATAGGTAGTGAGGAGTGAAATCAAAAATTTACGCCCTTAGAAATCCTGAAGGCGGTGCTTGGTTTCCGGGGTCCCGTACGTGGCTAGGCTCCTAAAAAGTCCCACACATGTGGTATCCCCGTACTCAGGAGAAGCAGCAGAATGTATTTTGGGGTGCAATTCCACATATAACCATGGCATGTGTGAGCAATATATCATTTAGTGACAACTTTTTGTACATTTTTTTTTTTTTGTCATTATTCAATCACTTGGGACAAAAAAAAAATATTCAATGGGCTCAACATGCCTCTCAGCAATTTCCTTGGGGTGTCTACTTTCCAAAATGGGGTCATTTGGGGGGGTTTTGTACTGCCCTGCCATTTTAGCACCTCAAGAAATGAGATAGGCAGTCATAAATTTAAAGCTGTGTAAATTTCAGAAAATGTACCCTAGTTTGTAAACGCTATAACTTTTGCGCAAACCAATAAATATACGCTTATTGACATTTTTTTTACTAAAGACATGTGGCTGAATACATTTTGGCCTAAATGTATGACTAAAATTGAGTTTATTCGATTTTTCTTATAACAAAAATTAGAAAATATCATTTTTTTTCAAAATTTCCGGTCTTTTTCTGTTTATATCGCAAAAAATAAAAATCGCAGAGGCAATCAAATACCATTAAAAGAAAGCTCTATTTGTGGGAAGAAAAGGACGCAAATTTCATTTGGGGACAACATTGAATGTCCGCACAATTTACAGTTAAAGCAGCGCAGTGCCGAATCCCAAAAACAGGCCTGGTCCTAATGGCCCGAAATGGTCCGGGGCTTAAGTGGTTAAGCCCACTGTCGGCTGATGTCACAGAGCAGTCCAGGCTGGGGAAAAATCACGACCATATAGTTGGGATCTACCCAGGTGTCTGGACCGGATCTTGGCTCACCCTCTCAGCAAGCCACTGAGACCCTTAGCCAGCCGCTCCCACCCACAGCCCAGCGCTCTATTGAGCATGGGAGGCAGAGCAGAGAGCCAGTGACTGACAGCAGGGCTGAAACTAGGGGGGCACACGCCCCGAGTGACGCATCTAGGATGGTGCCACAAGGGTTTTCCACCCCCCCACCTGCACTGGGAAGTGCTGCTCTAAGGGTGTCACTGCTGCCCGCTGCATAGTTTGCCAAACACTGGAGAGCCAAATAAGAGAGAAACTGCACAGGTGCACTAGCGCAGAATCACTCTGCTCCTCCTGCCTGCCAGTACTAAAGAAAGGTACTCCAGAGTGACGCTTCAGCATGGGAGAGCCTTCGTGAAACTGGAAGGCATTTATTAAGACAGGGAGAGGGGTTTGTGTGCAGAAGGCCTTGGACTAGGAAGTTGTGGTTGGTATGGAAAAGGATTGGGGGCCTGAGGGGGTGCAGAGAAGGCCCTGGACTGGGGAGGTGCGGAGGAGGCCCTGGGCGGGGGGGTGCAGTGGAGGCCCTGGACTGGGGGGTGCCATGGAGGCCCTGGGCTTAGATGGAGGTGCGGAGGAGGCCCTGGACTGGGGAGGGGGTTCAGAGGAGGCCTTGGGCTGATGTGGGTGCAGAGGAGGAACTGGGCTTGGGGGTGCAGAGGAGACCCTGTACTTGGGGGGTGCAGCGGTAGCCCTGGGATGCGGGGGTGCGAAGGAGGCCCTGGGCTGGGGGGTTGGACTGTGGAGGTGCAGAGGAGGCACGGGTATAGGGGGAGGGGGGTGCAGAGAAGGCCCTGGACTAGAAAAGGGTTGGTGTGGCAAAGACCCCCAGATTAGGAGAGGAGGCCCTGGACTAGGAGGGGAGTAGACAGGAAGCCCTGGACTGGGAGATGCAGAGGAGGCCCTGGACTAGCAGGGGAGTGCAGAGGAGGCCTTGAATTAGGGGATGCAGAGGAGGCTCTAGACTAGGAGAGGTGTACACAGGAGGCCCTGGACTGGGGGGGGGGGTGCAGAGGAGGCCCTGGACTGGGTGATGCAGAGGAGACCCTGGACTAGGAGGGGAGTACACTGGAGGCCCTAGACTGGGGGGTTGTAGAGGAGGCCCTGTACTTGAAAAGTGGGTTGGTATGGCAAAGGATCTGGATTCAGAGGGCAGGGTGCAGAGGAGCCTCTGAACTTGGGGGGGGGGCTGTAGAGGAGGCCTTGGACTAAGAGGGAAGTGTAGAGGAAGCCCTGGATTGAGGGGGGTGCAGAAGAGGCCCTTAAATAGGAAATGGTGGTTGGGGTGGTAAAGTCCCCTGAATGAGGGGTACAAGGGAGATACTGAACTAGTTGAGGTGGTGCCTGGAGGTCCCAGATTAGGAGGAGAAGGGGTGTCTGGAGGCCCTGGACTAGGACAGCAGGTGTCTGGAGGCCCTGGACTATGAGGGGGGGATAGTGGAAGCCCTCTAGACTAGGAAAGAGGGTGCCTGAAGGACCTATCAGCTTCTGGGAGAAAGAGCCTGGATCTAAAGCCTGGGCTGAGAAAGAGCCTGCCTGGCCCCTGGAGTCCACAACATAAATAGGGACACTTATCAATTGTCGCAAGTAAAGCCAAACAAGAGCAGAGAGACAGGTTGTGTGATAGATTTATTGCTTGTTTGGCTTTACTTCTGTGGATCACAGTAGTGCAGATTGTTTTGTACTCCCGTGACCTGTTTTTAGCAGGCAGCGGGCTGTCAACTGACGTCACAGAACCGGTCCAGACTGGGGAAAGATCGCAACCTTATGGTCACATGCCTGGACCGGCACCCAGCTCAGCCTGAGCTGGCCACTCCCACCCCCTCTACAGCCCAGTGTTTCAGTGAGCGTGGCGGGGAGGGTTTGGGGCAGAGGAGCCAGAGACTGACAGTAACCAATTCTCTGCTCAGGGAGCAGTGAGAACTGAGTAATTGGCAGTGTTTGATTACTCGGTTCTCAGCCTTAAAGCTGGGAGGGGGGGGGGGGCAGATGCAGCATCCACCTGCGTTAGTATGATTTTTAAAAAAAATTCTCATACCCAACATCTCCTCTTTCCTGCTATTTGGTCCACATGCCAATTAGGCCTCATTCACATGCAGCATATGCATCCATGCCCAATGTGATGGCCGTGTACCACGTGGGGATGCATGGGGTTCGGTGCATCCATGTGCAGGCAGTCCAGTCAAAGTCAAATAGGATGCAGCAGCTGCATGGACATAGTCAAATGTCAAAATTTGAGATGCAGACAGGAAGGGATGCATATATCCGAACGCACAGCACACGCTTTGAAGTTGTGAAGGCACAAGGTTTTTTTTACCTTCATGCAGCAGTGTGCAGCAGTCCCCCCAGCCCCACCTAATACTTACCTGAGCCCCCTCTCGATCCAGCAATGTCCACAAGAGCCTTGGCTCCCTGGGGACTCGCACTCCTGATTGGATTTTGGCAGCAGCGGGAGCCATTGGCTCCCGCTGCTGTCAATCACAGCCAGTGAGCCAATCAGGAGATGGAGTGGGCGGGAGTGTGCCTGTTTGGATGCCCCCATAGCAAGCTGCTTGCTGTGGGGGCAGTTGGAAGGAGGGATGGACCAGGGGCGCCAGCGAGGGACCCAAGAAGAAGAGGAGGCTGCTCTGTGCAAAACCACTACACAGAGCAGGTAAGTATAACATGCTTGTTATTTAAATAAAAAAAAAACAAGACTTTAATATCACTTTAAGGTTAGCTGTATGTAGTAAAGGATATGCAATAGAACAGTTTTATTTTATTAAAATGTTTGTACTACTGTTACATACTCGCTTGTGGCTCAGTCATTAAAGCAGATAGCCATTTAAGCCCCTTCCATTGTTGGGGCAATCTGACCACACCCACAGTTTTGGCGCAGCGCTCCTATATTGCCCCATATACCGTATATACTCGAGTATAAGCCGAGTTTTCCAGCACATTTTTTTGTGCTGAAAATGCCCCCCTCGGCTTATACTCGAGTCACCTTTTTGCGCCTGATCTCCCAGGAATTTGGGGACCCGGTACCGGCCGGCCGTAGGTCCCCTGGACCACAAACTTTGTCCATGCCTCACTGTGTCCATGCCTCACTGTGCCCAATCTCCCTACCTGATCGCCGGCGCTGTGTGACTAGACTGACGTTTAACATGGGAGTCTATGGAAGGGGTGCTCCTCTTTGAAAAATCGGTGCTCCCCGGCCGTAGGTCCCCCGGACAACAAACTTGGCACACTTATAGAGGAAGAGTGGGGCTACATGTGTGCCAAGTGTGGCCGGGATCAGGCGCACAAAGTTGAAGATAAGCAACAGACTCGAGTATAAGCCGAGGGGGGCATTTTCAGCACAAAAAAATGTGCTGAAAAACTTGGCTTATACTCGAGTATATAGGGTAAGTATGCAAAATATATCATCGCTTGAGTTCAGCTTTAACTGGCTTATCCATGTTTAACCCTGCTTTGTGTGGAATGCATGAAGTATGTATTTACTTTCAATATTTCATTCTTATGTTCTCAAATTCTCTACTCCGCACATATTTGTCAAGTGAGCAAAAGTCACTCTGGGACATGTATAGTAGTTGAAATTGAATTTGCAGCAAAGAAATATATAACAATGCCAAAAAAACTGCATGTTTTTGATATTAGGCCATCTTGCCTAGATTAGTGTGGATGCGTGCTCAGACTGCATTCTACCATCTCTCATTTTCCTCTAAAATTGTATTTTTACAAAAAGAGCAAATCAAGCAACAATGAAGGCCGTGGCAATTTTTTACTCTGTAAGGAAAGCTTTTCTGATCAAAAATATACTGACTAATCAAGAGTTTGATTCCATGCACCTGTGGCTCGAAAAATATGCCTTATAAACTAAGGTGATCAAATTTTTTAAATGAAATCCGGGGACATATTTTTATTTCTTTTTATTGGAAAATTGTAAACTATTTTATAAGCATATTTTCCTCAAATGGTGTGTAGCGCCCTGCTCCTGATAACCAGGTGCTATGTTACATTTAGTGGGTGTCTGAGCTGGTATTAGCTAAGACTTTGTAAATAATTAAGGCTAAATCAGCCTCTGTTCCGGCTATGGCTGTGTTTGGAAGGACTTCCCACTGTTTGCCTGTAGGTGGCGTTACCACCCTAGGCCAATGTGGAAGACAAACAGGCCAAAGTGCATTGGGTGCCTTTCCCCGGGAACAGTTCAGTGGGAGTGGTCTCCCCACTGAGCATGCTGGGGTAGGGTACTTAAGGGGCAGACGCCATTGTCCGGGGCTCTTCTTCACCTCGTGGCCCTCCTGGCTCGAGGCATGTGTTACTGGAAATTCAGCCTCGGAGCCACGCTGATTCGAGGCTAGGGATGAGCTTCGTGTTCGAGTCGAACATACGTTCGACTCGAACATTGGCTGTTCGATCGTTCGACGAAGATCGAACGATTTGGGCCGTTCGCGCCAAATTCGAGTGACGCGAACGGCCCACAATGCACTACGCCATCGCAGTGTCATCCAGGCGCTGTGATTGGCCAAGCATGCACTGTGACCCCGCATGCTTGGCCAATCACAGCGCCGGCAGCGAGGAGAGCAATGATTGGCCACAGGCAGGATGCCTGTGGCCAATTATTGCTGAGGGTGTTTAGTACACGCCCCACACTATAAAAGGCCGCCAGCACGGCGGCCTAGTGTAGTGTGTTCCGGAGCAGGGATAGAGTAGCATAGGCAGGGACAGTGACTGTTATTTCTTTCTTGCTTAACCTGGATTCCTTTAGTTTAGGGAAAGAGAAGGATAGGTAGGGAGAGTGTCAGTGTGTTTTGTGCTTCTGCTATAGTGTGCTTAAAAAAAACATTTATTCTAGGGACAGAAAACTCTAGGTAGGGACAGTGTCAGTTTCTTTCACTCTGCAAGTCCTTGTTTCCAGGGACCTGTAAGGACAGTGAGTTAATTGTCCTTGTGCTATATTGTGCTTAAAAAAAACATTTATTCTAGGGACAGAAAACTCTAGGTAGGGACAGTGTCAGTTTCTTTCACTCTGCAAGTCCTTGTTTCCAGGGACCTGTAAGGACAGTGAGTTAATTGTCCTTGTGCTATATTGTGATTAAAAAAAAACATTTATTCTAGGGACAGAAAACTCTAGGTAGGGACAGTGTCAGTTTCTTTCACTCTGCAAGTCCTTGTTTCCAGGGACCTGTAAGGACAGTGAGTTAATTTTCCTTGTGCTATATTGTGATTAAAAAAAACATTTATTCTAGGGACAGAAAACTCTAGGTAGGGACAGTGTCAGTTTCTTTCACTCTGCAAGTCCTTGTTTCCAGGGACCTGTAAGGACAGTGAGTTAATTTTCCTTGTGCTATATTGTGCTTAAAAAAAACATTTATTCTAGGGACAGAAAACTCTAGGTAGGGACAGTGTCAGTTTCTTTCACTCTGCAAGTCCTTGTTTCCAGGGACCTGTAAGGACAGTGAGTTAATTGTCCTTGTGCTATATTGTGCTTAAAAAAAACATTTATTCTAGGGACAGAAAACTCTAGGTAGGGACAGTGTCAGTTTCTTTCACTCTGCAAGTCCTTGTTTCCAGGGACCTGTAAGGACAGTGAGTTAATTGTCCTTGTGCTATATTGTGATTAAAAAAAAACATTTATTCTAGGGACAGAAAACTCTAGGTAGGGACAGTGTCAGTTTCTTTCACTCTGCAAGTCCTTGTTTCCAGGGACCTGTAAGGACAGTGAGTTAATTTTCCTTGTGCTATATTGTGATTAAAAAAAACATTTTTTCTAGGGACAGAAAACTGTAGGTAGGGAGAGTGTTTTTTTTCTTTCACTCTGCAAGTCCTTGTTTCCAGGGACCTGTAAGGACAGTGAGTTAATTGTCCTTGTGCTATATTGTGCTTAAAAAAAACATTTATTCTAGGGACAGAAAACTCTAGGTAGGGACAGTGTCAGTTTCTTTCACTCTGCAAGTCCTTGTTTCCAGGGACCTGTAAGGACAGTGAGTTAATTTTCCTTGTGCTATATTGTGCTTAAAAAAAACATTTATTCTAGGGACAGAAAACTCTAGGTAGGGACAGTGTCAGTTTCTTTCACTCTGCAAGTCCTTGTTTCCAGGGACCTGTAAGGACAGTGAGTTAATTTTCCTTGTGCTATATTGTGATTAAAAAAAACATTTTTTTTAGGGACAGAAAACTGTAGGTAGGGAGAGTGTTTTTTTTCTTTCACTCTGCAAGTCCTTGTTTCCAGGGACCTGTAAGGACAGTGAGTTAATTGTCCTTGTGCTATATTGTGCTTAAAAAAAACATTTATTCTAGGGACAGAAAACTCTAGGTAGGGACAGTGTCAGTTTCTTTCACTCTGCAAGTCCTTGTTTCCAGGGACCTGTAAGGACAGTGAGTTAATTGTCCTTGTGCTATATTGTGCTTAAAAAAAACATTTATTCTAGGGACAGAAAACTCTAGGTAGGGACAGTGTCAGTTTCTTTCACTCTGCAAGTCCTTGTTTCCAGGGACCTGTAAGGACAGTGAGTTAATTGTCCTTGTGCTATATTGTGATTAAAAAAAAACATTTATTCTAGGGACAGAAAACTCTAGGTAGGGACAGTGTCAGTTTCTTTCACTCTGCAAGTCCTTGTTTCCAGGGACCTGTAAGGACAGTGAGTTAATTTTCCTTGTGCTATATTGTGATTAAAAAAAACATTTTTTCTAGGGACAGAAAACTGTAGGTAGGGAGAGTGTTTTTTTTCTTTCACTCTGCAAGTCCTTGTTTCCAGGGACCTGTAAGGACAGTGAGTTAATTGTCCTTGTGCTATATTGTGCTTAAAAAAAACATTTATTCTAGGGACAGAAAACTCTAGGTAGGGACAGTGTCAGTTTCTTTCACTCTGCAAGTCCTTGTTTCCAGGGACCTGTAAGGACAGTGAGTTAATTGTCCTTGTGCTATATTGTGATTAAAAAAAACATTTATTCTAGGGACAGAAAACTCTAGGTAGGGACAGTGTCAGTTTCTTTCACTCTGCAAGTCCTTGTTTCCAGGGACCTGTAAGGACAGTGAGTTAATTTTCCTTGTGCTATATTGTGATTAAAAAAAACATTTTTTCTAGGGACAGAAAACTGTAGGTAGGGAGAGTGTTTTTTTTCTTTCACTCTGCAAGTCCTTGTTTCCAGGGACCTGTAAGGACAGTGAGTTAATTGTCCTTGTGCTATATTGTGCTTAAAAAAAACATTTTTTCTAGGGACAGAAAACTGTAGGTAGGGAGAGTGTTTTTTTTTTTTCACTCTGCAAGTCCTTGTTTCCAGGGACCTGTAAGGACAGTGAGTTAATTGTCCTTGTGCTATATTGTGCTTAAAAAAAACATTTATTCTAGGGACAGAAAACTCTAGGTAGGGACAGTGTCAGTTTCTTTCACTCTGCAAGTCCTTGTTTCCAGGGACCTGGAGAGACATTGAGTGAATTGTCCTTGTGCTATATTGTGATTAAAAAAAACATTTATTCTAGGGACAGAAAACTCTAGGTAGGGACAGTGTCAGTTTCTTTCACTGTGAAAGTCCTTGTTTCAAGGGACAGAGAAGGACACCTGAAGGTAGCCCTTATTGCTTTTTTCCCATCTCCCTGCAGGCCATCTATTAGAATGTCTGGAAGGCAAACAAGGAGAGGCAGACAGTCAGGAGGCAATAAAAGAGGGCAAGCAGGCTCTGTGTCTGGGGGCAACAGTGCTGGTCGTGGACGCGGTGCATTGTCATCAGCACATGGCCATGGGACACGCTTGTCCTTCTTTTCGGCAGCTGGACATGTTGAGCCACATCATGCCGAAGACTTGGTAGAGTGGATGACCAAGCCCTCCTCCTCCTCCTCATCCTCTCTCACCCAGGCTCAGGGTACTGGAAAAGCAGCTGCCAAAGCGTCGTCTTCCCTGGTATCAATGTCAGACAAATCATCAGTCACTCCTTCCCTAGACCCACCATGTCCTCCTCCTGAGGAGTCCCCCGAACTGTTTCAGCACAGTGTTGGGTACATGCTCCAGGAGGATGCCCAGCGTTTCGAAGGGTCTGATGATGAAACCCAGCTAGAGGAAGGCAGTAGCGTGAGAGCAGACAGAGGGGATGCTCAAGAAGGACACCAATCTGGCAGTCATGTTCCAGCAGCTGCAGCATACTGCCAGATTGGCTCCAGTGATGAGGAGGGAGGGGATGATGAGGTCAATGACTCCACGTGGGTGCCTAATAGGAGAGAGGAGGAGGAGGAGGATGAGGAGGAGGCACATCTCCAACGAGGCAGGATGCCCTTTGGTGGCCAGCGTAAGGGCAGTACACCGACGGAATCACACCGCAGAGCTCCGCCTGTGCAGGGCGCTGCCTCTGCCCGTCATTCAAAAAGTTCTTTGGTGTGGGCCTTTTTTGAGGCTAGTGCATCAGATCGCACAGCTGCTGTTTGCAACATATGTCTCAAGCGTATATCGCGTGGCCAAAACATCAGCCGCTTGGGTACCACATGCCTGACCAGACATATGTTGACCTGCCATGCAGCTCGTTGGCAAGCCTACCTCAAAGACCCACACCAAAGAACCAAGCGGACCTCTCCTTGCACCGCATCAGCTGGGATCTCCAACCCCACTATAACTTCAGTCCTCTCTGAAACATGCACTGAGAGGAATGAAGGTGTAGAATTAGGTGTGTCACAGCCAAGTACTTGCGCCCACTCTGCTAGCAGTACACCGACGTCCGATTCTAGCAGGCAAATTTCCCTGCCCCAGCTGCTGGACCGTCGAAAGAAGTTCACTCCCAGCCATCCACATGCCCAGCGGTTGAATGCTAGCTTGGCTAAATTGCTAGCGCTTCAACTGCTGCCTTTTCAGTTGGTAGACTCGGCCCCCTTCCGTGAGTTTGTGCAATGTGCGGTTCCTCAGTGGCAGGTTCCCAAACGCCACTTTTTCTCACGGAAGGCTATTCCGGCTCTCTACCGGCATGTGGAAGGCAATGTCTTGGCCTCGCTGGACAGGGCGGTCAGCGGTAAGGTGCATATTACCGCTGACTCATGGTCCAGCAGGCATGGACAGGGACGTTACCTTTCTTTCACGGCCCATTGGGTCACTCTTTTGGCAGCTGGGAAGGATTCAGGACAAGGTGCAGTAGTGTTGGAGGTTGTCCCACCGCCACGCCTCCAAAATGCTACTACTGGTTGTGACACACCTCTCTCCTCCACCCCCTCCTCTTCTTCTTCCTCCATGGCCTCTTCCTGTGGTTTGTCCTATGAACCAGCGGTGCTCCGTAGCCGTTCACGGGGCTACGCAAGTACGCAGGCAAAAAGATGCCATGCCGTGCTTGCGCTGGTGTGTTTGGGGGACAGAAGCCACACTGGGGCAGAGGTCCTGTCTGCTCTGCAGGGCCAGGCCGAGAGGTGGTTGACGCCACGCCAGCTTAAGCCAGGAATGGTGGTTTGCGACAATGGCACCAACCTCCTCTCCGCCCTCCGACAGGGACAACTGACCCATGTGCCCTGTGTGGCTCACGTCCTTAACCTGGTGGTGCAGCGCTTCTTGGGCAGGTACCCGGGCTTACAGGATGTCCTGAGGCAGGCCAGGAAAGTCTGTGTGCATTTCCGCAGATCTTATAATGCCAGTGCTCGCCTGGCTGAGCTGCAAAAGGAGTTGAACCTGCCCAAGAACCGCCTTATATGTGACATGCCCACCAGGTGGAACTCAACGTTGGCCATGCTGCAGCGGCTGCACACGCAGCAGAGGGCCATCAATGAGTACCTGTGCGACTACGGCACCAGGACAGGGTCAGGGGAGCTTGGTTTTTTTTCTCCACGCCAGTGGGGCATGATCAGGGATGCATGCACTGTCCTGGCACCATTTGAGGAGGCCACGAGGATGGTGAGCAGTGACAGTGCATGCATCAGTGACACTGTACCTCTTGTCCACCTGTTGGAGCACACGCTGCGTGGAATAATGGACAGGGCACTTGAGGCAGAACAGAGGCAGGAAGAGGAGGACTTCCTTGCCTCTCAAGGCCCCCTTTACCCAGACAGTGTTCCTTCTGTCCCACCCATCGCACAGGAAGAGGAGGAGGAGGAGGAGGAGGAGGAGGAGGAGGAGGAGGATTGTGTCAGCATGGAGGTGGAGGCTGGCACTCAGCATCATCAGCAGCAGTCTTTTAGGGATGATTTACAGTCCCAAGAAACCAGTGGACTTGTACGTGGCTGGGAGGAGGTGGCTGCGGATCATGTCGTCCTTAGTGACCCAGAGGACTCCGGAGCGAATGCCTCAGCAAACCTACGCTGCATGGCCTCCCTGATCCTGCAAAGTCTGCGGAAGGATCCTCGTATTCTTCGGATCAAGGAGAGGGACCATTACTGGCTGGCCACTCTCCTTGATCCACGGTACAAGGGTAAGGTTGCGGACCTTATGTTACCGTCGCAGAGGGAGCAGAGGATGAGACAACTCCGGGAGGCCTTGCAGAAAGGTCTGTGCAACGCGTTCCCAGAGACTGGGAGGTTGCAAACTCCTGGTCCTGGACAACGAGTTGCTGAGGCTTCGGCCAGTCAAAGAAGGAGCGGTGGGGAAGGTGGCCGTCTGACCGATGCGTTCAGACAATTCTTTAGTCCGCAGCCCCAAAGTATGATCGGTTCCAGCAACCATCGCCAGCGTCTGATAAACATGGTGCAGGAATATCTAGGGGCAAGGTCAGACTTGGACACCTTCCCCACCGAAAATCCTCTGGCTTACTGGGTCTTGAGGATGGATCACTGGCCAGAGCTTGCACAGTATGCAATTGAGCTACTGGCCTGTCCTGCATCCAGCGTTCTTTCGGAACGCACATTCAGTGCTGCTGGAGGATTTGTCACGGATCACAGGGTGCGCCTGTCCACCGACTCGGTTGATCGACTGACTTTCATCAAGATGAACCAGTCTTGGATCACCACCAGCTACCACACACCTGATGCTGATATAACAGACTAATTGATTTTAAAATGTCACATCCCTTCAAGACTGATGCTGATGCTGAGTGCCTGTGCTGTTATGTTGACTGGCTATCCTCCTCCTCCGAGTCCTCAATGATACGATTGATGATGATAGCTTGGAAGATCATTTTTGTTTATGGGTGCCGCCACCAGTGCCTAACGCCCAATTTTTCAGCCCCTGTTTAACAGGGGCGTGTAATTACAATTTTTGAAGCAATACTTTGCAACAGGGCTCATTGCTGTGCTCCAAGTACAGTATCTGTGAGGAGTTGCAGTGTTGTGCCACCAGTGCCTAAGGCCCAATTTTTCAGCCCCTGTTTAACAGGGGCGTGTCATTACAATTTTTGAAGCAATACTTTGCAACAGGGCTCATTGCTGTGCTCCAAGTACAGTATCTGTGAAGGGTTGCAGTGTTGTGCCACCAGTGCCTAAGGCCCAATTTTTCAGCCCCTGTTCAACAGGGGCATGTAATTACAATTCTTGATCTAATAATTCACAGCAGGGCCCATTGCTGCACCCACCAAGAGTAACTGTCAGGGCTTACAGTGTTGTGGCACCAGCACCACCATCAAAGGCCCAATTTTTACTACCACTGTTCAACAATTATATGTAATTAAAATTCCTGATATAATAGTTGACAGCAGGGCGTTCCAGCACCAACCAAGAGTAACTGTGAGTGCTTACAGTGTTGTGCCAACACCAACAACTAAGGGGCCTATTTCTGCAGAGTATATACGGCAGGTCCCTACTTTCAAACATCCAACTTACAAACGACTCCTACTTGCAAACGCAAGAAGACAACAGGAAGTGAGAGGAAATCTACCACTAGGAAGGAAAATTCTCTCCTGTAAGAATAAATATGGGAGAAAGGTGTCTCCTCTGTACTGATGCTTTATCAGCAATCCTTGTTTCAAGAAAAACACCACATTTCAAAAACAGTTGTCATTAGGACGGAAAGTGAGGTGAAATGTTCTGAACAGGGGCACAGACAGCAAAACAAATGTTACAGGGGTGATAACCCTTACCTATGTTTTCCAAAAAGTTTAAAAATAGATTTTTGGTCTGGAGCTACACTTCAACAATGTACCTGTTCAAAATTACAAACAGATTCTACATAAGAACAAACCTACAGTCCCTGTCTTGTATGCACCGCCTGTATACGGCTGTTCAGAGTATATAGGGCCTTTTTTATTTTATGTGCGGGGTTCCCCTTAATATCCATACAAGACCCAAAGGGGCTGGTAATGGGCTGGGGTAGGGGGGGGGTCATGGGGTAGCTATGCCATTTTTCTTAAAGATTTTCATCCATATTACCGGGACCAGACATTACATTAAAGCCGCAAGCAGTTTTAAATGGCTTTTTTTTCCTTTAGAAGTGTCATTTTGTGCAGGGACAGTTCTAAACACGGGAAACACGTGGCACTTCACAGGCATACTTTAGACACCCCCCAGGTACGATATTTAAAGGAATATTTGACTTTTTTTTTTTCACTTTATGCATCATTAAAATGACTGCTCCCGGAAAACGACCGTTTTTAAAACTTATTTTTGCATTGATACATGTCCCCTGGTGCAGAACCCGGGTTCCCAAACCCTTTTTAGGACAATAACATGCATAATAGTTTTTATAATTAGCACTTTAGAATTCGAACGTTCGCATCCATTGTATTTAATAGGGTTCTAATGTTCGTTCGAACTTTCGGTCCGTTCGCGGGTTCTGGTGCGAACCGAACCCGGGGGTGTTCGGCTCATCACTATTCGAGGCTGTAACTATGCCAAGTAGGCCCAGTGATCTTGACTGGGCCTACGCTTGAAGGTGATCCTGTGCTGTCCGTCCTGTGGGAGGAAGCCACTCAATGGCAGAAACCAGGGGAGGACCTGTCCAGGAGAGGACCGAGAAGAAGGCCGGTATCTTGCGGAAGGCCTGGGGACCTTATTGAGGGATGCACCGTAACTAAAGTAACCTTACAGTCTGCTGGGTTGGCTTAAAGCAGTGGTTCTCAACCTTGCTAGTGCTGTGACCCCTTGATAAAATTTCCCAAGTTGTGGGGACCCCTAAAGCCCTGTACAAACGATCGGTTTTACCGATGAAAACAGTCCGATGGACTTTCTTCATCGGACAAACCGATCGTATATGGGCCCCATCGGTCTTTTTTCCATCGGTGATTAAAAATAGAACATGTTTTAAATTTATCCGATGGAAAAAAAAACGATAGCAAATTCCGATCGTCTGTGTGGAACTCCATCGAAGAAAAACCCACACATGCTCAGAATCAAGTCGACGCATGCTCAGAAGCATTGAACTTAATTTTTCTCGAGTCGTCTGAGTGTTTTACGTCACAGCGTTTGGGACGGTCGGATTTTAGACTGATGGCGTGTAGGCAAGACTGATGAAAGTCAGCTTCATCGGAAATCCGATGGAAAAATCCATCGGATTTTATTCAATCGGAAATCCGATCGTGCGTACAGGGCTTAACAGTAAAATTTATGTAGCGCGGATTGTCAGCACCCAGGGCAAGACAAGTAATTTGTGGCCCTAACCCACGGAAAGCGCTCCCTGAGTCCCTTCCACTCATACAGTATTAAAACCCCTTATGGTACATTTTAGGATGTACCGCTCTTTCTCTTTGTTCTCCTTTCTTTCCCTTTTATCTCTCTCTATCCTAATTTCTTGTTTTTTCCCCCATCCCTCTCTCTTGCCGTGTTTCTTGTTCTCTTATTCTTTCTCCCCCTTTTTCTTTGTTCCTCTCCCTTCCATGCATTTAAAAAAAAGTTTCCTTCTCTTACTTCTTGGTGTAGGGGGGGGGGGGTGAGTGGCAGTGCTGGCGGGGAGTTGGGATGAGTGGCAGTGCTGGGGGGAGTTCTGATCAGCCAACTTACATGCTCTTGATCAAGGTCATCTGCTGCTCTGAGAACTGTAGTGGGGACTTTTAATAGCAACTCTAATAAAAGGTAGTGTTACTCACTGTCAGGGCCACCATCAGGAATTTTGGGGCCCCCTGGAGCAGAGGAGAACCACCGGGGGTGCTGCCGCCGCGAATTGAGAAGCGGGGGGGCTGCCGCGAATTGAGAAGCGGGGGGGGGTGCCACGAATTGAGAAGCAGGGGGGTGCTTTGGGTGCTGACGAAAAAAAAAGAACAAAAAAAAGGGGGGTTGCCATCCGGGGCCCTGGGGACCTCCGGGCCTCTGGGGACCTCTGGGCCCCTTACAAAAAAATAAATAAAAATAAATTATAAAAAAAAATATATATATAAAAAAAAGGGGGGGTTGCCAGGGACCTTCGGGCCTCTGGAGACCTCTGGGTCCCTTACAAAAAATAAATAAAAATTAAATAATAAAAAAATAAAAAATCAATAATACAAAAAAATGATATAAAAAAAAGGGGGGGTTGCCATCCGGGGCCCTGGGGACCTTTGGGCCCTTTACAAAAAAAAGAAGAAAAAAAAAAGGGGGGCCATCTGGGCCCCTTACAGGTGTACTGCCTGTACCCCCCTGATGGCGGCCCTGCTCACTGTGTCTCCAGCTTCAAGGTGTTTCCAGCTCTGTGGTGTCTCGCAGTGACACCTATGCCAAAATCAGGAGATAGGGTCTCCTCCAGCCCCTCCCACTTCACATTCCTCATCAGTCAGCTGACCTCTAGTCTTTGCCCCCCAGTCATGCCATGAATTGAACGGGCGGCTGCAAAGAGGCTGAGTGGGCGGCCGCGGGATCCAGGACAAGCCCAGCTGGGCGGCCACAGGCTCCAGGGACAGCCCTGCTGGGTGGTCGTGAAAAGGCTGGGAAAGCGGTGCGAGCTTCAGGAACAGCCCAGGATTTCGTGACCCCTGGCAAATCGTAATTCGACCCCCGAGGGGGTCCCGACCCCCAGGTTGAGAACCACTGGCTTAAAGGCTCTTAGACTGTTAAGCCTCGTACACACGACCGAGTTTCTTGTCAAAAAACGACAAGAAAACTGCCGAGAGAGCTTTCTTGCCGAGAAAACCGTTCATGTGTATGGTTTTTCGTCGAGAAAACTGCCGGGAATCTCAACGAGAAAAATAGAGAACCTGCTATCTATTCTCTCGTCAGGATTCTTGATTTTCTCGTCGGGTTTCTCGTCGGCCTGTTTTTTTGCGACGAGAAAACCGTTCGTGTGTATGCTTTTCCGAGTCTTCAAAAATCGCGCATGCTCAGAATCAAGTATGAGACGGGAGCGCTTCTTATGGTAAAACAAGCCTTCGTAAAGGAGATAGCACATTCGTCACGCTGTAAATTATTGCATCGTTTAAAAGTTGTGCATTTAAATCTTCTTTAGAATGGTTCAATAATGAAAAATAAAGAGCTTGTTTTGCTGCTGATATTCACACAGAGTTCTGACTAACTATTTTAAACATTTTTCATGCTGATCTCATGAATATTTAGCTGTATTATATAGAGCAAGATCTCCTTAATATTTATATGTTTCAAATTTTGAATACAGATCTTCATTTTAAATGATTCTTTATTTTATAGTTATCTCCATGATTTTATTTTTTATTTTTGTTGTGTCAAGTTTACCCCTTATTTTTTTGTTTTTTTCGACCTTCAAGGAGATTGTTTTGTGTTATCTGTCCCTTTTATTTTATTTGTTAAAATGTATCTGCCTACTCCAAAGCTAAATTTTTAATTATTATAAAAACACATAGTCAAGTATTAACTGTAAAAAAAAAAACAATTTATTCTGGTATACTGTATAACAAAATAAATAGAAGGCAGCGCTGGAGAACCTGCTGCCATTTGTGCATCCATGGGACCCCAGAGCACACATCAACCCTGTGTGGAAAATAAAATTGGGAGCTTGACAAGCACATCAGTTGTGAGCACAATTAGATGCTGGACTCCCAGAGGTCAGGAACAGCAGCAGGTGATTTATATGTCCAAAGTCTGTGGTACTACAACAGGCTGCCTTTTGTCAAACCACATTGAAGCAAGGCCATCACTTCCTAGTCTTCTTGGCAGCTTTCCCTGCAGCCTTCCCTGCAGCCTTCCCTGCAGCCTTCCTTTTGCGTGTGGCTGGAGGCTGTGCCACTGGAGGTGTACTTGTGTCAGGAGGAGGAGAAGTAGGTGGAGGAGAAGAAGAAGGTGGAGGAGGAGGAGGTTGAGGTTGTGTAAGCTGGGTGACCTCACATATGGCCGTATTGGGGGTAATTCTCCCCATCACCCCCTTGTTCAGTAAGATGATCAGCAGGGGCTCGCATAGAAGGCGTTGTTCCATGCTCATCACATTGAATTTGGCCCCAACTAGGCCGGCAATGGCCTCTTTGGTGGATGTTGACTTCTGGAGGGTTGCATGTGCCTCTCTAATCAGGGCCATTGCTGCCTCACTTGTGCTCCTGTCCCTCCTGGTTCTTTTTGGAAGGCGGAAGGGAGGCACCTGAGATTTGGTCCTGCTACTTGGCCCGGCCACCTCCTGTCTGCCACTGGGCCGAGCCACCTCCTGTGTGCCACTGGGCCCTGCCACCTCCTATGTGCCACTGGGCCCTGCCACCTCCTGTGTGCCACTGGGCCCTGCCACCTCCTGGCTCACAGTGGGCCCTGCCGCCTCCTGGCTAACAGTGGGCCCTGCCTCCTCCTGGCTCACAGTAGGCCCTGCCTCCTCCTGGCTCACAGTGGGCCCTACCTCCTCCGGCCTGACACTTTCCAGACCCTCCTCCTGGCTGATGTCATCCTGTGTATAAAAAAGGGACATAGTTTTAGTTTTTGGTTCATCATTTACACACAATTTTTAGCTCATGACTGTTGCAAATTGAATGTAAATCAATAGAAAAGACTATTATTATGACCCCATCATTTTTTATTCTTCTCCCCCAATTTTCGGCCTACTACTGTCTATTGATATTTAGATCACTTTTAGGTCCCAATTTTTTGGGGTATTTACATATTATCTTTTTTTTGCTGCATTAATTTTCTCACAATACATTTTTAGAAAATACTATACCTGGCTCCAGATGTCCAAATCAGGTTCTTCCAGGATGGCTGCCTCCTCTTGCTCCAGAGAAGGCTCAGGTTGGCTGCAGGGAAGTCTGGGGGAAAGACTGGACAGTGATGGCCTTGGCTCAATGTGGTCATCCAGAAAGGACATCCTGCTGTAGTACCACAAAATTGGGACATATACATCTTTTGCTGCTGCTCCTGACCTCTGAGAAGTCAGGACCCCAAAGCGCTCAGTCCTGTATGTGCCTCTCAAGCTCCCAATTTTACTGTCCACCTGTTGTGTGGTTGCTGTGGGTATCTTGGTCTGCACAAATGGGAGCAGCCTCTCCAGCGCTGCTTTCCTCACACCTTTTTTTCGGTGAATGGGATTTTTGGTCTCCCACAGAGCGGGCAGCTCCCTTACCCGGTCAATAAATTCACCCAGAAATTCCCTATCGCTGAAAGCATTCATTTTTGGTCTGCAAGCCAAAACACAAGACAAAAAAAGTAATGTCAGTCACACAGTCTAAACTCCTGAAAATCTGATTCCCCATATATATCCTCAAACAATCTCTAGGCAGTATAGGCCACCTATTTCACAAAGTCTAAAAATCACATACCTTCGTTCTCACGTCCGTCACTTTTCCTCCTCTCTCTGTGCACACAGAACGTAGTAACGTCACATGTGTGTTTGCTTTATATACACTACGCATGTGTGAAACTCCGCACACGTCGCTCCGCACACGTCGCCTGCCCATGACATTCACATTATCAACTTTTTCCCGCCCCTTCTCTTTCGGCGCGCAGACAGATATGGCAGAGTCACAGCAGGTGTCTGCTAATTCATCAAATACCGATGATGAGACCAGACCGGACCGTGAAACGTCACGATCAGGGAGGCGATATCTAATATGTCTTACGCGGAGATGGCGGAGATGGTGGACATATTGCTAAAGTCGGATTATGATGCAAAACATGGGCCGTATACCCACCCTAATCTAAGGAAGTCCAAAATAATGAAGAAAGTAGTGAAAAGTCTGAAGAAGAATTTCGGGGTGAAACGATCAAAGGAGCAGCTTAGAAAAAGGTGGTCTGACCTCAAACTGAGGGAGCCGGAGCAGTTAAGGAGCATTAAGAGAATGCTAGAAAAAAGTAAGTACTTTTCCTGGGTTCCTATTATTGTATTTCTGAGCTTGCATGTTGCTCCATGTTGTTGCATTTTACTATTGTACCTTAGAAAATGTCATCTCTCAAAATTTGGTGGGCCCAGTAATCGTTTGTTACAGACACATCGTTCGCCCACTACATACGATGTTTTGCGAAGATACAGGGTTCCAATAATTTAGAGAGATGCCTGTTTTTATTCCATAAATGTTAGTACATTGTTGGCTAGATGATGTGTTTGGAAAGAGAATGAAATGCAAACTTTAATCAGTGTAAAGGAGAGGACACTCAGCAGCTGTTTCCACATCTGGACATAGTGTGGGCCACCAGAACAACCTTTTTAGGGTGCCCCACACAGGTGCATCAGTGTATTTTTGGGGTGCCTCCATGTGTAAAAATTGTCATAAAAAGGTGAACAGTCAAGATTTGTATATTTTGAAATAATGTCTTCAGCTTGTAACTCGGCCCAAACAGACACTTGTACCCCACTTCCAAGCAATGTAGCATGTTCCTATTTTTGTAGCTAAAATATCTGTGTGTTAAGTTTACCTTTTGTTTCATTCTCATAGGGGAGAGAAGACTGGGAGGACACCACTCCAGGGAGCACAGGAACCCCACACCTCAGAGAGAACCCCAACCTCACCAAGAACCCCAACCTGAGGATGTTGAGGAAGTAGAAGAAGTGGAGGAAGGAGAAGTGGAGGAAGGAGAAGTGGATGACGTGGTGGAACTTGTCACCACAACAGGTCAGTATCTGTCACCACAGCTTCAGGTAAGAGATGTAGGCCTGCAGAGTTATAATTCCTTTTGTATTTTTTTATAGGGGATGAAAATGTTGTTGTGAAAGAAAGTCCGCGTTTCTCTGGTGAGAGTGCCCTACGAATCATCCAGCAAGTGATGGAGTGTAGTACAGAACTGGACAGAATTAAGCAAAGAATGAATGTTATGGAGCAAACCTTTAGGGAAATCATAGATGTTTTGGGGCGAATTGAATAAGGCACAAAACACCCCTTTTTATATTTTTCTATTGTTATTCCCCAAATTTTTCACTTTTAGACAATCAATCAAGCCAAAATTTGAAGATGCACACAGTGTGTCAACATGTGCCATCTGCCATCAGGGGATATCCATGTACGGGTTTTGGGGGTGCAACCCCTTCCTTGCATCTCAAGTAGGTGAAAGGAAGAAGGGGTTGCACCCCCAAAACATGTCCATTGATCACCCATGATGGCAGATAGCACATGTTGACAATAGGGATCAGAAGGGAAAAACCCCTTTTTAAAAACACTCTAAATTGTGTGCATCTTCAAATTTTGGCTTGGTCAGGGGTGCCAACACCCCATATTATGACGGGCAGATAGAGACATTTTTCGTTAAATAGAATGTCTGATATTGCCAAGATGTATACAATGTTGAAGTTTGTTGGATGGTAATGATGGTTTTGTATTTTCATACACCAAAAAAAAGGCCTGTTTCTGGCCAAACCAAAAAAAACAAAAAAAATAACAAAGTGTTATATTTACCATGTGTGTGAATGTGCACAGAGTAAAATGTTTGAACAACAACAAAGTGTAGCTTCTTTATCAAATACGCTCTAACCTTATTTGTGTATATTTTTGGTGTTACTAGTGAAATGGTTGGTATTTACTAAAGGAAAATACACTTAGCACTACAAATGCACTATGACAAACTAGGAGACAGGAAGAAAAAAAACACCAGCAATACATCAAAAATCTGATTAAACCAGATATTTATTTTGTTCTTTCTCCCAAATTTTTTAGACATGGCCTGGCATAGGAATTGCCCCCCTACCCGTGAAATATTCGACATATTTCTGGCGAACTTCACGGGCATTTTGGGGGGGCAAGCCAGGACGGCCAGATTCTAGGCCCGGCAGGGTATTGCCAGTTGAAAGTCCTGCCTCAGGCCCAATTGAGGCCATATCATTTGGTGATTTCCTTCGAAGAAAATTGTGTAGCACACAGCAACAGAATACTACGTAGTTCAGTTTGTACTCCGCCAAGTTAATTGGTGTCATGAAAAGGCGGAACCGGCTGGCCATTATCCCGAAGGGATTCTCCACGACTCTTCGGGCCCTGGCCAGCCGGTAGTTGAACACCCTCTTCTCCGGGGTCAGGGTCTTTAGGGGAAATGGCCTCATGAGATGCGGTCCCAGTCCAAAGGCTTCATCAGCCAAAAACACAAAGGGGAGTCCTTCAACATTCCCTGCATCTGGTGGCAATGCAAGGTCGTCACTCTGGAGACGGAGGGCAAACCAGAGCCAGCGGCTTTGATAGGCTTCCCGATTACAGCCTGAGGGCTGTAATTGGCTTCCAAAAAGTTAACCAGGGGACACAGGGGGGTGCGTTCCTTGGTTAAACACTGACAGGCTCCTCCGCCAATCAGGTTCACCGTGTCTGGTTACCGGTAACCTGATTGGCTGATGCAACATCGAGGGCGGGAGAAGACATCGAGGAGAGAAGAAGGACGGCGCAGACCAGAGGAAGATAAGTGCAGGGCTGGGGGGGGGACTGCCTGTATTTGTGGACAAACTGGCTGCATTTGAGGGGGACAACTGGTGGCGTTTGATCGGCACAGTGGCTGCGTTTAATGGGCACAGTGGCGGCAACGGCAATGAATGTTTTTTTTTTTTTAATTTTTTGGCTGCCTCCCCAAACATTTTGAGTTGAGTTGAGTTGAGAGGTATCTTAATATAGCGCGGTCTTACCCCAAAGGGTCCCGACGCGCATAGTAGAGTTTCTGGGAAAAGAGGACCCAGGAACCAGAAGCAGCACAGAGTGGCAGAAAGGGTGGAAGAGAGAGGCTACGCAGGGAAGGCTTGCGTGAAAAGCCAAGTCTTCAGTAACCCGCGGAAGACCGGAATAGTAGGGGCCTCCTGGAGCTCAACAGGGAGGCTATTTCACAAAACGGCACCCTGGCGGGAGAAGGCCCGACCACCACGCCGGATCTTCTTGGGCACCGAGATGTGGAGGAGATCTCTGCCAGTAGATCTGAGTGATCTAACAAAAGCTCGTTTATGAAAACGAGAGCAGAGATAGCTTGGGGCCAGGCCTCTCATTATCTTAAACATAATACATCCGGCCTTAAATAAGGTGCGATAGTGGACTGGCAGCCAGTGCAATGCGCAGAGGACAGGGGTGATATGATCCCTCAGTGGGACATCCATGAGTAACCTAGCCGCAGCATTTTGAATAAGTTGAAGCTTCTGCACTAACATCTTTGGCAATC
Organism: Rana muscosa; assembly: GCA_029206835.1. NCBI lineage: Eukaryota > Metazoa > Chordata > Amphibia > Anura > Ranidae > Rana > Rana muscosa. Next base: position 142,695,417 of record CM055117.1, on the reverse strand, counting down.
CCAGATAAAGAGAGTTGCAGTAGTCTAGGCAGCTACCTATCGTGGCGCAGATGACAGTTTTTCTGTCCGAGATATCCAAATATTTAAACAGCCCCCTCAGGAGTTTTAGCTGCCAGTGACATGCACTGATGACCCTCTTTACGTGAGGAGCCAGAGTTAAACCTGAATCTAGGACAAATCCCAGATCACGGACCTGGGGGGCCACCTCCGGAGCAGGACCAAATGAGGGAGGCCAAGGTGGGATATCTGGAGGGGTGGCCAGATCGCTGAAGATGATCACCTCAGTTTTTCCCCCATTAAGTTTTAGGAAGTTGGCAGACATCCATGTGTTGATGGCCTCCAAGCAGCTGGCAAGGGTGGCATCACCTGTCTGATTCCTAGGAATCTTTAAGTAAACCTGGGTGTCGTCCGCATAAACATGGTAATGGACGGCGTGGGACTTTAGCAGGTCGGCAAGGGGCCTCAAATAGATATTAAACAGCAGGGGAGACAAGGCAGAGCCCTGTGGCACTCCACAATCCAGGGCAGTGGACTTAGAGTAAAAGGGGCCAGTCTTGACTCCCTGAACTCTGCCCTCTAAGAAAGAGGCCACCCAGGCCAAAGCCGACCCACTCATACCCAAAACTGACTTCATCCACTCCAGTAAGATTCCATGATTAATGGTATCAAATGCGGCCGACAGATCCAAAAGAACCAGAGATACTGAGTCACCCCTGTCCAAGCTGTGAAGGACATCATCATAGACACAGATGAGGCTCGTCTCTGTTCCATGTCCAGGTCGAAATCCGGACTGGAATTTGTCCAAGAGATGGAAAGACTCAAGGTAAGCCTGTAGCTGGATAACCACCAGGTGCTCCATCACCTTTGCCACAAAAGGCAAGATGGAAATCGGCCTGTAGTTGCCCAGTATGTCTGGGTCCAAGGTCGGTTTCTTTAGCAGGGCCAAGACCACGGCCCGCTTCAGAGCGCCTGGGACAGTACCTGTCCTGAAGCAGCAGTTGAGCACCAGCCGCCACTGCTGGAGAGGTTAGTGAAGGGAAATATGCATGGAGGAGAAAAAAGGGGCATTTAAAAGCTTACAGCATGCATGAGGACAAAGGGGACATTCTCAGCATATTACAATCATGGTAATTAGGGAAGGATGAAAGAAATACAATACATTAGCATACATGAAATACATAGAATGTGATGTTAAAGGAGAAAACTTACCCTAATATAGTCCTCCTGCAGGACTTGGATAATGGCAGAACAGGTCTCTGGGATTATGACGCCCTGAGCCTGGGGGGAGATGCCTGTCGTGAACTTCAGGTCCTGCAGACTTCTCCCTGTCGCCAGGTAGCGTAACGTGGCGATGAGCCTCTGCTCAGCACTGATGGCTTCCCGCATAACGGTGTCCTGCCTAGTAATATAGGGGGACACCAAAGCCAACAGATGCTGAAAAACGGGGTCAAACATCCACAGAAAATTCCTGTAGTCCTCAGGATTATTCTCCATGATCTCCCGCAGCAGAGGCATATGACAGAATTGGTCCCGCTGGAGCAACCAATTCTTGGTCCATGAACTCCTCCTCACCCTGTTCATGGACTCGTCTTGGTCCAAGACAAGCAGACCAACACCAAGCGCCCGCACAGCACGAACTCTATGACGAGAACGTACCCGTGACATGGCTAGAACATGGTCGTCTGATCAGAAGGTACTAAACAGAACGCACTTAAGAACAGCAAGGCCTATGAAGAACGACCTGAAAATCAGAAACGAGCGGGCAAGAACGCACTGTAAAACAGATACGACCTGCCTACACTCCCTGAAAGACAAGATACAAACCCACAAGCACAAACTGAACCGCAGAAAACGAACTGAAAGCACGAAGACTGAAAAGCGCGAATCGTCTCTTCCCAAACTTTTACTTCACACGCGGTAACACAAGATCAGCAAAAGCAGCCCAAGGGGTGGCGCCATTAAAATCGATCTTCCCCTTTATACTGCCGTCGTACGTGCTGTACGTGACCGCGCAGAAAAACGACGAGATTTGGAATTGATAGTGTGTATGCAAGGAAAGCTTGACAAGAAGCTCGTCAAGCTTGACAAGAATCTCGTCGAGAAAAACTACGGGTTTTTTATGACAAGAAACTTGGTCGTGTGTATGAGGCTTGCGGCTGGATATCCGGGTACTAAAATCCTGTGGCAGAGGATAACTGAACAGTTCAACATAACCATCAAAAAGGTCTGTGGCAGAGACTGTTCTTTCTTATCTGTTCGTGCATTACTCCGGCTGCTAGGCCAAGTGAGAGGGGTCTATCCGGGTGAGCAATACCCACTCGAAGGAGAGTGGTGAGTGAGACTTTGTATATTAGGAGTTTCCCCAGTGATCTGCTGTGTGTGCCTGAACCTTCCCCTAACCCTCCATCCCCCTACCTATGCAAGTTTGTTTGGAAAAAGGATTCATAAGTTGTGTGGACATTGAAGTTACTGTAGACTCTCAACCCCTAAACAACGAATGTTGAGGTAACGTGCAAGGCCCAAAAATTAAACAAGCAGCTCCTATGGGGGTAGTGCTACAGGTGTATGAAGTGTATGTGGTATGTGTTTATGGAATGATTGTATGATATATATGTTATTTCTGGAAATCATTTCATACCAGCCCCGTAGCATTATTATACCAGCCCAACCGCATACCGTCATTATTTTCTTGTTCATAAAAGGGAAAACCATGAATTTTAAAGCACATTTCAAGAGTGTATTATACTCACCAGTGCCCATCAGTGCCGCCTGGTCGGTACCCAGCAGCTCAGCCTGTTCAGTGCCCAGCAGCTCAGCCAGTTCAGTGCTCGGCAGCTCAGTCTGTTCAGTGCCCGGCAGCTCAGTCTGTTCAGTGCCCGGCAGCTCAGCCTGTTCAGTGCCCGGCAGCTCAGCCTATTCAGTGCCCGGCAGCTCAGCCTGTTCAGTGCTCGGCAGCTCAGCCTGTTCAGTGCCCGGCAGCTCAGCTTTACCTAGAGGAGAGGAAAGAAGACTGATTATACAGAGCGGGGATATCCTGTTTGCCCCGTGTGGCTGCTGTCCTCAGACGAAGTCCCGCCTCCTATCATAGATGTCACCAGTGTGCTGCCTATAATAGGAACTGGCCCAGGAGATGAGACTTTGTCTGACAGCTGGGTAAGCGGGAGATCCCCGCTCTATATAATCTGGCAGCGCTCGCCCCCCTGGATCAACATTTCACAGCCCAGGCAAAAGTAGAGAAGGGGGACAAGACGTCCCTGGCCCTGCAAAGCGGGGACAAAACCGCGACAGTCCCCGGATTAAGGACACTGTCCCCGGAAGAAATCTGTCCCCGGAAACCGGGGATGTCTGGTCATCCTATTATAAAAAGCTTGTCCCTTTTCCTTTAAGCACTTGAGATTGTTGGGCAGGTGTGCTCTTAGTGCTGATATAATGCATCTTCTTTTACAGGAGTCTACAAACTATGGCTCACAGGCCACATGTGGCTCACTACATTATTTTATCCAGCCCTCAGCAAACTGAGGATATAGATCAGTTAGGCAAAGGGGAGCTTGCTGTAAGGGGGAAGTGATTGGGACCTAAATGTATGGGGGACCCTGATGGAGACCCTGACGTAAAGGGGCTCTAATAGAGACGCTGATGTAAAGGGGGATTCTGATGGGGACCCTGATGTAATTGGGGATTCTGTTAGGGATTGTGATGTAAAGGGGGATTCTGATTGGGACCCAGATGTAAGGGGGGTCCTGATGGATACCCTGATGTATGGGGGGACTCTAATGGGAACCCATGTAAAGGGGGAACTCTCATGAGGACCCAGATGTAAGGGGGGACTTCTAAGGCAGACTCTGATGCAAGGAGGGTTCTGATGGATACCCTGATATAAGGGGGACTTTGCGTTGTTTTACTGAAGATCTCTCTCTTAAGTTGTGAATCATAACATGCTGATTCCAAAAAAGATCCAAGCAAAAGTATTCCATCATTTATTTCCTTCATTATGCTGATTTTTCTATTTTTTTTTGGCCTATGAATATTAGTAAAATATATGATATAGTCCTTCTACTGAAAAGTTTGGATACCTCAGTACTGACTGCGTGGCCTGCAGTTCTGAACACCTAGGCATGCTGTCAACCATCTATCTATGATAAAAAATGCATACATAGTTACATAGTTAGTAAGGTTGAATAAAGACACCAGTCCATCCAGTTCAACCTGAGTGAGTGTGGGTGCGTGTCTACAATTCTCCCTATCCCTGTACATTGTATGTCATTAAGATGCTCATCTATTATATTATTATTTATTTAAGGTACCCATATAGCGCCGTCAATTTACGCAGCGCTCCACACATACATTGCACACTCACATCAGTCCCTACCCTCAAGGAGCCCACAATCCAAGGTCCCCAACTCACATTCATATACTAGGGCCAATTTTAAACTTACCTCATAGCTTCGTTCTTGTATGGACCCAGTCACATGGCTGCTTTCCTCTGAAGATTCATGGATAGTCATGTGACGGCTCTCCTCCTCCAATCTAAAGCAACACTCGGAGGAGCAGGAGGAGGACCCGGTCACATGGCTGCTTTCCTCTGAAGATTCATGGATGGTCATGTGACGGCTCTCCTCCTCCAATCTAAAGCAATACTCGGAGGAGCAGGAGGAGGAGAGCGGCCAACAAGAACGAAGCTATTGAGGTTAGAAGCTTCATTTTACAATGAGTGACACAAGAGGAGGAGTGATTTAGAAGGAGGGGATGGCAATGATTTTTTTCCTAATGATAGATTTGCTGGCAGTGCTGTCCAAGGGCCAGGAGAGGCGGGGCGGCTGGCTTGACCACCCCCCAATGTGTGTCACCCGGGGTCGGACCCCCCGATCCCTGCCCCCTATTAGTAAAAAACAAATATCGGCGTATACCACGCATACACTGTGTTATACACCAATATATACAGTAAGTTCATGAGGGTAAACGTCCCTCCTTGCCATTAACGTCCCGTTTTCGTTCCTTAAGGAAAACTGATTTTATTTTCGTCATAGTTTTCGTCAGTTGACGAAAATGTGCTGTACTTTTAGTTTCATTTTCGTCACTGTAAAAAATCCTCTGACGAAAATGATGACGAAAACGTTTTCGTTGACGAAATTAACACTGATCTGAAGCATGTCGGTATCTCTGAACTTCTCCTGCAGCATGTGTCAACAGTCTCCAACAGTCTTTTTATAACAGTGGTGTCCAACTCAAAATGGTGCAAGGGACACATGTGTAGTCACAAATTCAGGTAGAGGGCCACATCTAAGGCAGTCCTTTTGTTTTACAGTTTTTCTGTCCAGCCTCCCTATGATTCCCCACTTGCATCCCTGTTATTCCCAATGATGAAAAAGTCAGTGTCCAGTAAATGGACTGCCTTCTTAAAAATGGCTCTCTAGAAACAAAGATATGCTGTCTACCAAGTCATTATTTTCCCTCTTGTGCTCCCCCAGGGCTATATCTATTGGTACCTATCCACAGGTGAATGATGATTCTGTTTTGTTTCCAACCATCAAATCTAATATGGCATGAAAGCAAGCATTAAAATTAGCTATTGTGAAGCTGTAAAAAATCAAAGAGAAACAGTCTGCTACATAAGCTGTAGAAAGTCTTGTGATCCTTCAAAACAGACATGTGAATCATCATTTAGCCCCCATGTGACAGTCTTTCTACTTATGTGTGATGAGGGGAGTAAGTCACTTGCTCTGCTATACCTGGAAGTACCAGATACTATGTAATTTCACTTCCCCATGTGAACTGAGCAATGCGGAGTAAAGGGAAGGTAAGTATAAGCAGTTGCAGGAGCTGAAATTAAAGCACACCTATCGTTGCCTATCTTTGCCCTTAAAATGGTTCTAAAGGCTTAAGTTTTTTTTTACCTTAACACATTCTCTGCATTAATGTAAAAAATCTTCTGTGAATAGGATCCACCCCAGCCCCCACTAAATACTTACCTGAGCTCGATCTCGATCCAGCACTGTACTCAAGAGCAGCAGATCTCTCTCTTCTCACAGGACAGAGAGGCAGCAGCGGGAGCCATTGGCTTCTGATACCAAAGAGGAGGAGCCAGGAGCACTGGTGGGGGAACCTCAGAAAAAGCGGATCAGGGTTGTTCTGTGCAAAACCATTGCACAGAGCAGGTACAACATGATTTTTTTTTTTTTTTAAAGAATGTTTAGAATCGCTTTAATGGCAAATTAGAAGTACACTTTGACCTTTGTTGGTGAATTTACATAGATATCAAAAGTGGTTATACAGGGCAAAATTAGGCCTGTAGCAGACAGCACTTTACATGGAGTTCTATCCTGTATCACGAGTACCGGGACAGGTTTGTCTAGCGCCCAGGGCAAGGGTGCAAAACTGCACCCCCCCCCCCCGTTAATGCATGCCGTAGAATGGATTTACTGCCTAGTGTTCATTCTTTGTCCCCTTGCTCTGCTGTTCCCAGGGTAGCTGCCCCTCCTGCCCACCCCTTGTCCTGGCCCTGTTTATCACTTCTAGTGAGGATATGTATTCCTTGACTGCATTACAAAACATTACACACGAGAGACAAATAGAATTTGTTTATAGCTGACCTCCAGGCTCCAGGAAGATATAAAATACACAAATTAATGCAGCTCTGTATTCATTAATGCATCTGTAGCGGGGGTCCCAATTTAGGGGGCTGCTATACTAAATTTGGGGGTGATTCGAGTGGTAGTTGGCTCGGATCTTTCAATTTATTGGACTCTGCCTTGCTGCTGTTTCACCTGGCGTGCAGTTCCCCTTAGAAGTATGGGTGGCGCTGTCACTTGTACTCGGGGTTGAACCACAGGTGATGGAGTGGCGATTGGGTGTCCTCTCTCAGCAGCCGTGCAGTGGGCGTGGTCTACCCGCTGTGCATGCCAGGGGAGGGTAAAAAAGGGGCAGACGCCATTAGGAAGAGAGCTTTTTGGTGGACTTGCCACCCCAGGGACCTGTACCCGGGGGAACCTACGGTCCAGGAGTCCAAGTTCAAGTGCATGGCCCTCCAGGCCATGGGGCCACGTGCGCCTCAGTCCCAGGCACCTTTGGTCCTGGGACTGCAGCTTCAGCCCTATGCCCAGCACCTTTAGCTGGAGCCCACTTTGGGGAGGAAGAATCCCAGGGTGCCGCCCTGCGAGGGGACCCGCATCTGGAAGAGGAGGCTGGGGGAGGACCGTTCCAAAGGACTGGTGAGAGATCACAGTGAAGGAAGGGGCCCAGTAACTCTGTGGAGGGATGTCATCCATCCGAAATGGGATTTAACAGCGTAACCATTAGGAGGTTCGGGACACTATAGATTCTGTGGCAGGGGATCTCCCGATCGCATCTATCAAGGGAATCTGATTGACTGTTCGAGCTACATGCCGGCTGCTAGTGCCATTGGTGACTATCTGGGTGAGCTATAACCACTCATGATCGAGTGGCGAAGAAGCCAGGAGTGTCTGAATCTGATCTGCCTTTCTAACACCTTTCTCTCTTCTCAACTTTGTGGTTATTCGTGCATAAAGAAAATAAACTCTATGTTGGAGTTGCTACTGGTGTGGACCTTGGAGTTACTTGGGGGTATAGAGACTTGTCCCTTACATTCTAGGGGACGAGAACCAACTTTGAGGAGAACCTTGCTGCAAGACCCGTAAGTTATAAGTGTGCTTAACCTCTGCAAACCAGAGGGTACGGGCATGGTGGCATGGCGTGCCTCTTTCTCCTGTGAGTGAGCCAAAAGCCTCGTACACACGACCGAGTTTCTCGGCAAGAACCAGCAAGAAACTTGCTGGTAGAGCTTTCTTGCCGAGTAAATCGGTCGTGTGTACGCGGCTTTCAGTTTTCTCGTCAAGAAAACCGACAAGAATCTCGATGAGAAAAATAGAGAACCTGCTCTCTATTTTCTCGTCGGGTTTCTCGTCGGCCTGTTTCTCGACGAGAAACCCGAGTGTGTGTACAATTACCTGTCGCCGTGGAAACCCGCGCATGCTCGAAATGACTTTGACGCATGCGCGGTAGCTTCCTAGGCATAGGTAGGGTGTAGCAAGATGGAGGCGACGGCATCGAATGTGACGAGCGCATGCTCGTCGTAGTCGATGACGTCACCGCGTTCGCTCCATTCAAAGAACCGCGGGTTCTTTGAATTGAGCGTGTGTACACTCGGCCGGGACAAGTTTCTTGTCCAAGAATCTCGTCAAGAAAAACGACGAGTTTTTTCCTGATGAGATTCTCGGCCGTGTGTACGAGGCTAAAGACGGGAGTGAGAAGGGTATGTGTCTGCTACACATCATTAAAAGTAAATGCTTAAAAGTAAGTAATCGAAATTCCTGAATTTTACTTGGTATCGGCCTCTTGCAGTCCCATGTACAGTATATTACAGCTCAGACAGCAGCACTGCACTGCTCATATACTAACAAGAATCATGCTGACAGAAGACACAAGCAGAGTGACAAAGAGATGAGGGAGGGGTCAGACCTGTATGTGTTACTTTACTGCAGCAGAGAAAAATTTGGTCTCCTGCCCTGCCCGGGGGGACTATGCTGTACTATACTGTCTAACCCTCAGAACAGGATGGATGGAAATATAAATCCTTCATCAGATAGAATAGCTCCCAGGTATGTATTTCATCTCTGAAATTAGTTTTCCTAAAGTTCGGCGTTCATACCAGAAACCCAGCCATGCTGAGCCCACAGGCAGTTCTGTAGTAGGCAAAAAACATTTAGGAGAGTGGATGAGTCACCCTTGGCAAAGGAAATTCCAGCTGTAAGGTTTCGAATGCAAAAAAAATTTAACATTTCAGAAGTTAGGTATGGATTTGTAGTCAGAACCAATATGCGTGGAAATATGTTACATTATCATTTTGGATCTCTGTGCAAAAATGACATAAGTGAAATGTATATATGGAGTGTTACTCTCCGCTGCACTGTACTGTTATATCTGTAAATGGGTGACATCACCTGTTCACACTGAAAAAAACAAGCTCGCCAGAATTGTAAAATAGATCACGTGTCACGTTTATATTGGAGAGTGTTCCTGGAACTGTACAAATAACACAGGGTTTATAAATTCAGGAGAAACTGTAAAAGAAATACTATTGCAATTTTCATTTTATTGTAGTGTTGTGATTTGTATAGGATGGGTTACACGTAACCACGTAGTACATCCAGTAATCTATGCTGTACTAAAAACCATTAGCTCTGTATAATTAGGTTATGAGAAGATGGAATTTCATATATCATAAATTGAAGTCTGTTGTTTGATGACTAGGTTCATTAATTTGTAGGCATTATTCAGATTTCAGATTGTTAGTATAGTGCAGAGACAGAGGCCAAAAAATAATTTTTATGGAGCGCTACCTCCATAGGAGTCGCTGAGTAGATGGGTCCTCTGTTCTGTGCCTCAAACGTCCCAAGGGCTCAGACCCTCTAACACACCAAGTTGAGTGTAAAAGCAGATAAACACAGTAAAGCATGGCAAATAATTCTTATTACCCACCAATAGTGCTATAACAAAAGCAGAAACCAAACCAGTTAATAAAGGTAATCTTAATGTATTATTACTTGATGTAGTTAATAAACAAGGAAATACAAGTAAGTTAACAATTATTATAACAAAGTTCAGCATAAAGGATGTCTAACCATGAGGGCTATATAAAGGGCCATACAGAAATGCCATACATAAATGCCAAGGTGCGCAGCAGTGAGCTTTTATCTAACAATACCTGAGCTATACTGCTAATGTGCACTAGTGATGGTGATGCTAGGTCTAAACTGGCTGAGTAAGCACAGGCAATTTGAGTCAACATCAACAAAGATAAAGGAATATAGGGGGAAACCTGTAAGGTGAATGTTAGGGCAGTCCTTTAAGTTAGTCTTTTGCCGGCATATGTGGGGGGCCTTTTAATTCAGTGTTGGTGCACTTATAGTAGCCTAAAAGCAGTAAGATAACAATGGGTGCAGCTGAGTTCAGTGCATAGTGGAAGTGGATACTGATTCAGTATGACCACAGTCCTGAGTTGGTAGTGGTGCAGTATGGGCTTAAGTGCAACGGGTTGGATGCTATGGTTGCCCTGCTCTCATAGGCTTATCTACTGCTAATAGTACATGGTGGGCCGGCGGCCCTCTCAGCAACTCCCCGATGTGAGGATAAAATCTTATGATGAAAGGGGCCCCTTTAGTCTGGCTCTGTTGTAGCTGTAACTTGAACGGCAGGAACAGAGGCAACACTCTGGTCTCTCAGGGGCAGCCCCACAAGGTAGTTCGGATGGACAATGTTGCCGATCCCAGCGATCTACTTTCTAACCCTAGGCTTTCTTGGGCTGCCTCTTTTCCCTTGCTCGCTCCAACAGGTCTGGATGCCTGGATTCCCATAGCGCCCAGGCTTTCCCAGGTGTTTCAATAAAAACTCTCTCAGGCTTCTTCTGCTCACGCAGGGCCTTGTGGGACCTTTAGTTTAGAAAGCTGGTTGTGTCCATACATGGTTGTTGCCTCAAACTACAACTCCCAGGACTCCAAGCGTGCTGCATTAAGATCTATGAGGTCATTGTAATGAATGTGTGTGCTCCTGCTCCATCATAGCTGCTGGTTCCAGCATCCTGGTTTTGGCTGTGGCATTCTCCTTATCTGTCTGTCCACCTGTGAGGTGATTAATGTGGCTAGTCTCTGGGTGGAGCCCAAACCTGATTAAAGCCAGCCAAGCCTGCAGTCTCATGCTGGTGATAGCTTGTGTAATACATACATGCAAGCTCTCTGTCTGCCTGTCCTGCTCTGCTGTTTGGATCCCCCTATTTATGACCTCGGATCGGATATCGACTACTCTCTGGACTCTGCCTGCCTTTTGACTATTGATTGACCCAGACTATTCTGAACCTTGTCTGCCTTGTATCTGTACTGTCATTGAACCACTCTGTCTATCTGCAAGTACCCATTTGCTTTGCTCAGTTCGCGTCTGCTCTGATGTGGTGGCCAGGCACTATAGCATTGTGTATAAGTCCTGGAGACAACCGAGTAACAGTAGGCCTGCTTGCCTTATGGGAGAGGGGGCTTCTATAGGTGAAGAACACAGAAGTTAGTTATAGTGTCTGACCACCTGCATTAGGGGTAAGCATGATACTCACTAAACCTTGATCTCCCCCTGCTGACCAGAGGAGAGTTGTATAGTTTGACATGAGCAACACATAAGGGGAAGGGTAAATAAAGAGCAGTGTCTTCTTTTCCATGTTATCGTAGTCCAATCATCTGGCTACATTTAGGTCCCAGGGAACCCCTGCAAAATTCTATTTATTGGGGTCAATGGGAAAAGTGTTTCTTAAACTGGCAATCATTGGGAAGAATGCTCCCCTTATAGACAGTTAAAAACATCATTGGTGTTATGTTGCTGGCTCTGCCATGTAGCACTGGGTCTGGAACAAGGCAGGCACCATAAGATGGCTGGTCAGTAAGCCACAGTTTAAGAAAACCCTAGCAACCTCTTGAGGAACCTAAGGGTTCCATGGAAACCTGGTTGAGAAAGGCTGTTATAGAGCAGTGGTTTTCGGGGTACTGTGGCACCCTGGAATGCCATTTGGGTTTCCCAGTAGTGCTTTCCCTGGAGTGTTGCAAGCATGAGACCAGGTGGAGATGGATGAAGAGACTCTATAATGATGGTGGACTCTGATATGATAAAGAGACTCTGTCATGGTGAGATTGTGATGTAATGGGTGGCTCTCATGTATAGGGGGACTCTGATGTGAATGGGGGCCTCTAATGTGAAGGAGCTCTGATATTATGGGAGAACCTCTGATGTGAAGGGGGACTATGTGAATTTTTCGAGGCTTCCCACTGATAAGCAACATTGCATATGTTTGACTGATTTTTTAAATGATTTTAACCACTTCCCACCCAGCCAATAGCAAATTGACGGCTGGGCGGGTGCTTTCCCATTCTGACTGGACGTCATATGACGTCCTGTCTTGATGCGCAGATCATGGGTAGCGGCACAATCTGTCACTGGCTGTATCCACCTTGCTGCCGCTACTATGTGACCGCCGTGATGAATTACAGCAGGTCACATGACAGTTGTACACAATTGATGGCTTCCTTTCAAGCCACCCTTTAAAGACATCCAATGTGTATAAGTGTGTTCTTAATTTTTCCAAAAAATGATGACAAAAAATTCCAACTTCAAAAAACCCGCCATGCCTTTTACTAAATACCTTGGACTTTCCAAAAAAGGGTCCTTTGGGGGGGTTCTACTGTGGTTCTAAGACCCCTTTCACATGGTGGATTTTATTCCAATCAGCAGGGAATCAGCTCACAGATACCCTGCTGATCGGAGCATAGCAGGGCGGATGACACATTTGTTGTCCGCTTAGTTTTACAGACAGAGCCTTCTCTGCTGTATGGGCAGCTGGGAGTAAACAGACTCTGCTTTCCATTTACACCAAACTACCTCCGATTTGTGCCACCTAAACAGAAGAGGACGTAGTCTCCTTCCATTTTTTATTTTAATGGACCTGATCAGGCCCAGAGGTAGACGAGTGTAAACAGACACAAGTCCGTTTTAATGGACATAATTTTCCAAGGAGAAATCAGCAAACTCTGTGACTGTCCCAGGAAATTGTGGTCAGTACTAGAATCAGTCATAAAGTCATAAAAACTTTATTTGCTTCTTAACCCAGATAACAATGCCAGCCCTTCTCGAAAATACACTGCAAACCATGGCTACCTCTAGCAGCAGTTTAACTTGATTCTGTTTCTGTCTTTTGAACCTGTAGGGAATAACGCAGAGTGAGCTAGAATACAAAATCAGATCTGCGGCCAACCTGGAAGAGCTTCTTCATATAACTCACCCCAGAGAGCTGAAGCTGTGGAGGTGTCGGTCAAAGCTGAAATCCTACATTAGCACTGATGCCAGATCTGGTCCTCATCGCTCCACCCGATTTGCTGCAGCTTTCTATGATATTGAAATACTAAAAGGTAATGAGCAAAAACATAAGGTAAAGGTTACCCTTAAAGTGGAACTCCAGCCAAAACATTTTTAAAGGAGTACTAAATTCATATACAGTTCATTAGGTATTAAAAAGACACAAAACGCTTTATTAGTCATGTTAAAATATTTTTTCTTACTTTGAAAATGTGTGCATTCTCATCAGTTCATCCCTGTGTCATGCAGCTGCTGTTTTTTCCTGCTGATTGCAAAAGTGAAAGAACATTACTCTGGGGACCCTTTAGAAGTGCTTGTTCCAGGTCATTAAAAGGTAGACATTCGCTATGTAGTCTGTCCATTAGTGGCTTGCATTAGTGTGTGCAGCCTATTGCATTAGGGTGTGCACCACAAAGCTTAAACACACACTACCAATGACTCACGATGTTCATTTAGAAGGGGAAGGGGCCAGTGAATTACATATTTACTGGCCCCTTCCTAAAACATCCCCGCAGCAACAGCTGGCGGGAGAGGAGAGGAGGGAAGCCAGCATCACAGCGGGGGGAGAGAGGGGGGAGCCAGGGCAGTAGGGGGAATATGTGCTGCACAGAGTGATTAGGGTGTGCCTGGGCACACGTGACACACCCTGTGCACACGCCTATGGTTGCTTGATTGTATTCTATGAGACCTGCTTCTGGAACAGCAATTGATTAGCACAGCACAGCTAAATTCTGCACCATCCAGTGGCTAGCAAGGAGGAACATGCTTATCTATTGGAATGCCAAGGATGTATTCTTTCATCTGGGACATCACTATTCAATTCACTGTGCTATCAGTGCATGCAAATGGGTGGCTACAAAGGGAGGTATTGAGAGAGCAGAAATAACTGAACTAAAATTAACAACTAAATACACAGATAAAATACATACATATATTACAGCTGTTTACTTCCCAAAGGCTTAGCGTTTCTTTCAATCCAATGCAGAGATTTATATAGCTCTGCCACAGAGCACTGCTGTGACTGGCAGGGCAAGAGGCCTGATTATGTTTTGCTACCGTTAAGTAAAACATACAAGTCTTGTCCCTTCCCTCAGCCTGTAACTGGATAGTGAAAGGAGAAGCAGCAGACTGATGAGCTCATCTCTCAAGCCACTATGGCCTATCAACATGTCCCATGTTGGCATATAAGCAGGGGAGTACAACTCACCGGCTCATTGTGCTGCTTCTCCCTCTACCAGTCTGAGCTCTACTTTACAGAGACTGCAAGAGGTTTATATCTGGTCAAATTCAGGTGCTTACACTGCTTGCCTTAAAAATTGCGCCCGCTCGTGGAATGACGACAAACTTTTACCCTTAAAAATCTCCATAGGCGACGTTTAAAAAATTCTACAGGTTGCATGTTTTGATTTACAGAGGAGGTCTAGGGCTAGAATTATTTCTCTCGCTCTACCGATCGGGGCGATACCTTACATGTGTGGTTTGAACACCGTTTTCATTTGCGGGCGCTGCTCACGTCAAAAAGACCTCAGATCTCATATTTACACTAAAATGCAATAAAAAATAAATAAAAATTAAATGTAATTTCATAAAACTAAAATAAAAAAATGTCTCTTTAAAAAGCTATGGGCAAAAGTGACGCTTTGACGTTGCTTTCACCCGGCAATAGTATGGAGATGTCTTCATACCAAGCCAGGGAGAGGACCCGATCACCTCCGCCACTACCAATGGCTTCGTTAAGCAACGGAGTGCACCAGAGAGCGCCATCGATAAAAGTGATCTCGCCGCAGAGACCACTTTTATCTGAAACCAGACCGCTCACTGAAGAAGAGAATACTGGGGTTATGGCAGCTAGCTGCTACCATAACAACGATATCCCTCTTCAAATTGCCGACGTATATCTGCGTGAGCAGATCCAGAAGTGGTTAACAAAAACATTGAAAGTGGAACCTTACCTATAACAACTTGATAAAAAATAATGTTCTTTAGCAAGGAACATACATTCCACAATAATAATTATGCTACCAAAATTAGTGTGTGCTCTAAATTGCCTTCAACATTCTTCCTACTTCTTCTTGCCGGAGGGGGGCATTTTCCTGGATTCCCGAGCCCCTGTGCAGCAGCAGATCTTTAGGCTGTCAGCAGATCGGCCTCTAGTGGCTCTGATTTTCGCCACAATGCCAAAAATGGAGAGCAATTGAGCATGTGCAGAGCAGGGTGAGACAGTGTATTACTGGATTTAAAACAGCATAGGCACTTATTTTTTTATGTTTTACATAGCTATATCTAAAAAAGCGGACAGCATGAAGTCATCTATCAGGACTTCATTTTCTGACAAAATTTCCACATCTAATGATGTTTTAGTGAATACAGAGCTTCATTAATATGTATCTTCTATACCTTTCTTGAGTTCAGATTGAACACATTTCATTTCAAAGTAAACATGTAGTTGTTAGAGATTTAGAGTTTAATATTATTTTGAATGATAAAAGTTTCTGGACTATTTATGAAATGTATATAAATGTTATACAGTAATGTAATGATGCTAGTTTTTGAAGGTTACTGTATATCTCTGGCAGAGGACAGAGAAGCCATCTTGCTATGTATGTATTTCTATTTAAGAAATACTGTGTCAGGATGTTGGGTGGAGTTATGTATCTTACTATAGATTAAACCATATATGCAAGAATGGGTGTTACTCTTATATATGTACCTTTCTTGGGAGATGTAGAGGAGCTGACCTCAGCTTTACAAACAGTATAAGAATACATGGTTCTAAAGGTAGCTTCTCCCCAAGTCTAGAGTTGGGCGAGGATGTATGTAGCGGGGTGCTTCTACGCCAGAGGTCTCCAAACCACCTAAACAAAAGGCCAGTTTATTGTCCTTCAGACTTCAGGAGTTCGCACTGTGGCCAGTGGGAGTGGAATTTTTCCTGACATCGGTAGGAGTAAACTTCACCACAATTAGTATAAGTTGTAGGTGGTAGTGCCCCATCGTTGGTATCATTGGGAGTAATAGTGCCCTATTGTTGGTGTCAATGGAAGCAATGGTGCCCCATTGTTGAAGTCAGTTTACAGAATAGTGACTCATACCAGTGAGGGAATAGTGCCCAACGGGCCCGAATAAAGGCAAGCAAAGGACCACATCCGGGCCCTGGGCTGCAGTTTGGAGACCACTAATCTACACTATTCCCTCGTAAGCCTAGGGGGCATGCTCTTGACGCCGTAAGCTTCCATAAAGCGGGTTAAATGAGACTGGGAGTCTCTGAACCTAGAAGAGGAGCAGTGACCAGTGCCAAAAGGAGATGCAGGGTGCATTGTTTAAGCACTGGGTTAGATGGGTCTCAATGATGCTGAAAATCGTGCTTTATAGTGAAGTAGTCACTGTCCTATATACCAGGGCTCAAAATTTCAAGTCCTGAGCCACTAGCCAGGCCTTAAGAGTTACTAGCCACCAGTTGCACCACCCAACCCCTCCCCTGCCCCACCCCTAAGTCCGCCCCTAAACACACCCTTGTAAATTATCTCATGAAATTACACTGTTAAATGTTTTAAGCAGAATTAAGTTCCAAAAATAAATATTAAAAACAACTTTAACAATATTAACATAAAGCATATCAGTGCAGCCTCACTGTGCCCATCAAATGCAGCTTTACGGTGCCCATGAATGCAGCCTCACTGTGCCCATCAATGCAGTCTCACTGTGCCCATCATTGCAGCCTCACTATGCCCATCAAATTCAGCTTCACGGTGCCCATGAATGCAGCCTCACTGTGCCCATCAATGCAGTCGTTCTGTGCCCATCAATGTAGTCTCACTGTGCCCATCATTGCAGCCTCACTGTGCCCATCAAAGCAGCCTCACTGTGCCCGTCAACACACTCTCAATGTGCCCATCAATCTAGCCTCACTGTGCCCATCAAATGCAGCTTCACGGTGCCCATGAATGCAGCCTCACTGTGTCCATCAATGCAGTCTCACTGTGCCCATCAATGCAGTCTCACTGTGCCCATCATTGCAGCCTCACTGTGCCCATCAAAGCAGCCTCACTGTGCCCATCAATGCACTCTCACTGTGCCCATCAATGTAGCCTCACTGTGCTCATCAAATGCAGCTTTACGGTGCCCATGAATGCAGCCTAACTATGCCCATCAATGCACTCTCACTGTGCCCATAATTGCAGCCTCACTGTGCCCCATTATTTCAGCCTCACTGTGCCCATGAATGCAGCCTCACTGTGCCCGTGAACGCAGCCTCACTGTGCCAATGAAAGCAGCCTCATTGTGCTCGTGAACGCAGCCTCGCTGTGCCCTTGAACGCAGACTCTCTGTGCCCAAAAATGCAGCCTCACTGTGCCCATAAACGCAGCCTCACTGTGCCTGTGAACGCAGCCTCACTGTGCCCTTGAACGCAGCCTCACTGCCCATGAATGCAGCCTCACTGTGTCCCCCGCTTTACTGTGCCCTATCATCAATACTCACCTGGATGATGGATCACACACACAGCGGGCATCTCCCGCTGTGTGTCAAGGAGCTGGGTCTGTGTTCGGTGGCGCGGTGTAACAAGGCCCCGCCCCCCTAGACCGGCTCGTTTCATAGGCGGAACACTGATTCAATCTACTATCACACGAGCCAGTCTAGTGGGGTGGGACCTTGTTACACTGCGCCGCCGAACACAGACCCAGCTCCGTGACACACAGCAGGAGATGCCCGCTGTGTGTGTGATACACAAGAGGAGGAGGAGGAGAGAGTAGGAGGGGAGCGCTACAACCTCTGCTCAAAGCGGCGCCAGGGCAGTCTGGTCCTGCCGCTCTGTGTCCTCTGGCTGATCGCTTCAGCCGGAAACGGTCAGCCTGGTCCACCCCTGCTCCTCACTCGCCCTGCACTAAATTCCACTCACAAAATGCAAGCAGGCGAGTGGAAATTTTGAGGGCTGCTATACACTATTCTATTGTAAGCTTAGGGTGGCTTAATATCACACCCCCAGGGGGGCACGCTCTTGACACCCTGGGTTGAATGAGGCTGGGTGTCTATGAACCTAGAAGAGATGCTGTGGCCAGGACTGTAGGAAGATGTGGAGTCAGTGCTTTACTGGAGCAGTGGTTCTCGATGGTTCTTAATGCGGAGAATGGTGTAATGAATTGGTTGCTATTTTTTTATACCCTTTGAGGGTGGCTTGATGATGCAACCCGGGACACTCCAGGACTAAATTTTGGTTTAAAGCTAATGATGTTTATCAGTGTTTTCATATAATGTATGTTAATTAATAGTAAGTATTTTATATTTTCATTAAAAGTAAATATGATAAATATGCTTTAAATCTTCTATTTAGTATAGAAAAATTATATGTACATTAACACACTTTACTAAGTGCTGTAAATGTTTTAAACTTAGATGCTAGGAATGATAACAGTAATATTTATTAATAGCCACAATGCTGGTATCTGGAAAGCATATGCTTTGATAAAATAAGTGTGCAGTGATGGTTAGTAAATAAACTGGCATTTACCAAAACGTGCAAGAATCTAAATAATCCAAATTCAAGCATGAGAAGTGCAAAATGTCTGATCGTTAACAGTGTGAGAATGCTTTTGATCTGCATGGCCATGGGAATGACTGTCTCCTTGATAAACATGTGTATGGAATGTAAAACAACATAGTTAATAAAATAGCATCTATTTAAAAAACATCCCAGGGCCCAAGCTGTACTGAAGTTTGATTCTAACGCTACCCAAAACTTTATTAAAGGGTTAACCTACCCAAACTAACATTGCATTATGCTGTAAAACAGGGCAGACCCCAACAGACAATAAAGCAGAAACATTTGTAGCAATTGCCCCCGCAGGAGCCGCAGAGGATGGTGGGTCCTCTGTTCTGCCATGACTCGCTTAACTGCTCGATCCCCTCTGAGTCTGACACGCTCGGTCATTGACCAAAAGCCATTTACACCTGCGGGACTTAAGAGTTAGTAAGCTAACACTTTATAATAATGCACAGGATTAAGTGGTTGTAAAGGAAAAAAAATTATTTAAGAAAAATAACAAACAAGTTATACTTACCTGCTCTGTGCAGTGGTTTTACACAGAGCAGCCCCTCGATGGCGCTCTTGGCCCCTCCCCCTTGCCGAGTACCCCTATAATAAGCTGCTTGCTGTGGGTGCACTCGTTCGTGCTCATCCCGAGCAGGCTCTCTGTGTCCATATGACACAAAGAGTGCGGCTCAGCCCTGCCCCCCAAAATCCCGCCTCACTGGCTGTGATTGACAGCAGCGGGAGCCAATGGCTCCTGCTGCTGCATCTCAGCCAATGAGGAGGGAGAAGCCCTGTACACACGATCGGTTTTACCGATGAAAACCGTCCGATGGATTGTTTTCATCAGACAAACCGATCGTGTATGGGACCCATCGGCCTTTTTTCCATCGGTTTTAAAAAATAGAACATGTTTTAAATTTTTCCGATGGATAAAAAACCGATCGAAAACTCTGATCGTCTATGGGCAAGTCCATCGGATAAAAATCCCACGCATGCTCAGAATCAAGTCGATGCATGCTCAGAAGCATTGAACTTCATTTTTCTCGGCTCATCGGAGTGTTTTACGTCACCGCGTTTGGAACGGTCGGTTTTTTGACTGATGGTGTGTAGGCAAGACTGATGGAAGTCAGCTTCATCGGATTTCCGATGGACAAAACCATCGGATTAGAATCCATAGGATATCCGATCGTGTGTACGAGGCTAGAGACCTGGGAGAGCCTCGGGTCTCGTGCACGTCACTGGATCAGGATTGGGCTTAGGTAGGTATAAGGAGGGGCTGGGGGGAGCTGCACACTGAAGGTTTTTTTTTACCTTCATGCATGGAATGCATGAAGGTAAAAAGCCTTCAGCCCTTACAACCTTGACCTGTATTATGGCAAGTGCAATTAAACAAAGTATGCATCAATGAACAAATAATCTCCAGACTTAAAAGCACTGTAACTGTTGAACAGATATTGACCTACTATCCGTCACTGGAAAGACTACATCAAAGTTATAAAGAACTATAACAGGTACAACTAGAGTCTCTAGAACTATATCAACTAACTCTGAAGGATGCAAAAGAGTCCTTGCGTGCACACTATGCATACAACATCAGTAGTGGGCAAGAGTATGCGTGTCTAGTGTATGGGGTACGCCTTGAAGGTGGCAGAAAGTACCTGACTCCTAATAGTAAACGTTGGCTGACTTTCCGTGGGGCCCTTCTTTAGATGGTCTAACTAGATAAGAGTGGTCTCTATGGCATTTACCGTGTATGACAAGATATTGAGATGTGTAGCTCAGCTCATTACTCCTAGCAGAAGACTCCTTTG
Source organism: Rana muscosa (assembly GCA_029206835.1). Taxonomy (NCBI): domain Eukaryota; kingdom Metazoa; phylum Chordata; class Amphibia; order Anura; family Ranidae; genus Rana; species Rana muscosa. The sequence continues at coordinate 142,675,179 of CM055117.1, read as the reverse complement.
GTCCTAATGGCTTAGTGATCAGCGGGTTCCAGAAGTCAGATCCCCCAGATCCTCACATAGGGATGCAGTCTCTCATCTCCAATCCTAGAGCCACAGCAACTTCCTTCCTCAAGCTCAGTCTCTGAAGGCAGCTCTGAAAGACTCGGATGCAGGCCTGTCTTCTCTTCCTGTTAGAGGTGAGCAGGCACAGCAACAGGTCCTCTTAGCTCCTCTCCTGATGGCTCTGTTCCTGGCAGGTTGATAGCACAGACAACAATTATAGGCTTGCACTATCCTCTCTCCTGGCTAAAATTACACCGATTTCAAATAATTTTGCCCAGGAAAACTGTGAAGTTCTCCTCCTCTAGGTGCAGCCACTTGTGGGAACTAAAATTTGCAGTTTATTAGCTTCCATGTATCAGTACAATGCAGTGCCCCTTTAAAAACTATAATTCCCAGTTTCCTTGGTGCCTGCACAGTGTTCTCTGATGTCCCCATTGGCTCTTTCTCTTGCTCCCTCTGATTGGATCCCTTAACTGCCAGTAGGGGGGGGCAGAAAAGAGCGAGTGGGAAAATCACAGAACTCTAACACAGATCCTGGTGGGGGGGGGGGGTTTGCAGTATAAGTGAGGGATGAGTCTACACAGCCGAGAGGAGAGCCGGAACCAGCGCTCACAGTCCGCTCTTTCTCCAGCAGCAGGAGAGGGGAAGGGGGTTGGGGATGAGCGGGTGCAGGATTTCATGAAACACCCAGCTACATAAATATTAAAAACTATCACTTTTATTTTGATCAAGAAAGATGCAATTTGATTTGGATAGCTCAAGACTACTAACTACATAGTTCCATATTATGATTGAAACAAATATTTAATTCAATGAATTCTTACAAAATTCTAGTAGTATTAGTTCAATGGACATAATAAGAAAAGTAACAAGAAAAATGCATATACGGTAATTCATAATTACACCCTGTTCCAAATTATTATGCAAAATCTATTTCAGTGTCACAAAGATTAAATATTTCGTTTTTTAAGTTTAACTCATGGATGGCATTGTGTCTCAGGGCTCTTTTGATCACTGAAAACAATCTCTGACACCTGTGATAATTTGATTGCCAGGTGAGCCCAATTAAAGTAAAAACTACTAAAAGAGGGTGTTCCACATTATTAAGCAGAGCAACATTTTCAAGCAATATGGGGAAGAAAAAGGATCTCTGCTGCCGAAAAGAGTGAAATAGTTCAATGCCTTGGACGAGGTTTGAAAACATTCAATATTTCACAAAAACTTAAGCTTGATCATCGCACTATTAAGAGATTTGTGACTGATTCAGAGCACAGACAGGTTTCGTGCAGATAAAAGCAGATTGAGGAAGATTTCTGCCAGATCCATGCATCGGATCAAGAGAGCAGCTGCTAAAACACCATTACATAGCAGCAAATCGATATTTGAAGCTGCTGGTGCCTCTGGAGTCCCACGGACATCAAGGTGTAGAGTCCTGCAGAGTCTTGCAACTGTGCATAAACCTTCCATTCGGCCACCACTAACCAATGCTCACAAGCATAAATGGCTGCATTGGGCAGATAAATACATGAAGACTAATTTTCAAACAGTCCTGTTCACTGATGAGTGCCGTGCAACCCTGGATGGTCCAGATTGATGGAGTAGTGGATGGTTGGTGGACGGCCATCCTGTTCCAACAAGGCTGCGACGTCAGCAAGGCGGTGGTGAAGCCCTGTTTTGGGCCGGAATCATGGGAAGAGAGCTGGTCGGCCCCTTTAGGATCCTCGAAGGTGTAAAGATGACCTCTGCAAAGTATGTGGAGTTCCTGACTGACCACTTCCTTCCCTGGTACAGAAGGAAGAACTATGCTTCCGTAATAAAATCATCTTCATGCATGACAATGCACCATCTCATGCTGCAAAGAATACCTCTGTATCAATGGCTGCTATGGGGATAAAAGGAGAGAAAGTCATGGTGTGGCCTCCATCCTCCCCTGACCTCAATCCTATTGAGAACCTTTGGAGCATCCTTAAGCAAAAGATATATGAGGGTGGGAGGCAGTTTACATCCAAACAGCAGCTCTGGGAGGCTATTCTGACATCTTGCAAACAAATTCAAGCAGAAACTGTCCAAAAACTCATAAGTTCAATGGATGCAAGACTTGTGAAGCTGCTATCAAATAAGGGGTCCTATGTTAAAATGTAACATGACCTGTTAAAATGTTTAAAAAGTTAAAATGTTGTTCAAAGTTTGATTGAAATAGCTTTTGATTTCAGTAAATATGCTGCAAACACAACAAATGACAATTTTCAGTTCTTTACAACCTATAAAGTGTTTTGAAACTTACTGTGCGTAATAATTTGGAACAGTGCATTGTATGTTTTTTATTTTGAAAAAACAAACTGTTATCATTAGGAGGTTTGTTCAATAAAATTTGAATTGTACTCTTAATAGTTGACAACATGAGAATTATGCTGACTGTTGTTTACATCAATTATTTAGGTAAATGAGAAAAATATAATTGGCATAATAATTTGGAACAGGGTGTATTTCCACCCAATTTTGTGATAATTTAATAGATGTAAACTAAAATATTATTATTTTAGTAGAGGAAGGGGTAAGATGCATGTACTAAGTAAATATGGTCCCAACATTTAAGGGACTCAGTGGACTCTTTTCTGTCACCCTGAAAAATGGTTCAACTTTGGCCCCACAATGTAATAACAGCCCAAGTCATTAGCAGAAGGCATTATCCTGGGGATAATGCCAAAAAGTAGCTGAGTCATTACAAGTACAGGCGAGCCCCCGGGTTACAAACATCCAACTTACAAACGATTCCTACTTACAAATGGAGAGAGACAACAGGAAGTGAGAGGAAATCTACTTCTAGGAAGGGAAATTCACTCCTGTAAAAGTTATCATGGAAAAAAGGTGTCTCCACTGAAGCTTTATCACCAATCTTTGCTTCCACAACAACCCAAAATTTCATTGGGACAAAAAGTGAGGTGAAATCTTCTGAACATGGGCACAGACAGCAAAACAAATGTTACAGGGGTGTTAACCCTTCCCTATGCTATCCAAAAAACTTAAAAATAATTTTGTTGGCTGGAGCTACACTTAAAAAATATACCTGTTCCGACTTACAAACAAATTCAACTTAAGAACAAACCTACAGACCCTATCTTGTTTGTAACCCGGGGACTGCCTGTAAACAGATTTAAGTATACAAAAGCAGCCTAGAAGGTCAGGATACATACACCTTTCATCCCCGTTTCTGCATGTTTTTATACCTGTTTAAACTCTACTGATGACTCAGCACTAAGAATCATAATCATTTTGTTCCTGGTCATCCTGCTACCTTTTTGATTACAGTCGCCCTACATTAAGAGCCCATTCACACAGGGGCAACTTTGGATTCGACTTCAAGTCGCCCCAGGTCGCCCCTAGTCGCCTCAAGTCGCGCTGCATGAGAAAATCAATGTAAGTGAATGAAGCCGTCTTAATGCACACTACTGCAGTCGCTTCGACTTCAAAAAAGGTTCCTGTACTACTTCAGTCCGACTTCTAGGCAACTGCTAGGCGACCTGTACCCATTGATTTCAATGGAAGTCGCTCAGAATTCGGATCCAATGTCTTAACAGAAGCAACTTTCCAGGAAGAAAACATACATTTCTCAGGCAAACCCCTCCCTCCCCCCTCCCTCCCACAGAGCTGATTCTTGTTTGATTGGCCACTGGAGTGTCTCCTGTCCTGGAGCCAACTTGAAGTTGCCTTGTAAGTAGCTCCAGGTCACGCTGTGATTCATATTCAAGTCGTGTCCAAGTTGCCTCCCAAAGTCCCGCTGGAAGTCGTGTTGCCCCTGTGTGAATGGAGTCTTAGGCAAACCCTTTACAAGAGTTATTTGACAAAGCTCTGGAAATTCTAATCATAAGGGAAGAAACTTGAGCAAGAACAAAGTTTTGTACCAACTGGAGGGGGTTATGTTGGAGGGGTCTGTAATACCTACGTATACCTACAATCATACAACCGTGACTATATTCAGATACAAGCATCCACACAAAGCTATACAGTATGTGGATACAAAATGTACATGCATAGCTAGAGTAGTACATGTGGATACAAAGACCATCTGGTATAACATGTTGTGAAAAATAAATTACACAAGGTGACAGCACTGGAAGAAAGAGAGAAGAAATTTTGTTTGATTCTGGCCCTTATCAAAATTGTCAAAACACACTTGATAAAAACTGTAGCATCTATCACTGAGTGTGCTCATTAAGTTTCTCCTTCATGTCTGAATGTTGATGTTGGCTGCCTCAGATTTTTTTCCAATCATTTATTTCACATATATTTGTTTTAGTTGCTTTAAATTGCCTTTCTGTCTAGGATCATTTCCATTTTTAACAAATAACACTACAGAAAAAATAAAGAGGCACTCAAAATTGTCAAAGGTATCCAACTAATGCAACTTTTCCACATTTCTGGATAGCAGCTGGCTGGACCACTCAGTATAACTCAGCGTATTGTTGATGATAATGTTTAACAGCCTTAAGTGCAGGATAGTCTCATTGGTTATTGATTGTCCTGTTAATGATTCACAAAAACAAAATTGGCCAGACTGATTTTTTTATTTTATTAAATGAATCTGTTGATTTCTGACTGTCACACCCTAGCTTCCTTGACTTAGGATGAGTACACTTGCTACATCTATTGTAAAATCTCTGTACAGTCTGTAAAGATTTACCACCAACACCTAATGCTCGCATAATAGCCATATTATCCCTTAATGTAACTATTGTTTAGATGAAACAATCATATTTTTCTGAAATCAACCACATTAAATGGGATGCTACCTCAATAAACAAATGTTTTAATTGAAAAAGAAATGACCGACCTAGGCGGAAAATTCTGTACATTCTGACTAACTTTATATTTGTCTTTGTTGAGATGATTTGTAATTTTTATAATTAAATGTCATGTAAAACCATTTAAACTGTGGTTGATCAAATGATTATTGTTTTGTTAGACCTACCTAAACAATTCATTAAATTTATATCCAGTCAAATTGGTCTTCACACTGTATATATCTTGATAAATCTAATGCTTACTATACATGTAAGAATAAAATATTGACCAATTAGAGATTTAATTGTTTTTAATGATGTGTCCTTGAAAATAAAATAAAATAATTTCCCCCAAAAAAAAAAATGGTTTCTGATGAGACTGATCATACCTTTTAAGGCTGGGTTCACAGTCACTAGAACATGCAACGTCTCACAGCAGGAGTCCGGTGTGTCTCCATTCACTGTTTCAGGTCTGATTTTAGCCCGAAATTTGGGCTGAATTCAGACCTGAAACAGACCAAAAGACATACAAGACTCCTGTGCAATTCGCATCGGAGCCGCCGCGGAGATGTGTGAGCCGGCTCCATAGAGAGTCGGTCACAATCTCCTGACATGCGAATTGGATGCGGGGAAAACCGCATTCAATCCGCATAAGTGTGAACCCAGCCTTAGGGAAAATATGTATTTATACATGGAGCCAACAATTTACTACAATTGATTACTTAAAGATTATATTATTAAAGGACTGTTATATTGAAAGGTTGTATCATTCCCAGTATGGTCAACATAATAAAAATGACCCTTTGAGCTATAGTAAATGGGAGACTTGGCTGATGGAAAAAATTGTGGGGGTATGGGGTAATCTATTGGCCTCAAGTGAAGTTTTCATAAGTTTGACTGCTTAAAGGAGTGGAAATTGAGAGTGGGAACTCTTTAACTATGGAAGAAGTAGGGGTTACTCCCTTTTTAGTTTTAAAGTTAAGTTGTTGCTCAGTAGAGACTATATCGGTATACAGGTACCCACATTCCAAATATTGTCAAAAGAAATAAGGAAATTGGGGCAATCGGATATTAATGGTACTGTCATAGGACATAGAAAAAAGAGGAATGGCGCAAAGATTATTCTGACATAGTCTAAAGAATTGTCCAATAGTCAATGTAAAAAAGCACTAGCGGCAGCTACCATGGAAGCAGAAGCAGGCTCTGGAAGATATAATGGAAAAAAGAAAGGTGCGCCAATCTAAGTGCAGTATTAGAGAATATTTATTATAGCAGCAATACAAACAGCCAAATGGCTACTCACAAGATAATGAAAAATAAGGGGAATGTATGGTGGGTGGTCCGGTGTCACACAGCAGTTCGTGGGGTGGATGTAATACCCAGATGGTAGAGCGCTGAAGGATGAGGCAGCGATCCGGTGTCTGCAGAGGAATCCTCGGCATGTAGACAGGCTGGCTGTGTGTGATTCGCGACCTCCTGGGAGCCTGGACCGAAACAGGAAGTGCGCCTCAGCTTGCGCCTGGAGCCTGGAGCCTGGACCGAAACAGGAAGTGCGCCTCAGCGTGGAGCGCAACGTCCGATGGGAAGTGATGTGGGAAAGAAAACGGACCAATAGGATCCTTTTGGTTGTTTGTATTGCTGCTATAATAAATATTCTCTAATGCTGCACTTAGATTGGCGCACCTTGCTTTTTTCCACTGTCATAGGACATACACAAGAATTTTCTTAAAATCACAAAACTTTTTTGTATACAATAACATTTTGTGTTTTTAAGAAAATACTTGTGGATGTCCTATGAGGCTACTGTGAAAATCCTATTGCCCCAATTTCCTTACAATTTCTTTATTCACTTTTAAGCTTACAGCAGTCCTCTCGTGAATTCCCTCCCTCCCATCCTCCCCACTCTTGTTTATTATCACAGCTTTAATAGGAATCCCCCTTTATTGCTGCACTTTTGGTAATGTCACTATTGTATTTTGCTGGAGGCTCTGATGTGAGGAAGCAAAGCCCTGCCACAATCAAGATGGCCACCTCCACATAGAGACACACTACAGAACAAGGCTTGAAAAGTCTGTAATGGGATAAAACTAGCTGCACGGAGCCTACAGGCAAACTGGTGACTAGTCACCAACTCTATGTCTGCCTTTTTTGTGCACAACTTTCACAGTCTAGTGGATTACTATAGTAAACAAGCATATTTTCTATGCTGTTGGGTGGATTAGTGTGTAGCAGGAGTTGGAATAATGAAGACTAAACAGATAGGACTATTTCAGTTGGTAAAATGCCTTTTCCTCCATTGAATTAATTAATCATATACTGTATTTATTGACGTAGAACACTCACTTTTTTACACTGAAAATAGAGGGTAAACTGTGCCTGCATGTTATACGCAGGGGGCTGTGGAAAGTTTTTTTCCTGAAACTTCCCTCTTAAAGTTAGGCCGTGTGTTATACGCCCGTGCGTGTTATACGCCAATAAATACAATACTTTTTAAATTCATACTGTAGATGGACTTTGTTAAACTTTGAAATTAAGCAAAGGTTGGTTGTAATGCAGTATTATCTCTTTTATTAATTTTTTATAGATATCTGGAAATACTAAACAGAGAGATGATGTCATTACTCTATAAAAAGATATAGAAATGCCAGGGGAAAGGATCAAAGCATGCATATCAAGCATATATTCTTGGCTGATAACCATATAATCTGCCTTGTATGTCCAGAAAGTAATGGCAGCAAAATACCAATAATTTTATATAACAGATGAACATCAGAGAAAAACAATGCCAGGAAAACATAAACCAGATGAGGGATAAAATAAAAGTACAAATTAAACACGTGACCATAAACAACATTTTCTTTTCCAAGCATTTGTACCATTTTATATTCACTGATTATTTTTCCTTGTAGTTATACTGTACATGTTTGGAATGAGTTGGTTTACTGGTTTTCTGACTGAATTCACAAGTCATTTTTCTAAATGCTTCTAAAGCAGTAATCTATAAGACTTTTGAAAAATATGGCAAATCTTGAGACCTGTTTTTTAAAAACTTATGTGTGCCTTCATAAAATGCTATCATATGAAATGTAAGTGGGTTAGCATAATTTCGTAACAACTAAACAGCATCTACTGACCATTCCCACGGCCCAAGTTTGAAGGCAAAGTTAGTCACACACATTACTATTGGACTGTGCAATCACCTTGGCATTAAATAATCATTTAATAGTTATTTTAAAAGACGGACTCACCCGAGAAAGGTTTGGAAGCCAGTTATAGCAATGAGCAAAATGAGGTGTGGGAGTAGGGGGTGTGGGGGGTATATAAGGTATATCCCTCTCTAATTTTGAATGCTCCATTTAGCTGAACATTAAATAATCTATATTTGGCTTACCTGGGGGCAAAGATACAGCAACAAACCAGAAGCTGAACGTTGCTCAAGGCAGCTAAAGACCCCCTCCCCATCATTGTGTGTCTGCGTCAAATCCAACAAAGCAAGAATTCTAGGCTTTAAAAGCTTACTCTCAATGTCTGCATGGCTATACTGTATATTAGACATGTGCACTGCCGAAAAATTCTTTTTTTTCGTTTTCGTTTTTTTGCTTTTTTCGGAAATTGGGGAAATTCGAAAAATTCGTTGTTTTCGTTTTAGTTTTTTTAGTTTTTTTGCTTTTTTCGGAAATTGGGGAAATTCGAATTTCCGAATTTCCAAAACGAATAAGACGAAAACGAAAAAAAAGAATTTTCCGAATGTCCGAAAAAAAAGAATTTCCGATTTTCGGAAATTCGGAAATTCAAAAAATTTGGAATTCGGAAATTCAACTTTCCAAATTTCCCATTTTCGAATTTTAGATTTTTGAATTTTGCAATATCGAATTTTTGAATTTCGAAATTCCGAATTTCGGAAATTTGGAAATTCAAGAATTCGGAAATCAGAATTTCCGAAATTGAAAAATTCGGAAATCCGAAAATTCGGAAATTGAAAAAATCGGAAATTCGTAAATTCAAAATTTTGGAAATCCGAAAATCCGAAAATCCGAAAATTCGTGAATTGAGAAATTAGTAAATTCATAAATTTCGGAATTAAAGAATTTCTCTAAATTCGTGAAAAACAAATTAGAAATTAAACTAATTGCACATGTCTACTGTATATGTCCTATAGTAAGCAACTCTAATTTTGAGCTAAGGAACCACACAGTGTGCCTTGGTGGGCAGTATTGCTTTGCAATTTTTGTTCCTTTTTTTGTGCTAACTAGCTAGCCAGTGTGCTTGAGATTTTTTGTATTTCTTCACTATTTTTGGTTCTGTCCGAATATGATATATTTGGCAAGCTATCAAGTTTGGTTTCCAAAAAACAAACAAAGCATAATGCAGGTGAGGACATACTCCCTGTGCTGCCTGTGAAGCTATTCACAGATTCATGGAACACCAGATGACAAGGGACTTGTGGTTGGGATAGAAAACTTTTTTACACTAGTGGTCATTCCTTCCCCAATAATGATACATTGCTCTTTAACCACTTGCCACACATACATATACGTCGGCAGAATGGCACAGGCAGGCAAATGGGCGTACCGGTACGTCCCTTTAAACTTGCCTCCTTGCTGGTACGCAGCGCACCTGGCGAACGCCGCGGGTCCCGCGAATTGTGAGACCGAGAGGCAGAACGGAGAGATGCCTATGTAAACAAGGCATTTCCCTGCTCTGCCTAGTGGCATGACAGAGATCTACTGCTCCCTGTCATCAGGAGCAGTGATCGCTGTCATGTCAGTAGTAGCCCATCCCCCCACAGTTAGAATCACTCCCTAGGACACACTTAACCCCTTGTTCGCCCCCTAGTGAGTAACCCCTTCCCTGCCAGTGTCATTTACACAGTAATCTGCATTTTTATAGCACTGATCGCTGTATAAATGACAATGGTCCCAAAATAGTGTCAAAAGCGTCCGATGTGTCTGCCATAATGTCGCAGTCCCGATAAAAATCGCAGATCGCCGTCATTACTAATAAAAAAAGAAAATTAAAAAAATGTCATAAATCTATCCCCTATTTTGTAGACGCTATAACTTTTGCGCAAACCAATATACGATTATTCCGATTTTTTTTACCAAAGATAAGTAGAAGAATACATATCGGCCTAAACTGAGAAAGAAACTTGTATTTTTATATATTTTTGGGGGATATTTATTATAACAAAAAAGTAAAAAAAAAGTAAAAAATATTGCTTTTTTTTCAAAATTGACGCTCTTTTTTGTTTATAGCGCAAAAAAAACAAAACGCAGAGGTGATCAAATACCACCTTTTGTGGGGAAAAAAAGGACATCAATTTTGTTTGGGTGCAACGTCGCAGGACCGCGCAATAGTCAGTTAAAGCGACGCAGTACAGAATCGCAAAAAGTGCTCTGGGGGTAAATTCTTCCGGGGCTGAAGTGGTTAATGGCAATTCATGTCAGTAGGTACAGAAGCTCTAGCCACGTAAAATCAAGCAATGCCAGTAAGGGACAGTTTGATTATTTATTCATTTAATGGTGGCTTGTAGCAGACAATAGAGGTAAAACATGCAAACACACCCATGTACAGTAAATCTTGCAGGCACAATATACTGTTGGAGTTAAATTAGTTCTTGATGGAGACAAAATCTGGCCTATTTACACTTGGGTAAGAGTTCCTGTAAAGTGGCCCATTGCGCTCTTTGATGATAAAAAGGCATCTCAGTTGTAATGTATAATGTATGATCAAACTATTATTCTCTGTGCAGTTATTGATGAAGAATGGCAGAAGACACAGTGCATGCCTCGAGAAACCTGTGTTGATGTTGCGAAGGATTTTGGCACTGCCACTAACACGTTCTTTAAACCGCCCTGCGTCTCTGTGTTCAGATGTGGAGGCTGTTGTAATGAAGAGGGAGTTTCCTGCCTAAACACCAGCACGTCCTATGTACTCAAATCGGTAACAGTATTTTTCTTTGAAATGTACTTCTTCAATTTCTTTAATGGCAGCATCCAAAATTTCAAGACTATATCTCATTTGGGGATTTACTTTGGAGTGAAAATCCTTTTTAATTTTTAGAAGTCTGTTAATTATATTAAAAGAAGCAAATAGCCTTCTGCATGTACCACTGGGCTTATTTTCAGATTTGGATTTAGTGAATTTAAACCTTATAGGCTGTTCCTAGTTTGCAATAATTTACAGTAGAGGAGGCATAGAATGCAATGAAATGTCTGTTGGCACTGTCATCCATGTTAAAGCCCCCTTTACTTTAAATATCATTATAATAATTTATTGAAATTGTTTATTAAAACCAATCTAGAAAAATGATCTAATATATGAATAATTGCCCTTATACACCATATTACCAAAAGTATTGGGACACCTACCTTTACACGCACATTAACTTTAATGGCATCCCAGTCTTATGACGCGTACACACGGCCGTTTTTAATGTCATTGAAAAAAAACGTGATTCTTCTCAAGCCTACCTTGCCTACACACTATCATGAAAAAAAATGCTCGAGCAAAGCGCGGTGACGTACAACACGTACGAAGGCACTATAAAGGGGAAGTTCCATTCGAATGGCGCCACCCTTTGGGACGCTTTTGCTGATCCTCGTGTTAGTAAAGTTTAGTGAGAGACGATTCGCGCTTTTCAGTCTTCGTGCTTTTCAGTCCGTTACAGCATGACGAATGTGCTATCTCCATTACAAACGCTAGTTTTACCAGAACGAGCGCTTCCGTCTCATGCTTAATTCTGAGCATGCGCATTTTTTTTCCCCTCGTAAAAGCATACACACTACCGTCTTTTACGACGTTAAAAAGAATGACGTGAAAAACGACGTAAAAAAATAGAGCAGATTCTAATTTTTTTTATGCCATTTTTCACGTCGTTAAAAATGCTCTGGAGCCTACACACGATCGTTTTTAATGACCAATTTAAAAAATGGCGTTTTTCACGTCATGAAAAACGGTCGTGTGTACGCGGCATTAGTCCGTAGGGTTCAATATTGAGTTGGCCAACCTTTTGCAGCTATAACAGCTTCAACTCTTCTGGGAAGGCTGTCCTCAAGGTTTAGGAGTGTGTCTTTGGGAATGTTTGACCATTCTTCCAGAAGCGTATTTCTGAGATTAGGCACTGAGGGACAAGAAGGCCTGGCTCGCAGTCTCCGCTCTAATTCATCCCAAAAGTGTTCTATCGGGTTGAGGTCAGGACTCTGTGCAGGCCAGTCAAGTTCCTCTACCCCAAACTTGCCTGAACCATGTCTTTATGGACCTTTTAAGGACTAAGACTGGGATGCCATTAAAGTTCATGTGCGTTGTGAGGGGGCTAGCTCGGCAGCGGGTATGTGTGACCCCCGGGATGGGCTCCCCACCCAAAAACAGGCCCAGCAGACGGAGGTTGTGGTTTTCAAAATCAAAAAAGGTGCGGTTTATTTTCTATTTACAGTGACAAAAACACAGCAAGGCAAAAAAAAACAAACACAAAATAAATCCTGGTCAACTTGACCTCTGACTAAACTTACAGGTTTCCTAACTAACGACTGGGATCAGCCTAGTGCTGTCCTAGTCCCTGGTTTTAAATGTCCAAGCAAAATATAGCCACACAGGCTTTCTCTCACCGCACAGGGGTTCACTCTCCCTAGACAGTCCACACAGGTCTGCTTCCAGGCATGAGCCAACATCTAATGAATCTGGGCTTTCTTATAGAGGCCTAAATGAGCTGACAAGGTTCAGCTGGACTCATCAACTCCCTGTCTGCACGACGCCCAGCCCTCTCCCTAGAGGTATGAGTCATCAATGAGCCCACTAGTCTCAGCTGGGCTTATACAACTCTCCACCTAGCTGTATAAATCGGCGTAAAGCCTGAATCTGGGCGAAATATATCTACCCCCCTGGATGCAACCAGGTGACTTTACCTTCCTGCTGTCACATACCCCCCCCTCTTGTTTTAACCTCGGGGTTGGAACACCAGCAATCAGGCATTCATGTACTCGAGACAAAGCATCCACATTCCCCATTTGAACGCCAGGGCGATGCTTTACTGTGAAGTTGAATTCCTGGAGGGCCAGGAACCACCTATTCACTCTTCTATTTGTTTCCTTGTTTTGAGCCATCCACTTTAACGGAGCGTGATCCGTAACCATGTCAAAGTGCCTACCTAGCAGGTAGTACCGAAGGGAATCTAGAGCCCACTTCACCGCTAAACACTCCTTTTCAACGGTGGCGTAATTTACCTCATGGGACTTCAACTTCCTGCTGAGGTAAATGACTGGGTGCTCTTCCCCGTTCCAGACCTGGGACAATACTGCTCCTAACCCCACATCTGACGCATCACTTTGTACGACAAAGTCTTTAGAGAAGTCGGGTGAGTACAACACTGGCTGGCTACATAAGGCTTGTTTCAAGAATTGGAATGCTGCCTCAGCCTCGGGGGTCCATTTAATCATGACCGACCCTTTCCCCTTCGTCAGGTTGGTTAGGGGCACAGCCTTAGAAGCAAAGTGGGGAATGAATCGCCGATAATACCCAGCGATTCCCAGAAAGGCTCGTACCTGCTTCTTGCTGTTGGGACGTGGCCAACTCTGGATGGCCTCGACTTTGTTGAGTTGGGGTTTTATTACTCCCCTCCCAATGGTGTACCCAAGATATTTGGCCTCCTCCTGCCCAATGGTACACTTCTTGGGGTTAGCCGTAAACCCTGCTTCCCGAACAGAGTCCAGGACTGCTTGCACTTTTGGCAGATGTGAGGCCCAATCTGTGCTATGGACAATTACGTCATCCAGGTAAGCCGCAGCATACTTCCGATGGGGCCTCAGCATCTGGTCCATTTTCCGCTGGAATGTGGCCGGCGCATTCTGTAACCCGAACGGCATTCTTTTATATTGGAACGCCCCGTCTGGGGTTACAAATGCGGTTTTCTCTTTGGCTGACTTGGCCAGGGGGATTTGCCAATACCCTTTTGTGAGGTCAAGAGTCGTCATGTATCGGGCTGTTCCCAGCCGGTCGATCAACTCATCTATACGTGGCATGGGGTAGGTGTCAAATTTTGTAACTTTGTTCAACTGACGAAAATCGTTACAAAATCGCCAGCTCCCATCCGGTTTAGGCACCAACACAATGGGACTAGACCAATCACTTTGGGACTCCTCTATCACCCCTAAGTTCAGCATTTTCTGTACTTCCTCCCGTATTGCCTCCCGTCGGGCCTCTGGGATCCGATAGGGTTTTAACTTCACCCTTTCACCGGGCGGGGTAATAATGTCATGCTCTACCCCAGATGTTTGTCCCGGCAGCTCAGAGAATACCTCCTTGTTGCGAAGCACAAACTCCTTAACCTCCTGTTGTTGGGGTTGTGACAAGGTGGCTGCGATTCCAACCTCAGGAATCACGCAACCAGTTTGAGCTGGTGACCAAGTGTCTGCGACTAGGGACTCTCTATCCCTCCAGGCTTTCAACAGATTAACGTGATAGATCTGTTCGGGCTTTCGCCTTCCTGGTTGTCTGACCTTGTAATTCACTTCGCTCACTTTTTCCATTATCTCGTAGGGGCCTTGCCATTTGGCAAGGAATTTACTTTCAACCGTAGGGACAAGTACCAATATCCTATCCCCCGGGGAAAAGGTACGGGTCTTGGCTCCACGGTTGTACACTCTCTGCTGTGCCAACTGCGCTTGGGCCAAATGTTCCTTCACGATGGGCATTACCTGTGCAATTCGATCTTGCATCAGGGCGACATGCTCAATCACACTCCTGTGGGGAGAACTCTCACTTTCCCAAGTTTCCTTGGCAATATCCAACAGCCCTCTTGGGTGTCTCCCATACAGTAACTCAAAGGGGGAGAATCCCGTAGAGGATTGGGGCACCTCCCTAATAGCAAACATCAAATAAGGAAGTAGACAGTCCCAATCCTTTCCATCCCTATCCACCACTTTCTTCAACATTTGTTTTAGGGTTTTGTTGAATCTTTCAACCAGCCCATCGGTTTGGGGGTGATACACAGATGTACGTAATTGCGTCACTTTGAACAATTTACACAGCTCTTTCATAACCCGGGACATAAAGGGTGTACCTTGGTCCGTAAGCAGTTCTTTACAAATACCCACCCGGCTAAAAACAAGAGATAGCTCTTTGGCTATGGTTTTGGCCGAGGTATTTCTGAGAGGGATCGCTTCTGGATAACGGGTGGCATAGTCCATTATAACCAATATGTACTGGTGCCCCCTAGCGGACTTGATTATAGGACCTACCAAATCCATTGCGATTCTCTCAAACGGGACCTCAATGATGGGTAGAGGGACCAGCGGGCTACGGAAGTGTGGCATCGGGGCCGACCTCTGACACACAGGGCAGGAGGAACAATAATTTTCTATGTCCTTCATCACCCCAGGCCAATAGAATCTCTGTAATACCCTCTCTCGGGTTTTCTCTGTCCCCAGATGACCTCCAAGAATGTGCCCATGGGCCAACTCCAACACCAACTTCCTGTAAGGTTTGGGCACCACCAGCTGCTCAACGGTTTCTTCTGCCCTTTTTGCCACCCGATACAGTAGGTCCTTCTCTACGCTGAAGTATGGGTAAGTGCAGGTATTATCTGGGTTCACTAACTCGCCATCTATTTTCACTACGTTTTCCCGTGCCTTTATTAGGGCGGGGTCTTTCAACTGTTCTGTGGCAAAGTTTTCCCTGTGAACCTCAAGATCAGAAAACTCCACAGACGGTAGGTTTTCGTCTGAGGAGGTGGGCTCCTCTCCAGTTTCTTGAGTCTCCCCTGCCAATACTGACAAGGGAAATTCGGGAGAGTCCTCACCACTCTCAGAGGAGTTCTGGCTATCATATTCCTGGTACATAGGGGCACCAGTGGGGGGCTCATGATCATCCCACAGTTCCCAGAACTTCGGAAAATCCCTTCCCACAATGGCGTCATGCGGTAACTGAGACACTAAGCCCACTGGATGAGAAAGGGTACCTTTGGGGGTCTCGAAACACACTGTAGTCACTGGATACTCTCGGGTGTCCCCATGCACACAAATAACGGCTACCTTGCTATTCCCAGAGACCTCTGTTTTAACTAACTCAGCCTTTATCAGGGTCACAAGGCTACCTGAATCCAGCAATACCACAACATTTCTACCATTAATACACATTTTGCATAAATGTTTCTCAGTTCCCCGAATGGCAGTGCATGCGACTGTCGCACACAGCGACTGACGTCTGCCCGTCAGAAAGTCACACTGCATGGGTTCCTCCAAAACCGGGCAATTTGCTGCAATATGTCCCGCTTGCCGGCAGCGGTAGCAAATGATCCTTCTTGCCGCCTCTTGAGCCGCTGATTTCCCAGGCTGTTCTCGCCAAACTTGGGGTAGAGCTCCCACCCTCTCACTCTCTCCACCCTTACCCCTTGGAATCATCTTATCCGCCCCTGGGGATGGTCTGGTCTTAGGGTGGAAAGTCCGAGTGTCTCTGGAAGAGGCCGTCAGGTTCTCTGTAGCCAAGTATTTCTCCACACGATCCACAAGACCATCGGCCGTCTCTGGGTCTCCATGGCTTACCCACTTTTGGATGGCAGTAGGAAGAGCTCTCAAAAACCGATCCATTACAACACGTTCCACAATCTTTGGTGCGGACAAAGTCTCTGGCTGTAGCCACTTTCTGCTCAGGTGAATGAGATCATACATTTGAGACCTGGGGGGTTTTCCAAGCTGGAAAGTCCAGTTATGCACACGCTGAGCCCGGACAGCCAGGGTGACACCCAGCCTTGCCAATATTTCAGCTTTTAGCATCACATAGTCTTTTGCTTGGTCAGGCTCTAGGTCATAGTAAGCTTTCTGCGATTCACCCGTTAACAGAGGAGCCACCAGTCCAGCCCACTGCTCCTCAGGCCACTTTTCTCTTTCAGCGGTCCTTTCAAATGTGGTCAAAAATACCTCTGGATCATCCTCTCCAGTCATTTTTGTCAATAAACGACTCACCCCAAAGGACGCGGTATTAGTGGGACGGCTTTCCTCACCGGTCTGCGGACGTTGCTGCATTACTGCTTCCATCTGTTGTTGTAGTCTCTGCTCTTGCTTCTGCAACAGGTCTATGAAGCGGGCCTCAGATTGCTGTTGGGCTTGTTGCTGAGCCTCCAGACTCTGTTGTAAAGTTGCAAGGCTCTGTTGATGAGCTTGCTGCTGGGCTGCAAGGCTCCTTTGCAAACCTGCATTTGTCTGCTGTTGATTGGCATTTGCTAGAGCCAGCTGTTTCAGTATCTCCTCCATGCTGGCTTAAAAAAAAACTGCCACTGGTTCTCCACCAACTGTGAGGGGGCTAGCTCGGCAGCGGGTATGTGTGACCCCCGGGATGGGCTCCCCACCCAAAAACAGGCCCAGCAGACGGAGGTTGTGGTTTTCAAAATCAAAAAAGGTGCGGTTTATTTTCTATTTACAGTGACAAAAACACAGCAAGGCAAAAAAAAACAAACACAAAATAAATCCTGGTCAACTTGACCTCTGACTAAACTTACAGGTTTCCTAACTAACGACTGGGATCAGCCTAGTGCTGTCCTAGTCCCTGGTTTTAAATGTCCAAGCAAAATATAGCCACACAGGCTTTCTCTCACCGCACAGGGGTTCACTCTCCCTAGACAGTCCACACAGGTCTGCTTCCAGGCATGAGCCAACATCTAATGAATCTGGGCTTTCTTATAGAGGCCTAAATGAGCTGACAAGGTTCAGCTGGACTCATCAACTCCCTGTCTGCACGACGCCCAGCCCTCTCCCTAGAGGTATGAGTCATCAATGAGCCCACTAGTCTCAGCTGGGCTTATACAACTCTCCACCTAGCTGTATAAATCGGCGTAAAGCCTGAATCTGGGCGAAATATATCTACCCCCCTGGATGCAACCAGGTGACTTTACCTTCCTGCTGTCACAGCGTGTAAAGGCAAGCGTCCAAATACTTTTGCTAATATAGTGTAATATATGGCAAAACACACAAGATCACCTGTATTAGATGAAAATTGTATAATTGTCTAACTTGAAGATATATTCAGAGCATACTAAGTTTGTTTTATTCTGTTGGTTGGAACCCTTATCTGGTTTTTGTTGCTGTCTGTGTCCCCATTGGGAAAGCTATCACTTTCTTGTGACCACCTGTCACCCAAACAGGAAGTGAGATAAAATGATCATTGCAACAAGTACATTTTGCTGAAATCCCTTAAGAATCAATGCAATCTTTTTGTTTTTCCACTGGGTTGATTTACTACTTTACTATTTACTATTACTACTAGGGTAATAGAGAATGTTCACTTGGCAAAGTAAAACTGTTTATCAATGAATACCCACTAATACTGCAAAGTGTGCAGGAACAAGTCCTGTTGATGTATGAATTTTACTGGCACCCAAATTACAATCTTTTTTACAACATTATTAAAATAACGCATTGGGTGTATCAATCAATATTGTCACAATCCTCCAGCAGGTAAGAATATACACACCTCTGCGTATAAGTTACAGTATATACCTTACAAGGTGTCTGCATTGTGGTCCCCAAATGGCACTTATGTATCATACGATAAATTGTGACACTATTGAGTTTAAAATAGTTTATACACGCAATTGCGTTAATTTAAGAACGTTGTGAATAAAGATTGTAATTTTTTAATATTTTAATTTAATATTTGTGTCTGTCTCATGTGGGTGCCACTAAAATCCATACAGCATCAGGACTTGTTTCTGCAAACTTTGTAGTATTTAGGATATTATTTGGATGTGGCATGGGTAGAGCCCCTCCTCTTTCTCTTGCGTCTTGCATATTATTGGATAACTGACGTTAACACAGTTTTGTTTTATTCACTTTCCTAGGAGAACATTCTCTCCTCCTTTAGCAAATTAACCCCATTGCATGCTTTTATTGGGGAGAGTTGTTTTTACTTTTCCCCCCCAGAAAGAAAGGAAGTAAGAGGAAATCTCTCAAAAGCCAGGGGAATTCTTAGCGGCTGTTACTGAAACAGATGTCTGCATTGCAAGGCTTGCTTGGTGAAAACTCCAAAATGTTGAATTTCCTATAATTTTCTGTTCAAGTGGTAGTGGTCACAAGAAAAAATAGAGAGAATGAATATCCCCAGGGGCAACAAAGACATCAATAAAAAACCTGGCAAGGACCAGCCGAGATTCAATCCATCTATGGGCAGGCTGTTTGTACTGAAGTTGATGCATCGATTGACTTCAAAACAACCAGCCTGTCAGTTTTTTTTTGTATGCGATTACTGCTGGCGGATATAGCCACCAGCAGTAATTTTTGTGTTCTGCCAGCAGGGAAGGCTCCCTACCGGCAGAACACAATAACACTGCTGGAGGGATTCCCTCATCAACACTGACTGCGTTGATGGGGGAATCAAGTGATTTTATTTCCTGCAACCCGTAGCTGTAGTAAAAATAATCACTTCATCTATGGTTTGCCTTACCCAAACCCCAAAAAATGTGGCTTTTCATATACAGTATCTCACAAAAGTGAGTACACCCCTCACATTTTTGTAAATATTTTATTATATCTTTTCATGTGACAACTTGTTGAACTTCCAGTGACCAGTATGAGAGAGTGAGAGCGATAACAACACCGGGGAGGGAAAATGGTTAATTGGGCCCAATTTGGAAATTTTCACTTAGGGGTGTACTCACTTTTGTTGTTAGAGTTTTAGACATTAATGGCTGTGTGTTGAGTTGTTTTGAAGGGACAGCAAATGTACACTGTTATACAAGCTGTACACTCACTGCTTTACATTGTAACAAAGTATAATTTCTTCAGAGTTGTCACATGAAAAGATAAAATAAAATATTTACAAAAATGTGAGGGGTGTACTTACTTATGTAAGTGTAGCGCCTGCCCCTCTTCTCTCTCCGTGCGGCTCGCACTGTCTCTTGTCTAGGAGTATCTGGTAGGGTGGAGAGAGAGAGAGCGGGTGGGCTACGCCTAGCTTCCACCACGTGTAGAATACCTGTGGTATCAGCAATGTCTCATTTACCTTCGGGTCTGTGTTGTACACCCGGATCCTCCCTCCAAGAGTCACTGTGAACTTCGTCTGCCAGGAAGTGAGCCTCACACCATTAAAGTCCAACACTCCTTTATTAGAACACACCATACAGGGACTTCCTTGATAGATAGAACAGAAAAGGAGGTGTGAGTGTGAATAGGCCCAGACACAAATTCGGTCCTCCACTTTCCTCCTGGAGAGTGGGCTATGGTCTCCGCACGAGGTGAAGGGGATCCTTCTGGACGGTCTCCGTCGAGAGACTTACCCGTCACCGGCAGTCTGCTGCACCGGGTCTTCGAGTGAGGAGCTCTCCCCGGTCCATTGCGTCTTACTCAGATTCAGGCCTCCATCCCCGAAGTGCCTTAGGACCCTTCCCTTTGCGGAACTCAGTGTTGGGCACTGAGCTCCGGACCTTCTTGCAAGTACCTCACCCCAAGGGCTGAAGGTGCCTGGGGTGGAACACAATCTCCGGTGGTCCCCTAGGCCGAGGCCTCCTAGGGGACTAGCATGAACCCACGTCCGCAAGCTGAAGGTGCTTGGGACGAAGACCCCGTGACCAAGATGGCCGGCCCCCTTTATCCCCTCTCCCAGCAAGCACGGCGGGTTCCCCGCCCCACCATACCGCTACAGAGAGAGGACAAAAGGAGGCTCGACACACAGTGATCTTCGTCCCTCCGGCCACGGTGGCAGCGCCACCTGGTGGACCGCAGGGAACATAGCACTGATGTCATAGCTAGATTCAAAAAATGCACCCCGGGAAAGTAAGTACCCGCTACACATTCCCCCCTGTCTTTTGACACTGGACCCCAGTGTCTGGAGTGAATCACGCCCTCAACGGCTGACATAATCCAATCCAGAAACCAACTAACAATTTGAAAAACACAAAAAAAATTTTTAGGAAACTATCCTAACGGAGAAGTTGTGTCTGAGCCCCTGCAACAAAAGAGGAGTGAAAGACAACATTCAAAACATTACTTTTCCCTCCCATCCTAACTAAGAACCACCCCAGGTTCCATACTCTTGACGGGACGCTCTCCTGCAGAGGGAAGAGAAAAGAAACAATAAAACCCTGACACATGTGTACGTGTGAGAGGAAAAAGAAACTCCTCCGAAGAGAAATATCTTTTCCTCCAGTGTGAGTGTGTACAATGTACAACGTTGCACAAGACTGCCACCTGGTGACAGCCTCGCGGTAACTGCACCCGTTGAACCATCTTTTTCTTTTCTTGCTGCTTGACTCCGGGCCCTATCTACCCCAAAGTCTGCAGCTTCTCACCGGAGAGGAAAGAACAACAACTGGAACAGTTCTTCCTTGGAATGACACAAGCACCCCTCTTGTGGCGCAAAAGCCCTGATGATGGCACCAACAAGAAAGTCAAACAGCAAAGTTCAGGGGGTGCAAAGTTCTTTTGAAACAAAGCAAACAAATGGAGTCTCTTTCTCCTCAGAGGTAGAAGCGGGGATGCGGCAGGACAAGAGGCTTCAAATGCCGGTCCATGGTCTCCAAATGGTACTCCACATCTTCACCTTCTTTGCGTCGGATCAGCACCTTGTCCGCATGGATGTGTCTTCCCCTCATCCACTCTGCCTTGCAGTCTTTGAACCACTGAGATGTCTTTGGAGAGCATGTCAAATACCTGCGGGCGTGTGGGACCTTAAGGTGGGTCCACACGAAGTCATTATACCAGCGCTCTCGGTACACCTCCACTTCGTAGAGTAACTCCTTGGGAAGGTACGGGTATTCCCACCCGTAGTCAGCAGCAACTTTCTGGCAGAAGAGTCTCTGAAACCTTGACAGCGGAGGCATTGTGGCTTTGTCCCTTTCGCCGGGTAGAACTATAGAGTCCGGATGGCGAGGGGCCTTGACCACTTCTGGTTGGGGCATGGGTGCCCGTATTATCAACTTCTGCTCCCCAGTACCTGATGCAGGCGGCACCGGAGATGTAGATGTGGGCTGGGGACGGGACCCTTGTTCAGACGCTGGTGCCTCCACCCGGGGTGTTCTCTCCCCCGTAGACATGGGTGAATCTCGAGGCCCTCGGAACGAAGCTGGCGGTACTTTGTCCCAGCCCTTCTCTGCGAACAGTTCGTCAATAGCTGTGTCATCTCCCATATCAGAGAGCGACTCCAGATCCGAAGTATCACACTCCTCCGCGGGTATGTAGCCCGTTGTAGAGACGGAGCTAACACCTCCCGCAGGCGTACTGGGCCATGCCTTCCCGGCACCTCCGCCCATGCACCAAGTCTCTTTGCCCGGCTTACCTCGGCCTTTACTTGAAGCGGGACGTCCGGAACACTCGTCAACGGATCCGTCTAGGCCTGGCGTAAGCTGGCGAGATGGTCCGCCACCACCACTAGTCGAGGCCACCACGCTGGTTCTCTTCTTCGGTGGCGGACGCCGTGAGACAGTGGTGACCGAGTCAGCATCCTCGGATTTCTCCCGTTGAGTTTTAACGACCACCTCCTCGGTCGCTGCAGTGTGCGCTGGGATGGCTTTTACAGCAGTAATTCCTCCTCTGCGAGTAGTGTTACCTGAAGCCAGGCCTGGGTAGATGGTTCTCGGCCTTTCAACTACCGGATCCACCTCGAACAGGAACTCCCCACAGGCTTCACATTGTCCGAAGGGCTTCAGGTGGCACACCAGTCCCGAGCACCCGGGACAAATTACACCCAGGGCCTCTACGTCCATGCACGAATACAGGGCAAATCGACCCCTTGGCTTCAGCCGGATCCCGGTATCCGTTATCGGAGCAGCAGCAGTCATCGTGGTAGTAGCAGGGTGAACTGGAATCCATGAAGTATGTCCAAACATGGTGACTTGTTGCTGGTCCATCGCACACTGCAGAGTTTTCGCGCCAATGTCCCACGTGTAGCCCTCTCACGTATTGGACTCCTCCCCTTCGCTCCAGTTCGCAGGCTTTTTCACTTTCTTTGGTTGAGCCACGCCCACGAACCAAGCGGCGGGGGTTGTGTCTGTTGGCGCAGTGCATTTAGAAGCCCCCACGTGTAGTACCTCACACGGCTGGGCCTCCCCCCGTTCACCGCTCTTCCTGTGCGGGCCTTTCCCTGGTCTAGGGTCAATTCCACGACTTCGAGCAGGGCTGCACTTTGGCCTATTCAGTTAACTCATCCAGCAGACTTGTTCCATACTGTGATGCACAACACAATCCCGGACGAGCCCCCACGTGTAGCGCCTGCCCCTCTTCTCTCTTCGTGCGGCTCGCACTGTCTCTTGTCTAGGGGTATCTGGTAGGGTGGAGAGAGAGAGAGAGCGGGTGGGCTACGCCTAGCTTCCACCACGTGTAGAATACCTGTGGTATCAGCAATGTCTCATTTACCTTCGGGTCTGTGGTGTACACCCGGATCCTCCCTCCAAGAGTCACCGTGAACTTCGTCCGCCAGGAAGTGAGCCTCACACCATTAAAGTCCAACACTCCTTTATTAGAACACACCATACAGGGACTTCCTTGATAGATAGAACAGAAAAGGAGGTGTGAGTGTGAATAGGCCCAGACACAAATTCGGTCCTCCACTTTCCTCCTGGAGAGTGGGCTATGGTCTCCGCATGAGGTGAAGGGGATCCTTCTGGACGGTCTCCGACGAGAGACTCACCCGTCACCGGCAGTCTGCTGCACCGGGTCTTCGAGCGAGGAGCTCTCCCCGGTCCATTGCGTCTTACTCAGATTCAGGCCTCCATCCCCGAAGTGCCTTAGGACCCTTCCCTCGCGGAACTCAGTGTTGGGCACTGAGCTCCGGACCTTCTTGCAAGTACCTCACCCCAGGGCTGAAGGTGCCTGGGGTGGAACACAATCTCCGGTGGTCCCCTAGGCCGAGGCCTCCCAGGGGACTAGCACGAACCCACGTCCGCAAGCTGAAGGTGCTTGGGACGAAGGTCCTGTGACCAAGATGGCCGGCCCCCTTTATCCCCTCTCCCAGCAAGCACGGCGGGTTCCCCGCCCCACCATACCGCTACTGAGAGAGGACAAAAGGAGGCTCGACACACAGTGATCTTCATCCCTCCGGCCACGGTGGCAGCGCCACCTGGTGGACCGCAGGGAACATAGCACTGGTGTCACAGCTAGATTCAAAAAATGCACCCGGGAAAGTAAGTACCCGCTACATAAGATACTGTACTTTGCAATCATGTGGTCAAGTTTATCAAGAATGAATGCTATGTTAGAAGTTTTCCACAGTAGTTAGAGGATCATCTTTATAGAAAAGGGAAGGGATTTTTACTTTGTGGCTACCGCGCATGCGTCGACGTCTCATCGAGCATGCGTGGGTTTCCCTGGACAGGTAAGCATACAGACGACCGGGTTTTTTGTCAGGAAACACTCTGCCGAAAATCCCGACAAGAAAAATAGAGAGCAGGTTCACTATTTTTCTCGTCGAGATTCCCGGCAGTTTTCCTGCCGAGAAACCATACACACAGATGGTTTTCACAGCAATAATCTCTCCCAGCAGTTTTCTTGCCGAGAAAACTGGTCGTGTGTACGAGGCTTCAGTTTCTCTCCCTTGCCCTATTAATGTGACTCCATGGAGAGGGCAGGGGAGGTGCAAACAATAACACTATGTAATGGCGCACAATGAAAACCTGTGGCTTTGTGTAACTAAAAGGCAGGCTTGATCCACCCACTGGCTTGCATACAATTTTGGGGCAATTAGTGCCTGGGTACCCTGGTTGAAAAAGGCTGATCTAGGAGATGACATACTGGTGTCAAGAGCGCACAAAGCATCTAGAACGCCTGCTGGTGGTACTCTGGTCCTTGGGCAAGATTGGGTACTTCCATCATCATCAGCAGTTATATCGCAGCACCCAACAGAACCTTGAAATTAGTCACTATCTAAGGTTGGCTGCTAGAAGGCTATGTAGCCCCATCTCTGGAACCAACAAGCCCTTCAGCATTGTACTTGTGCACCCATTCTTGTCCTTGTCTGATCTGCATCTGTCCTGGCCTGCTCTGACTTTATATTTTCCCTTGCCTGACTTCACTTTGTGCTACTTATAGTTAGTTAGCTTTTAGTTAGTCATTTGCTTCAGTTGCAGGCATGTTACACTGTTTGGTTATTGGCTATTTAAATGTACATGTTATGTATTGTATGTTCACTAATAAATTGTGTTGTCTTTACCTAAACAGTGGTTACTTCCTGTGTGTAGCTCACAGGGCTTTTTTTCTCAAACAATAGGTGCTGGAACTCAACTACGACCCCACAAAACCCCTCCCCCACACACACCCTCCAAATCACATCAAATAGTGGGTGTGGTCAGATTTCAAAAACAGTAGGAGGGTTTGCACTACACACAGAGTGCAGAGCTGTCACTTGTAAACACAGAAACCGGACTTCTGTGTTTACAAGTGATTGTGGTGAGCAGGCACCAATGGGCCTGAGCCAGAGGTGGTGGAACTGAGTTCCACCAAGTTCCACCTGGAAAAAAAGCCCTGGTAGCTCACATATCTGATCCCATCAGATCATAGGTAACCTCTAATGCCTTGTACACACGATCAGAATTTCCGTCAGGATAAACTCAGATGGATTTTACCGACGGAATTCCGTTCAAGCTGTCTTGCATACACACTGTCAGACCAAATTCCGACCGTCAAGAATGCGGTGACGTACAACACTACGACGAGCCGAGAAAAATTAAGTTCAATGCTTCCGAGCATGCGTCGGCTTGATTCTGAGCATGCGTGTTTTTTTCTCCGTCGGAGTTCCATACAGACTTTCCGATCTGAATTTTTTTCGTCGGAGAAAAAGAGAACATGTTCTCTTTCTAAATTCTGACGGAAAAAAGTCAGATGGGGCACACACACGGTCGGGATATCCGATGAAAAAATTCCGTCTGACTCTTTCCATCGGAAATTCCGATTGTGTGTACAAGGCATTATTGGTTTCCTTATCGCTGGTCTCTAGTCTGTCAACGTTCTAGTTGCAAGATTTTCCTGTTTGTGATGAGTCTTCCCCTTTTAAATACAAAAAATACTCCCAGCAAATCCATGAAAATAATAATAATACCAGAAATGACTGACCATTTTAAATATATTTATTTTCATAGGTTTTTCAAATTTCTCTACCACTGACACAAGCACCTGAACCTGTAACTATCAAAGTTGCCAATCATACAAGCTGTAAATGTTCGCTGGTTGGTCGTCATCCGCCCACCATAATACGTAGATCCATCACATATCCGGAATATGGGTAAGTATTCTCACTAGCTATATTGTTTTATTTATGATAAACTGTGGACAGTTGCAAGAGATCAGCCTCTGACTATTTATTATTGCTGTGTGAGGGAAAGTTTTATCAGAGCAAATTGCAAGTCTGGTATTCATTATCCGTATTCTACAGAACGTTTATTTTGAGACCTGATAAAACACTGCCATTTAGTTTTCCATATAAATAGCATATTTTTTGGAGATAAGGCAATGTGCCAAACTGTCCTGTTGACACGAAGGAACATGTGGTCTTCTTTCTCTGATTCTTTGCTCTTGTTAATGCATGTAGACTGTAAAAAGAGTTAAAGGGTAAGAAAACATTTTAAACAGAAGTGAAAGCAAAAGCTAAATTCACATTTCACATACAGTATATAAGCATAAGTTTTATTACCTGACAATTTATTTTTATTTTTTATTCAGCTTGTTTCCTAATTAAAGGAGAAGCGTGGTCAAATCTCTTTTGGCCATACTTCTCCTGTGGGTCACAGGAGTGCACTTAGTTCTGCACTCCTGTGACCCAGATTCAGCCGACAGTGTGCTAATGTCCGCTATCAGCTGACATCACAGAGCCAACACAGGCTCTACAGGGATCATGACAATAATGTCAAGATTCGCCCAGATGGCTGACCAGCAGCTGGCTCAGCGGCTCAGCAAGCCGCTCGGGGCCTAAGCCAGATGCTTCTGCCCTCTCCAAAGCCCAGCTTTGAAATTAGATCTTTATATTTAAAATTAAATCTTTATTACCTTATATACTCGAGTATAAGCCGAGTTTTTCAGCCCTTTTTTTAGGGCTGAAAGTACACCCCTTGGCTTATACTTGAGTCAGTACCTGAAAATCTTCTTGTACTGCGGCCGGCGTCCATTGTTTAAATATCGCGGCTTTCTCCTGGTCCCTTCCGTGATAGGCGTTTCCAGCAAACACTGTGTTGAGTGTTCCGCCTATCACGGAGGTCCTCTCATTCTCGGACTTCGTTTCCCATCAGACACTGTGTTCAGTGTTCCGCCTATCATGGACGTTCTCTTGTCCGAGGATGAAAAGACGTCCATGATTGGCGGAACACTGAACACAGTGCCTGCTGGGAAACGGAGTCCGAGAATGAGAGGATCTCTGTGATAGGCGGAACACTCAACACAGTGTTTGCTGGAAACGCCTATCACGGAAGGGACCAGGAGAAAGCCGTGATATTTAAACAATGGACGCCGGCCGCAGTACAAGAAGATTTTCAGGTACACTGACTCGGGCACAGGGAGGCTGCAATGGACACAGTGAGGTTGGGCACAGTGAGGTGGCAATGGGCACAGTAAGGTTGGGCAATTGGCACAGTGAGGTGGCAATGGGCACATTTCCCCCGCCCCCTAGGCTTATACTCGAGTCAATAAGTTTTCCCAGTTTATTGGGGTAATATTAGGTACCTCGGCTTATACTCGGGGCGGCTTATACTCGAGTAAATACGGTATTTTTTGGAAATAAAATGGCGTGGGCAGATTTCTGCCAGTCACAGGCTGTGTCACACCCCTCCAGCCTATGTCTTAGAACAAGAGGGAAGTGAAACCTCCATTAATCTACATGTAATATCCCACCTCCATTGTGTTTAGCTGGTTAGTGGGCATGGAGGAGGAGGGAGGGAGGGAGTGAGCTGTCATTTACCACTGTGTATACATCCAAATGTGTGACTCTAAATTCACATGGGCCGCTCATATGTGATAGGAAGTAAAAGCTCAGCATAGAAACTCACTGAAAACTGGGCATGTGCAGAGTTGCCACCACAACTGCAAAATCCCTAGCTGAATTGGGGACATGAAAAGAAGGAGGAGATAGAGAGCAGAAGGATCATCCTGTTTTTTTGCAGAATACAGAATTGTATTGTACATGATTATTGTACATAATACTCACAGTAACTGAGAGAGTATGAACAGCATGTAATACAGCATTTATTGATAGATTTTTACGATGTGGGTTAGTGACACTTTAAAGTGTACTTGTGTCTCGCAAACAACACTAGACAATAAGGAGCATTGCGCGAGAGTAGCTCACTATTCATCCCCTTTTCGCAGCAAGAGTCCCGCAATCTGCAGTAATCAACTCTAGTAGTTTCAGGGAGCAAATTACCTTTTTCTGTGCAGTCTCTTGAATGCCAGGCCATTTTGGTTATTATTACAGGTTCTTATATAGTACCGTCAATTTACACAGCGCTACACACACACACACATATATATATTGTACATTCAAATCAGTCCATGCCCTCAAGGAGTTTACAATCTAAGGTCACTATCTCACATTGATTCATACATACACATACTAGGGCCAACTTAGACAGGAGCCAATTAACCTACCTACCTAACCCTCTTTGGAGTGTGGGAGGAAACTGGAGTACCCAGAGGAAACCCATGCAGGCAAAGGGAGAACATACAAACTCCAGGCAGTTTTGACTGGGCAATACTTTGGCATTTCCTGGTAGTGTTGAACCTTACCTCTCACACATTCAGTGCGACTGCCAATATAATGATGGGCCTGTGGGACTGTATTGTAGCAGAGAAAGTATGACAACTTTGCAAAATTAGGACACCCATTAATTTGGCTAGGGTAATGGGACTGAATGGTGCTACAGATAAGCACATTATACCAGTTAGCAGCTGGTAAGAAATAGAAACCTTTATCTGCAATTCATTCAAAATGTGCATACTGTATATCAGAGGTGTCAAGCGTAGGGTTGCCACCTTTTCTTCAAGCCAAACCTGAATACTATGGGTGCCCCAAGGAGAGTAGTAATGCAGTGCGCATAGCGTGCCGCAGCAAAATGTGGGTGTGGCCAAATTGCTTTTGCTGACATCATCACCCTGCCCCCCAGTGATGCCGGACCTGCTCCCAGACAGCCGCCCGCAGCTCCCGGGTGGCGACAGATTTTTGTGTGACTATCTTGGTTACTTGGGGAGCCACAGTCCAGTCTTAATCATGTGTCTGGGTTTCAGTCCACCTGAAACCCGGACACATGATTCAAAACCCGGACTGTCTGGGTGAATCCTGGACAGGTGGCAACCCTAGTCAAGCGTAATTTTATTGCGGGTCGCATTAGCACTATGGTTGCCCTGTAAGACCATATAAATGTATCTACTCTGGATCATATTTAAGTATTGCCTCTGCATTCGATTATTACTGATTTTAGTAATAACTTAAGACTTTAAGCTGTGAAGGGTAGGTGCAGACCAGCACGGAGACTACTCGCACTCCTGTAGCAGATGATGCAAGTCTAAAAAGGAGGGTTGCACATCGCCGGGATCATCAACAAGAAACTTTTTTGAGACTGCTCAGACAGAACATTGTTCTGCCATGGTGTTCTATCTGAGCAGTCTCCAATAAAGTTTTTTGTGGATGATACCAACGGTGCACAACCCTTCTTTTTAATTAGCAAAGAATTGTAGTATTCTCATAATAATTTTAAACAGATGTCCAGAGCACCCCATCCCCCTTATATCACATGTAAAGAGCCCCCCCACCACCACCATCAGAAGTCAAAAGTCCCCCACCCTCTCTTACATCACAGTGTACCCTCCTTATCAGCGGAGATGCAGGAGAGGTGCGAGGGCCACATGAAATGGCCTAGAGGGCCAGATTTGGCCCGTGGGCCTTGTGTTTGACACATGTGCTGTATAGCATACATCTTGGTGGTGAGCACATAAAATAACGTACGCTTGGGGAATCTATACAGGATCGAAAAAAGCATGCGACTACCTATGTGAAAATACTCTGACCACAATGCACTCATATTATATACAGAAAAAAGTTGCATCTGTGGCTCTAAACTGTGAATGGGTGAAAAATCATGATCATGAATTGTCAAGATTTAACCAAAGATAGAATTGACCAAAAAATTGAATTGAAAAAAAAATTATGAAATCACACAAAGTGTAAAAAACTGAATGTGAAAACCAACATGTGCAGTGAATGTGACATACACACCTGAAATGAACTTGCCTATATTATCACATGTGAAGTATAATAGGAAATATGGTACACCATACAAAAACAACATATGAAATGAAAAACTAAATGTGTAACCAATGGATTAGTGAACAAAGTTCTGTGTCTTCTCACTGAGATAATAGTGTTTTAAACCAAATGATTGGAATCAGAACTGAGTCTGGTGCAACTGCATAAGAGAAGTGAATTAGTCCCAATACATATCAGCACACACAGCTTGAAGGATCTTCCTAATGGTTGGCACTGGTAGCTACAGTAGTAATCCAGATATATGCGGCTCAAATATATCAATCTTGATACAGGGAGTAAATATAGCCAGATGGCCCCTTACCAAAAAAGGTGGACTCCTATAACGGGAGTCAAACACGCGTTGTAAGCCCCAATGGGATCAGCTGTTCCTCCTTCGGTCGGTGCACTTGCTTGTCTGTTTAGACACCTAACTGTGTCTCTCCCTGGAAATCTGGATTGCATTCAGGGCATGTGGACTCCAATAACCTCATCCACCCTGCTGCTCGATACCTTCCTTGATATGTTTCAATCAGACTCAATGAGGGTAATCACAGTTTACCAGCCAGAAAGTTCATTGAAAAAAATGGAAAAGGAAAAACTCATGTGCAGTAAATTATGGGTATTTATTAAAAACACACAAAAAGGTTTTCACGCAATAAAAATTGCCACAGCACATAAAAAGCACAAAAAGAAAAAATGTAAAGAAATATATAAAACACACAACTGCAGCTATATCAAAATGTCTGCTAGTGTGTAGTAACGTCTCAGACTTCTCTCCTGCCAACGCGTTTCCTTGTAAAAAGCATCAACTGGGAATGGAGATCCCCATTCCCAGTTGATGCTTTTTACAAGGAAATGCATTGGCAGGAGAGCAGTCTAGCAGACATTTTGATATAGCTGCAGTTGTGTGTTTTATATATTTCTTTACATTTTTTCTTTTTGTGCTTTTTATGTGCTGTGGCAATTTTTATTGTGTGAAAACTTTTTTGTGTGTTTTTAATAAATACCCAGAATTTACTGCACATGAGTTTTTCCTTTTCCATTTTTTTCAATTAACTTTCTGGCTGGTAAACTGTGATTACCCTCATTGAGTCTGATTGAAACATATCAAGGAAGGTATCGAGCAGCAGGGCGGATGAGGTTATTGGAGTCCACATGCCCTGAATGCAATCCAGATTTCCAGGGAGAGACACAGTTAGGTGTCTAAACAGACAAGCAAGTGCACCGACCGAAGGAGGAACAGCTGATCCCGTTGGGGCTTACAACGCGTGTTTGACTCCCGTTATAGGAGTCCACCTTTTTTGGTAAGGGGCCATCTGGCTATATTTACTCCCTGTATCAATATTGATATATTTGAGCCGCATATACCTGGATTACTAGCTACCAACGCCAACCATTAGGAAGATCCTTCAAGCTCTGTGTGCTGATATGTATTGGGACTAATTCACTTCACCTATGCAGTTGCACCAGACTCAGTTCTGATTCCAATCATTTGGTTTAAAACACTATTATCACAGTGAGAAGACACAGAACTTTGTTCACTAATCCATTGGTTACACATTTCGTTTTTTATTTCATATGTTGTTTTTATATGGTGTACCATATTTCCTATTACACTTCACATGTGATAATAAGGGCAAGTTCATTTCAGGTGTGTATGTCACATTCACTGCACATGTTGGTTTTCACATTCAGTTTTTTACACTTTGTGTATTTCATCAAAAAAAATTCAATTCAATTTTTGGGTCAATTCTGACTTTGGTTAAATCTTGACAATTCATGATCACGATTTTTCACCCATTCACAGTTTAGAGCCACAGATGCTAATTTTTTGCGCAACTTTTTTCTGTATATAATATTGTTTTGGAATTTGTATTCAATTCTTCTAAGTTTGCTGCACCTAATTTGCACCATTATTTTCAGAACAAGCGCAGAATTTTCTCCTTTACACAATGCACTCATTCCTGGAAAGTTATTCAAATGGGAGTTATGATTAAAATGGGTTCTATATTGCTTTGGCTGCTTTAAGACTTAACAAAATGTGACAGAGCCATGCGTGTCTAATAAGCATTCTTACACAATAAAAAGGAATGCCTCACAAAAAAAAAGCAGGAATATTATTGTCTGCATTCCTAAAAACATGTGTTTTGTCCTCTGTTCACTAAGGGGGTTGATTTTCTCCCTGTAAACAGCAAGATTTTATTAGGTAAACATGGAGGAAATAGGTAAAATAGTTGTACAAAAAGTATGGTGCCATTCTCAAGTATGTACTCCATTTAAATTGCAGGTATGCAATACAGTTCTAAATAACTGTAAAATACTATGTTATGTGCATGCTTGAGTAGTGAGGACAATGGAATGATAAACATGACTATTCCAGTGCGATCTGTTTCCTATTAATGTATTCTGCTGTACTCAGATCCCCTGCAATGTAAAATTATATGTCTGGCCCTAAGAATGCCTCAGAGGTAAATAAATTGGACATTTAATATATGCAGGCTAAAAGCAGAATAAAACAATTTTAATACAATATACACAACAATGCAACAATAAAGCTATTTGTTTTATAACAAGCAGTAAAAAAGTAAAGAAAAAAAAATGTTCATGAAGGAAATAATTTGTTGTTGGACCAACTATGTGCTATTATTGTGCTTATCTACCAATCAACATGCTGAGATTTGTGAGAGAGACACATTTCGTGGCCAAGTAAGGCAAAATTTCATTGGTCGCCAAATTGTTTTGTTTTATTCTAATTTTATTTTCATTTAGTAGGTCTGCAGCAATAAATAAAAATGAAAAGAAAAAACACTTAATAAAAAGTGGGTTACACGTTTAATTTATTTGAGATCAGTATCTGTACTAGGGATGAGCTCAGACGTGTTCGCATTGAACACTTGCAGAGCCCGCCAAGGAAGTCGGCACCGTCAGAACCG
Organism: Rana muscosa; assembly: GCA_029206835.1. Lineage (NCBI taxonomy): Eukaryota > Metazoa > Chordata > Amphibia > Anura > Ranidae > Rana > Rana muscosa. The sequence goes on along the minus strand of CM055117.1, from coordinate 142,642,223 downwards.
CGCTGCACTAATCACAGGCAGGGAGACATTTCCCGATCATCGGAACAATGTCTCCCTGCCTGTGATTAGAGCAGCGCGGTTCCGACGGTGCCGACTTCCTTGGCGGGCTCTGCACGTGTTCAATGCGAACACACCTGAGCTCATCCCTAATCTGTACGGTTAGCACAATTGCCTTATAGCTCTCACATCACCATTTAATGAAGATCTGTGCTGAGAAGAACATGATGATAATTAAGGTCTGATGACCCTAAGCTGGAGAGAATGGGAAAGTCATGCTGAACACAGTGCCATACTCATTTCACCAAATAAGGCCGGGTTCACACTGGGGCGACAAACGCTCCGACATTGGGAGCTCATGTCGCATGACGTGTGAAAATCAATGTTTCCCTATGGGAGCCGTCTTAACTGGTCCATCACATGTCGGTCCGACTTTGAAAATGCTCCCTGTACTACTTTGGTCCGACTTTGATCCGACTTCAGCCCATTGACTATCATTGAAGTCGGATCAAAGTCAGACCGCAGTCTTGCATGATCCGACTTTGGCATGCGACTTGTGCTGTGCTGCTCTTGAGGGGGAACTCCAGACCAAATTTTAAATAAAAAACCGGCATGGGTTCCCCCTCCAAGAGCATACCAGGCCCTTGGGTCTGGTATGGATTTTAAGGGGAACCCCTACGCCGAAAAAACGGCGTGGGGGTCCTCCCAAAATCCAAACCAGACCCTTATCCGAGCACGCAACCTGGCAGGCCGCAGGGGAAGAGGGGGGGACGAGAGAGCGGCCCCTCCCTCCTGAACCGTACCAGGGGGGTGACCTGCAGCCCCCCCACCCCAAAGCACCCTGCCACCATGTTGATGAGGACAGGGCCTCTTCCCGACAACCCTGGCCGTTGGTTGTCGGGGTCTGCGGGCGGGGGGCTTATCGGAATCCGGGAGCCCCCCTTTAATAAGGGGGCCCCCAGATCCCGGCCCCCCACCCTATGTAAATGAGTATGGGGTACATCGTACCCCTACCCATTCACATGGTGGAAAAAAATGTCAATAAAAAAAACACACACAGGTTTTTAAAGTAATTTATTGCACAGCTCCGGGGGTCTTCTTCCGACTCCAGGGGTCTGTTCCGACTTTGGGGGTCTCGGGTGTCGTCTCCGCGCTCTCCGGTTCTTTCTTTCTTCTCCGCTATCATCTTCCAGCTCTTTTGCTAGCGGGGCCCGGTCTTCTCCGTCGCCTTCTTCCCTCTTCTTCTTCTCTCTGGCTCTTTCTTCCTTCTGCCGGGCCTCCGCTATCTTCTTCCAGCTCTTTTGCTAGTGGGGGCCCGGTCTTCTCCGTCGCCTTGTTCCCTCTTCTCCTCTTCGATGTTCACACGTCGCTTCCTCCCGCTGTAATACTGGCTGTGCGGTGCGCTCCAATTTATATAGGCTTCTCATGACGTCACAGTCACATGCTCCCATGACGTCACAGTCACATGCTCCGGAGCTACCCGGAGCATGTGACTGTGATGTCATGAGAGACCTATATAAATCGGAGCGCACCGCACAGCCAGTATTACAGCGGGAGGAAGCGACGTGTCAACATCGAAGAGGGAAGAAGGCGACGGAGAAGACCGGTCCCCGCTAGCAAAAGAGCTGGAAGAAGATAGCGGAGGCCCGGCAGAAGGAAGAAAGAACCGGAGAGAAGAAGAGGGGTGTGAAAAGGGTTTTGTGTTACCCAGGGTTCTCATCCAGGCAGGTTATGGGGCTTCTCAGAAGTTGGTAAAATCCAATTTGGGACCTGGAGTCCTGATGCTTCATAGAATACTTGGGATGAAGTCTGCAATCCTGTGTCCAGGTTTTGCAGACAACCAGCAGGCTGATAGTGCACGTGCGTGCAAAGCTTTTATTAAAGATTTCCACAGAAGCCACAGAGGCGGTCTCTGCTTAGAAATCAGGAGAGCTCCACCTACAGTTTGAGACAGGTGGGAGTCAGTGCAGCTTGGAGCTGCTAGGTGAATGCACATAGTTTGTATGAGAAGACTATCTGCAGGACACAGAGGCCTGTTTCACACAGGCTTCAGCTTTTATAAGAGCAGTGTGAACAGCAAGCTTTGACAAAGCATTTGTAGAGCTTTCAACAAGCTTTCTTGAAGCTTTTGTTTGTAAATGTTGAACACAGATCCTAATGGGAGTGTTGATTGCCACTTTAAATAAGCTGTTATCAGACTTCAACACTTCTTGAAGCTTATTGAAAGCCTACTGAAGGTGCTAGCAGCTTCCTTAACCAGTTGCCGACCAGCCACCGGCACATTCCCGCAAATCGCCGTAGGTGTACGTCGGCTCCTTTAAAGAGCCGTAGCAGGCGCGCGCCCGCTGGACAGTGGGACACTTGATGTGCGTGGCCGACAGCCGCAATGTCCCCCGGCCACCCGTGTTTGTGGGAACGAGAGCCAGAACGGGGATCTGTCAATGTAAACAGACAGATCCCTGTTCTAACAAGAGAGTTAGAGAGAGATCTGCTGTTCCTAGTGATTAGGAGCAGCAATCTCTTTCCTCCTCTAGTCAGCCCAGCCCAGCCCCCATACAGTTATAAACATGCCCAGGAAACACACTTAACCCCTTGATCGCCCCCTTGTGTTAACCCCTTCCCTGCCAGTGACATTTATACAGTAATCAGTGGCTATTTTTAGCTATGATCGCTGTATAAATGTCAATGGTCTGAAAAAGGTGTCAAAAGTGTCCTATCTGTCCACCGCAATGTCGAAGTCCTGCTAAAAATTGCAGAATCGCTAAAAATTGCAGATCGCCGCCATTACTAGTAAAAAATAATAATAAAAATCCCATAAATATATTCCCATTTTGTAGACGCTATAACATTTGCGCAAACCAATCAATATACGCTTATTGTGATTTTTTTTTACCAAAAATATTCAGAAGACTATATATTGGCCTAAACGGATGAAGAATTTTTTTTATTATTATTATTTATTTGGGGGATATTTATTATAGCAAAAAGTTAAAATTATTGTTTTTCTTTTTCAAAATTGTCGCCATTTTTTTGTTTATAGCGGAAAAAAATAAGAACCACAGAGGTGATCAAGTACCACCAAAAGAAAGCTCTATTTGTGGAAAAAAAGGACATCAATTTTGTTTAGGTGCAACGTTGCACGACCGCGCAATTGTCAGTTAAAATGACGCAGTGCCGTATCGCAAAAAATGGCCTGGTCATTAAGGAGGAAAATCTTCCGGTCTGTAAGTGGTTAAAGTATCAATCAACACTCCCATTAGGATCTGTGTTCAACATTTACAAACTAGAGCCGAATGGTACTTTTAAAGATTTAACAAAGCTGTCTGAAAGCTCTGCAAATGCTTTGTCAAAGCTTGCTGTTCACACTGCTCTTATACAAACTGAAGCCCGTGTGAAACAGGCAGGGCCTGAAGTGTGAGGCAGCAGCACTGTAAGTGTAAGCCAGGAGGCTGATGAAGATTTGTTTTGTGGCTGAAAAATCTCTGCAAGGGAAAAGCATATTATGTCTTCAACTTTCAGTGATCCAAGTATAACTTGCAGTGCCATTCCAAACTGAGACAAAGATCTCCCCGCCAGCTGCAGTAAAGGGAGCAGGTTCCTATGCACCATTCAGGGGTGTGGAGGCCTCCACAGAGAAAGGAAGGAACACCCAGTGCATGAATATGTAAATGAGTGTGGCCTCAGCCAGCTGCTGCTCCAGCCATGTACTCTGACATGTTTCGCCCCACACACTGAGGCTTGGTCAGTGGAGCAAAACATGTCACAGGGCCTGGCTGGAGCAGAACTGACTGAGGCCACACTCATTCACATATTCATGCACTGGGTCAGTGAGCAGTGTTCCTTCCTTTCTATGTTGATGTGTTTTAATAAAAATGGGCAAGAAAAGCCCTTATCAAGAAGAGTGTCTGGTTCCTTAATGACCTACATTTGAAGCTGGTTCCCACGGTTGTCCAAAAATTATTGGCAGATTGATGTTTTTTTTATGATTATGCCGTATTATCTTAAACGTGTCAATTGCCCTTGAACCTCGTATTTGGGTTATTAAGCCCCATAAACACGGTAGGACTTTTTGACAACAAACTTCAAAATGAGCAAGTTTTCAAAAAAATCCTACCGTGTGTACGCTCCATCGGACAAACTTTTTCGTTTTTCATCGGACAAAAGTTCGCTCTGCAAACGGACAAAATTTTCAGCAACAAAAGTCCTACGGTGTAAAGTCCTATCGTGTGTACAGAAATCCATCGGACTTTTGTCTGAAGTACAAATACGCATGCCCAGAACCAATGTTAAAATCAACCAACAATAGCAGAAGTTGACCAAAGGGTGGCGGTAAAGAGCAGAAAAGAGCAGAAAAACCACGTGATGTTGGGAAAGTTTTGGGAAAGTTTGCAGAAAAGTCCTGCCGTGTGTATGCTATGGGTGTACCCAGCCAACTCCCTTGGCCGGGCACACCGGCCAAAGTTTGTTTGAAGTCCGACCGTGTGTACGAGGCTTTAGAGTGACTCTGTTCACTGTTTTCCTTTTGATTTGTTAAGTTTTATGCCTGATACACGCTGTGATTCTGCGTTATTTGTACAATTTAAAATAAAAATATATTCAACCATAAAAATTAGGGCAGAGTGAGGCACAGCATACATGAGACAATAGGAAGCAGAGGTAAAGAGATCCCCCCTATGGTTATTAGGCACATTTGTTTTTTCCCATGAGTAGACATATCTGTTAAGTCATCTAATATAATGTTCCTTACACATTGTCACAGGTAGGTCATGAAAAGTAAACAAGGACCTATAAAACAGGTGGTCCTAGCAGAGACGTTGCTTGGGTTGCCGGAGGTTGGTTTTATACAGACAAATCCTGCCCTAGCTTGAGGCCTAGGGTTGAGAAACACATTTCATTTACAGAGATTGTAGTCTTTGAAGTTGTAATACATGTATTTTATGTAGCCAAATAGACACAAACAGTGCTCAGAAGAGTTTTTCTATATAAAAATAGTTCAGCTCATTTCTTTCTCGTACATCACGGGACACAGAGCGACATAGTCATTACTAATGGGTTATATAGATACCGTCAGGTGCTGGCACTGGCAACTTCCAAAACCGGAAGTACCCTCCCCTATATAAGCCCCTCCCATCCGGGAGCACCTCAGTTTTTTGCCAGTGTCTAAGGTGTTGGCCAAGAAGAAACATGTGTTTTTCACTGAGCTTGCGTACAGGTTCTTTTGGGCCTCAGTAAGCTATTCCGGATCCGACCAAAAAAGCTTCATAGCTAAACGGTCGGTACCCGGGCCTTGCAGAGAAGAGCAAGGTTTTGCCTGTAATGCTTCTCTTAGGAGAGCTGGACCCTGGGATCCAGAGCTCTGGTCATACCCACGACCAAGATGTTTTCTGTGCAGGGTGCTATACAGGTCCAGGGGAGTGGAATCCTTGGGAACCCGGTCCCTGAAGGTTTGATTACAATGCCTGCCGTGATAGGTGAAGTTTGGGCTTTTGTGGACCAAACAAAGTCCTGCGGCGGGGAACAGGTAAGTGGGGGCCCCCAGGAACTTGGTTCTATTGGGGGACCCCCAAGCCTAATTTGTCTTTCTGTCTGTTACCTAATGGTATTCCCGCAAAATTCTGTGCATGCCTGTAACTACTAAAAAAATGTAATAATTTTTAATGGTGGTCAAGAAAAAAAAAAAAAATTTTTTTTTTTATATATATTTAATATATTAGACTGCGGTACCTGTGTTTGTCCACTAGAGCCCGCTGTGGAATGTTTTCTTGTCATGTGGACTAGCTTCTTCTCAGCAGAGCAAAGTCCAGGCAGATGGTGAGTTCTCTTATAGGAAACTGCTTCCTCTGCCATGTTGCAGTGCTCGTCCATCCCCCGGCCTGCGGCAAAGAGGGGCCCTGGCTCCTGTCCCTTGTTACCATATTTTGAAATTAGCGCCGAAGGCGCACGTAGCCGCGCGCGTGCGCGTGCACGCGCCTCTATATATAGAGGTGAGCCGGGAAAGGGGGCGGAGCCTGGGGATGACGCTCTGTGCGCGCCGCAGCGCTTCTGCGCATGTGCGGGCGTCCCAGCAGTTTAAAAAAAACACAATATTGTAGTGAGCTGGCTATGAAGTACAGAGACGGAGCTGGCAACATTTAAAGGCATACAGCAAGCGGTTGATACAGGCATCCCCTAGAAAGGCACATTAGTAGACACCAACTGTGATATAGCAGCAATTGTGCTAGACTATTCTCAGTAAAAGTGGTGTATTACGGCTGGAATACCTCAGCTTTAGGCTTAGGAATATGCCGTCCAGAAGCTCCGGAACTGAATCTTCCAGGAAGCGAAGGGGGTCTCATCGGGCTCGGAGGATCTTGGGCATACTTCTGCTGCACCAGTCTCCCCTGAAGTTCAGAGGTAAGTGACCGTAGAGACCCCGCAGGGGTACTTGGTACTGTGGCTGTCCTCAGTTCACCTGCTCCTGTGTATGTAACAGAGGAGGTTTTTTCCTCAGCTCTGGGAGGATTAGAGAGAGATTGTCAACATTTATCGCTGCCTCCCTGTCAGGGAAAGCACGCCCGATCTCCGTCTCCTCCTTCAGAGTGCCTGTTAGCAGAGCAACAGTCCCATACAGGGATCGACCTGCCTGAAGGGGATCAGGATGAGGTTGATTCTGTTATAGAGGAATCAACAGTGGGGGAACCTTTTCTCAGCATCTCAAGCTGAAAGATTATGGGTTCAGTCTCTGACTAACATGGTCCGATCAGCATTTAAAAATGCACCTTGCGGAACCATCAACCACTACTGTATCCTCGTTGGGGTCGCTGGAAGCCCCCAGACTGTTTGTTCTTTTCCACTTCACCCTTTACTGAAAGGGCTCATTTACCAGGATTGGGAACGTCCTGAGAAAATATTTATTCCCCCAAGAGATTTCCGGTGGTCTATCCCATGGAGGATAAGTTCATCAAAAAAAAAAAAAAAAAATGGCCATCTCTTGTATGTATAAATCACTGACATGTCCAGTGGATAATGTCCAAATGTTCAAGAACCCAATAGATAAAAGATTGGAGTCCTTATGAAAATCTGCTTGGTGATACAACCAGCAGTAGCAGCTATTGGGGTCTGCTAAGCAGTGAAGGATCAGTTGAAACAGGTCTTGAGGGACTTGACAGATCAGCAGGCTTTGCCCTAGCTGATCTACCTAGAGCCTTAGGCTTTGCGGTTGACGCCATAGAGGATTCAGTCCATCAGGCCTCCCGCCTTACGCTGTCTATAGTACATATGCGTAGGCTCCTATGGCTCAAAAACTGGTCTGCTGAAGCTCCCTGTAAAAAATGGCTGGTTAGCGTCCCGTTTCATGGTGAACGCTTATTCAGGGAAAACCTGGACAAATATATCCAGAAAATTTCCAGCGGTAAAAATACGCTCTTGCCGTTTAAAAACAGAGTTAGAGGTCCCTCTTTGAGAGGCCTGCTTCTCCAGTCCCTGGGCCATCGGCTGTGTAACAGTTCCGACTGCCTCCTCGGTCAAATCCCGGGGGTAAAAAACAGGGACAGTAGCAGGGTAATGAGAAACCCTGGGTCAGGGGAGGTACAAAACCTCCCCCAAAGTTAAATTCATTGAAGCCCCCACTCAGTCGGGTGGGGGGAGGACTCCAGTTGTTCGCAAGAGACCTGGCGGGACACGATCAAGACAGATAGGTGCTCTCCGCAGTAGGTTTGGGATACAGTTTGGAGTTAAAAGACTCTCCTCCTTCCCATTTTTGAGGTCAAACGTGCCAAGGGATCCCCGGAAGAGAGAGTCCCTCCTGTTGGCACTAGAACAACTATTGCTCCAAGGAGTAATTATGGAGGTTCCCCTGGAAGAATGAGGGTTCGGGTTTTACTCAAACCTCTTTACGGTCCCGAAGCAAACGCGGACGGGAGGCCCATATTAATTCTAAAAGGGCTATACAAATTCCTGTATATCAGGACTTTCCGATAGAGTCGATCCGATCGGTGGCCACTGCCCTACAAGGGGAGGATTGGTTAGCCGCGATCGACATCAAAGATGCTTATTTGCACATTCCCATCTTTCCAGTCCACCAAAAATTTATACGCTTTGCAGTAGAAGGGCGCCATTTTCAGTTCAGAGCCTTACCCTTCGGTTTGGCCACAGCACCACGAGTGTTTACAAAAATTCTGGCCCTTTATTGGCCAATCTAAGAACACAAGGTGTAATGATAATGGCATATCTGGATGACTTATTGCTGATAGACCACTCAGTGAAAAAACTAGACGTGGTCGTTCACAAGACAATCAAGTATCTGGAATCTCACGGTTGGATTATCAACCGAGACAAGTCAGCCCTAAAAACCAGTCAAAAGTCTGGAATACTTGGGGCTAAGGTTGGATTCAGGCCAGAGAAAAATATTCTTGCCTCGAGGAAAGGTGTTGTCTTTGAAAGATTTGATCCACTTAGTGGGTACAAAAAAGCCAGCCGTCCATACGCCTGTATATGAGGCTGCTGGGAAAAATGGTGGCATCATTCGAAGCAGTACCCTACGGTCAATTCCATTCAAGGAATTTGGAAGGGGCCATACTGTCAGCCTGGAACAAAAAAGTTCAGGCCCTAGACTTACAATGTCCTTGTCCCCTTCCGTTCGCAAGAGCCTCCGTTGGTGGTTGGTTCCCCAGAATCTGGAAAAAAGGAAATCCTTCAGTCCGATTTCTTGGAAGGTGGTCACTACAGATGCCAGCCTTATAGGCTGGGGAGCAGTACTGGAGCAATAGTCTCTCCAGGGCAGATGGTCGGATGCAGAAAAGGCCCTGCCCATCAATCTCTTAGAGATACGAGCAGCCCGGTATGCCCTAGTAGCATGGACATCCAAACTCCAAGGGTCCCCTGTCAGATTTCAATCAGACAATGCCACAGCAGTGGCATATATCAATCATCAGGGGGGCACCAGGAGTCGTGCAGCCCAGAGGGAAGTAAATTACATCCTGAAATGGGCAGAAAAATATGTCCCAGCCATATCTGCGGTATTCATTCCAGGAGTGGAGAATTGGAAGGCGGACTTTATAAGTCGCCAGCAATTAGGCCCAGAGGAAGGGTCCCTTCACCCCGAGGTTTTCTGGACAATATGTCAGCGGTGGGGAACATCGGATGTAGATCTTCTAGCATCCAGATTCAACACAAAGGGGGACAGGTTTGTCTCTCGGACAAGGGATCCCCTAGCTTGCGGCTCGGATGCCCTAGTGTTCCCTTGGGATCAGTTCAAGCTGATATATGCATTCACACCGCCACAATGGTTACCTCGATTACTCCGCAGAATCAGGGTAGAAAAGAAACCAGTGATTCCGGTGGCTCCAGCGTGGCCCCGAAGAGCGTGGTACGCGGAGATTGTAAAATTTCAGTGGGGAGTCCTTGGACTCTCCCACGTCGTCCGGACCTGCTTTCGCAAGGACCGATATACCACCCTTCCTTACCAGCCCTAGGTTTGACGGCCTGGCTATTGAAGCCCACATTCTAAAAAAGAGAGGGCTCTCTAATGCTGTGGTATCTACCATGATCAATGCCAGGAAGCCGGTATCCAGGCAGATCTACTATAGAATCTGGAAGGCGTACATCGCCTGGTGTGAGGCCAAGAAATGGCATCCACGTAAATACGTAATAGGTAGGATTCTGGACTTCCTACAGTGGGCTGTAGATAGGAAGCTTGCCTTGAGTACTATCAAGGGTCAGATTTCGGCCTTGTCAATATTTTTTCAAAGGCCCTTGGCTTCGCATTCACTAGTCAAAGCCTTTATACAAGGAGTGATGCGTATTAGTCCTCCGGTTAATATTCCCATATGTCCATGGGATCTAAACTTGGTTCTGTCGGTTTTACAGAAACAACCATTTGAACCATTACAGCATATTTCCTTGGTGCTTCTCACCAGGAAATTGATTTTTCTAGTAGCCATTTGTTCGGCTAAAAGAGTGTCGGAATTAGCAGCTATGTCCTGTAAAGAGCCATATCTGGTTATCCATAAGGACAAAGTAGTGTTACGTCCTCATCCAGCCTTTCTTCCTAAGGTGGTATCGAGGTTTCATTTGAACCAAGATGTGGTTCTTCCTTCTTTTTTCCCCAAACCTACTTCGGTAGAGGAAAAGTTATTTCATTCTTTGGATGTAGTAAGAGCAGTTAAAGCTTATCTAAAAGCCACTGCTCAGATTCGCAGAACGGATACTTTGTTTATACTGCCGGAAGGCCCCAGAAAGGGTCAGGCAGCGTCAAAATCTACTTTAGCCAAGTGGATTCGACAGGTCATTATGCAAGCTTATGGCTTGAGAAGGAGACCGCCTCCGTTCAAAGTTAGAGCGCACTCCACGAGAGCAGTTGGAACTTCATGGGCAGTGCATCACCAGGCCTCCCTGGCTCAAATCTGTAAGGCCGCAACATGGTCTTCAGTACACACGTTTACTAGGTTCTACCAGGTGGACGTTAGAAGTCAGGAGGATGTCGCCTTTGGGCGCAGTGTGTTGCAGGCCGCAAAAGATCCTCATGTCTGATAGCGCTCAGCTTATATATGGTGTATCCCCCCCCCTCATTTGGCATTGCTTTAGGACATCCCATTAGTAATGACTATGTCGCTCTGTGTCCCGTGATGTACGAGAAAGAAAATAGGATTTTTATAACAGCTTACCTGTAAAATCCTTTTCTTGGAGTACATCACGGGACACAGAGCTCCCGCCCCTCTTTGGGGACACTTATTGCTTTGCTACAAAACTGAGGTGCTCCCGGATGGGAGGGGCTTATATAGGGGAGGGTACTTCCGGTTTTGGAAGTTGCCAGTGCCAGCACCTGACGGTATCTATATAACCCATTAGTAATGACTGTCGCTCTGTGTCCCGTGATGTACTCCAAGAAAAGGATTTTACAGGTAAGCTGTTATAAAAATCCTATTTTTGGGGCCCACAAACTCTTATCAGGTACAACTATTGTGAAACAAGGATAAATACCCAAATATTAAGTAATTTTACTGTTTTCTGTAGGTGTCTTCAAAATAACAGACATTGTCCTCCTGGTTGGCAGTGGGATAGCAGCCAGTGTGAGTGCATACTGGAAAAGGAGTCTTCACTTAACAGAAGAAGGGAAGGTACTGAACTTTTACATGTACAAATACACATAGGGATGGAAGACAAGGGTCCTACTTGTATCTGACCCTTCATACCCTGATACAATGATACAAGGGTTGTTGTGTATTCTTCTTCCATGAACAGCCTCCACCCACAACATTTTCTGTTGGCCGCCTTCTATGCTACCTGACTTAGTCCTACTGTCCTACTGCTCCTTTTATTTATTTATTTATTTATTTTACCTTATTGTTTGCTCCTGAATAGTGATGAGCCAAACACCCCCGGGTTCATTTCGCACCAGAACCCGCAAACGGACCGAAAGTTCGCACGAACTTTAGAACCCTATTAAATACAATGGATGCAAACGTTCGAAATCTAAAGTGCTATTTATAAAGACTAATATGCATGTTATTGTCCTAAAAAGGGTTTGGGAACCCGGGTTCTGCACCAGGGGACATGTATCAATCCAAAAAAAAGTTTTAAAAACGGCCGTTTTTCGGGAGCAGTCATTTTAATGATGCATAAAGTGAAAAAAAAAAGTCAAATATTCCTTTAAATATCGTACCTGGGGGGTGTCTAAAGTATGCCTGTGAAGTGCCACGTGTTTCCCGTGTTTAGAACTGTCCCTGCACAAAATTACATTTCTAAAGGAAAAAAAGCCATTTAAAACTGCTTGCGGCTTTAATGTAATGTCTGGTCCCGATAATATGGATGAAAATCTTTAAGAAAAATGGCATAGCTACCCCATCACACCCCCCCCCCCCCCCCTACCCCAGCCCATTACCAGCCCCTTTGGGTCTTGTATGGATATTAAGGGGAACCCCGCACACAAAATAAAAAAGGCCCTATATACTCTGAACAGCCGTATACAGGCGGTGCATACAAGACAGGGACTGTAGGTTTGTTCTTATGTAGAATCTGTTTGTAATTTTGAACAGGTACATTGTTTAAGTGTAGCTCCAGCCAAAAAATCTATTTTTAAGCTTTTTGGAAAACATAGGGAAGGGTTATCACCCCTGTAACATTTGTTTTGCTGTCTGTGCAGTGTGCACCTGTTCAGAACAGTTCACCTCACTTTCCGTCCTAATGACAAATGTGTTTTGAAAATTTGGGGTTTTTATTGAAACAAGAATTGGTGATAAAGCATCAGTGGAGAGGAGACACTTTTTTTCCCATATTAACTCTTACAGGAGAGAATTTCCCTTCCTAGGGATAGATTTCCTCTCACTTCCTGTTGTATCCTTCCGTTTGCAAGGAGGAGTCGTTTGTAAGTTGGATGTTTGAAAGTAGGGGCCTGCCGTATATACTCAGCTGAAATTTCCCCTTACATGTTGGTGTTGCCACAACACTGTGAGCCCTCACAGTTACTCTTGGTGGGCGCATGAATGGGCCCTGCTGTGAATTATTAGATCAAGAATTGTAATTTGCATGCCCCTTTTGAACAGGGGCTGAAAAATTGGGCCTTTGGGGGTGGTGGTGGTGGTGGTGGTGGTGTTGACACAACACTGTAAGGGCTCACAGTTAGTCTTGGTGGGCGCAGGAATGGGCCCTGCTGTGAATTATTAGATCAAGAATTGTAATTACATGCCCCTGTTAAACAGGGGCAGAAAAATTGGGCCTTAGGCACTGGTGCCACAACACTGCAACCCCTCACAGATACTGTACTTGGAGCACAGCAATGAGCCCTGTTGCAAAGTATTGCATCAAAAGTTGTAATTACACGCCCCTGTTAAACAGGGGCTGAAAAATTGGGCCTTAGCCACTGGTGCTGGTGCCATGACACTGCAACCTCTCCCAGATACTCTAGTTGGAGTGCAGGAATGAGCCCTGCTGCAAAGCATTGCATAAAAAATTGTAATAACACGCCCCTGTTAAACAGGGGCTGAAAAATTGGGCCTTAGCCACTGGTGGCGGCACCCAGAAACAAAAATGTTCTTCCAAGCTATCATCATCAATCGGATCATTGAGGAGGAGGAGGATAGTCAGTCAACATAACAGGACAGTCTCTCAGCATCAGCATCAGTCTTGAAGGGATGTGACATTTGAAAATAAATTAGTCTGTTATATCAGCTTCAGGTGTTTGGTAGCTGGTGGTGATCCAAGACTGGTTCATCTTTATGAAGGTCAGTCGATCAACAGAGTCGGTGGACAGGCGCACCCTGTGATCCATGACAAATCCTCCAGCAGCACTGAATGTGCGTTCTGAAAGAACGCTGGATGCAGGACAGGCCAGTAGCTCAATTGCATACTGTGCAAGCTCTGGCCAGTGATCCATCCTCAAGACCCAGTAAGCCAGAGGATTTTCGGTGGGGAAGGTGTCCAAGTCTGACCTTGCCCCTAGGTATTCCTGCACCATGTATATCAGACGCTGGTGATGGTTGCTGGAACCGATCATACCTTGGGGCTGCGGACTAAAGAATTGTCTGAACGCATCGGTCAGACAGCCACCTTCCCCACCGCTCCTTCTTTGACTGACTGAAGCCTCAGCAACTCGTTGTCCAGGACCAGGAGTTTGTAACCTCCCAGTCTCTGGGAACGCATTGCACAGACCTTTCTGCAAGGCCTCCCGGAGTTGTCTCATCCTCTGCGACGGTAAGATAAGGTCTGCGACCTTACCCTTGTACCGTGGATCAAGGAGAGTGGCCAGCCAGTAATGGTCCCTCTCCTTGATCCGAAGAATACGAGGATCCTTCCGCAGACTTTGCAGGATCAGGGAGGCCATGCAGCGTAGGTTAGCTGAGGCATTCGGTCCGGAGTCCTCTGGGTCACTAAGGACGGCATGATCCGCAGCCACCTCCTCCCAGCCACGTACAAGTCCACTGGTTTCTTGGGACTGTAAATCATCCCTAAAAGACTGCTGCTGATGATGCTGAGTGCCAGGCTCCACCTCCATGCTGACACAATCCTCCTCCTCCTCTTCTTCCTGTGCGATGGGTGGGACAGAAGGAACACTGTCTGGGTAAAGGGGGCCTTGAGAGGCAAGGAAGTCCTCCTCTTCCTGCCTCTGTTCTGCCTCAAGTGCCCTGTCCATTATTTCACGCAGCGTATGTTCCAACAGGTGGACAAGAGGTACAGTGTCACTGATGCATGCACTGTCACTGCTCACCATCCTCGTGGCCTCCTCAAATGGTGCTAGGACAGTGCATGCATCCCTGATCATGCCCCACTGGCGTGGTGAAAAAAACCCGAGCTCCCCTGACCCTGTCCTGGTGCCGCAGTCGCACAGGTACTCATTGATGGCCCTCTGCTGCGTGTGCAGCCGCTGCAGCATGGCCAACGTTGAGTTCCACCTGGTGGGCATGTCACATATAAGGCGGTTCTTGGGCAGGTTCAACTCATTTTGCAGCTCAGCCAGGCGAGCACTGGCATTATAAGATCTGCGGAAATGCACACAGACTTTCCTGGCCTGCCTCAGGACATCCTGTAAGCCCGGGTACCTGCCCAAGAACCGCTGCACCACCAGGTTAAGGACGTGAGCCACACAGGGCACATGGGTCAGTTGTCCCTGTCGGAGCGCAGAGAGGAGGTTGGTGCCATTGTTGCAAACTACCATTCCTGGCTTAAGCTGGCGTGGCGTCAACCACCTCTCGGCCTGCCCCTGCAGAGCAGACAGAACCTCTGCCCCAGTGTGGCTCCTGTCCCCCAAACACACCAGCGCAAGCACGGCATGGCATCTTTTTGCCTGCGTACTTGCGTAGCCCCTTGAACGCCTACGGAGCACCGCTGGTTCCGAGGACAAAGCACAGGAAGAGGCCATGGAGGAAAAAGAGGAGGGGGTGGAGGACAGAGGTGTGTCACAACCAGTAGTAGCATTTTGGAGGCGTGGCGGTGGAACAACCTCCAACACTACGGCACCTTGTCCTGCATCCTTCCCAGCTGCCAAAAGAGTGACCCAATGGGCCGTGAAAGAAAGGTAACGTCCCTGTCCATGCCTGCTGGACCATGAGTCAGCGGTAATATGCACCTTACCACTGACCGCCCTGTCCAGCGAGGCCAAGACATTGCGTTCCACATGCTGGTAGAGAGCCGGAATCGCCTTCCATGAGAAAAAGTGGCGTTTGGGAACCTGCCACTGAGGAACCGCACATTGCACAAACTCACGGAAGGGGGCCGAGTCTACCAACTGAAAAGGCAGCAGTTGAAGCGCTAGCAATTTAGCCAAGCTAGCATTCAACCGCTGGGCATGTGGTTGGCTGGGAGTGAACTTCTTTCGACGGTCCAGCAGCTGGGGCAGGGAAATTTGTCTGCTAGAATCGGACGTCGGTGTACTGCTAGCAGAGTGCCCGCAAGTACTTGGCTGTGACACAACTAATTCTACACCTTCATTCCTCTCAGAGCAGGTTTCAGAGAGGACTGAAGGTATAGTGGGGTTGGAGATCCCAGCTGATGTGGTGCAAGAAGAGGTCCGCTTTGTTCTTTGGTGTGGGTCTTTAAGGTAGGCTTGCCAATGAGCTGCATGGCAGGTCAACATATGTCTGGTCAAGCATGTGGTGCCCAAGCGGGTGATGTTTTGGCCACGCGATATACGCTTGAGACATATGTTGCAAACAGCAGCTGTGCGATCTGATGCACTCGACTCAAAAAAGGCCCACACCAAAGAACTTTTTGAATAACGGAGCTCTGCGGTGTGATTCCGTCGGTGTGCTGCCCTTACACTGGCCCCCCGAGGGCAGGAAATGTGCCTCCTCCTCATCCTCCTCCTCCTCCTCCTTCTCTCTCCTATTAGGCACCCACGTGGAGTCAGTGACCTCATCATCCCCTCCCTCCTCATCACTGGAGCCAATCTGGCAGTATGCTGCAGCTGCTGGAACATGACTGCCAGATTGGTGTCCTTCTTGAGCATCCCCTCTCTCTGCTCTCACGCTACTGCCTTCCTCTAGCTGGGTATCATCATCAGACCCTTCGAAACGCTGGACATCCTCCTGGAGCATGAACCCAACACTGTGCTCAAACAGTTCGGGGGACTCCTCAGGAGGACATGGTTGGTCTAGGGAAGGAGTGACTGATGATGACATTGATACCAGGGAAGAGGACGCTTTGGCAGCTGCTTTGCCAGTACCCTGAGCCTGGGTGAGAGAGGATGAGGAGGATGAGGAGGGCTTGGTCATCCACTCTACCAAGTCTTCGGCATGATGCGGCTCAACACGTCCAGCTGCCGAAAAGGACAAGCGTGTCCCATGGCCACGTGCTGATGGCGATGCACCGTGTCCACGACCAGCACTGTTGTCTCTAGACACAGAGCCTGCTTGCCCTCTTTTATTGGCTCCTGACTGTCTGCCTCTCCTTGTTTGCCTTCCAGACATTCTAATGGCCTGCAAGGAAATGGGAAAACCAGCAATAAGGCCTAGCTTCAGGAGTATATTTTGCAGGAATCACACTACGCCTGCTGTAGGTGCTACAAATGCCTGTTGGTGTAACACACCAGGAAAAAGCAGCAATACAGGCTAAGTTCAGGTGTAATATGATCAGGAGGCACACTCCGCCCGCTGTAAGTGCCACAAAATCCTGTTGGTGTAACACACCAGGAAAAAGCAGCAATACAGGCTAAGTTCAGGTGTAATATGATCAGGAGGCACACTCCGCCCGCTGTAAGTGCCGCAAAATCCTGTTGGTGTAACACACCAGGAAAAAGCAGCAATACAGGCTAAGTTCAGGTGTAATATGGTCAGGAGGCACACTCCGCCCGCTGTAAGTGCCGCAAAATCCTGTTGGTGTAACACACCAGGAAAAAGCAGCAATATGGGCTAACTTCAGGTGTATAATGTGCAGGAGGCTTAGCAACAATGACACTGACACTGTCCCCTGCCTATCTTTCTCTCTCCCTGCACCCAAGGTTTATCAAAGTATATGACACTGACACTCTCCCTGCCTATCCTTCTCTCTCCCTGCACACAAGGTTTAGCAAAGAATATGACACTGACACTCTCCCTGCCTATCCTTCTCTCTCCCTGCACACAAGGTTTATCAAAGTATATGACACTGACACTCTCCCTGCCTATCCTTCTCTCTCCCTACACACAAGGTTTAGCAAAGAATAGATTTGACAAGATTTGACACTGTCCCTGCCTATCCTTCACTTTCCCTGCTCCGGAACACACTACACGAGGCCGCCGCGCTGGTGGCCTTTTATAGTGTGGGGCGTGTACTAAACCCCCTCAGCTATAATTGGCCACAGTCATCTTGCCTGTGGCCAATCATTGCTCTCCTCGCTGCCGGCGCTGTGATTGGTCAAGCATGCAGGGTCACAGTGCATGCTTGGCCAATCACAGCGCCGGGATTGCACTGCGATGGT
This sequence comes from Rana muscosa, assembly GCA_029206835.1. NCBI lineage: Eukaryota > Metazoa > Chordata > Amphibia > Anura > Ranidae > Rana > Rana muscosa. The sequence continues at coordinate 142,624,858 of CM055117.1, read as the reverse complement.
GCAGTGTATTGTGGGCCGTTCGCGTCACTCGAATTTGGCGCGAACGGCCCAAATCGTTCGTTGTTCGCCGAACGCGCGAACAGCCGATGTTCGAGTCGAACCTATGTTCGACTCGAACACCGAGCTCATCCCTACTCCTGAAATTAATTATGGACGTGGATGTGTAGTGTGCTTGCAGCAGTGCATTTGACTGCAACTAGTTGCACTGCTTGTTCCAAGTTGCACTGGCAAATTGTGTATACGGGTATTGGTATAGAAAGAAGAAGAGGGCTGCAGTCTGGAAGCAATGCTGTACATGCAGAGGGGACCCAGGTCCCCATGACGTCTGAAGACAGCACAAACTGGGTAAAATTACTATATTACTAAGAGAAGGCGACCAGGCTTGAAAGTGCTAAGAAAAAGAGTTGGATGGAAAAGGGAACCTGTTTACTAGTAGAATTATTCAGGAGGGGTGGGAGGTGCGGTGAAAAGGCTGTTGGGGAGTCTGAACAGTGCAGCCATTTACAGAGAGAAAAAGTTGCTATTTATAGTAGAGTAGAATACTTTTGTCATGGCAGCTTAATGGAAAAGGGGTCATGGAAGGAAAGTAGCTAATATGTTTATTTTCAATTTGAGGATCACATCTGGTGTTAGGGGATCTCCCATGATGTATTTTATACTGGAGATGTCTCTTAGTGCCAACTCCCAATAAGAAGTTTTAAATACTTGATTTCAAGTGTAGCGCTACCCCTGCAGGAGCCACTGGTTCATTTGGGTCCTCTACTGGTCTGAAGGTAAGGATTTAAAGTTAAAGCAATGTCTACCCTCAGGGTAAAGTTGTCTGACTATAGTCCTAAAGGTGAATCTTCTGTTGGCTAAGTTGGGGCCCTTGAAGATGTTGGCACGCAGAGAAATAACAATATGTCTATAGATTGGGTGGTACAGTATTGCACCTCAGAAGTTAGTTTAAGTAATGGAGGGTAATCTTTACATACAGTTGAATTCTTAGATGGAGGAAGGCACTGTTGCAGCATTCTGACAACAGGGTTGCAAAGATGCAGCAGTTAGATGTTAAGGTGTACACAGCTACAGCACTTTGATGAGCAGAGCAGGTAAACTAGCTGAGTTGGGCCTAGCCTAGCAACAATTTAAACCATTAGCGCAATGGTGTATGGGGAGTTTATAACTGCAGCTTCTTGCAAATGGAGACTGACAACATTAACAAGCATTCAGCTTAATTGTGGGCCTGGGACCTGCTCACCACTCTCCCTCTCTCTGTGATTCTCCTGTAGCAGTTTATTGGACCGAGGGAGGGGGTCCCCTTCTTGTTATTGACTGTCATTTGTGGAAGACAAGAGGACAAGTACCTTGGAGGTTCACCTCCGTGGTTCCCCAGTGGGCCTGAGAGGAGGTGGCCTGGGTCATGGACTAGCGTTCCAGGGCTGGCACTGGAGCAGCCAACTGCGGAGCGAACTTAGTTGAGCCCAGCCACTCAGGTCAAGATGCAACAGCGTCCAGCATACAGCAGTTCACCAGCTCTCTCTGCCTCAGTGAGACACAGCACTTCTTCCTCTCACCCTCTCTCTGGTTGATGCGCTCCCCAACTGCCCCGCTCCTTCCTTGGCTTTTCAATTTATAAGACCCCTCCTGCTCTCAGGTATCACTGGGTAATGTTGTCGATTTCCCAGTGCTGACTGTGATTCCAATCATCCTCCAGACTACATCTCCTAGAGTGCTGCAACCCAAAGTCAATCACAAGCTAAAGAAAGCGCATAAAATACTGCCATCTTGTGGATAAAACACAAAGGAGATCAGCAGCCAGTAACATTTCTTTTTGTTACACGAACCAAGGCTCAAATCACAAAGCTAGCACAACAAAATTAGAACATTTATTTTCAAGAACATGACAGTTATTTTAAATTAGGTCCAGTTAGATTTGAAAATTACAGGCATGTGGCTAAAATAAAGGTCCTTATCCTTGTGTTAAAGCTTTGTGAAATGAAACTGTCCTTAAAGAGGTGTGGTGTAGCTTGGGGTAGAGATAAGTACAGTTGTTGTTTATTTTGGTGTTATTAATGAGACCCCCTCTTTTTTTTTTTTCTGCCAGGAGCTTAGCGTTATTATTTTTGTTGTTATTATTATTATTATACAGCATTTATTTAGTTTGTGCAGCACTTTACAATATGATAGGAAACAGAACAATTACAATACAGTTTAATACAGAAGGCTTAGAGGGGCCATGTTTGTGAAGTGTTGTATTTATTATTGTAGCGCACAGACCCCTCTGTCTTTACCTGCATTTTATTTGGCTCCTCGCAGGCAGAGAGAGGCACACCGCACCACAAGCCCGGACCCTCCTGTGTGAGGAGGTTTAGCAGTGTTAGTTTCGGGCCTGCCTGCGGCTGGAGTTGAATCCTCCCGAGAATGATTCTCACCTCTATCTTGAATAGATGCAAGTCCTTATTTTTCCCCAGTAATGTAACTGTCCACACCAACTGAAAGTCCAACTTCTATATTTATTTCACACTGGATAACAAATAGTCTCTTTAACAGCAGACAGGTTGGTACAAGACACAGGACAGCTTAGGTGGGAGGAGGTCCAGGCACAAACTCTAATGATTTCCTCAGACTTTTCAGGTTTCACGAACAGTTTTGGCTCACGGTCTCTGCCACAGACCTGGTGAATAGAAGCCACTGCCACTGACTTGGTGAACTGGTCACTGCCACTGACCTGATGAATAGAAGTCACTGCCACTGACTTGGTGAACTACCTTCTTGAAGTGTTTGGCCCATGTAAAGGAGAAAACCATCCCTCCGGAGAGTTACCAGAGGCCCTCATCGTCACCACGACTCTGCGCTGGATCTTCGGAAAGGGTTACCTCCCTGGCCTCCTCATCTCAGATACAGGTCCCCTCGCAAGGCGGCACCCTGGGAGCTCTCGATCCCTTGCAGACCCCAGCCGAAGGTTGCTGGGCCCGGGCCTTCAAAATAGTACCTCACCCCAGACCGAAGGTGTCTGGGATGGAACAGGAACCAGGCCTCCGGGCCTAGGGTACCCGGAGATGACCCTCTTCACGCCCAGGCTGAAGGTGCCTGGGCATGGACGACCCACACACACACACACCCAGGCTGAAGGTGCCTGGGTGTGGACGACCCACACACCCAGGCTGAAGGTGCCTGGGCATGGACGAAGACCCAAAGGAAGATGTCCGCCCCCTTTTATACCCTCTCCCGACAGGCACAGCAGGTTCCCCGCCCCGCCGTACTACTGCCGAGAGGGGACACAAAAGGTGCAGCCCTGGATTGGTGGTTCAACCCTGGCCTATGGCAACAGCGCCACCTGTAGGCCACAGGGAACTGTGCACCAACACTATCTCCCATTGACAGAAATGGTCCATTAATCCTAACAATCAATGTGTCTGAGCCTAATTACCACTCAGACACTTCCCCCTAAATTTAACACCCCGCTACACATCCCCCCCACTGGTCCCCAGTGTCTGGAACAAACCCATGCCTCTCAAGCCGGAGCCAGCACAGGCCCAATCCAGAGACTGAGCTACAACAAAAAAAAGAATTTAAAAAAACTGTCTGTTTGTGCCGGAACCTAAGATGGGGAAAGGAGGTGAAACATAGAAGGTAAAGAAGAAATCACACATGTGCACATCAAAACATTAAATGTCACATAAAATATTCTCAATGGTTATTTACATCTCCCTCCCACCTGCAATAACTAAGATCTACCCCATTCTCAGTAGTCTTGCTTGGCGTCTGCCTGCAGGGGAAGAAAAAAACATATACATCTAAAAATGACATAAGTTGGAATGAACAGATTCTCCCCGGGAGGAAAATCCCTTCCTTCCAAAGGTAAACCACATCCTCACTAGCAATGTAATCATTGCACAACACCGCCACCCAGTGGTAGCGCTGCGGTCAAGACACCGATGCTGGCCAATTCTCTTCTCCTTAAATGTGGCCCATAACTATCTACAACCCCAAAGTCCTTGTATCTTTGTGGTAGGGAGAGAGGGGAGAACAAAAAAAACAACAGCTCCCGCTCCTCCAATGAGTAGAATACCCCTTTTGTAAGGGCAAAGTTCCCAGGTTTTAAAGAAGAGTGCACTCTTAAAAAAACAAAGCAAAAACAAGAGTCTTGTCTTCTAAAGGTAATAGTGTGGGTCAGGCAACACCAACGGCTTCCAATGCTTGTCAAAGGTATCAATGTGGTACTCTACATTGTCTTTGTCCTTCTTGCAAATAAGTACCTTGTCCGCATAAATGTGCCGACCCAACATCCAAGCAGCCTTACAGTCTTTTGTATCTCTGGGTAGATGCAGGTGAACATGAAAAGTATCTTCGAGCCTGGGGTACTTTAATGTGTGTCCATATGAAATCCGCGTACCACCGATGTCTACAGGCCTCTACTTCAAATAAAAGTTCTTTGGGCAGGTACGGGTACTCCCACCCATACTCGCTAGCAACTTTCTGATTGAAAAGTCTCTGCAATCGGGATAATGGTGGCATGGTAGCACGGTCTCCAGTGCCAGGCAAGACGATGGCATCCGGGTGCCGAGGTACTTTAACTACCTCAGGACCAGTCACAGGGGCCCGCAGCGACATCCGTCTCGTCTCCGTAGCTGACGCAGGCGTCTCCGACGGTAAAAGGGCAGACAAGGGGACAGATCCCTCCTCAGGCCCTGAGGCCTCCACCCGGGGCGTACTATACCCAATGGACATGGGTGAGTCCCTAGCACTACGGGACAAGGACAGGGGCATCTTATCCCAACCCTCCCGTTCAAACAGTTCATCTATAGCGGCGTCATCTCCCGCATCAGAGATGGACTCCAGATCAGAGGTGTCACACTCCTCCGCAGGCAGGTTACTCTTGGTAGAGGACGAGTCACCGACTCCGACTAATTCACAGACATGTGAATCCCCAACACTTGGGACCTTGGACAGAGTCTCTTCCCCCGGCTTACCTCGGCTTGTAGCTGAACCAGGATGTCCGGGACTTTTCCCTTCGGATGCATCCGTTCCGGGTAAGCGCTGGGGCGTAGCTCCACCACAGCCGCGGGAAGCTTTCACGAACCCGATCTTCCTCTTGGGCGGTGGGAGAAAGGACTCTGTGGTGACCGAAGCAGCATCCTCCGGTCTCTCATTTGAAACAGTCTCCTCTGTGCCTTCCTCCGAAGTCCCGACAGTGCGCGCAGGGGTGGCTGTGTAAGCTCTGATTCCTCCTTCCAGAGTGGTGGCGCCCGTAAGGCAATTGAGGTGGAAAGCCCGAGGCTTTTCTGTAGGTTGCTCCACCTCAAACAAAAACTCCTTACATTGCTCGCATTGCCCGAATGGCTTCAGATGAACCACCAGTCCCGAGCAGCCGGGACAAATCACTCCGAGGGCCTCCACATCTTTGCAAATGTAGAGGGCAAAACGTCCTCGGGGCTTGAGCCGAATCCCTGTATCCGTCAAGGGAGCAGCAAATGAAGTCATCTTCATGGTAGTAGTAGTAGCCGGAACCCATGAGGTATGAGAAGCCATGTTATCCTTTCGCTGTTCCATCGCGCACTGTCCCTTTCGCGCCAACGTCCCCACGTGCAACTCCACATGTGGCCAGACTCCTCCCATCTTCTGCATCGTTCACGGGCTTTCTCTCTGGCACGCCCACGAACTACGCAGTCAGGGTTCTCCTCATGGCGCAGTTTTCAATATGGCCGACCTCCGCGTACTTCACTGGGGAATAAAGTTCAAACTCTGGGGGGTTCTTCAAACTTTCCAACCACAAACACATCCCGGACTCGAGCCCCCACGTGTAGTGCACAGACCCCTCTGTCTTTACCTGCATTTTATTTGGCTCCTCGCAGGCAGAGAGAGGCACACCGCACCACAAGCCCGTACCGTCCTGTGTGAGGAGGTTGAGCGGTGTTAGTTTCGGGCCTGCCTGTGGCTGGAGTTGAATCCTCCTGAGAATGATTCTCACCTCTATCTTGAATAGATGCAAGTCCTTATTTTTCCCCAGTAATGTAACTATCCACACCAACTGAAAGTCCAACTTCTATATTTATTTCACACTGGATAACAAATAGTCTCTTTAACAGCAGACAGGTTGGAACAAGACACAGGACAGCTTAGGTGAGAGGAGGTCCAGGCACAAACTCTAATGATTTCCTCAGACTTTTCAGGTTTCACAAACAGTTTTGGCTCACGGTCTCTGCCACAGACCTGGTGAATAGAAGCCACTGCCACTGACTTGGTGAACTGGTCACTGCCACTGACCTGATGAATAGAAGTCACTGCCACTGACTTGGTGAACTACCTTCTTGAAGTGTTTGGCCCATGTAAAGGAGAAAACCATCCCTCCGGAGAGTTACCAGAGGCCCTCACCGTCACCACGACTCTGCGCTGGATCTTCGGAAAGGGTTACCTCCCTGGCCTCCTCATCTCAGATACGGGTCCCCTCGCAGGGCGGCACCCTGGGAGCTCTTGATCCCTTGCGGACCCCAGTCGAAGGTTGCTGGGCCCCGGGCCTTCAAAATAGTACCTCACCCCAGGCCGAAGGTGTCTGGGATGGAACAGGAACCAGGCCTCCGGGCCTAGGGTACCCGGAGATGACCCTCCTCACGCCCAAAGGAAGATGTCCACCCCCTTTTATACCCTCTCCTGACAGGCACAGCAGGTTCCCCGCCCCGCCGTACTACTGCCGAGAGGGGACACAAAAGGTGCAGCCCTGGATTGGTGGTTCAACCCTGGCCTATGGCAACAGCGCCACCTGTAGGCCACAGGGAACTGTGCACCAACACTATCTCCCATTGACAGAAATGGTCCTTTAATCCTAACAATCAATGTGTCTGAGCCTAATTACCACTCAGACACTTCCCCTAAATTTAACACCCCGCTACATTATTAAGAACTGTGGTAATAAAAATGCAGTTAAAATCCATGTAACACAGTGAGTGTGTTTTTGCTTGATGGCAATAGTGGTCAAAATGGGCCAAGAATACTTGACAAATCCATAAGGCATGTCTCTGTTGCTGGTACAACCACTGCAATAAAAAACAATTAAGCCAGAGATGCCAGACAGTAAGCTATACATTCCATTCCAAAAACAAAAAAAAGTTTGCTTTTTTGAAGACCTTTGTTTATAACTTTATTCATTATTTCGATTGTCAACACTCCCACCATGGTGTATTGTTTTTGCACAGAGCTCGCCTTGTGTGGTGCACACATGGAGTTTGAAGACAGTTGTGAATGTGTCTGCAAGCTAAAATGTCCAAGGAACCACGTCCTCAACAAAGAGAACTGCACCTGCAATGAATGTAGTGAGAACATGGACTCCTGCTGTGAGAAGAATAAGATATTTCACCCTGACACCTGCAGGTGAGGAAAGCGTCATACGTTTTTATTATTAACTATAAATTACACTAGGCCTCATTTATCCAAGGGAAGAATTGTTGCAGAATATCAGTGTTACCCCACAGCAAACAGAAATTATTTTCATTGTTCTACAAAGATAGACTATCATTGGCTGTTCTGGGACAATATTGATTATCATAGGGATGAGAGAGTGAGAGGGGGGATGAGAGAGAAGGGCAAGAGAGAGAGAGTGGGATGAGAGAAAGAAGAGGGCTGAGAGAGACAGTGGGGGTGGGAGGGGGGCTAAAGAGAGAGGGGGGATGAGAGAGAAGGGTTAAGAGAGAAAGAGGGGGGGGCTGAGAGAGGGAGTGCTGAGAGGGGGAGTGCTGAGAGAGGGAGGGCTGAGAGAGGGAGGGCTGAGAGAAGGAGAGCGTCTGAAAAAGAGGGGGCTGAGCAAGGGATGGCTGAAAGAGGGAGGGCTGAGAGAGGGATGAGGTCAAGGGGGAGGCAGTGGAGCTCTCTCGCTGATCACCTCGGCTTTGGCCCCTCGCTGATAACCACCATGTGGCGATGAATGAATGCCGGGCTGTCCGCACCCCGAGGACGTTGCTAATTACTGCCACCATAGAACCTGACTCTTGGGGATAACAAGGGGCTATTTTCCCCATCCTAGATGGCCCACACTCGGGACAGCCCCCTTTTAAATATTGCACCTGGGGTAGTAGCCCCGCCTACCCCCCCCATGCTATGCCACTGGTCACACAGCAGGGTAGAGGACGAGGCACTGACAAGCTAGTAGTTTGCCTAGCGGTAGTGCCGGCCCCAACGCTGTATCCTGCCCTAGGCCAACAAGGCCCAGGCCTAGGGCAGCACTTTGTAAGGGGGGCAGCACAGAAAGTGTCCCCGCCGGCTTGCGCTACACTGTTAGAGTAACGTAAGCTGCTTCTAATTTTGACTGTCCTATCATCCTGGACCACAAACCTTCCTCACTGTGCTATATGTTTTCTGCTGCACCATTGGCATGGTTATATCTTCTTAGTCCTCTCCATAAAATTATCTGAAATTTGTGCTTAAAGTAGAACTAAAGGCAACACTTTTTTTTTCCATTTTGGATAGAGTAAGGGAGGGTTAGAGCCCCTGTCAGTTTATTTTTTACCATCCCTGTCCCATTGCAGAATTTCCCTTCACTTCCTGCCCAATAGCCAAACAGGAAGTGAGATGAAATCTATGCAAATTAAGGGAATCCATTGCCCCCCCCCCCAGGCCCTAAAAACTAGTGTTCCCACTGGAATATTTCAGGGCGGATTTTAAACAGAAAGGGGTGTGGTCTTGACAGGAAGGGGTGGGTCATATTTAAATTAGGGGGTGCACGAGTTTAGTCAGACAAGACGAAAAAGGGAACGGCGCCCTCTAAATGCAGCAAGTAAAAACAGTTTTTAATTAAAGGGTTAAAATACACTCACATTTGAGCAGTGGTAATCGAGCGTGTCAGGGGTTGACAGGAACTTCATCCGCAGATCCTCAGGGGTGATGGTGGTTTCACGGGCAGTTGGGCTGGAGTCCTCGATCTTGTGTCTCTTCCTGCACTGGATGTTGAGCAGCGCCGGCCGGAAACTTCGATCTGGACTGTGTGTGCTCCGTGGGGTCCTGGGGTCATCACTTCCGGGTCAGAGGTATGCGGGAGGTGCTTCGCGTTCAGGACATGCGTGTCCCTTCATCAGGCTAGTATGGCGGCCATCTTTGGTGTGGTGATTTGTACCAGAGTGAGGATAGGTGGGCGGGTTTGTCTTGTACCATCACCCCTGAGGATCTGCGGATGAAGTTCCTGTCAACCCCTGACACGCTCGATTACCACTGCTCAAATGTGAGTGTATTTTAACCCTTTAATTAAAAACTGTTTTTACTTGCTGCATTTAGAGGGCGCCGTTCCCTTTTTCGTCTTGTCTGTTCCAGAGCCTCTTCTAGCTTCCAATCTGAACTGGCAGCCATCTAATCAATTTCAGCAATCTCGCCCTAAACTCTTCTTCCATACATGGACATACATATTTACTACTGAACTATTAATAACTGAGCTTTTACAACTCCACCCAGTGCATTACCCCTCCCCCCTCCTTTCCTTCGTTATAGACCTCTATACAGCCCTTTCCAAAGTGCGCCATACCAAACCAAACTTTGACGAGTTTAGTCAGGCCTAGGGCAGCAAAAAACCTAAATACACTACTGGCCGGCCCTGTGTATGTATGTATATATATATATATATATATATATATATATATATATATATATATATATATAAAATAGTACATACCATAGCTCCTCCTGTTGGAAATGGCGAAGACCCTTCCATTTTTGATACGGCTGTTTTGGGTCCTCTGAAGGAAAAGCTCAGCCTCCACCTCCATTTGTATGAGGGAGCTGAATTTCACTATATTGCGCCCACTCCAGGAGCTGCATATGTGCTCAGTGTCTTCTATCCTTGCTCCTGCTAACCTTAGTAGAGGCCGATCCAGAATCTTTATGAAATTCTTCTTGGACATACACTTAAAATTAAGGACATAGGTATATACAGAGATTGCCAGGTTGTGCCTTTTACCACAATACTTTGTGTTGAAAGGCCTCCCTCTCTCTAATCTCAGAGAGGTAGGGGTATTATTGTTGTATTTCTTTTTTTAGACACACTTAACTTCCTCTGAATGTTTATGTGAATATTATTATTAATTATATATTCTCTATTTCAGCTGTAAGGATGACTGTCCATTTCAAGCCAAAGTGTGTCCAGGTGGTAGGAGAGTGTGCTCAAAGCATTTGAATGCATGTCACAGGAGGACCTATTTCCTATCATAACAGAGAAAAGCCATAATCAGGATTCTCCGGGCTTTTAAATGTTAACAAAACATTTTTATATTTTACAATTAAAGAGCACATTTATGTAAACAATTGTTGTTATTTGCTGTGTGGTAAATGTCTATTTGGTTATCCTGCTATGTCTAGTCCAATTAATACAGAATGACACTTGAGAGTCCTATTTATAGTAAAAGAATAAAATTGTGTCCAGGTTACTAATTCTCTGGAATGTCTAGTGCAGGGATGTCCAACCTGCGGACCACGGGACTCATGTGGCCCAAGACAGTTATGAATGCCGCTCAACACGAAATACCTGCTGAGCACCTTGAGAATTCATTGAGAATTACTATTCCATACATCGAACCCAGTGTCAAATATTGCATTAGTTTTATCTTGTCCTCTTACTTTTATATAAAAAAAAATATAAAAATAAAAAGTTTTATTACTCAGATACATACATTATCTATATCAGTGATCGTTAACTTGTGATCTACCAGACTTTTTTGCTCATCAGCTGTCCTTAGTGCTCATGCAGACTCCTACAGGCTTTTTTTTAGCTCTTTTTTTTTTCCTGCCTGGAAACTCCCCTCCATGTTAGCCAATGTGTCCTTGCACACTATGGCTTTTTCAGGAGCTTACAGGCATATGCTCTACAGGCAGAAAAACAAACCCCACCAACCTTGCGTTTTTGAGAGGAGCTTTTGAGCAGAAAAGACACCTAAGTTCCCAAAAAACGTGCGAAAAGGTGCAAAATTTACAAAAAGGTATGAAAAAGCCCAGAAAAAAATCAAAAAAGAGAAAAAACACACACACACAAAAAAAAAAAGAAGGTAAAAATGAGTTCAGGGCCAACATGTGCCCAGTTGGCTGTCCCTCGGGAGTATTTCCAGCTGCCGGTCTTTCAATAATGGGAGTTGGACTTGGACAAAACTTTTTCTGAAGAGCAGCGTAATAATATAATACATTTTATTTTTGAATCCTCGGTCTGTACGAAAATACAGGAAACAAACTTTAGGATTTTTTCCCAATGGTACTGAACCCCGCCTCTTCTTATATTTCCCAGATACCTCTGATAGACGTTGGCGATGTCAGGAGGAGTGCGGGACACTACTACATATTTTTTGGTCATGCCATAGAGTTAAAGGTTATTGGAGATAGGTCTGAAGAATCACTCAAATGTTTTGTGATTATGAGGTCCCTGAGGACCCAAACTTTTTTCTGTTGCATGACTTAAAAATACTAGTCAAGACATACAAAAATTTAATTTTGTGCCATCTTCTGAATGCAGCGAGATCCTGTATTCCTCTTAGATGGAAAAAGACACAATCACCCTTAGTGGGCACGTGGCTCAGGAAGGTGGAAGAGCTGAATCGATTGGAAAAATTGGTTTGGACTGAAAGGCAGAAACAAGAGAAATATAAGGAAACATGGTCTCTCTGGAATTCCTTTATCAATGTATCAGAGAAAGGAAGGACTCTTATCGATGGTGGGTTGAGGAAGGAAGGAATTATACCCTTCAATTAGCTAGAGTTCGGGATGGAGTATGGCCTGCGACTTTGGATGTTACCCCTCAGAGTTGGGAGGCGGACGGGAGGAAGGAGGAACCCTGAATCTGGGGTCAGGTTTTTCTAAGTTAATGACTGAGGTGAGGAAATGATGTTGATTAACAAGATGATAGGTTATAAACAAATTGGATATAATTATTTGATTAGGAGATAATTGTTTTGTTATTATTATCATACATGATTGTGTTACTACAGAAAAATAGCTTTCCTCTTTTTTTGTTGTTTTTTTTTTTGTCTTTTCTGAAATAAATAAAAGTCTATAAAAAAAATAGCTAAGGGGAGGGTTTGTGAAAAAATGCTTATGCTCAAAAAAGCTCAAATCAGCTCAATAAAAACGCACAAAAGAGCACAGAAAAAGCACAAGCTTCTTCAAGCTTTTAGGCAGAGAAATAAAAGGTCAAATATCTGTAAAGGCAGCTTTGTTTTTGAGCTGCAGTGTGCATGAGCTGTTCTGTCTCAACTACAAAGCGATAAAGTTAATCTCCAGGTTGAAGTAGGCCTTACACAAGCTGGTTTGCTATTATCCCTTGCATCGATACAGGCAGTTTAACTCAATGAATAAACTCACTTAGGACGACAGACGATGAATCCTTTCGAATGTTCCGTTTAATGATGGATATTCATAGGTAGAAAAACGTTGCAGTTGTAAGCCACATGTAAGATGTTTAGCATGGAAGATATACAGGAGTAATGACCAGAATCAGGAAGTGGAGGAGATATATAAAGAACTACGGTGAGAGAGAGAGTTCAGCTAGAAAGAAGGGGACAGATCTTAAAGACACAGAGCAAGAATAATCACATAGTGTAACACAACACTCCCCGTCTGAAATCTTTAGATTTCATAACCTTAAACTAATATATATATTTTCAAAAAGTCCAATACTGACGAATGTCCTGGAACCTGTAATGAAAAACATGCAACAAGCAAACAATAAACGTAAGTTCAACAGGATGAAGAACATAAAGTCACAGTATGATGTCTTCAAATAATTCCAAAGTTCTGAGTAGAACCTGTAGATGGCAGCAATGTACTCCCCGCCGTGCCAACAGCATGGCTAGTCCTTGCACAAGTCACTCACCTGGCAAAAGGAGTACTAACTCTGTAATTGGTCGACTAAAGGTTCGTGTCAATCCTCCCTTGGTTACCTTGACTTCTACCTTCCGGACTTTGTTATCGTCGCTGGGCATAACTTTAGTAATAAGACCCATAGGCCACTCATTCCGACAAACTTCCTTGTCTTTTTAGAAGGATGAGGTCTCCAACCTTAAGATTGGCTTAGATGCTTGCCATTTGTAACGACCTTGAAGGTGGTGAAGATACTTTTTCTTCCAGCGATGCCAGAACACATTGGCTAGATGCTGCACCTGCTTCCATCGATGCCTGTAATGGTGTGACCGCAGATTCTGTTTTGTACTTACAGAAGTGTGGAGTGAGGTGTTCACAGTTCTTATTTTCTTATCATCTTCAGGGTTTACTAGCCCATAGGTCGTGTCAATAGGGAGTAAGTAAGAGTCCTCGCGCAGAAACCTTGGAGGTGACAGCCATAAGCTGTCCTGAAGAGCGGCAGGTGACACGGCTCTGGTCCCACAGTCAGCTGGGTTGAGTTCAGTGGGAACGTGATGCCATTGACTTGGTAGAGAGAATCTCTTGATACGTTCAACCCTGTTGCTGACGTACACATAAAATTGTTTTGTTTGGTTGTTTATGTAACCAAGTACTACCTTACTGTCTGTATAGAAGGTGAAAGAATCAATTCTAGTGTCCATTTCACTTCGTATGACCTCGGCAATTTCTGCTGCTAGCACGGCTGCACAAAGTTCAAGTCTTGGTATGGTATGTGCAGGTTTGGGTGTGAGTTTCATTTTGCCTATGCAGACATTGCCTATGATGACCCATCCTAGATCCGTGCGCTGGGCAAATGGGGCATCTGGGGGTCCACTGACTTGTCTGTGTACCTTGTGAACTCTTAGAATGTCTCTTCCTAACAGAAGAAGGATCTGAGCATCTTTGTCAAGCGGTTGTATCTCATTTGCTATTACCTTGAGGTGAGGGTGATGGAAAGCAGCAGCTGGAGTGGGGATTTCTTCCCTGTTGGCAGGTATCTGATTGCACTCAACAAGTGTAGGTAAGGGTAATTGCAAGTTACCTTTGAGAGAAGATACCATGAGTCCATGAGCCCTTCTTCCAGAAACCTCTATAGTTCCACTACAGGTACCCAAGGTGTAAGGATGAGCTTCGCCTTTTATTTCAAATAGATTGAACAATTCCGATTTTGCAAGTGATCGATTGCTCTGATCGTCTAAGATAGCATATGCCTTTAGAGACTTTTCTGGTTGATCCTTGTGGTATATGTTCACCAAGCATATCTTAGCACAGGACTTACCACAGCGGTCTTCTCCACAAACTTCAGTGCAGGATGAAGAAATGATGGTAGAATTAGGCACTTGGTCTGTATTCTCCCCGCCATGCGTTAACCTGGGAGGAGTGTTGGCAGGTTGTGCAGAGCTGGGCTCAAGAGGATGGAGGGCTTGCACATGTTCTTCAGAGCCACACTCTATGCACTTGATGAACACATTACAGTCCCTTGCAAAATGTTCTGTAGAAGCACAGCACCTGAAACATACCCTAAATGTCTTTAAAAGCTCCTTGCGCTCTTCCAGAGGCTTTTTCCTAAAGCCGATACATTTATTGAGGGGGTGTGGCTTCTTGTGTATGGGACACTCTCTGTTAGGGTTTTCAATCTTCCTACTCTGTTTGTTCGTGGCCATAACTTTGGTAGGAGTGGGAAGGATGTCAGTCTTTTTCACGGACACTGGGCCTCTATGGTTTCTGTAGTTGCCCTGAAGACTGGTACTCTTAGGAAAGGGTGAGAAGAGACTGTACTCACCGTAGGAAAAACTTGGATCGTTCTTGGTCTCTGCAATTTCCCTGATGAATTCACAGAAGAAAGAGAATGGAGGGAAGGAAACCTTGTTCTCTCTTTTGTATGATGACCCTAGTTCAGTCCATTTCTCTTGCAAACCATACGGGAGCTTGGAGACAATTGGGTTTACCCCTCTTGGAGTGTCAAGGTAACTGAGTCCAGGTAGTTTTGGGTCTGTCTTGGCTAGCTGAAGCTCAAGGAGAAGGTCACTCAGTCTCTGGAACTCCTTGTTGTCCTTACCGGATATCTTTGGGAAAGTTTCCAGACGCATGAACAAAGCATTTTCTATAGCTTCTGGACTGCCATAACTTTGCTCTAGTTGCTCCCATGCAGCTGTGAGGCCTGCAGTAGGATTGTCCATGAAAACCGATCTTAATGGCTTAACACGTGCAGCAGATAGAGGACCAAGCCATTTGATCAGCAGATTCAATTCTTGATCAGCTGTAATGCCAATATTGCTGATTGTAGTTCTGAAGGCACATTTCCAACTTCTGTAGTTCTCAGGTTGGTCATCAAAACTTGTAAGACCAGTCTTTGTGAGCTCTCTGCGAAGCATGTACCTCACAAACTCTTCTGTCTCAGTTGTCTCCACCTTTATGTGTGATGCTGTTGGCTGTATGGTGCTGATTGCGTTATCTTTGACATTGTTGTTAAAGGACACAGGGAAATATGGTGCAGCAGATGCATCCAGGTGAGTTGCTTGCTTGAAGTCAGTTGTTCCAATGGTACGTTGATTCAAGGCTGTACCGATGACTGGAGATTGATGACTTGCTTGAAGCTTGCGCTGATGCTCTGTGACGTATGAAGGCAGGCAAGGTAGGCAGGTAGGAAATGCAGTGGAGTGATTTTGAGTGCAGGAAGTTGCTGGAACCTCTTTAACTTGAAGCTGTGAAGGAGTCTCTATGTAGTCGGGAGCATTGGAGACAATGGAGTGTGCACTGCAGTGGCTTAGGACATAGTCTTTAGTGCGTTTGAGGGGGTCTTCCATATCTGCTATGTTTAGGTTAATGCTGTCTTTCTCACTTGCACCTTCATCTGCACTGATAGCTTGCTGTAGGACCCTTAGCTTTGCCATAGCTGCGTCATGTTTACACTGTTCATTTAAGGTTTCCATTGTTGCTCTTTGACGGGCTGACTGCGCTTCCAACTCTGCTCTTTTTTCTGCATATGCCACCTGCACTTTGCTGGCTTCCACTTCAGCGTGGGCATTAATAAGTCGCTCACTGAGTGTTGAGTATCTTGAACTATGGGATCTTGACGAGTTTTTAGAAGGTCTGGTGGAAACAGATCTGTGAGATGCAGTGTCCTGTAACAGCTTTATTTTTGCTTCTGCCTTTAATCTGGTTTGCTGGATAAAACTGTCTCTTTCAATATTAAGAATGTTGACACGCTTTAATTGTGTCATCGCACTTTCTGTATTCATGTTTTGCAAGACATTAGTGAATTTGCTGCTGGTAAGCTGATAAAGCTCATATGAGGCAGAAAGTTGTTTAATGGCGCCCTCTAGTGTCAGTAGTTCACGTTCAACAGACACTGTATTGGCTTCAGCAAGGATTTTCTCCCAGACTAATTCCAAGCTATTTGACAATTCAGTCCTTGAAGCTTCATAATTCTCCATTACTTTCCAAGTGGGTTTAACTGAGCGTTTGGGTAACTCAGTTTCTTCAGGAACTTGTGGGGAGGTAGATGTGAGTTCACATGCAGAAGCTTGGTCACTCATGATAGCAGACTGACTGTGAAAGCAGGCAGGATCTGTGTGCTGAAATATGACACTGTGCAGATTGTCTAAGGCTATAAGGCTGCCATGTGCTGCTCTGTCCCTTCTGTCTTGCTATGAGGGCAGTAAATCTTGTCTGTATCAGTACTGACATGCAGAAATCTTGTAATTAGGCTGTGAAACTCCGTTTTTCTACTGTTCTGTCTCAACTACAAAGCGATAAAGTTCATCTCCAGGTTTAAGTAGGCCTTACTCAAGCTGGTTTGATATTTATCCCTTGCATCGATACAGGCAGTTTAACTCAATGAATAAACTCACAGTTAGGACGACAGACGATGAATCCTTTCGAATGTTCCGTTTAATGATGGATATTCATAGGTAGAAAAACGTTACAGTTGTAAGCCACATGTAAGATGTTTAGCATGGAAGATATACAGGAGTAATGACCAGAATCAGGAAGTGGAGGAGATATATAAAGAACTACGGTGAGAGAGAGAGTTCAGCTAGAAAGAAGGGGACAGATCTTAAAGACACAGAGCAAGAATAATCACATAGTGTAACACAACATGAGCCCTTATGGCCCTTAAATCTTGAAGAAGCTTGCACTTTCATATTGAGCTTCTTTGAGCATAAGCTTTTTTTTCACAAACCTTCCCCTTAGCTAATTTTTCCTTTTTTGAATGTGTGTTTTCAAGCTTCTTTGAGCCTTTTTTGTGCTTTTTCACACGTTTTCGGGCACTTGGGCGCCTTTTCTGCTCAAAAGCTCCTCTCAAAAATTTGAGTGGGGCGGGGGGGGGATGGGGGGGTTTCGGTGGGTCGGGGGAGTTTCCTGTCTGTAAGAGCATATGCCTGTGAACTCCTGAAAAAGCCATGGTGTGCATGGACACATTGGCTAACATGGAGGGGAGTTTCCAGCCAGAAAAAATGTAGGAGCTGCTTCTTTAAGATGCAGTGTGCATGAGCCCCAACACAGCTCTGCTGGACAGCACTGCGAGGTTGTTAATTTCCTTAATAGTAGTACTAAACCCAAAGCAGAAACGTAATATATTGCTATTTACCAATCCTCTGGTGGCTGAATTAGGTTTTCTCCTTTTATTTTTACCTGGTGAACCAAACAGTACCACACTTCGTCTCTTAAGGTGGTCATACACTGATTGAAATTCAACCAGTCCAGCAGGGCTCTCCTGCATGACAGAATGTGATTGTGTAATCAACTTCTGCCCAAGGGATATGTGGGAAAACATTTATCGATCAGCGGCCGCAGCCAATGAGCACCAAGTGCTGTCAGAATACATTATGTCGGCAGGAGGGATTCCTCCTTCCCCTTGTTTGTGTGGATAGAGAAAACTAAAAGGGTAAATGCAATTATTATGTACTTACCCTTTTTTGGGCCCCCATTCCCCAAAAAGTCCTGTAAGATTACCTGTGCTCTCTCTGCCCAATCCCTGACACTGCCCAGCCTTTCCTCCCCTCCTCCTCCCCATGCAGACCACATACCTCCTGTGCAAACACACTACAACCTCATTCATTTTGATTAAAATTTGCAAACAGCCTTCAGACATCCCAACCTGCAAAAACCCATTTCAGGGAGGTGGCAAACTCATTTCAGTGAGGTGGCACTCCATGCCGACCCCCCACCACCAGCAATTTAACACAACTAGAGGATACTATAGATAATAAATATATATATATAAAAGTTACTAGATGGCCCCTGTGGATCTGATATGGCACCACCACAAGTGTTATGGCCCCTGTGAAGAGAGTGCTGACTCAGTGTCCTATTTAAAATGGCCCCTGCTCATGGCATGCTGTGACTCACTGCTCTCTCAGATCCTGACTGACACAGTGAGTGAGTGAGATGAGAAAATATGGTGAGAGTGTAAGAGCCCTTTCACATTGAGGCGCCCATAGCGTCGGTGGTAAAACTCCACTATTTTTACCGCCGACGCTATGGGCAGATTTGCGCATTAGCGGCCGCGAAAGGGTTAAAACCGCCCGCAATGCACTGCTGAAGCAGCGCATTGCGGGCGGTATAGCCGCGCTGTCCCATTGATTTCAATGGGCAGGAGCGGAGTAGGAGCGGTAAACACACCGCTCCTTCTCCGCTCCAAAGATGCGGCTAGCAGGACATTTTTTACCATCCTGCTAGCGCACCGCTCCAGTGTGAAAGCCCCTCGGGCTTTCACACTGGAGTGAATGGGGACAGATTTTTAAGGGCATATTGCAGGCGCTATTTTTAACACTATAACGCCTGCAATATGCTCCAGTGTGAAAGGGGTCTAACACAAAGATGCTCAGCGTCACTGTGTCATTCTATCCACACTCTGCAGAACTCACACACTCTGGAGGACCAGCCTCTGCGCACCAGTGACTCCTCCTCCTCACACAGACTGGTCTTCCCTGGTGAGAATGTCGTCACATCCGGCGGCCGGGCGGGTTCCCTGGCTGCAGACACTAGTGCTGGCAGTTGCAGGCTTAGTTGCACAGTCTGACTCTGTCACAGCCATGGCATGATGACCCGGGAATCGGGGGCTGCCTGGATCCGCTGCCACGTGGCCAAGTGAATGGAGTACAGCCGTGGGGGCCGCTCGGGCTGCTGTCTGTGGCTGAGTGACAGCTCATCCGGGATATCGCGAGACATTTTCTGGTGTCAGGGAGCCGCAGACTTCCGCACCTTGCAGGAGACTTGGGATGTCTGAGCCTTGCCCTGCCAGTTTGCAACTTCCTCTTTTTAGTCCTCAAGGCTCTGTCTTTTTATTTTTTTAGCAGCGATGTGAATAAGTCACATTAAATCTGAACCAAGAATCAGTAGAGCAAGCTTTCGGACCGTTGAGTGGGACAAGGATATATAAATCACAAGATTGGCTATATCAAATTACTTACCCATTGGCACGTAAAATACTAATCATATACATGTTTCAACCTGGAGTTTCACCTTGAGTGTACTGTATTAATTAGTAATATGGAGGTATGTTGTGTAGCCCCAGCTCAGATTGTGAACTGACGCCCAGGGGGAGTTCCGCTATGCCCCCTGTTCAGATACCTTATGTGAGAATATGTGTTTGTTCATATTATACCCATTTTTTTAAACAGAACTCTTGAGAAAGACTGCCAAACATCCCTCCAACATCTGATCATTTGCTGGGGAAGTCTCCAGCGTGGTAATTGTACATCTGGATTTCTCTGCAATGATGGAATGAAAAATGGAATAGAAACAATGTTACACATTTAAAGTATGCCTTGACAAGAGCGATTTATACAGGATGAATGAGTGCATGGGGAGTTAGAAAATGTAGACTTGTATTACTGTCATTATGGTATGACATAACGTATTACCAGCGAGGATAAATAAGAGCCTCTTCATCACCAGCAGACAGACATACAAAGCGCACATGGTAAGCATACAGGACGGCTGATTCTTGTTAAATGAAGAAGAATGAATCTCCTGACATCAATAGTCTGCCAAACTTAAATACTCCTACATGTGTTTTATACACTGTCCATAGGAGGCAGGGCCAGTAACGCAAAGGATATTTTAGGCAGTTGATATAACCATTAGCATACAATGACGTTATAATAAATAATTTTAGTTGGTTTAAATCATGTATACAGATTACATAATATTAGAGCCGGTTCACACCAGGGCGACTCGTCAGGCGACTCGGTCGCCTGACAAGTCGCGTCCAATGCTGTACAATGGAACCGTCCTAAGTAAGAGCGACTCAGGTCGCTCCGACTTAGAAAAAGGTTCCTGTACTACTTTTGGGGGCGACCCCAGGCGAACTGCATAGACTTCTATACAGAAGTCTTCTGCAAATCGCCTCGGCGGGCGTCTCAAGTCGTCTTGAGATTGCGCCGCCGAGGTCGCCCCCAGGAGTCGAGCCGCGTCGCGCCGCTATGGTGTGAACCGGCTCTTACTGTATATGTATAAAACCAATCTAAGATAGTTACAAGACTCCAAAGTAAAGAATTAATTATGTTCATGCACCTGATGAAAATCAGGGATGCTCAAAATTGTTATGCAATTGTATACAGTTGTGCTCATAAGTTTACATACCCTGGCAGAATTTATGATTTCTTGGCACTTTTTCAGAGAATATGAATGATAACACAAAAAAATTTCTTTCACTCATGGTTATTGTTTGGCTGAAGCCATTTATTATCAATCAACTGTGTTTACTCTTTTTAAATTATAATGGCAACAGAAACTACACAAAAGTTTACAAACCCTGATGATTTTGGCCTAATAACATGCACACAAGTTGACACAAAGGGGTTTGAATGGCTATTAAAGGTAACCATCCTCACCTGTGATCTGTTTGCTTGTAATTAGTGTGTATAAAAGGACAATGAGTTTCTGGACTGCTGACAGACCCTTGCATCTTTCATCCAGTGCTGCACTGACGTTGAACTGTATAAAACAGGAAAGGGATATAAAAACATATCCAAGGAATTGAGAATGCCAATCAGCAGTGTTCAAACTCTAATCAAGAAGTGGGAAATGAGGGGTTCTGTTGAAACCAAACCATAGTCAGGTACACCAACTAAAATTTCAGCCACAACTGCCAGTAAAATTGTTTTGGGATGAAAAACCCACAAATAACTTCAGATGAAATACAGGACTCTCTGAAAACATGTAAGGAGGCACTTAAAGGAAGATGGGCTGCATGGTCGAGTCGCCAGAAAAAAGCCATTACTACACAAATGCCACAAAGTATCCCGCTTACAATACGCCAAACAGCACAGAGACAAGCCTCAAACCTTCTAGCACAAAGTCATTTGGAGGGATGAGACCAAAATTGAGCTTTTTGGCCACAACTATAAATGCTACATTTGGAGAGGAGTCAACAAGGCCTAAGATGAAAGGTACGCAGGTGGATCGCTGATGTTTTGGGGATGTGTGAGCTACAAAGGCACAGGAAATTTGGTCAAAATTGTTGGCAAGATGAATGCAGTATGTTATCAAAAAATACTGTAGGAACATTTACATACATCAGCCAGGAAGCTGCGCATGGGACATACTTGGACATTCCAACATAGTTACATAGTAGGTGAGGTTGAAAAAAGACACAAGTCTATCAAGTCCAACCTATGTGTGTGATTTTATGTCAGTATTACATTGTATAACCCTGTATGTTGTGGTCGTTCAGGTGCTTATCTAATGCCGCGTACACACGACCATTTTTCTCGTCGGGGAAAAATAAAAAAAATTCTCTTTGACGAGAAAAACAACCATGTGTGGGCTTTTCATAATTTTTCCCGACGAGAAAAACGGCATGAATCACGACGAGAAAAATTAGAACATGCTCTAATTTTTCTCGTCGTGATCCACAGCATTTTTTTCCGCGGCAGTTTTCCCATAAGGAAACACTGCCAGGGAGCCTACACACACTACTCGACCACAAGAAAAAATGTCAGGAAAACCGGCCGTGTGTAGGGGAACAAGCCGTTCCTCGTTTTTCCCGTCGATTTTCTCGACGGTGTTTTCACCGTCGAGAAAATCGATCGTGTGTACACGGCATTATAGTTTTTTGAAACTATCGATGCTCCCTGCTGAAACCACTGCATGTGGAAGGTAATTCCACATCCTTGCCGCTCCTTCAGTAAAGAACCCTCTACGAAGTTTAAGGTTAAACCTCTTTTCTTCTAATTTTA
This sequence comes from Rana muscosa, assembly GCA_029206835.1. Taxonomy (NCBI): domain Eukaryota; kingdom Metazoa; phylum Chordata; class Amphibia; order Anura; family Ranidae; genus Rana; species Rana muscosa. Next base: position 142,602,827 of record CM055117.1, on the reverse strand, counting down.
ATGAGTGGCCACGTGTCTTATTAAACTCCCTTCTGTAGAAAAGATGTATCCCTATTGTGGGGTCACTGGGATGGTATTTGTAAATTGAAATCATATCCCCTTTCAAGCGTCTCTTCTCCAGAGAGAATAAGTTCAGTGCTCGTAAACCTTTCCTCATAACTAATGTCCTCCAGTCCCTTTATTAGTTTTAAACAAAAATAAAATTACTGCGCTATCTGTAAAACAAATGATACGTGAATGAATGTGAAAGTGAAGTGAAAATAAGTCTAATAAAGCTGCAACTTCCTATGAGACACACACAACAACAGCAAATTATCAAAATAAGTTGTGCTAAACTTACTTAAGTATACAAAGTGAAGTACCGTAAGTAAAATGAATAAATACAAAAATAATTGAGAAAGAAACTCAGTACTAATGCAAATGATGCAATCCCAAAGAAGGTGTTGGTAATGGTTATCACATATTGATTGACAGTAAATAGTCCATATAATATGAGTGATTGGCCGATGTAAAATTGGCCCACGGTGACACACAAAACACCCAAGAAAACGTGATAGGATTATAGATATAGCTTTCACCTCTGCACACACTGCCACTTACCAGTTATAAATGATCTCCTATTACGGGAGATCATACATGCTTTTGACTTGTTACCCAGCCCGGGCCTTTAAGGAGCACACCAATAATGTCAGCGTCTTCACCAGTGGAGATCCTCACAGGTATATATATCCAATTGATCCCCATGAGAAAATATAAGCTTCCATAATACAAAATCCTTATGGTTTTATTGAAAGTTAAAAGATTATTGCACTTTCATTTATGCAGAGTAAAAAATGGCAATGATAAATACTGAGCTGGCCGGCTCTCGATTGCAGCCCGTCACTCCGGAACTTTTATTAGTTTTGTTGCCCTTCTCTGTACTCGCTCCATTTCCAGCACATCCTTCCTGGACAGCATACACCCGGTGAGGCCAGACCAGAGTCTTGTAGAGTGGGAGAATTATCGCTTTATCTCTTGAGTTAATCACCTTTTTAATACATGCCAATATTCTGTTTGCTTTGTTAGCAGCAGCTTGCATGCCATTGCTGAGCCTATCATCTACTAGGACCCCCAGGTCCTTTTCCATCCCAGATTCCCCCAGAGGTTCTCCCCCTAGTGAGTAGATTGCATTCATTTGTTTACCACCCAAATGCATTATTTTACATTTTTCCATATTAAACCTCATTTGTCATGTCGTTGCCCACCCCATTAATTTGTTCAGATCTACTTGCAAGATTTCCACATCATGCAAATAACTTATTGCCCTGCTTAGCTTACTTTGTCTGCAAATACTGAGATTGAACTGTTTACCCCATCCTCCAGGTCATTTATGAACATATTAAATAGGATTGGTCCTAGGACAGAACCCTGGGGGACCCCAGTTTCCACCCCTGACCATTCTGAGTACTCCACATTTATCACTACCCTCTGAACTCGCCCTTGTAGCCAGTTTTCAATCCATGTACTCACCCTATGGTCCATGCCAACTGACCTTACTTTGTACAGTAAACATTTATGTGGAACTGTGTCAAATGCTTTTGCAAAATCCAGGTACACCACGTCTACGGGCCTTCCTTTATCTAGATGGCAGCTCACATTCTCATAGAAGGTTAATAGATTGGTTTGGCAAGAACGATTCTTCATGAATCCATGCTGATTACTGCTAATGATATGATTTTCATTACTAAAATCTTGTATATAGTCCCTTATCATCCCCTACAAGAGCTTGCATACTATTGATGTTAGGCTAACTGGTCTGTAATTCCCAGGGATGTATTTTGGCCCTTTTTTAAATATTGGTGCTACATTGGCTTTTCTCCAAGCTGGTACCATTCCATTCAGTAGACTGTCAGTAAAAATTATGAACAACGGTCTGGCAATTACTTTACTGAGTTCCCTAAGGACCCTTGGGTGCAAGCCATCTGGTCACGGTGACTTATTAATGTTAAGTTTTTAAAGTCTATTCCTAATTCTGTCCTCTGTTAGCCATGAGGGTGCTTCCTGCGATGTGTCATGAGGATAAACACTGCAGTTTTGGTTACTGAAGCCCCCCGATTCCCTCGTGAAGGCTGAGGAGAAGAATAAATTCAATACCTTCGCCATCTCACCATCCTTTGTAACCAGATTTCCTTCCTCATTCTTTATGGGGCCAATATGGTCTGGCTTCCCTCTTTTACTGTTTATATACTTAAAGAATTTCTTAGGATTTTGTTTTGCTCTCCTCCGCTATGTGTCTTTTGTGTACTATCTTAGCACCCTTACATTTCTTGTTGCATTCTTTGTAAAGTTTAAATGCTGATGATGATCCCTCACCCTTGTGTTTTCTGAAGGCCTTCTCTTTTGCTTTTATATGCATTTTTATATTGTAGTTAAGCCAACCCGGACTTTTGTTCACTCTTTTAAATTTCTTTCCCAATGGGATGCACTGGCTAATGCCCTTATTTGATATGCTCTTAAAGAAAACCCATCTCTTATCCGTGTTCTTTGTTCCAAAGATTTTATCCCAATTATTATCTTCTAGCAAGGTTCATAGTTTATGGAAGTTGGCTCTTTTGAAATTCAGTGTCTTTGTATTCCCCTTATGTTTCCTATTTGTATGATTTATACTGAAGCTAATTGACCTGTGATCGCTATTTCCTAAATTGCCCCATATTTTCACATCCGTGATCAGGTCTGTATTGTTGGTAATCAGTAGGTCTAGTAAGGCTTTGTTTCTGGTTGCCGCGTCTACCATCTGACCCAAATTGTCCTGCAAGACATTTATCAACTGGCGAGCCTTAGACGAATGCGCGGTTCCTTCCGCCCAGTCTATGTCTGGATAGTTAAAATCCCTCATTATGATGACACTTCCCATCCTTGCCGCTAATCCAAATTGTGATAGGAGGTCCATCTCCCCCTCCTCCCCCAGGTTAGGGGGATACTTCCAGTATTACTTTCTCTTTAGTTTTATCCCTTTGGAGCTCTACCCATAAGGATTCCACCCCCTCCCTAGCTCCCTTAATGATGTCATCTCTCACATTAACTTGTACATTATTCTTGATATACAGGCATACCCCTCTCCCTTTTTTACCCTCTATATCCCTGCGATAAAGGGATGGTTGAATGGTTGCCAGCCAATCATGAGAGCTGTTGAACCAAGTCTCTGAAATTCACACAAAATCTAAATCCTCCTCGTACAGCGCCAAGATCCAAAACACAAGGCCAAGTCGACCTGTCATTGGCTACAGCAGAATAAAGTGAAGGTATTGGAGTGGCCATCCCAGTCTCCTGACCTCTGTATCATTGAGCCACTCTGGGGAGATCTCAAACGTGCAGTTCATGCAAAACAGCCCAAGAATTTACAGGAACTGGAGGCTTTTTGCCAAGAGGAATGGGCAGCTTTACCATCTGAGAAGATAAAGAGCCTCATTCACAAATACCACAAAAGACTTCAAGATGTCATTGATGTTAAAGGGGGCAATACACGGTATTAAGAACTAGGGTATGTAAACTTTTGATCAGGGTCATTTGGGTAGTTTCTGTTGTCATTATGATTTAAAAAGAGTAAACACAGTTGATTGATAACAAATGGCTTCAGCCAAACACTAACCATGAGTGAAAGAAAAGTTTTTGTGTTATCATTCATATTCTCTGAAAAATGGCCAGGAAATCATAAATTCTGCCAGGGTATGTAAACTTATGAGCACAACTGTATGTATTAAAAATAAATTCCTTACTTTGAGCTAGAATCTGCTGTGGAGTGTGCTAACTCTATTGGATCAGTTATAATTTTAACAGTATAGAGACTGACGGTTACCTGGCACTCTTCACACAGGAGGCGTGGACCTCACCTTTAGGCTGGATATGTATATACTGTGCAGTATCTCACAAAAGTGAGTACACCCCTCACATTTTTGTAAATGTTTTATTATATCTTTTCATGTGACAACACTGAAGAAATGACACTTTGCTACAATGTAAAGTAATGAGTGTACAGCTTGTATAACAGTGTAAATTTGCTTTCCCCTCAAAATAACTCAACACACAGCCATTAATGTCTAAACCACTGGCAACTAAAGTGAGTACACCCCTAAGAGAAAATTTCCAAATTGGGCCCAATTAGCTATTTTCCCTCACTGGTGTTATGTGACTCGTAAGTGTTACAAGGTCTCAGGTGTGAATGGGGAGCAGTGTGTGAAATTTGGTGTTATCGCTCTCTCATACTGGAAGTTCCACATGGCACCTCATGGCAAAGAACTCTCTGAGGATCTGAAAAAAAGAATTGTTGCTCTACATAAAGATGGCCTAGACTATAAGAAGATTGCCAAGACCCTGAAACTGAGCTTCAGCACAGTGGCCAAGACCATACAGCGGTTTAACAGGACAGGTTCCACTCAGAACAGGCTTTGCCATGGTCGACCAAAGAAGTTGAGTGCATGTGCTCAGCGACATATCCAGAGGTTGACTTTGAGAAATAGACGTATGAGTGCTGCCAGCATTGCTGCAGAGATTGAAGGGGTTGGGGGTCAGCCTGTCAGTGCTCAGACCATACACCGCACACTGCATCAAATTGGTCTGCATGGTGGTCATCCCAGAAGGAAGCCTCTTCTAAAGATGATGCACAAGAAAGCCTGCAAAGAGTTTGCTGAAGACAAGCAGACTAAGGACATGGATTACTGGAATCATGTCCTGTGGTCTTATGAGACCAAGATAAATGTATTTGGTTCAGATGGAGTCAAACATGTGTGGTGGCAACCAGGTGAGGAGTACAAAGACAAGTGTGTCTTGCCTTCAGTCAAGCATGGTGGTGGAAGTGTCATGGTCTGGGGCTGCATGAGTGCTGCCAGCACTTGGAAGCTACAGTTCATTGAGGGAACCATGAATGCCAACATGTACTGTGATATACTGAAGCAGAGCATGATCCACTCCCTTCAGAGACTGGGCCGCAGAGCAGTATTCCAACATGATAACAACCCCAAACACACCTCCAAGATGACCTCTGCCTTGCAAAAGAAGCTGAGGGTAAAGGTAATGGACTGGCCAAGCATGTCTCCAGACGTAAACCCTATTGAGCATCTGTGGGACATCCTCAAACGTAAGGTGGAGGAGCGCAAGGTCTCTAACATCCACCAGCTCGGTGATGTCATCATGGAGGAGTGGAAGAGGACTCCAGTGGCAACCTGTGAAGCTCTGGTAAACTCAATGCCCAAGAGGGTTAAGGCAGTGATGGAAAATAATGGTGGCCACACAAAATATTGACACTTTGGGACCAATTTGGATATTTTCACTAAGGGGTGTACTCACTTTTTTTGCCAGTGGTTTAGACATTAATGACTGCGTGTTGAGTTATTTTGAGGGGACAGCAAGTTTACACTGTTATGCAAGCTGTACACTCACTACTTTACATTGTAGCAAAGTGTCATTTCTTCAGTGTTGTCACATGAAAAGATATAATAAAATATTTACAAAAATGTGAGGGGTGTACTCACTTTTGTGAGATACTGTATCATATAGTGTACAGTATATACAGCGGATAAAACAAGTATTGAACATGTCACCATTTTTCTAGGTAAATATATTTCTAAAGGTGCTACTGACATGTCCTTTTCACCACATGTCGGTAACAACCCATGCAATCCAATCATTCAAACAGACCAAAACAAATAATTCAGAAATTAAGTTATGTGTAATAAAATGGAATGACCCAGGGAAAACGTATTAAACACATGAAGAAAGGAGGTGCAAAAATGCATGGAAAGCCAAGACACCAGCTGAAATCTATCAGTAATTAAAAAGCAATTCTGCCCCTAGTCTCAACTGATGGCCTATAAAAAGGTGTCTCATTACCAAGGTGTCACACAAGAAACAACCCATGATGGGTAAAAGCAGAGTACTCTCTCAAGATCTTCGCATCCTTGTTGTTTTCAAAACATACTGATAGCATTGGTTACAGAAGAATTTCTAAACTTCTGATTGATCCAGTGAGCACTATTGGGGCCATAATCTGGAAGTGGAAAGAACATAATTTTAACATAAACCAGCCACGATCAGGTGCTCCTCGTAAGATTTCTGACAAGAGGAGTGAAAATAATTATCAGAAGAGTTGTCCAAGAGCCAAGGACAACTTATGGAGAGCTTCAGAAAGACCTGGAATTAGCAGGTACAATTGTTTTAAAGAAAACAATACAGTGCCTTGAAAAAGTATTAATACCCCTTGAAATTTTCCACATTTTGTCATGTTACAACCAAAAACGTAAATGTATTTTATTGGGATTTTATGTGATAGACCAACACAAAGTGGCACATAATTGGGAAGTAGAATGAAAATGATAAATGGTTTTTAACATTTTTTACAAATAAATATCTGAAAAGTGTGGCATGCATTTGTATTCAGCCCCCTTTACTCTGATACCCTTAACTAAAATCTAGTGGAACCAGTTGCCTTCAGAAGTCACCTAATTAGTAAATAGAGTCCACCAGTGTATAATTTATTCTTAGTATAAATGCAGCTGTTCTGTGAAGCCCTTTAGAGGTTTGTTAGAGAACCTTAGTGAACAAACAGCATCATGAAGGCCAAGGAACACACCAGATAGGTCAGGAATAAAGTTGTAGAGAAGTGTAAAGCAGGGTTAGGGTATAAAAAATGTTCCCAAGCTTTGAACATCTCACCAAGCACTGTTCAATTCATCATCGGAAAATGGAAAGAGTATGGCACAACTACAAACCTACCAAGACATTGCCGTCCACCTAAACTGACAGGTCAGACGAGGAGAGCAACCAAGTGTCAAGATCGTGTAACTTAGAGGCAGGAGAGCCTGGTACCTATGTAACCAGGGGAAAATATGTTATCAGAGAAGGAAGTGGGGGGAATTACCACAATCTCCATCCTGTGTGCTGCAAGAGATGCGCTTCTGTGTACCAGAGAGTGATATGGCGAGCTCTCAGCCACCTGCTTCTGTTGTTTTACTCTTTACTATAATGTTGGATGGGAAGGTGAACATTCCTGGCATTAAGAGTTGCTCAGTTATGCCTGGTGGTGGAGCCTTCGTAGAAAATAGACTTTGCATGCAACCGTAGGGAAGTCTGGTCCTGTGCACCCTGGCCAGGCATGAGATCATGGGCGTTGTGTGTGGAAACTGCAGGAAGATTTTTTCTGCTATGGGATCTTGGAGTCAATGCCACTACTGTAGGGACTTCCTTCTAGCAGTACTACAGCCCTATTTAGCATATTGAAAGTGGACTGGGTGACTGGAAACAAAAGGCTGTGTCTACTACCATGGTCACTGCTACCTCCACTCAGAGTGATAGGTCTGTCACTGCTGCACATCAACTGGGGTAGGCGTGGACCTTCTGTGGTAATGGCTGGGGCCTGCAACTACAATGGTTAACATTGGAAAATAAGTCAGAGAGCTGCTCTGCACTTGGGATGGGGTCTGCTATCGAAAGTAGTTAGCAACCTGGTGTTTTTAATGTGCCTAGTGTCTTAGGTGCCCTCCCCAGCTTCTTCCAGGTATTTCAATGTAGTGAAATTACTGTTTACCTTTCCTCAGTTAGCCCCTTCCATGTCTACTTGTAAAACAAGATACCCAACTCTCAGAAATTAGTATTTTTTGGTTTGGATTTCGAAGAAGAAGAGGTTTTAAGCAGGGGTTAGCACCCTACCTATCCACTTGTGAAACAAGATACACCAACTTACAGAAATTAGTTATTTTCAGTTTGGACTTCAAGGGCAAGGACAAAGAAAGGAGGGAGATCGCAGGAACCCGGCTTTAGGCTGGAGCGTTGCTAACCACTATTTACAGCTAGGCTGATGATCCTCTGGCCGGCCTCCAACACTCAACACTTGCACCCAGACTTGGTCTGTAAGTATGAGTGGGTGATTTACTTTTTTATCCTTCTTACCCTCCTTCTATAGACAGACCCATTGTAATTTTTTTATATTTTTATAGACATCTATCCTGCATCTTCTCCTGAAGAGTGGAAGTTAGCCACGGAATGCGTCGAGCTATATAGATGCCCTTTGTTTACATCTCAAGATTGCTACCGACATTATACTGATCATGTTTTACTGGATTATAGCAATTTAATTATGGTTTTGTTTTATATTGTGGGGACACGAAATAATGAATTTGTTGTTTTTATAATGTCAATAATATGAACTAATATGTTACAATGCCATTATGCTATCATGTTACTTTATATTATGTATGAAATAAATTTTACTTATTATACTTTCTTGTATGTATTATGCCATTATGTAATTTATATAGTTGTAGCCCGGTCTCCATTGACGCCCGATGGACTACGTTACCCAGAACCCCGTTTGGCACACAGGGTGCATTGGGCTGCCGCAGAGACTCATGGGTGGGGTATAAAAGGGGAGGGTGAGGCTAGGCCCGGCCTCTTTGGACACCGCGCGGCTGGCAAGAGGACTTCCTGTGCGGACCTGCTGCGAGTGCAAGGCCCGAGGCCTGGGCCTTGCGCACTTCCAGAGAGCCTTCCACCTCGCTGAGGAGCCTGTGGGCGACAGACATCTACCTGCTTCAGGGACGTCAGTGAACCGGAGATCAGGCGGTGGCGGATCCTGTGTGTGTGAAGACACAGCGGTGGAAGTCCCGGACTGGGATCGAGTCCGGAGGGGTGAGAGAGCACCTGCTCAAAACTATAATCGAGTGCTTTATTAGGCCTATAGACTGCCTTGGCCCATCGGGTTATATTTCCCTCTTCTTGTCCGGAGACTAGTTGGAGGACTGAGTCATATAGTCTCCGGGGAGTTGTTCTACTATCTTTTACCTTGTTGGATTACAAATATTGTTCCTGTATGTGCACCATCGATTGTCTGGCATGCGAAGATTCCTTCTCTAGAGACTGAGTTTATTTGAGTCAGGCCTGACTAGGAGTTGATAGTACTGTTGGGTGCCATATTGATAACGGAGACTCAAGCTATATGTTAGTGTGTGTTAGAATTAATTGTGCACTATAGTTAACTACTGTTAGTATTAACTGCAGGGCTCTGCATGCATGCGTTATATGAAATATTGATTGCTAACCTTTCTTTACCTACAAGTAAACCTTTTTCATAACTGATCACATGTGCAGCATCATGTCAGTTGTAGATTAAACAGAGGCCAAGATGGCTGCTTCCTTGGATGAAAACGATAGGGGGGTTTACTTACACTTTAGGCTGTAACAAGACTGAGCTTTGTTTTCCTTATCTGTGTTTGTCGGGCTCTTCCCATAAGCCCAGTATCTTCCTTTTACCCATTTACTGAAGTTTTTACTGAGGAGCCTGTGGGCGACAGACATCTACCTGCTTCAGGGACGTCAGTGAACCGGAGATCAGGCGGTGGCGGATCCTGTGTGTGTGAAGACACAGCGGTGGAAGTCCCGGACTGGGATTGAGTCCAGAGGGGTGAGAGAGCACCTGCTCAAAACTATACTCAAGTGCTTTATTAGGCCTATAGACTGCCTTGGCCCATCGGGTTATATTTCCCTCTTCTTGTCCGGAGACTAGTTGGAGGACTGAGTCATATAGTCTCCGGGGAGTTGTTCTACTATCTTTTACCTTGTTGGATTACAAATATTATTCCTGCATGTGCACCATCGATCGTCTGGCATGCGAAGATTCCTTCTCTAGAGACTGAGTTTATTTGAGGTCAGGCCTGACTAGGAGTTGATAGTACTGTTGGGTGCCATATTGATAACGGAGACTCAAGCTATATGTTAGTGTGTGTTAGAATTAATTTTGCACTATAGTTAACTACTGTTAGTATTAACTGTGGGGCTCTGCATGCATGCGTTATATGAAATATTGATTGCTAACCTTTCTTTACCTACAAGTAAACCTTTTTCATTTACTCAAACCTGGTATTGGAGTCTATGTACATATTTCTTATCACTGAATCAGAGAGGTATTTTAGGATTGTGCATAAACTGTTATAGAGCTATATAGAAATACCACCCCTAGACTAGCTGTGCCAGAGAAGGGTTGAGTAGATTGCCGGGGGTTGACTGTGCTGTGTACAGGGCCCAAAAGCAAACCAGCGGCTCCCTTAGTTTGGGGGTAACGCTACATAGTTATAACTTACAATACACCCACCAGACACATTCTTGTCGTGATACCTCCCTGGCCGCATGCTTCATACAAAGTCCCAAACCCTTCCCCTTTGTACTTCAGTAACCAGGGATGGAGGCACTTGTCCCATTATGTCCTGTGCCTCATACAAAATCCAAAACCCTATTTTTTTCTCATTAAGCGGAAGTAAACCCATCGTGCCGGAAATGTAAAACTCCCATTGGTTGTGCTCTCAACCAAACTGTCAAACCATCCAATGGCTGGTGTCATAACTGATCACCTTGGATGAAAACGATAGGGGGGTTTACTTACACTTTAGGCTGTAACAAGACTGAGCTTTGTTTTCCTTATCTGTGTTTGTCAGGCTCTTCCCATAAGCCCAGTATCTTCCTTAATTTATTAGATCATGAATATTTATTCTGCTGTAGCCAATGATTAATGGGGGTTTATGCCAGTGAAGTGGGCTGAGGACGAGAACAAATGTGAGTGGTAACCATCTAGAGGGGTCAAGAAGAAGAAGAAGGATTTAGTTATCTAACCACCCGCCTGGGCCTAGAATATCCTAAAATTTACTTTTGGCAAAGCCTGTAGCAGAAGTCGAAGAAGTTAAAGGTACAGTAGCTGCCTGTCCAGAGCCCAAAGGATTCTATGAAAAGTCTGCTGTGCATCAGGAAGTTTTTCTGCAGTTTTATCCTGTACCCATAAGCCTCTCTTCCTGAAGCTTTTGAGCCAATACAATTGCAACACTGAAGGATCTGAAGTCTGTATTTGTTATTACCAGGGAGGTTGGTGGTGTCTTGGTGTAGCTACTGGCATGTCACTGGAAGACAGACGGAAGAGCCTGTTAAAATTCAGCAGCTCCCTCAGGTGTCATTGCAACACACCTGCTGCCAATCAGCTGGAATCTCCCTACTAGTAACCATGGCCAAACACATTCCCAAGCATCTTCTATTCTATGCAAACACTTCTCAGAGCTGCACAACTTTCTTTGACTTTTTTTTTTAGATTCCCTTTTCCAACTCAATGATTGTTTTTCATTTAAAAAAAAATCTGACATGTTGGTGTTATATCTTTGCACTGAGTAAATACATTGGGATTAAACAAAAACTGTGTCTGTCTTCAATTTCAGGCTGCAAAGCAAAAAAAAAAAATGTGATTATTTTAACCACTTAAGCCCCGGACCATTACGCAGCTTAATGACCAGAGGTGTTTTTACAATTTGGCACTGCGCTGCTTTAACTGGAAATTGTGCGGACATGCAATGTTGTACCCAAACGAAATTTGCATCCTTTTCTTCCCACAAATAGAGCTTTCTTTTAATGGTATTTGATTGCCTCTGCGATTTTTTTTTTCTTCGATATAAACGGAAAAATTTTGAAAAAAAAAAGATATTTTCTACTTTTTGTTATAAGAGAAATTGAATAAACTCAATTTTAGTCATACATTTAGGCCAAAATGTATTCAGCCACATGTCTTTAGTAAAAATCAATAAGCGTATATTTATTGGTTTGCGCAAAAGTTATAGCGTCTACAAACTAGGGTACATTTTCTGGAATTTACACAGCTTTTAATTTATGACTGCCTATCTCATTTCTTGAGGTGCCAAAATGGCAGGGTAGTACAACCCCCCCCCCCCCCAAATGACCCAATTTTGGAAAGTAGACACCCCAAGGAAATTGCTGAGAGGTATGTTGAGCCCATTGAATATTTTTTTTTTGTCCCAAGTGATTGATTGAATAATGACAAAAAAAATAAAAAAAGTTGTCACTAAATGATATATTGCTCACACATGCCATGGTTATATGTGGAATTGCACCCCAAAATACATTTTGTTGCTTCTCCTGAGTATGGGGATACCACATGTGTGGGACTTTTTAGAAGCCTAGCCGCGTACGGGACCCCGAAAACCAAGCAGCGCCTTCAGGATTTCTAAAGGCGCAAATTTTTGATTTCACTCCTCACTACCTATCACAGTTTCGAAGGCCATAAAATGCCAAAATAGCACAAAACCCCCCCAAATGACCCCATTTTGGAAAGTAGACACCCAAGGAAATTGCTGAGAGGCATGTTGAGCCCATTGAATATTTTTTTTTGTCCCAAGTGATTGAATAATGACAAAAAATAAATAAAAAAATACAAAAAGTTGTCACTAAATGATATATTGCTCACACATGCCATGGTTATATGTGGAATTGCACCCCAAAATACATTTTGCTGCTTCTCCTGAGTACGAGGATACCACATGTGTGGGACTTTTTAGGAGCCTAGCCGCATACGGGACCCCGAAAACCAAGCACCGCCTTCGGGATTTCTAAGGGCGCAAATTTTTGATTTCACTCCTCACTACCTATCACAGTTTCGAAGGCCATAAAATGCCAAAATAGCACAAAATCCCCCCAAATGACCCCATTTTGGAAAGTAGACACCCCAAGCTATTTGCTGAGAGGCATGGTGAGTATTTTACAGCTCTCATTTGTTTTTGAAAATGAAGAAAGAAAATATTTTTTTTTTTATTATAATTTTTTTCAATTTTCAAAACTTTGTGACAAAAAGCGAGATCTGCAAAATACTCACCATACCTCTCAGCAAATAGCTTGGGGTGTCTACTTTCCAAAATGGTGTCATTTGGGGGGGTTTTGTGCCATCTGGGCATTCCATGGCTTCCGAAACTGTGATAGGCAGTGAGGAGTGAAATCAAAAATTTACACCCTTAGAAAGCCTGAAGGCGGTGCTTGGTTTTCGGGGTCCCGTGCGCGGCTAGGCTCCCAAAAAGTCTCACACATGTGGTATCCTCGTACTCAGTAGAAGCAACAGAATGTATTTTGGGGTGTAATTCCACATACGCCCATGGCATATTTGAGCAATATATCATTTAGTGACAACTTTGTGCAAAAAAAAAAAAAAAAAATATATTTTTTTTTCTTCTGCAACTTGTGTCAACATATAAAATATTCCATGGACTCAACATGCCTCTCAGCAAATAGCTTGGGGTGTCTACTTTCCAAAATGGGGTCATTTGGGGGGGTTTTGAACTGTCCTGGCATTTTATGCACAACATTAGGAAGCTTACATCCACTCTTCTAACCACTTGAAGACAAAGCCCTTTCTGACACTTTTTGTTTACCTTAAAAACATTTTTTTTTTTGCAAGAAGATTACGTTGAACCCCCAAACATTATATATTTTTTTAAAGCAAAGGCCCTACAGATTAAAATGGTGGGTGTTGCAGGTTTTTTTTCCACACAGTATTTGCGTAGCGATTTTTCAAACACATTTTTGGGGGAAAAAATACACTTTTTTTAATTTTAATGCACTAAAACACACTATATTGCCCAAATGTTTGATGAAATAAAAAAGATGATCTTAGGCCGAGTACATGGATACCAAACACGACATGCTTTAAAATTTCGCACAAACGTGCAGTGGTGACAAACTACATACATTTTTAAAAGCCTTTAAAAGCCTTCACAGGTTACCACGTTAGATTTACAGTGGAGGTCTACTGCTAAAATTACTGCCCTCGATCTGACCTTCGCGGTGATACCTCACATGCATGATGCAATTGCTGTTTACATATGACGCCAGACCGACGCTTGCGTTCGCCTTTGCGCAAGAGCAGGGCAGGACAGGGGTGCTTTTTTTTTTTTTATTATTAATTTTGCTTTTTTATTTTATTTTTAAACTGTTCCTTCCATATTTTTTTTTTATCATTTTTATTGTTATCTCAGGGAATGTAAATATCCCCTATGATAGCAATAGGTAGTGACAGGTACTCTTTTTTTGAAAAAAATGGGGTCTATTAGACCCTAGATCTTTCTTCTGCCCTCAAAGCATCTGACCACACCAAGATCGGTGTGATAAAATGGTTTCCCAATTTCCCAATGGCACTTTTTATACCGGGGGGGGGACATTCCCTCCCACTGCTTGTAAAAGCAGTCCAGAGGCTAATTAGCTGCTAGGATTGCTTTTACATGAAAGCCGGCCGCTGGCTGAAAAGAATGATACCAAGGAGATACCTAAAACCGCAGGCATCATTCTGGTATAACCATTCAAAGTCCAGCAGCATACCAGTACGTTGCTGGTCCTTGTTGGACATGTATTGTATTCTTTTTTTTCATGCAGCCTATTGGCTGAATGAAAAAAAGAGATTGATCGGTGGGTATGCCCACCATTAGAATACCTCCCTTCATTCACCCACTTCTAATGATGGGCGTACATGCACCATTTATATATGCCGAAGCATGGGGGCATCCTCCCGCAAAAGTTATGCCGCGTATACACGGTCGGACTTTTCCACGGGCAAGCCTCCGTCGGAATTTCGACCATATGTACAAGGCATTAGAAGCAAAATCGCTCCTCCGCCCCTGCTGCTCCCATGCTTTGGCATATATGCTCTTTTTTTTAACTGTGGTGGTGAAATCACCTCCTACAGCACTGGAGTCGCAGGGATCAGGCCTGTTTTTGCGAACGCTGCAGTTATGTGTGTTGTGTTTTGTAAGTGACAGTGATCGATCAATACTGCACTTGGGCGGCCTGGGCCGGACGGAGGGGCAAAACGCAGGTGCTAGCAGGTATCTGGGCTGATCCCGCTAACACTGCGTTTTTGGGAACCCTAAACTGCTGGGGACGCTAGTATAGATCTGATCAGATCAGATATTGATCTGTTCAGATACTATACCACTAAGGGAGGTGTATGCTTCACGCGTGGGTGTTAGCGCTACTGGCACTAACCTGACGCTGCCTGGGGTGTGACGCAGACCCTCTCTGACGCTAAAACCTAATTGATATCACCCGCCAGGCGATCAGGGGGTTAAACCATTATTGGGTTATATACGGCGGGTGCCCTGACACTATAAAAAACAAACGAATTAACCAGCGTCACCCTAACACTTATACGGTTATCACTGGTGAAAGGGTTAACTAGGGGCAATCAGGGGGTTAAAACCTTTATTAGGTAATATATGGGGGTACCTGACGCGATATAAAAACCTGACGGGGAACCTAAATAACGAAATAACTAACTGGCTAACCAGTGTCACTAGTGACACTTATACAGTGATCACTGGTGAAAGGGTTAACTCTAGGGGCAATCAGGGGGTTAAAACCTTTATTAGATAATATATGGAGGTACCTGACGCTATAAAAACCTGGCAGCGAACCTAAAAAAATAACAGACTGCCTAGCGGCACCAGCATACCTAATACAGCGATCAGAAAAACGATCGCTTAGTGACACTGGCAAAAGGGGGTGAAAGGGTTACCTGGAGGGGCGATCAAGGGGTTAAACCTTTATTAGGTAATATATGGGGGTACCTGACGCTATAAAAACCTGGCGGCGAACCTAAAAAATAACAGACTACCTAGCGGCACCAGCATACCTAATACAGCGATCAGAAAAACGATCGCTTAGTGACACTGGCAAAAGGGGGTGAAAGGGTTACCTGGGGGGTGATCAAGGGGTTAAACCTCTATTAGGTAATATATGGGGGTACCTGTCGCTATAAAAACCTGGCGGCAAACCTAAAAAAAAAACTGACTACCTAGCGGCACCAGCATACCTAATACAGCGATCAGAAAAACGATCGATAAGTGACACTGGCAAAAAGGGGGTGAAAGGGTTACCTGGGGGCGATCGAGGGTTTAAACCTTTATTAGGTAATATATGGGGGTACCTGACGCTATAAAAACCTGGCAGCGAACCTAAAAAATAACTGACTACCTAGCGGCATTACCGACGCTAATACAGCGATCAGAAAAACGATCGCTTAGTGACAGTGGTGCTAGGGGGTGAAAGGGTTACCTGGAGGGTGATCAAGGGGTTAAACCTTTATTAGGGGGGGTTAGGGGGCTACCCTGGACCTAAAGGGACCTACACTAACTGCCCTGACACTTTTACAGTTACAAATGTCACTGTTTGCAGTGATCAGTAAATAAATGATCACTGCAATCAGTGACACTGTGACTGGGGGGTGATCTGCGGGATGATCTGGGGGTGACTGGGGGGGCAATCGTGTTCCTATGTGTGCTGGTGTCAGTGTAGTGTTTGTGCACTAACCTGACATCTTCTCTCCACGGCGCTCCGGTATGTGGGAGCGCCGCAGGGAGAGATGACATCACTTCCTCTGCCTGTGTTTACATTACACAGGCAGAGGAAGCATCTCATTCGCCGGGAGCAATCGTGAGGGGGTGGCCAGAAACCAATGGCCGCCCCCTCATCACTGATCGCTCCCGGAGCGATACTGACCGCTCACTGTACCGGAGGGGGGTCCGATCGGACCCCCCACCCATACGAAGGCAGTCACGTACAGGTACGTGATTGTGCCTGTACGTGCCATTTTGCCGACGTATATATACAGTGAGTGGTCGTTAAGTGGTTAAAGGGGGTGATTATTTTCTATACCCACTATAAAAAGTGTATTTTATATACAACTATATAGATCAGAACAAAATGAGGTACAAATGAGGAGAAAGAGCGACAGAGGTACTTTGTTCCAAATCAGGGACAGTCCCTCAAAATCAAGGACAGTTGGGAGGTATGCTAGGGTGACCAGACATCCCCGGTTTCAGGGGACAGTCCCCGGATTGAGCACACTGTCTCCGGACCAAGTCTGTCCCCAGTTTTGTCCCCGGATTGGATTTGAACAGGGGCTGGGGCAATTTCAAAGACAGTTAGTGCAGAATAAAAAATAACAAATCTGAATTACACACCCCAGCTCCTACTAGCTTAGGGGGGTGTATTTTTTCCATTATCTGTGCCCCTTTCTGATGATCATGTGCTGGTCGGAGCGGAGGAAATATTTCTTCAGTTTCGGGCGCATGCCCATTAAGCTCCGCTTGCATGTTCTTCTGCCTTGGCTCAAGTCACGGCCAGCCGCCTGCCTGCTTATCTCCTTGCCTTCCTCCGCTCCCCACCCAGTAGTAGCCGGGGCCCGGAGAGTAAGACTTGACAGGCTGTGAGGTGGGCCCCATTACTAGTAGAAAAAAAATATGTCCCCGGATTTCATTTTAAAAATCTGGTCACCTTAAGCTATGCCAATGTTTTCAGTATACAAATTTCCCTCAAACAGCCATTGTACATTGTAAAATAGGCTTGACCAACAGGAGACATCTAGTGGATAAAAAGCAAACTGTTAAAAACTATTTCTAATATCCTTATACTTGGTCCCTGATGTCAAGTTTGAAGCATTAAAGTTACTCTAATTGAAAGCCCTCAACTCAAAACGATTAAAAGACAACTCCAGCAAAATATGCAGCTCAAAGGTATACATATTGTAGCACCGCAAGTGCTGCCGATAAATGGTTTCCCCACTCCTGGAGCCAGACGACAAGCATTTTCCACACTCATCCAGACACAAGCAAGAGACTTTGAGCTTGGTTTTTGTTGTTATATTAGAGATAATAACTTGGATGGGGAATAGGAATTATGGGATGTGTAGCTTGACTGCAACAATAACCAGGGACAACTTCCTCCCTATGTACAAAATATTGAACTGTTCTAAAAGCGATCCTGCGCTACACCTGTATATAAATAAGTACACAGACACCTATATATATATATATATATATATATATATATATATATATATATATATGTGTAGCGGGGTCTTCAAAGTTAGTGGGATACACCTGGGGGTAGAGAGACCCAGGTGTGTAATTATGTTAGGGTTCAGACCCCTTTTATTTTTATTCGTGGAGGATTGGGTGGTGTAATATTCTCTTTGACCAGTGGGTGTCAGTATACCTACTGGCTCGAGGTAGATTCACTGCCAGAGGGCTACCCTTCTTGGTCCCTTCCTGGAGATGGTGCGGCCGGGGCGGGGAACCCGCCGTGGTGTCGATGGGGGGGGATATAAAAGGGGGAGACGCCCTCGCCACGGGGCTGTCCGGAGGGAGGAGGTCGTGTCTTCACGCACCCAGGCACCTTAGGCCTGGGTGCGGGCGGTTCAAGGTTCCGGCCTAGGCGCCCAAGGCCTGGCCGGAACGAAGATGGAGTCCATCCCGGGCACCTTCAGCCTGGGGTGAGGTACTATTAAGGAGGCCTGGGACCCAGTGACTCCGGCTGGGTTCCGCGAGGGTGGAGTTGCTCCAGGGCGCCCCTTGCGAGGGGACCCGCATCTGAGGTGAGGAGGCTGGGGAGGTCACCCATCCGAAGACCCGGTGCAGTGTCAACCCGGTGACGGATGGGCCTTCGGTAACTCCCTCGGAGGACATCTTCCCCTGATATGGGCTACAGCGCAGCGGAGGAGCTTTCATCAAGATTCCTGCAATCCCTGGTCATAGCACAGGGAGTGTAGGGACTAAGAACCTGTACAGTGCCTCGACCTGCTTCCCCATCGTATCATGCCGTTGCATTTGACTGTATGTGGAGATACGCAATAAACCTGAGTTTGGACTTTGATGGGTGTATGGACTCTGTTGATGGGAACAAAGGGAGATTCAGACACGGAAGGACTGATCCTCATAACCAGCGCACATTTGGCCCGAGGAAAAAAAGGTTAATACTGGCCTTCACCTCACCCACAGCCATGGGGAGGACATGGGCCGTGGCGCACCTCACTCTGTCGCTCGACATACCCCTAGCTAAAGAGGTCGGGGTGAGGTCGCTACACGTGGGGGCTCGTGAGTCCGGGATGAAATGTGTGTTGACCCTGAGGTTTGGAACGGCTGTGTTTGGACTTTGCTGCCCGGAGGAGGTCCGAGCAGGTCGGCCATGTGATTGGCCAAAGTGCATCCCTGTGCTCGAAGTCGTGGAAATTTCCCTGAAAAACCGGGAGAGGCCCATGCAGAAAGAGCGGGAAGAGGGAGGAGTCCAGCCGTGTGACGAACTACATGTGGGGACTTCTGCTGCACTGCGCCACGAGGCACCCCATGACTGCGCAATTCGTGGGAGGAGACTGAAGGAAGCCCGCGAAAACGTGCAAGTCATGGGAGGAGTCTGGCCACGTGTGGAGAGACACGTGGAGACTCCGGCGCGAGGTCAGCGCGTGATGGAGCAGCAAGTGGTCGGAGCGAACTCAGGCTCCCCGTGGATGCCGGTACCTTATCCTTTCAAGATGACTGCATTTGCTGCACCCATTACAGACACGGGGATAAGGCTCAGGCCCCGAGGACAGTTGGCTCTGTATTCATGCAGAGACACGGAGGCCCTCGGTGTGATCTGTCCCGGATGCTCGGGACTGGTGGTCCAATTAAAGCCATTCGGGCGATGCGAAGCATGCAAGGAGTTTCTTTTTGAGGTTGAACCACACACGGAAAGGCCCCGGGCCCTACGCCTCAACTGCATCACAGGAACCGCCACTCCGGAGGGAGAGATCAAAGCCTTTGCGGAGTTTCCCGTGCGCGCTGACCAGGGCGAAGTGACTGCCCAACCAGAGACTGAGAGAGAAAAATCCGAGGACAACGCTTCGGTCACTACAGACTCCCTGCTGCCACCCCCGAAGAGGAAGATAGGCCTGGTACAGGCATCCTATGGTCGTGGTCGAGCTTCACCCCGCCGCTTGCCTGGCCTGGATGGCGCCGGTAGAGAAGAAAGTCCCGGACATCCCAGTTCTTCAGAAGGTCCAGGTGAGCCAGGGGCTGGGACTGTGGTGTTGGTTGGAGGTGTCGGGGGTCCACAGTCGGTGGAGCCCGCAAGGGAGGGTAGCCTTCCGTCTACTAGAGACTACCTTCCCGCGGAGATGTATGACACCTCCGACTTAGAGTCATTGTCAGACTGTGGGGATGACGGAGAGATAGACGAACTGTTTCACCGGAAGGGCTGGGACAGACGCCCACTACCTGTGCTGAGTAAACCGCAGGATTCCCCCATGTCCATAGAAGACAGTACGCTCCGGGTGAAGGCCCCGGAGTTCTCAAGGAAATCTAGTCCTCCGACCAACTTCCCGCATTCAACTACATCACCCGCTCTGATGTTGGGGATGCAGCGTGCTTCGTTGCGGGCACCAAAGACAAAGAAACCCGAGATGGTGAAGGTACCTCGGCACCCGGAGGCCATCGTACAGCCAGGAGAAGGTGAGCGAGATGTGATGCCACCTCTAGCCAGGTTGCAGAGACTTTTCTCCCAGAGAGTCGCCCGTGAATATGGGTGGGAGTACCCCTACTTGCCTCGGGACTTATTGTATGAAGTCGAGGTCCTGCGACCAAGGTGGTATGATGAGTTTGTATGGGAAAAA
Source organism: Rana muscosa (assembly GCA_029206835.1). NCBI lineage: Eukaryota > Metazoa > Chordata > Amphibia > Anura > Ranidae > Rana > Rana muscosa. The sequence goes on along the minus strand of CM055117.1, from coordinate 142,582,564 downwards.
CTTAAAGTACCCCATGCCAGGCGATACCTGTCATGTTCGCCTCCTGTGTCTAAAAAGTTCAAGGACTGCAGAGCTGAATGGAGACTTGGGCGCCATATTCATGCCGATAAGGTGCTCATCTGTCGGAAGGAAGGAGAGGATGTCGAGTATTCGGTGGAAGTGTTTGACGGGCACCTGAAGCCCCTGTTTCTGCCGGATCCAAGGTTCTATTTATAGGAGAAGTGAGCTCCTATCTTGTTGCTGTTGAAACTTTCTGGAAGAGACATTCCCAGACGCCTAGAACTGTGCCCTACTTTTGTTTTGATTTGGGCTTTTCTTTTACTCACTGGAGATTTGGGAGCTGTTGTTTTTTTTTCTCCCTTTTCTTCATGTGCCAAAGGCAGAGACTTTTGGGGTAGAGTTAGAGTAGGAGAGCAGGAAGAATGAAGATCTCACCAAGTGTCATTACCGCAGCGCTGTCACCAGGTGGCAGTGTTGTGCAACGAATGTTTGAAAATGTTACACATGCATTACGTACTTATTGGAGTGAGTGGATCTCTCGGCTGACGGATCCACTCATGCCAAGTTAACACAGAGTGTTAGGATGTTTTTTTTTGTTGTTGTTTGTTTCCCTTCTGCAGGAGATTCGTCGGTCAAGACTACTGAGTATGGGGTGGTTCTTAGACAGTGATGGGAGGGATTATATATGTGTACATGACAGATGTTTTATACAAAAGTTTTAATGTTCTAGGTTTCCCTGTCTGTTAAGCAGGTCTTGGCACATACAGTATCCAAAATTTGAGGGATAGCCTCTGGGGCCCACTTCATGTCACCACTCCTTGGGAGACATGGGTGTGCACCTGACGCTGGGGACCAGCGTCAAATCACCAGGGGGAGTGTGTAGCGGGGTCTTCAAAGTTAGTGGGATACACCTGGGGTAGAGAGACCCAGGTGTGTAATTATGTTAGGGTTCAGACCCCTTTTATTTTTATTCGTGGAGGATTGGGTGGTGTAATATTCTCTTTGACCAGTGGGTGTCAGTATACCTACTGGCTCGAGGTAGATTCACTGCCAGAGGGCTACCCTTCTTGGTCCCTTCCTGGAGATGGTGCGGCCGGGGCGGGGAACCCGCCGTGGTGTCGATGGGGGGGGATATAAAAGGGGGAGACGCCCTCGCCACGGGGCTGTCCGGAGGGAGGAGGTCGTGTCTTCACGCACCCAGGCACCTTAGGCCTGGGTGCGGGCGGTTCAAGGTTCCGGCCTAGGCGCCCAAGGCCTGGCCGGAACGAAGATGGAGTCCATCCCGGGCACCTTCAGCCTGGGGTGAGGTACTATTAAGGAGGCCTGGGACCCGGTGACTCCGGCTGGGTTCCGCGAGGGTGGAGTTGCTCCAGGGCGCCCCTTGCGAGGGGACCCGCATCTGAGGTGAGGAGGCTGGGGAGGTCACCCATCCGAAGACCCGGTGCAGTGTCAACCCGGTGACGGATGGGCCTTCGGTAACTCCCTCGGAGGACATCTTCCCCTGATATGGGCTACAGCGCAGCGGAGGAGCTTTCATCAAGATTCCTGCAATCCCTGGTCATAGCACAGGGAGTGTAGGGACTAAGAACCTGTACAGTGCCTCGACCTGCTTCCCCATCGTATCATGCCGTTGCATTTGACTGTATGTGGAGATACGCAATAAACCTGAGTTTGGACTTTGATGGGTGTATGGACTCTGTTGATGGGAACAAAGGGAGATTCAGACACGGAAGGACTGATCCTCATAACCAGCGCACATTTGGCCCGAGGAAAAAAAGGTTAATACTGGCCTTCACCTCACCCACAGCCATGGGGAGGACATGGGCCGTGGCGCACCTCACTCTGTCGCTCGACATACCCCTAGCTAAAGAGGTCGGGGTGAGGTCGCTACATATATATATATATATATATATATGTAAAATGCAAATCCATCAAGTGTGTAACAAATTCAATTTGTATAAATTTATACATATATACTGTATATATATATGTAGCGATACCCCCAGCTTAGAGGGCCGCTGGTTTGATTTGTTTCGGGCCCTGTAACACTCACTGTCAACTCCCGGCAATTGGCTCTACCCTCCCCTGGCACAGTTAGTAGGGGTTGATGGGATTGTGTAACCTGTGATCCTTGGCGGCACAATCCCACAATAAAGGCACACAACAGTATGGTGTAGCTATCACTAACCGTTTCTCCATACCTCCCAAATTTTTCCACTGCGGGACATTCTTTCACATTTTTTCCCCTCCCATTAAAGTTGTTGAGCGGGGGGGTTCCGGTTTTGACTGACTTATCGCTGCTGCTGCCGCCTGCCGACATTAGGATGTCTTCGGATCCTCCTTCGATTACGGGAAATTCGATGCTCTCGCGGGTCTGCGGGAATTTAGTGTCGGTGTGGGAAGTTCCCGCACAATCCGTGCGTGTTGGGAGGTATGGTTTCTCCTGTACAGTAAATGACACCAACAACTCATATACTTAACCCTGGTGTACTTTACTGAGAATAATGGTTAAGCAGGCAAACAGTATACATAGACATATGCAGAGCCCTGCAATGGAAGAAATGTTTGATCACACAGACAGACAGACAGTTCTATAATAAGAAGTTAACAAACCCCGCTGCAGCTCTTCTCCCTCGTGGGCAAGATGGCGCCCAGCAATGTCACTACTACTAAGTCAGGCCTGACTGTACTATGTGAAAGTTCTGCAGAGAAAGATTTTCGCTAGCAAACGGTGGTGCACTTCAGGAACATTTTGTAATCCACAAGAATAAAGGAAAGTGATAACTTTGTGACCCAGAACAAATCTACTAGTGTTATTCAATGCACTGTCCCTCCGGTGTGCAACTGCAAAACTAAAGTTAGTTCTGAACAACAGTTACTGGGTCTAGAGATCCTAAATAATCCTCACGAGCAAGTGCTCTCTCACCCAACCGGAACGGTCCGTGTCCGTATCTTCCGTCGCTGTGTCTTGGTACACAGATTCCACGACACCCGGGTCTTCGGTCCTCCTGACAGCAACAAAACAGCAGCAGGATGCAACGTCCCTCAGGCTCCTCGGTGGGTACGGAAGGCTCTTTGGAGTAATACAGGCCTAGGCTTCAGGCCCTGTATTATCAGCAGACTCAGCACGGAGGTCCACTTGCTGGGCGGGCGGTGTCCAAAGAGAAAGTCCTCAGGCCCCCCTCTGGTTAAATACCCCACCCCAGCAGTCCTTGCGCGGGGAGATGCATCTTGGGTATGGTAGTCTCTGGGCCTTAAAGCAAACACCCGCTACACATATATATATCATACCTCCCAACCCGCACGGGTTTTTCCCGCAGTGACACCAGTTTCCCGTGGTCCAGCGATACCATGTCCCTGTATAGTGAAGTCCCGCCCCCCCTTGTCGCACCGCCCCCGCTCTCCCGCTCAACAACAATGAGACGTCCTGCCAAATTAACTGACTGCCCCCCCCCCCCAGGGAGTGGAGTACTGCAAGTAAAAAAAAACGTCCGTCCCACGGCACCCCATCAACAACTGTAATGGTAGGGAAAAAAAATATGAATGAATGTCACGCAGTGGACATTTAAAAAGTTGGGAGGTATGATATATATATATATATATATACACAGTAAAACCTTGGATTGTGAGCATAATTCGTTCCGGAAACATGCTTGTAACCCGAAGCACTTGTATATCAAAGCAAATTTCCCCATAAGAAATAATGGAAACTCAAATGATTTGTTCCACAACCATTTATTCATAGGTCCTTCAGTTTAAAGGGGTTGTAAAGGTTGTTTTTTTTTCACCTTAATGAAAAAGGGGGCACAGTATGAGCCCACTTGCTTGGGATTGTGGCCACTACAGGTGAAAAGGGTAGACAGGGTTAATTAGGAGTATACAGTTGTTAGATAGGCTTAGGTAATTTAAGTGTACTGCCACTTTAAAATCCAGTTTCAGCAGCCAACCAATGGGATACAGCGCAAGCTGCTGGAAGCTGGGAAGCCTTTAAAAGGAGTCAGCTGAGCTGGGATAACCCCTTTTCCTGCTGGAGCACCTTGGAAGAACTCCTCCCCTCCCTGTATATCACGCTGCAGGTATGGAATCTTTATTTAAGCAACTTCTTGAGAAAGCTGGTGTAGAATGGCTGCGGCACTGCCTGTCACTGGGTGTAAATGTGAATGAAGGTCAGCAGGAAAGGGAAGCTGAAGGCAGTGTGGCCGGGACTCAAAGAGAGCAGACAGGCAGCAGTGAGAGAGTGGCTGTCGTTTAGCGCCGCTCCTCCAAAAAGAAGAGGACCTGTTCCAGGTCGCCGGAGAGAAGAGGAGGCAGGAGGAGCATGGCTGACCAGCCCACGGTGAGTGGGGGAAGGGGGCTCCCGGTCTCCCCTCAGGCAGCCAGAAGACAGGAACAAGATAGACAAGTTCAGGGACAGCTGCAGTTTCGTGGAAGAGACACAGGCACTGCCTCGCAGACAGGTGCCAGCTTCAGGTCTACTGCTGGGAGAAGCAATTTAGCAAGAAGCTGCTCAAACTCCAGCAGGGGTTGAGTGTGCTCAGATACATACTTTGAATGTGCTAGTGGATCCTCTCTCCTCTTTAGTAAGAACGCTATCCCCTTTGGTTCTTGCTGTTTCTTGTCAATCTCCTCAGCTATCTGTATCTGCTGCTATGCTCAGCCCTTCACCTCCTGTTGTCACTCATTAAGGTATGGAGGAGATGCCCAGCATGTCATGTCCTTGGCTGTGCATATCCCACAGGTCCCTGAACCAAGTATGCTGCTGAATGGAAAAAATCTCAGCAGGAGGCGGGGCAGCTTCCAGCAGCTTGTGAGTTTGCACATTTAATGCCTTGTATAATTGAGTGGCTCTTTAGTATATAAATGTATCCTGTACCCTGTTTAAACTGTCCACTCTGTTTCTTTAGCTCATGCGTCTTGTTCAGTCCCTGCTATTTATCCGGGCTTCACCCCTTTTATCTCATTCTCTCAGCACAATTTAGCCCTATTGGTAATAGTGGAACACAGAGCAATTTATCAGTCCTGGAACCTATCAGTGCTGTGGTGTTTGCTAGGACTAGGGTTCCTGAAATGTGCATTAAAGATGGTGTGTCCTGTGAATTGTACCCCTTAGGTTATCATTTAAGCCTGTCAGTGTAAGTAAGGACATGGACAGGAGTGGTTCAATTTTGGGGTGCGGCCTGTAAGTACAGGCACGAATGTGCATACTGCACAGGTACACACCCTGTGGCTCAGTGTTTGAAGAAAAATGTGAGTGCTGGGAACAGTCAATCCCAAAAAGATTTTTATTTATTTTTTCCCAAAAAGCCTGCACGCCTGTGAGGCTGGAAAACATGCGTCGATGGCTGGACAGGTATCCAGACCGGGGGATGGCGCCATTTCTCATTAAGGGGGTTTTATGCGGCTTTCCTCTTCCTTCCTTCTCAGGGAAAAGAATGTATGATGGTGGTTAACTTAAAATCAGTTGAGCAATTTCCACAGATAGTTAGGGAAAATATTTTCAAGGAAATTGCTGAAGGACGCATTGCCGGTCTTTTTGAGCGCCCTCCGTTTGTTAACTTCCTAATATCACCTCTGGGGGTGGTCCCCAAAAAAAGGAGCAGAATGCTTATCGCATAATTCATCATATGTCATTCTCAAAAAGGGGAATCGCTTAATGATGAGATTGACGAGGCGCTGTGTTCAGTGTCGTATGCGACGTTCGAGGAAGTGATAGGTATAATTCGTAAGTTTGAGCCTGGCGCTTTGCTGCCAAAGGCCAATATCAAATCGGCATTTCGTTTTTTGCCCATATCGTCTGAGGCGTTTAATACTTTAGGGTTTTATTTAGATGCAGCGCATTTCTTTGACAAATATCTCCCTATGGGGTGTTCGGTTTCGTGTTCCTATTTTGAAGCGTTTTCGTCCTTTCTCCATTAGGTGGCGTGTTCCAAGTCAGGTTGTGATAGCGTAGTCCACTACCTGGACGACGATTTTTTTTTTTTTTTTTTTTTTTTATAGGCCCTCCAGAGTTTTTCTTGTAATGATTTGCTTTTGGCATTTAGGACCATTGCACAACAGTTTGGCATTCCTTTGGCAGAGAAGACGTGTTTGCCCAGCACATCTTTGGAATTTCTGGGCATACACATTGATACATGTAAGATGGAATTCCGTTTGCCTGAGGCGAAATTGGTGAAGTTGAAGTCCTTGCTTGGTTTGTTTCTATTGCAAAAGAAAGTGCTTTTGAAGGACGTGCAATCACTTTTGGGAGTTTTGACGTTTGCCTGCAGGATCATGCCAGTAGGGCGCGTTTTTTTGCAGAGGCTTTACCTGGCGATATCTGGTTTAAAGTCGCCTTTCCCACACATACGGTTGACAAGTTTGCTTAAGGCGGACTTGTTAGTTTGGGCCAGGTTCCTCGACATTTACAATGCTCAGTCCTTTTTTCAGAAGGATTTTGTCTTTGCCCCAGATTTCAGGCTATTCACGGATGCTGCTGGGTCTAAAGGTTTTGCCGCAATTTGGGGAACGCACTGGTGCTGTGCAGCGCGGCCAGAGTCGTGGGTGGTTCGGGAGGTCATGAAGAACATTGTTTTATTGGAACTGTTCCCTATTCTGGTGGCGATTAGAACTGATTTTGCATACAGAAGGATCTTGGTGGAGACGGACAACAAAGGCGTCCTCTTCCCAATCAATTGTCTCTCGTCCAAATCTCTGCTGGTGGTCAAGGTTCTCAGGCAGATTGTTTTCCTTTATTTGAAATTTAATGTATGGATCAAAGCCAAATACACTCCGGGAGTTCAGAATAATATTGTCGATGCCTTATCCCGATTTCAGGTGGACCGTTTACGCCAGCGGCTTCCAGAAGCGGATGCGGAGGGGATTCTGTGTCCGGAATTTCTGTGGGACATGATCTGGAGGCAGTGTCAAGAGCTATTCAGGGTTCGGTCTCTCCCAAGACATGGAGGTGCTACTTGGATTCCTGAAGGAGTTGGTGGTCTTTCTCTGAAGCCCATGGAGTTGGGGATTGTCGGCCAATCGGAGGGATTGGTCTTAGCGTTTGTGGCATCTGTGATGCAGCAGCGGTTTTCCTACAGTCATATAACGAAAACGCTGGCTGGGATTTCGTTCTTCTGCTGTTTAAAGGGGAATCCCTCCTGCATGTCCTATTTTTCAGTTAAGCAGGCTCTGAAAGGGTACAGGAGGGTAAATTTTGTGTCAGACAATAGAAGGCCGATTTCATTGGAACTCTTGGTAGGCTTTGTGAAGTCACGTCGGCTGTATGCTACACGGAATTTGAAGCCTTGTTGTTTAAAACTGCGTTTATTCTAGCTTTTCATGGGGCATTGCGCATATCCGAGCTGCTTCCCCAGTCTAAATTAGGTGGTTGTGGTGTTTGTTTGGAACATGTGTCGGTAGACCATTCGGGAGTGCACATCTGGATCAGGCGCTCTAAGAATGATGTTTTAGGGCAAGGGGTTGGGATTACGTTAAGAGCTCAAGATAATAAGATAGTATGTCCGGTGGAAGCCGTTAAGCAATTCTTATGGGCTAGGCCCTCTGGGGAGGGTACATTTTTGGTTCACCAGAATGGTTTCCCTCTAACTGAATATCAGTTTGATTTTGTTCTGCATAAGTGCCTTCAAAGCTTGGGTTTGCACAAATTAAAATTTTCATCCCATTCATTTAGAATGGGAGCAGCATCGGAGGCGGCCCGTATGGGTGTGGGTGAGTCGGCTATTAAGGGAATGGGAAGGTGGAAATCCAAATGCTTTAAATTGTATGTAAGGCCTAACATGTTTGTTTACATTTTCCAGGTTTGCCTCGCACAATATGGATTCTGGGACACTCTTATTTATTTGGCGCACAAAAAAGCGGCTCTCCGTTGCTATTCTACGATCTTGTCTCTACATCCGTGATCCTTTCAGGTATTCTGGAAGGGAGTGAAAGGCCTGCAATGGCATCAACTATATTTTAATTTATGCAGATTAGGTCAAGGTTGGCCCAGGCTGGATATTTTATTATTGCATGTTGGTGGGAATGATTTGGGCAATGTCCGTACATTGGATTTGCTTGTCATGATTAGGAGGGATCTGGAACGCTTTACTCTTTCTTCTCCACGTACGTTCATAGTGTTCTCCGAACTTATTCCTCGCCTTTCATGGCTTTCCTCTGGTCAGAGGAAAGTGATGGAAAAAGATGAGGAAGCGCATTAATGAGGCGATGGAAAAGTTCATGCCTACCCTGGGCGGGCTGTCATACTGACTTTTAGACCTGGAGGGTGATTTCCAAGGGTTGTACAAGCAGGATGGAGTCCACCTATCTAATGTAGGGCTTGATATTTTTAACCTGGGTTTACAGTATGGGGTTGAACAGGCCGCGGATTTGGGGTAGGGCCGGGCATGATGCTCAGGCCTGGCTTGTGGGGCATTTGATTTTTGATGTTATAATATGGTAATGCTGCTTGAGTTCTGAGAACTAAGCAGTTATACAAAACAGTTTTTTCATTCAAGTTATGCTGTTTGATGGTTAATAATATTAATAATAAAAGAGATTTATGGTTAATTTATTTTCACATTTAAACCAATAAAAGTGCCGCGGCCATTAAATGCCAAACTTGTTGGGTATTTATTTATGTTAAATGTACCTGGAGTAAGTAGGGTTAATGTATGTGGCCTACAATCCCATGAAAAAGGGGGCACAGTATGAGCCCACTTGCTTGGGATTGTGGCCACTACAGGTGAAAAGGGTAGACAGGGTTAATTAGGAGTATACAGTTGTTAGATAGGCTTAGGTAATTTAAGTGTACTGCCACTTTAAAATCCAGTTTCAGCAGCCAACCAATGGGATACAGCGCAAGCTGCTGGAAGCTGGGAAGCCTTTAAAAGGAGTCAGCTGAGCTGGGATAACCCCTTTTCCTGCTGGAGCACCTTGGAAGAACTCCCTCCCTCCCTCTCCAGTCGCGTGCACTATTATGTGGTTGGGTCACCCTGGATGTCTAGGGGGGACATTTGATTTTTGATGTTATAATATGGTAATGCTGCTTGAGTTCTGAGAACTAAGCAGTTATACAAAACAGTTTTTTCATTCAAGTTATGCTGTTTGATGGTTAATAATATTAATAATAAAAGAGATTTATGGTTAATTTATTTTCACATTTAAACCAATAAAAGTGCCGCGGCCATTAAATGCCAAACTTGTTGGGTATTTATTTATGTTAGATGTACCTGGAGTAAGTAGGGTTAATGTATGTGGCCTACAATCCCATGCATTCTATGCATTAAGGTGAAAAAAAAACCTGGCAATGACAATCCCCCCAGCCCCACTATTTTAATTACCTGATCCCCGAATCTGCTGGGCGCGTCCCCCGGCATCCTCTTCTCCTTGGAGTCTGGCCGTCGATTGGATAGATTTGCTATATTGATAGCAGCGCAGCCATTGGCTCGCACTGCTGTCAATCACCTGCAATGACGCGGCGTGCCGGGGGGCGGGGGCCGTGTGATACAGTCGGCGGCTATGGCCGCCGGTTGTATCATGGGAGCGCGCCCGCAAGCTAACCCCCTTGGGAGAGCACTTCCCATGAAGGGGGTTAGCTGATGCGGGGAGGAGCCGAGACAGCCGCCGAGGGACCCCAGAAGACCAGAATCGGGGCCACTGTGTGCAAAACGAGCTGCACAGTGGAGGTAAGTATAACATGTTTGTTTTTGTTTTTTTTAAACGGGAACCTTTAGTGTCCCTTTAAAGTCCATATAAAAAGATTATAGCAATGTGATAGGTTGTGTAACCATAGAATGTCCATCCACAAATGGAAGCCTTCACAAGGGGATTAGAAGCAAAATCCAGCAGGAGCTACAGAGTCGTCTCTTATGCCGCGTACACATGGTCGGAATTTCCGATGGAAAAAGTCTGATGGGAGCTTTTCATCGGATATTCCAGCCATGTGTATGCCCCATCAGACTTTTCCCGTCTGAATTTCCGACGGACCTAGATAGAGAGCAGGTTTTAAATTTTTCCGTCGGAAATTCTGACAAAGTTTTAGCCGTGGCAAAGTCTGGCCGTGTGTATGCGGCATAAGTGTAGCAATATGGTTACATTTAATTAAGGTACAACATTTGGCAACTCACATGGTTGATGATTTAAAGAGGCACATCTAAGTATGTAGACATCCGGGGTAAAGCTGTCCACATAGACCATCCTCCGCACCACCGCCTCTGACCGGCAGGGTGACCCTTTAGCGAGCCCCACTCCTGCTGTGATTGGACACAGCAGGAGCCAATCAGGCGGTCCAGTGGTCCCGATGTCTGCAGGGACCCGCCGATCGTTCTCGATGCAGACAGAATGGTGGTCTACCTATTTAAACAAGGCAGATCGCCATTCTGTGACAGGAGAAGACAGAGATCTTGTGTTTTTACTAAGCAGGAACAAGGATCTTTGTCTTCTTACTGTACAAGCACCCCCTAGGGACACATTTAACCCTTTGATTGCCCGTGATATTAACCCCTTCCCTGTCAGTGTCAATAGTACAGTGACAGTGCATATTGTTTTAGCACTGATCACTATATTAGTGTCACTGGTCCTGAAAAAAGTATCAAAAGTGTCACTTAGTGTCTGCTTTGTCCACTTTGTCCGCTGCAATGTCGCAGTCCTGCTATAAGTCGCTGATCGCATCCATTACTAGTAATAAAAAAAAATCCATAAAAATTCCATGAAAATATCCCATAGTTTGTAGACACTATAACTTTTGCGCAAACCAATCAATATGTGCTTATTGGGATTTTTTAACCAAAAATATGTAGCAGAATACACGTTGGCCTAAATTAATGAAGAAATTAGATTTTTTACATTTTTTTATTTGATGTGTTTTATACCAGAAAATAAAAAAAATATTGTTTGTTTTTTTTTCTAAATTCTCTGTCTTTTTTTGTTTATAGCGCAAAAAATAAATACCGCAGAGATGATCAAATACAACCAAACGAAAGCTCTATTTGTGGGGAAAAAAAGAACATACATTTTATTTAGGTACTGTGTCGCACAACTGCACAAATGTCAGTTAAAATAACACAGTGCCGTATCGCAGAAAATGGCCTGGTCATTAAGGGAGATAAATCCTTCCGGGGCTGAAGTGGTTAAAAAAATGATCATAGGAGAAATTGTACCACATGTTCCTTTTAAATCTTCATCACCTGACCGCACAAGGAGACATGTTTTTCAAACCTTGTTATGGATTTATATTAGTTCAGGTTTCCAATAAAATATAATTTCTCTTTATAGTAATCCTCAGATACAGTTTATTGTATTCACTCAAATCAGCCTCTCTCAGCCTTTTTTACCCCAGAGGAACCCTTGAAAGAATGACCCTTTGGCTGCTTTCACACTGAGGCACTTTGCAGGCGTAATTGCGCTAAAAATAGCGCCTGCAATGCGCCCTGAAGGAGCCGCTCCTTTCTATCCAGTGTGAAAGCCTGAGGTCTTTCACACTGGAGCAATGCGCTGGCAGGAGGGTAAATAAAACTCCTGCCAGCCGCATCTTTGAGGCGTGATAGGAGCGGGAAAAATACCGCTCCTATAGTGCCCCTGCCCATTGAAATCAATAGGGTAACGCCTCCAAAACACCCGCAAAACGCCACAAAGTGGCGTTTTTGCGGGCGGGTTTAACCCTTCTTCAGCCACTAGCGGGGGTTAAAATCACCCCACTAGCGCCCGCACAATGGTAAAACGCTGCTAAAGATAGCAGCGTTTTACCGCCAGCGCACTCAGTGCTTCAGTGTGAAAGTAGCCTTACAGTGGTGGTGAAAATGCCATAATGTGTCGATAAATGATTTATTTATTTTCTGATCAATCTTTTCCAATTGGAATAATCAGTCTATAATTGACAACCCATTCGATCGATATGCCATATACAGGGAAGTGGATGGACTGATAAATATGTTTTTTTCCTTAAAGCATTCTGTGCAGGAAGGTAAACAAAGCCTGAGCAGACAGTGCCGGAGGGGGGACTAACAAAGAGAAGGTAACGGTCCGCTCTGCAATATCATTGCACAGAGCAGGTAAGTATCATTTCTTTTTTATTTTAACACACACACATAAAAATAATCCTTTAACCACTTAAACCCCGGACCAATTTGGCTGGTTAAAGACCAGGCCCCTTTTTGCGATTCGGCACTGTGTCGCTTTAACTGACAATTGCGCAGTCGTGCGACGTGGCTCCCAAACAAAATTGATGTCCTTTTTTCCTACAAATAGAGCTTTCTTTTGGTGGCATTTGATCACCTCTGTGATTAAAATTTTTTGCGCTATAAACAAAAACAGAGCGACAATTTTGAAAAAAATTCTATATTTTTTACTTTTTGCTATAATAAATATCCCTCAAAAAATATGTAAAAATTTTTTTCCTCGGTTTAGGCCGATACGTATTCTTCTACATGTAGCGGGGTGTTCCCCTTTAATGCAGAGAGATAAGAAGTTCCAGGTGAGAGGTGAGTCGGGAGGAAGTAAAGAGACATTACTGGAAGTGAAAGCAGAGGAGAGAAAGAGACTACATCTCCCAGTACATCTTGCAGCACCCAGGGTGCATTGCTCCAGAACAGAGACTGCTGGGGCAGACTTTATAAAGGGGAGGCGGAGTTTTGGTCGCTCTCTTTGGACCCCCCTCTCCTAGCAAGAGGATGTCTGTGCTGAACTGCTGTGTGCACAAGGCCTGAAGCCTGGGCCGTGTGCTCCTTTCCAAAGAGCCCTCTGCCAGCCTAGCAGAGCCTTAGAGACATCTAATCCTCCTTGCTGCAGTACACCAGAAGGATTGAAGACTTGGATGTCGGTGGATTCCTGTTCCTAGACGAATCGATGGAGGAAACGGACTTGGACTTGTCCAGGTGGTGAGAGCTGTTTAAAGACAGATACTTTATCTTTACTATTCGTTGGGATTACAAAGTTGTTCTTCAAGTGCACCACCGAGAGATTGCTAGCGAATATTATTTCACTGAACTTCCATTTAGATCAGTCAGGCCTGACTGCATAGGTAGACATTGCTGGGTGTTAGTCTACCCATGAGGGGAAGTAGCTGTAAAAGGGCAGCGCTAGAGTTGCATAGCAATACTTTATTATTCTGATTACTCTGTTTATCTTTATTACTGTTTATTGCAGGGATCTGCAACTTGTTATACTGTTGTTTATTACTTGCCCATTAGCCTCAGTAAAATATCTGGGTAAAGTACATTTGGTGTCAGTTCCGCTTACTTTAATAGGAGTTTTAAAGTATATTCTGTGTATGTTTGTTATAGGACTGCGTCACCAACAGTTGCGATCACGCGGTCCTATCTCTCTATCACCAGCTGTGCCACGGGAGGTTAGAGCCGATTGCCGGGGGTTGACAGCGGTGCACTGCAGGGCCCAAATCAATATCAGCGGCTCTCTTAACTGGGGGTAGCGCTACACGTGGGGGCTCGAGTCCGGGATCCTTGTACGTTGCACGCTGCAATCAAGCCGGTCAGAAGTACCAGCATGGACCCGCTGGCAATGTCACAGTGGTGCGCAGCGATTGGCGCCGATCCAACCGCGGCGGTAGTCATTGTACTCCCGGGGGAAAGATGGAAGGAAGAGGAGATAAAACAGCTCGTATTGTTACTGTCTCCGAGCCACAAAGCATGGGTGATGGATTTTAGGCCAGATCCAGTGATCTCGTTTACATACGCACTGGTAGAATGGAAAAACGAAATCCCAGAGCATTTTAAAAGTCAGAGTATACAAGCCATAGATAATCAGATCTATCACTTGATACATACGCTGCCAGTGAAGGAAGAATGGTTTCAGACACCAAAGCCATCACTCCCACAATTATCTCCACCACTATCCCCTAAAGCAGAAAAGCTTAAGGAACTATTAAGCCCGGGATCACCGCTGGCCGCTATAGGGCCTGAATTGTTGAATGCTCTAGGAGACCTTGTAATTAAGTGCCAGAAAAGCAGTACGGTGCATGTGGAGGCCGGTTACCGGAAGCTTAGCACCTTCTCAGGGAAGCTCCCCGTCCCTGCGGGGGAGGAAGATTTTGACACTTGGGTGGAACAGGCATTGCAGGCAGTAGAAGCATGGGAGGTGCCTGAGGCACAGAAGAGACAGCGAGTCTTAGAAAGTCTGAAAGGTGCCGCGGCAGAAGCGGTGAAGAGCTTCCGGTTTGGAAATGAAAACTGTACAGCTCAAGATTGCCTGGCCATGCTGCAGGAAGAGTTTGGTCAGCTGGAGAAGGTGTCAGAGATGATTTATCAAATTGAACACACTCTCCAGCAGCCGAATGAGAAACTGTCAGAATATGTTAGAAGGCTGAACAGGCAGTTATGCAAGATTGTACTGAAGAAGGGAATGCTGCCCAAAGATGCAGATGAAGCACGCATGAAGCAGATCATGAGGGGAGCGCGGCGCTCAGACCCGGTCTGGCTGCACCTGAAAACCTCAGGAGGAGGAATGTCACTAACCTACTCTGATCTAATAAAAATTATTAGGGAGGAAGAGGCGCTGCAGGAAGATCAGCAGGTGGCGAATGTCACACCTGTACCAGTGTTGGTCCATTCGGTCAAGAGCCCAGAAAGAGATGCGGAGGTTGACACTCTGAAATCGCAAATGGCCCAAGTGTTGGAGATGCTGACCTCTTTGATGGAGAAAGATCAGAGAAGACGAGAGAAACCAAGCCCAAGAAAGGAGTTGTTCCCGAACACCTCAGCACCGGCCTCCCTACAGGACCGAGAAGAGGTGATTTGCTATAACTGCGGAGGGAGTGGCCACTTTGCTAATGTATGCTCCAGCCCAAAGAAGAAGAGAACAGATAATTGCAAGCCGGCGGGAAACTCCAAAGGGCCCCGGTGAAGGAGTCAACCGGGTGCCCATCATCTTCAGTGCGCTCCAAACTAAAAAAAAAGGCCAAGAATGGAGGAGACAAAACTCCTAGGAGGAGGTATAGTACACCCCCACCAAGATGTACCCCAGAGGGAGGGGGCAAGACCCCTCAGTGGAAGTACAGCACCCCAAAGAAGGAACATCCACCTAAAAGGAACAATAACATCCCTCAGCGGGTTTGTGCCCCCATTGAGAGGGAGAAAGTCAATGCATGCCAGGCTCAGGAAAAATTAAAGTCCAAAAGGAGCAGGGCAAGGGTCGAAAGCCAAAAAAAAGAGGTGACCCCAGTCCGGCCATACCCAAAGGAACTGGTGGGCCCGTCTCCTACTGTGCCCATTCAAGTGGAAGGAGTCTATACTAAAGCTCTTTTGGACACCGGAGCACAGGTGACTTTACTATACCGGGACTTCTATGATAGGCACTTGAGTCATCTGCCTATCCAGAAGATAGAAGAGCTGGAGATATGGGGACTTGGAACCCAGAGTTTCCCTTATGATGGGTACCTGCCCATAAAGATGACTTTCGACCCATCCATGGCTGGGAAGGCTGAAGTGTTTGACACCCTGGCAGTTGTGTGTCCCCGGCCGCCTGGAGCCAGCAAGATTTCCCTGATCATTGGGACAAACACGGATCTAGTCAGGAGACTCCTGACCCCTCTAGTGAAAGAGAGAAACCATTCAGCCACCAAAATCCATCCCATGCTAAAGACGGCCTACCAACGACTGGTCTTAGAGCAGAAGACCCCGGGAGAGGGGATAGGGAAGGTGTGGAGACTTGGCAGAGAAGGAGTAGTGCTACAGCCCGGAGAAGTAACCTGTCTTAGGGCCACTGTGAAGCTTTCGTGGGAACAACCTGGCCCCTTTGTCATGCTGGAATCAGACCCAAGGGAAGAGTCCTCAGGCCTGGAAGTGATACCAGAAGTGATTCCATTCAAGGCCCTGAAGAAGGCCCATGGCAGAGTTCCGGTGAGTGTTAGGAACACTACGGGAGGACCCATGGAGATCCCTGCCAGAGTGTTGCTTGGTCAGGTGAGCCCTGCTGCCCCGGTCACTTGGTCCGAAGTCAAGGGGACGGGTGACGGAGGAGATGTTTGGGAGAAACTGTCCGTGGAAAACCCGAACCTACCCAGGGCTTGGAAAGAAAGAGCCAAGGCCCAGCTGACCAGGTGGGAGAAGATCTTTTCCGAAGATGAATTCGATGTGGGGTGTGCAAGAAGTGCCACCCATCGGATCCGCCTCCAAGAAGATAAGCCCTTCCGAGAGAGGGTCAGGCGGGTCCCCCTGGCAGATCTGGAGGATCTGAGGGAACAACTTGTAGAACTAAAGAAGACTGGTGTGATCCGGGAGTCTAGAAGTCCCTATGCCTCCCCAATCGTGGTGGTCAGAAAGAAGAATGGGTCGTTGAGGCTTTGTATCGATTACAGGACTCTCAACAGGAGAACCATCCCTGACCAATACACCACGCCAAGGATAGAAGATGCCCTACAAAGTTTGTCTGGAGCCAAATGGTTCAGTGTGATGGACCTCAAGAGTGGGTACTATCAAATCCCTATGCACCCAGAAGACAGGGAGAAGACAGCCTTCATAACCCCGGTGGGATTCTTCGAATTCAATAGGATGCCTCAGGGTCTGTCTGGAGCTCCTGCTACCTTTCAACGCCTTATGGAGAAGACTGTTGGAGACATGAATCTTATAGAAGTCCTTGTGTACTTGGACGATGTCATTGTCTTTGGAAGAACCTTGGAAGAACATGAAGCCAGGTTGGAGAAAGTATTGAGAAGACTCAGCGAAGAGGGACTTAAGCTTTCCCCCGAGAAGTGTCGGTTCTACCAGTCTTCTGTGAACTATCTGGGGCACATAGTGTCTGAAGAAGGGGTGGCCACAGATCCTGAGAAGTTGGAAGCAGTCACTTCCTGGCCACGACCCACCACAGTAACAGAGCTCAGATCCTTCCTGGGGTTCTGCTCCTATTATAGGAGGTTTGTGGAGGGGTTTGCTCGGATTGCCCGCCCGTTGAATGAATTGCTAAAGGCAGAAGGGGAAGAGGATGACTCAGGGCCCAGGAGGCCTGGTGAGTCAGTTCAAGATCAGTGGAACCCAAGGTGTGAAGAGGCCTTTCATGCTCTGAAGAGGAGCTTAACCACTGCCCCAGTCCTGGCCTACGCCGACCCTACCAGACCTTATGAATTACATGTGGATGCCAGCCATGAGGGTCTAGGTGGTGTACTCTACCAAGAACATGAAGGACAACTGCGACCAGTGGCCTATGTGAGCAGGAGCCTGACCCCCTCAGAAAAGAATTACCCCACTCATAAGCTGGAATTCCTGGCCCTCAAATGGGCGGTAGTAGACAAGCTAAAAGACTACTTGTATGGGGCAGAGTTTACTGTGAAGACAGACAACAACCCCCTGACCTACCTCTTCACCACCGCGAAACTAGATGCCACCGGACACAGGTGGTTGGCCGCATTGTCTGGATTCAACTTCAGTCTGAAGTACAGACCAGGAGCCGGAAATAGGGATGCAGATGCCCTGTCCCGGAGGTCTCATGCCACGACAAATGACTGGGAAGATTGGACCCAAGTGGCACCGGACGGGGTGCGGGCCCTTTGTCAAGGGGCTGAATTCCAAGCCAGAGGAGGCTCCAGAGCAGAAGAAATAGGGGTTACCATGGTAGGAGTCCCCAAACACTATTGTGGGGTAACTCAACTGGAGGAAGACAACCTACCGAGACTGTCCAAGAAGGAGTTGAGGTGTGACCAATTGGAAGACCCCATGGGGAGATTGGTCCTCGAAGCCCTGGAGAATCAGGATCCCAACAAATTCCTACATCACCCCTCAAAGGAGGCTCGCCTGTTGAGGAAGGAATTGGACAGGCTACAGGTACATCAGGGAGTGGTCTACCGAAGGGGCCCCTCTGATGACTCAGAAGATAAGTGGCAGTTATTTCTTCCAGAGAAGCACCGAGAGACTGTACTAATTGCCCTGCATGACCATCATGGTCACCTAGGGGCAGAAAGGACCTTCCAGCTTGTCAGAAATCGGTTCTATTGGCCCTGCATGAGGGCAGAAGTAGAGGAGTATTGCCATTCCTGTGCACGATGCATTCAGAGAAAGACCCTACCCCATCAAGCTGCCCCAATGGGCCACTTACAGAGTCAAGGCCCAATGGATCTGGTATGCATTGACTTTCTCTGCCTCGAACCCGACCTGAGTGGATTGGGGAATGTTCTGGTAATAACCGACCATTTCACCCGCTATGCTCAAGCTTTCCCAACCAAAGACCAGAAGGCATCCACCGTGGCCAAGATACTTATGGAGAAGTATTTTGTCCATTACGGACTACCACAGAGACTCCACTCAGATCAAGGAAGGGACTTTGAGAGTCGGTTGATCCGAAGACTTTTGGATTCATTAGGAATAAAGAAGACCAGAACCACGCCTTACCACCCACAAGGAGATGCTCAGCCGGAGAGATTTAACTGGACCCTGCTCAACATGTTGGGAACCTTAGAAACAGAGAAGAAGCAACACTGGAGTCAGCACATATCAGCCCTAGTACATGCCTATAACTGTACCACAAGTGACGCCACTGGCTACTCCCCTTATCGACTTATGTTTGGGAGAGAAGCAAGGCTACCTGTGGACCTGGCCTTTGGCACTTCTATAGACAATACCTCAGCTACATCCCACAAGGGATACGTGGACAGACTTAGACGTAGCTTGCAGGTGGCCTATGAACAAGCCCAGGCGGCTTCGGATCAAAGGGGGGCCCGCAACAAGAGAAATTTTGATCTGAAGGTTCGAGTGCAAGATCTGCAGCCCGGGGACCGAGTACTGCTACGCAATCTGGGGGTCCCTGGAAAACACAAGCTTGCCAACAGGTGGAGATCTGAGCCCTATGTTGTCTGTAGGAAGTTGCCCGGTTTGCCTGTCTACAAACTAAAGCCAGAAGGAAAGGTGGGTCCACTGAAGACGTGGCATCGGAACCACCTGCTCCCACTTGCTGAGGCAGTCAGAATACCTCCCGTGAGAGACTCCCCTGAACCGGCCTCTATCCTGGATATTCCTAGGCCGAACACTCGGTCCCAGACCTCTCGAGCCAAAGATGGGGAGGCCTCCCAATTGAGTACAGAAGAAGGTGGAGAACTGGACTGGCTGTGGCCTCCCTCGACTCTGGGAACGTCCGCCATAGATCTCCCAAATGGAGGGGATACCCCAGATGCAACGCTGAATCCGGAGGCTACTGAATTCATACCCTTCAGTCCCTCAGCTGATTACTGGGAAGATGTTCCTGACACTTGCGCAGAGGAGGACTCTAGAGATTCCATACGTCAGTCGACTTCTGAATCAGAGGTTCCAGAACCAGCAATGTTACCTGAACTTACTCCTGAAGAAGAGCCTGTGGTGCCAGAGTCAGAAGCACCAAGAGAGCAGAGGGCTCGCAGAGTCATCAGGCCTCCCAAGAAACTAACTTACCCCCAAATGGGGACGAGCTCAGAGGACTCTGTTGTAACGGCTAGGAGAAGTGTTGAACAACCTGATCCTTCCACCGTCCATTTGGTGGAGGGCAACCCCAGCTCACTCTCTGGCACAGTTAGGCAGGCCACTCATGGTAGTGTGACCTGTGGGCAAGAGAGTTCAAGCCCAAAGTTTTGGTGGGAATTCCCTATGCCAACATCATGCTCGACATTGTCCAAAATGGTAAACAGTATTTGTTGAAGTTTATCTTTGGGGACCAAAGAGTTCAAGTGGGGGGAGTGTGTAGCGGGGTGTTCCCCTTTAATGCAGAGAGATAAGAAGTTCCAGGTGAGAGGTGAGTCGGGAGGAAGTAAAGAGACATTACTGGAAGTGAAAGCAGAGGAGAGAAAGAGACTACATCTCCCAGTACATCTTGCAGCACCCAGGGTGCATTGCTCCAGAACAGAGACTGCTGGGGCAGACTTTATAAAGGGGAGGCGGAGTTTTGGTCGCTCTCTTTGGACCCCCCTCTCCTAGCAAGAGGATGTCTGTGCTGAACTGCTGTGTGCACAAGGCCTGAAGCCTGGGCCGTGTGCTCCTTTCCAAAGAGCCCTCTGCCAGCCTAGCAGAGCCTTAGAGACATCTAATCCTCCTTGCTGCAGTACACCAGAAGGATTGAAGACTTGGATGTCGGTGGATTCCTGTTCCTAGACGAATCGATGGAGGAAACGGACTTGGACTTGTCCAGGTGGTGAGAGCTGTTTAAAGACAGATACTTTATCTTTACTATTCGTTGGGATTACAAAGTTGTTCTTCAAGTGCACCACCGAGAGATTGCTAGCGAATATTGTTTCACTGAACTTCCATTTAGATCAGTCAGGCCTGACTGCATAGGTAGACATTGCTGGGTGTTAGTCTACCCATGAGGGGAAGTAGCTGTAAAAGGGCAGCGCTAGAGTTGCATAGCAATACTTTATTATTCTGATTACTCTGTTTATCTTTATTACTGTTTATTGCAGGGATCTGCAACTTGTTATACTGTTGTTTATTACTTGCCCATTAGCCTCAGTAAAATATCTGGGTAAAGTACATTTGGTGTCAGTTCCGCTTACTTTAATAGGAGTTTTAAAGTATATTCTGTGTATGTTTGTTATAGGACTGCGTCACCAACAGTTGCGATCACGCGGTCCTATCTCTCTATCACCAGCTGTGCCACGGGAGGTTAGAGCCGATTGCCGGGGGTTGACAGCGGTGCACTGCAGGGCCCAAATCAATATCAGCAGCTCTCTTAACTGGGGGTAGCGCTACATACATATTTTTGGTTAAAAAAATCGCAATCGCCGTTTATTGATTGGTTTGCGCAAAAGTTATAACGTTTACAAAATAAGGGATAGTTTTATGGAATTTTTATAAATTTTTTTTTTTTTTTACTAGTAATGGCGGCGATCAATGATTTTTTTAGTGACTGCGACATTATGGTGGACACATCAGACACTTTTGACACATTTTTGGGACCATTGTCATTTTCACAGCGATCAGTGCTATAAAAATGCACTGGTTACTGTGAAAATGACACTGGCAGTGAAGGGGTTAACCACTAGGTGGCGCTGTAGGGGTTAAGTGTGTGTGCCCTGATGAGTGTTTCTAACTGAGGGGGGGGGGGGGGGTTGGGCTGTGTGTGACATGACACTGATCTCCGCTCCGAGTACACGGAGCCGAGATCAGTGTCATTGTCACTAGGCAGAGCAGCAGTAGTGTATTTAGGTTTTTTGCTGCCCTAGGCCTGACTAAATTCGTGCACCCCCTAATTTAATTATGACCCACCCCTTCCTGTCAAGGCCACACCCCTTTCTGTTTAAAACACGCCCTGAAATTTTCCAGTGGGGACACTAGTTCTTAGGTCCTGGGGGGGGGGGGGCAATGGATTCCCTTAATTTGCATAGATTTCATCTCACTTCCTGTTTGGCTATGGGGCAGGAAGTGAAGGGAAATCTCTGCAATGGGACAGGGATGGTAAAAAATAAACTGACAGGGGCTCTAACCCTCCCTTACTCCATCCAAAATGAAAAACAAAAGTGTTGCCTATAGTTCTACTTTAAGCACAAATTTCAGATAATTTTATGGAGAGGACTAAGAAGATATAACCATGCCAATGGTGCAGCAGAAAACATATAGCACAGTGAGGAAGGTTTGTGGTCCAGGATGATAGGACAGTCAAAATTAGAAGCAGCTTGCGTTACACTAACAGCATACCTCCCAACTTTTCAAATGTCCACTGCGGGACATTCATTCGGTAAGGTGGCGCGGGATGGAGGATCGCGGTTGTTGAGCAGGGGGCTGACTTACCGCTGCCTGCATGTCTTCCGATCCTCCTATTGCGGGAAATTTGATCCTCTGGCGGGACTGCGGGAAGTTAGTGTCCGTGCGGGAAGTTCCCGCAGAATCCGTGCGTGTTGGGAGGTATGTAACAGTGTAGCGCAAGCCGGCGGGGACTTTCTGTGCTGCCCCCCTGCAAAGTGCTGCCCTAGGCCTGGGCCTTGTTGGCCTAGGCCAGGATACAGCGTTGCAGAGCAGGGAGATGCTTGTTTACACAAGCATCTCCCTGCTCTATGCCTCCGTGAGACGATCACGGGGATCCCCGCGGTGATCGAGTCCGCGGGAAACGCGGTCCGACTCACAGGGAAGGCAGCTGGGTCGCGAGCGCACCGCCGGCTCGCACGCGCGCGACCCCCACGTCAGGCAGTTAAAGGGGACGTACAGGTACGTTGATGTGCCTGTCCGTGCCATTCTGCTGACGTATATCTACAGGAGGCGGTCGGCAAGTGGTTAATATCCCTTTAGGATGCAATGGTAACTTACAATCATAAATCATCAATCACATTTCTATTTCCACGTGTATATAATCTGATCAAAATTTGATTGCAGTCATAAAGTATCTCAGTGCTGCTGAGTGATACAAAAGAATTGCAAATTTTCTTCCCTGGCCAACTAACTCACGTTGATCTAATCCAATGGAAATTGAGTCTGAATTGATCGGAAGGGAAGTTATGGCCAATAAATATTTTGCATATTATTTTTCTTTTATTGAATCACAAATTGATTGGCTAAAAAAATCGAACTGTGTATGGTCACCATTAGGCTTCTTTAGATCTACCAACAAGTATGTAGTGCAAAGCTCCTCCTTGGTTGGATACAGAATGATTGGATAGATTAAGCAGATTCTCTTATTGCACAGTTTTGGTAACTACAGTATAAAGTTGAATCTATAGAGATGATATAGTTAGGGTTGCCACCTTTTCTTCAACCCAAACCCGAACACTTTAGCGGCCTGAGACACCTTTGGGTGCTCCAAGGAGAGTAGTAATGTGGTGCGCATAGCGTGCCGTAGCGAACAGTGGGTGTGGCCAAATTGCTCATGCTGACATCATCGCCCTGCCCCCCCAGTGATGCCGAACCTGCCCCCCAGACAGCCGCCCGCAGTGTGACTATTTTGGTTACTTGGGGAGCCACAGCCCGCTCTGAACATTGTGTCCGGGTTTCAGTCTGCCTGATACCCGGATACATGATTCAAAACCCGGACTGTCCGGGTGAATACCGAACAGGTGGCAACCCTAGATATAGTATGTGCATATTGTAACATGTACAGCGAGCCGTCCATAGGGCTTGCTCACAGGTTTGTTGATGGTGAAGAATGAAGCAACCAGAGGAGGATCTGGGCTGCTCTGTGTAAAACCACTGCACAGACTGAGCAGGTAAGTATAACATGTTTGTTATTTTTACACAAAACAATGAGACTTTGGTATCACTTTAATATGAGATTTCCAGCACAACTCTGCTTCTAATATATAGAAGAATTTTTGTCTGTTGAAGGATTTGTATTGCTGTCCCCCCAGTCCTGAGAATCATACAGCTCTGTTACAGAGTCTGCTGTTTAGCTGTCTAGACGCTGCCTGTCTCCTAGCAGCGTGGCCCCGCCTCCTTGGATGTCTTGCGATCCAAGCCTCACTCTGACTTTCTACAGACAAGACGCTATGTTTATAGATGTCTGCGTTCCACGCCTCGTTCCCATGTACACTGTGTATTGGATGCCCTGCCTAGTGCTTGGCTGTGCTAAGCCATGCTGGACTTCCTTGTTGATCGGGGATCTGTGATTACGGTAGGTGTGTGTGTGCTGTGATCGCTCCGGTATGCTCCATAGGTGGAGGGGAGTGTCCTGTGTACACCGTGTGACCCTTCCCCGGGATTAGCACAGATCTGCCCCCTATAGCCCATCAGAAGAGCGGTGCGCCCGGGATTTAAAGGGCCAGCTCCAGGATTTAGAGGTTTGTCAGATTTTGTGTTTCCAGCACATTTCATTCAATCGAATATATACTCTACAGATGGCCACACACTGTACAATCTGCTTGTGCGGTCTCATTTAAGGTGGCCATACAGTACACGGTGCATTAAAACTGACCGATCGATCCCCAGTTTGACAAAATGATTGCGTTGGATGTCGATTGATCATGGCAAAGCGATGAGCCACAGACGACCGTTTTCATCATCCAAAGTCAGGTGGTTGTGGCAGAAAAAATAAACCAATCGTGTTGGGCCAAGATGGCGATTTTGTAACCCTATGGGGCATATTTATTTACATGTAGATCGATTTGTAAGCGATTCACAAGATCGCAAATGAAACGCCATCACACAAGCCATTGTGATCCTTTTTTTTTTTTTCCGCCACAGCCAATCGGTTTGGATCCATCAAATCTGTCATGATCTGTCGCAGAGAGCAGGAAGTAAGAGCTCTGATTTGGAAAGATTGAGTTGGAGGACGAGGTGCGACATCCACACTGATCTGTCAGTAAATATTGATGTGTGAGAAAGAGGGAGATATTGGAAGAACAGAACTAGGGATGAGCTCCGGCGTGTTCGCACAGTCCACGTGTAGAGCCCGCCAGGAAGTCAGCACTGCGCTAATCACAGCCAGGGAGACCTTTCCCGATCTCTGCAGCCGAGCATCAGGAAATGTCTCCCTGGCTGTCATTAGCGCAGCGCGGTGCCGACTTCCTGGCGTGCTCTGCACATGGACTGTGTGAACACGCCGGAGCTCATCCCTAAACAGAAGACATCTTTTATGTGCCCTGTTAAAGGACAGTTGGGGTCACATGGGGGGGACTTTTTTTTTAAAGGGCAGCTGTAGTGCCAGTACCTCTCCTTTGCCACAAGATGTCCTCAGTCCTCTTGGTTGAATGATGCACATGGTCGATTAATCGAGGAAAGACAGTGAGTACAAGGCATTTATCTAAATAACATGCAGTGCCTGATAAAGGGTAAGAATATATAACGGTTCAGAAAAAATTACTTATGAAGAGACAGGGTGGATAAAAATCAAATATTTTTTTTTTTTGATTTAAATCAATTTTTATTTTAATAAAATGCTTTTGGAGTAAAAATCTATCTAAAGATAGTTTTTCTATGTAAGATACATTAATACCGTATATACTCGAGTATAAGCCGAGTTTTTCAGCACATTATTTTTGTGCTGAAAATGCCCCCCTCGGCTTATACTCGAGTCACCTTTTTGCGTCTGATCTCCTGGAATTTGGGGACCCTGTACCGGCTGGCCGTGGGCCCCCTGGACCCCAAACTTGGCACACATGTAGCTCCACTCTTCCTCCTCTACAAGTGTGCAAAGTTTGTTGTCCGGCGGACCTACGGCCAGGGAGCACCAATTTTTCAAAGCCGGGCACCCCTTCCATAGACTCCAATGTCAAATGGTAATTTCTCCAGTGACTTTGGGGACCCGGTACTGGCCGGTCATAGGTCCCCTGGACTCGCAGCTTGGCACACATGTAGCCCCATTTCTCCTCTATACGTATTTAAAGCTTTTTGTCTGGGGAACCTACGGCCGGGGAGCACCGATTTTTCAAAGCCGGGCACCCCTTCCATAGACTCCAATGTAAAATGTCAGTCTAGTCATGGGCACAGAGAGGCATGGACACAGTGAGGCAAAGTGAGGTACAGTGAGGCATGCAGATGGACGCCCTAGGCTTATACTCAAGTCAATAAGTTTTCCCAGTTTTTTTGTGGTAAAATTAGGTGCCTCGGCTTATATTCGGGTTGGCTTATACTTGAGTATATACAGTAATTTTGTTCAACATGAAATGGAGCATAGTTATGTAGCATGAGGCTGTATATTCTGCAATATTTAAACTTTTGGTAAACTCATTCAATGAATCCAAGCTCTGCAAGCTGAGATAACATGCACTGCATTGATGATTTCACAGTAACCATGAGATAAAACAAAGTTCAGGAATATTCCTTTGTTTTGCAAATCCATGTACACTACAAACTTTATGGTTGAATCGGTTCTGATATCGCTGTTTTACTAACCTGACAGCTTATTATTCTAAATAGGAAACCTTCATTTGGTTTGCAAATATTAAAGCTTCCAACTACCAGCAAAAATAAGTCCTTACATTTAAAGAGCACCTGTCATTTCAGATCCATCATGGCAGGGCCTGTTAGCGGGCGTCCACTCACCTGCTGCCGCCACGTCCCTCACCTTGTTGTGTCACTGCCGCATCATCATCCGTCCTATTAAAGTGAATGGGACTGTCTGTGAGTCGACAGCGGGTCAGAGGAGGAGGAGGAGACACTCCGGGACAGAAATGACAGTTGCTCTTTAAAAATTATGATTTAAATCCAGCCTTTTTACTAGTGATTTTAATATATATTTTTTTCAATAAATTTTTATTAGATTTTATAAACCGTAACAAATATGTTTGTTGCATTCGATATACAACATGTGTAGTACAAAAATACAGTAAAGGCACACATTGGAAAGTGTATATAGGTCTTGATGATCTAGGCCAGCCTGCCCCTAATGGGTTAGTGATTATAATTTCTATCCACCCTGCAGCCAGAAGAAGGAATATCGCAGCACCAGCCTCTCTGTGTTACTTTTACAGCTCTATTGGCTTTTTTTTCTATTGTAAACTTCTGATTGTGTTTTGTCTTCCAGATCTACAAGAAGAGGACCTGTTGTCTCCCACGTGTCTGTCATGGTTCACATCCGGGGAGCGGGGTGTACACCTTTCTCTCACAGTGACTCTTCTAAGACTACAGAAGGTACAGAGTGTCCGGTCGGCAGGGCTCACGT
Source organism: Rana muscosa (assembly GCA_029206835.1). Classification (NCBI taxonomy): domain Eukaryota; kingdom Metazoa; phylum Chordata; class Amphibia; order Anura; family Ranidae; genus Rana; species Rana muscosa. The sequence goes on along the minus strand of CM055117.1, from coordinate 142,556,101 downwards.
GATATGTATGGTTTCGGACTTCTTTTATCCAAACATGGGTGGTGTAGAGAGTCACATTTATCAGCTATCCCAGTGTCTGATCGAGAGGGGACACAAAGTCATCGTTGTCACTCATGCCTATGAGGACCGGAAGGGAATCCGCTACCTGACCAATGGCCTGAAAGTCTACTACTTACCTCTGAGAGTTATGTATAACCAGTCTACAGCCACCACCCTGCTGCATAGTCTACCCCTCCTCAGGTATATCTTTGTAAGGGAAAGGGTTAGCATTGTTCATTCCCACAGCTCTTTTTCTGCCATGGCCCATGATGCTCTGTTCCACGCTAAGACGATGGGGCTCCATACAGTTTTCACGGACCATTCGCTGTTTGGATTTGCTGATGTCAGCTCTGTTCTCACCAACAAGCTCCTGACGGTGTCCCTGTGTGATACAAACCACATCATCTGTGTCTCTTACACCAGCAAAGAGAACACTGTGCTCCGAGCCGCCCTGAACCCCGAGATCGTCTCTGTTATCCCCAATGCTGTGGACCCCACAGATTTCACTCCAGATCCCCAGAAAAACAGGACTGGTAAAATTACCATTGTGGTGGTCAGTAGACTGGTGTACAGAAAAGGTAAGGACATTTTTTTTTATTCCCACGCTGGTCAATTTTTTTATTTTTTATCACTCTGAATGTGGACCTGTAAAAAGCCCAGCGCTTCCCTCTTTCTGAGCCCAACGCAGCCTGACCCCACACATTGGATTGTGTGATATAAGTAATAGGGGGTGGAGTCATGTGACCAGAGGCTGCAGTCCAGCTCAGAAGCAGCTAGAAGAGTTTTCTGAATATTGTTGCATGGGATTATATAGAAATTACACATATAGAATAAAGTAAAATATATATATATATATATATATATATATATATAGTCTTTAAAACCTGTTTCTATACCTCTTCAAGCATACTTTAAAACTGAGCTTGAGGTATATGTAAAAGACGCACATAATGCAGCTTTGTTTAAAAGCATAAATAAGTCATGAAAGTGGTTCTAGGGTTGCACTGACACCAATTTTTTTACCGGTGAGTATGGGTACTGATACTTTCGAGCAAGTACTCACTTTAAGTGTACTTTTACACTGGGGTGTCGCGTGCGTTGGCGGTAAAGTGCCGCTATTTTTAGCAGCGCTTTACCGTCGTTTTTGCCGCAATTTTCGGCCGCCGCTAGTGGGGCGCTTTTAACCCCCGCTAGAGGCCGAAAAAGGGTTAAAACCGCCCGCAAATTGCCGATGCGGTTCGGAGGCGCTGCTCATTGATTTCAATGGGCAGGGGCGCTTTAGGAGTGGTGTATTCACCGCTCCTACAGCGCCTCAAAGATGTGGCTGGCAGGACTTTTTTTAACGTCCTGCCAGCGCACCACTCCAGTGTGAAAGCCCTCGGGCTTTCACACTGGAGATAAAGGCGCAGCTCCTTCAGGGCGCTTTGCAGGCGCTATTGCGCTAAAAATAGCGCCTGCAAAGCGCCTCAGTGTGAAGGCAGCCTTAAGGTGAAGTTCCGCTTTAAAGGGTAACTCCACTTTCGCGGGGGGGGGGAGGCAAATAAAGAAGAAATAATATAGCGTATACCATTGCGACACTAATCATATTGTAATTGAATGTTATTAAAAATGACCTTCCCTTTTCAATCTGCAGCTCTGTAATTTTCTGAAAATGCAATATGGCTATCTGGAGGTGTTCTGTACACAGAATGTGTACAGAACGCCCCCCTGAAACATAATTTCCTGCTTGTGTGATTGGCTTACTGATTTTCCCTGAAATCTGCACTAAGATACTAGTCAGATTTCAGGCATCCCCTGCAACAAAAATTTCATTTTTGGTGAGATACTCCCAATAGGAAATCACGTCTAAAGGGATGTAGGCCCAGCAGCTTTCCTCATTAGAGCCCTGCAGGTGCCACAGCTGATTAATTATGAAACCACTCCCATTGGATTCACTTACCACATGGACACAGACCAACACAGTTATTTCTTCAGAATAACAAAAGGAAGCAATCAGCCACAAAGTTTGTTAAACTCCTTGTAATGTTGTAATGTACATAGATCACCCAGAGGGGAATGTGTGTTTTGTTGGGGGGGGGGGGGGGGGAGTTGAGCCACTTTTGAAATGCTTCTCTGCCTGACCATTGGCAGCTAAGCAAAACTAGCAGTAACAAACGCTTTACGTTTCCAGGAGGCACCGGTGACATCACTACGCCTCACTGCTGTCTCCTGGGATAGCTGGGAACTCAAAACCCCATTCAAGTGGTCAGAAAGAAACAATGAGGGGCGATTATGTCGCCCGCACTTCCTAAAAGTTGGGATGAAGTTTTTATTTTTTGTGAAATCTTTATTGTAAACGTTTTATTTACAGCTTATTTAGGTGATGGGTGGATGGCAGGCAAGCGACCTTCCAATTTGCAGGTCTGCTTTAAAGTGGAGGTAAACCGCCTCAGATCATACACAGAGATGAAACGGATCTCCCTAAATAAGTTTTACTTGTACAGGTCCTTCTCAAAAAATTAGCATATTGTGATAAAGTTCATTATTTTCTGTAATGTACTGATAAACATTAGACTTTCATATATTTTAGATTCATTACACACAACTGAAGTAGTTCAAGCCTTTTCTTGTTTTAATATTGATGATTTTGGCATACAGCTCATGAAAACCCAAAAATCCTATCTCAAAAAATTAGCATATCATGAAAAGGTTCTCTAAACGAGCTATTAACCTAATCATCTGAATCAACTAATTAACTCTAAACACCTGCAAAAGATTCCTGAGGCTTTTAAAAACTCCCAGCCTGGTTCATTACTCAAAACCGCAATCATGGGTAAGACTGCCGACCTGACTGCTGTCCAGAAGGCCATCATTGACACCCTCAAGCAAGAGGGTAAGACACAGAAAGAAATTTCTGAACGAATAGGCTGTTCCCAGAGTGCTGTATCAAGGCACCTCAGTGGGAAGTCTGTGGGAAGGAAAAAGTGTGGCAGAAAACGCTGCACAACGAGAAGAGGTGACCGGACCCTGAAGAAGATTGTGGAGAAGGACCGATTCCAGACCTTGGAGGACCTGCGGAAGCAGTGGACTGAGTCTGGAGTAGAAACATCCAGAGCCACCGTGAACAGGCGTGTGCAGGAAATGGGCTACAGGTGCCGCATTCCCCAGGTCAAGCCACTTTTGAACCAGAAACAGCGGCAGAAGCGCCTGACCTGGGCTACAGAGAAGCAGCACTGGACTGTTGCTCAGTGGTCCAAAGTACATTCGGAAATCAAGGTGCCAGAGTCTGGAGGAAGACTGGGGAGAGGAAAATGCCAAAATGTCTGAAGTCCAGTGTCAAGTACCCACAGTCAGTGATGGTCTGGGGTGCCATGTCAGCTGCTGGTGTTGGTCCACTGTGTTTTATCAAGGGCAGGGTCAATGCAGCTAGCTATCAGGAGATTTTGGAGCACTTCATGCTTCCATCTGCTGAAAAGCTTTATGGAGATGAAGATTTCATTTTTCAGCACGACCTGGCACCTGCTCACAGTGCCAAAACCACTGGTAAATGGTTTACTGACCATGGTATTACTGTGCTCAATTGGCCTACCAACTCTCCTGACCTGAACCCCATAGAGAATCTGTGGGATATTGGGAAGAGAAAGTTGAGAGACGCAAGACCCAACACTCTGGATGAGCTTAAGGCCGCTATCGAAGCATCCTGGGCCTCCATAACACCTCAGCAGTGCCACAGGCTGGTTGCCTCCATGCCACGCCGCATTGAAGCAGTCATTTCTGCAAAAGGATTCCCGACCAAGTATTGAGTGCATAACTGAACATAATTATTTGAAGGTTGACTTTTTCTGTATTAAAAACACTTTTCTTTTATTGGTCGGATGAAATATGCTAATTTTTTGAGATAGGATTTTTGGGTTTTCATGAGCTGTATGCCAAAATCATCAATATTAAAACAAGAAAAGGCTTGAACTACTTCAGTTGTGTGTAATGAATCTAAAATATATGAAAGTCTAATGTTTATCAGTACATTACAGAAAATAATGAACTTTATCACAATATGCTAATTTTTTGAGAAGGACCTGTATATCTCTGCAGTCTTTCCCTTTCTACACTCTTTAGAAAGTCCAGATTGTGTTACAAATCTTTCTTCCTCATTCAGCAGTAGGAGGGTAGTCTGGTCTTACACTGTGTGAGAGCTGATTGGAGGAAAGGCACACACAACCCTCCTCCACATAGGCAGAGGAGCGAAGAAACTTCTGAATAGACCAGCTTTCTGCTTATCTACCTCTAATGCCGCGAACACAAGGTCGGAATTTCCGACAACAAATGTTCGATGTGAGCTTGTTGATGGAAAATCCGACCATGTGTAGGCTCCATTGGACATTTGCTGTCGGAATTTCCGACAACAAAAATTTGAGAGCTGGTTCTCAATTTTTTTTGACAACAAAAGTTGTTGTCGGAAATTCCGACCTTGTGTACACAATTCAACGAACAAAAATTCTATGCATGCTCGGAATCAATTCGACGCATGCTCGGAATCATTGTACTTCATATTTCTCAGCTCCTCGTAGTGTTGTACGTGACCACGTTCTTGACGTTCGCAATTTCAGACAACATTTGTGTGACCGTGTGTATGCAAGACAAGTTTGAGCCAACATCCGTTGGAAAAAAATCCACGGTTTTGTTGTCGGAATGTATGATCGTGTGTACGCGGCATTAGACCCCTTTTACACTGAGGCGCTTTGCAGGCGCTATAACACTAAAAATGGCGCCTGAAAAGCGCCCTGAAAGAGCTGCTGCTGTCTCTCCAATGTGAAAGCCCCGAGGGCTTTCACACTGGAGCGGTGCGCTAGCAGGACGGTAAAAAAAGTCCTGCTAGCAGCATCTTTGGAGTGGTGAAGGAGCGGTGTGTATACTGCTCCTGCCCATTGAAATGAATGGGCACCGCGGCTATACCGCTGGCAAAGCGCTGCTGCAGCGGCGCTTTGCGGGTGGGTTTAACCCTTTTCCGGCCGCTAGCGGGGGCTAAAAGCGCCCAGCTAGTGGCTGAATACCCCCCGCAAATACGACGATAAAGCTCCCCGACACAAATTTCAAGCTGCTTTTATCTCCTCTGTCGGAGAACTTGTCAGAAGTTATACTGATAAGAGGAATGGAGCAGCAGAAAAACACAGCACTTGGTGCTTTGGAGGGAGATAAGAAAACACTACAGATAGACATGCTCAAAGGTTTGCGTACCCTGGCAGAAATTGTGACATTTTGGCATTAATATTGAAAATATGACTGATTATGCCAAAACGGTCTTGTATTTAAGGATAATGATCACATGAAGCCATTTATTACATAGTTTTTGGATCCTTTTTAAATCATAATAACAGAAATCACCCAAATGGCCGTGATAAAAAGTTTACATACCCCGGAATGTTTTGGCCTTGGTACAGACACAGAAGGTGGCACACCGGTTAAAACGACAATTACAGGTTAATTTCCCACATTTGTGGCTTTTTAAATCACAATTAGTGTCTGTGTATAAATAGTCAAGGAGTTTATTAGCTCTCACATGGATGCACTAAGCAGGATAGACACTGAGCCATGAGGAGGTAGAAAAGAACAGTCAAAAGACCTGCGTAACAAGGTAATCTTTACAAAGATGGAAAAGAATATAAAAAGATATCAAAAGCCTTGAATATGCCAGTCTGTACGATTAAATCACTTATTAACAAGTGGAAAATTTGGGGATCAAGGTCAGGTAGATCAAGAATTTCACAATTTCTGCCAGGGTATGCAAACTTTTCAGCAGGTCAGATTTCATGATTTTCAACCACTTTAAGCACATTTACCAACATGCTATTCCGTGAGAAATAGTGGATGTTCAGGTAGCAGTAGGATTGCCCTCTGAATGCCTGCCAAACACTGCTATGCTGCCCTCTGAAAAACAGTCTACTGCAGATTGCTTTTTAGAGGGCAGTGGGCATTGCCATCGGTTTGAAAGAAGCCCTAGTATCCATTTTTTTTTTCCCCTGATAATCTGCCTGCAAAGTGCCGATCTTGTTTGTTTCTCATGAGAAAAGGACAGCATTTGGTCTTAACTCTACAGAGGATGTCCTCTTCCTGCTTGTCGTTCTCATAGAAGCACCCAATATGGCCATCTTTAGCTAGTAGAATTTGCTGATGGCAACCAATTGGATTTCATGATAAACGATTGATTCTGATAAGTTCCCATGGATTGTAGTACATCGCTCTCTGCCAATACTGTACTTCCAGCCAGCGTGATTTTATAATCCTAACATTTGTGTTTTCCAGGAATAGACTTGCTGGGGGGTATAATCCCTGAAATGTGCCTCAGATACCCAGATCTGCACTTTCTCATTGGAGGTGAAGGGCCCAAGAGAATCATTTTAGAGGAGGTACGAGAAAGATACCAGCTTCATGACAGGTACAACAAAAATGTGGTGGGATCCCTCTGGAAAAAAGGAGGTTTAAGTACAGTATTTGTTTGCTTTACCAGGTCTGAACAAATCCCAGGGGGACATCACCCCAGATATCTAATAGAGCAAGGGTATTGAATTGATTTCACAATGGTCCGGTCAGTAAATTTTGCGTCAGAGTTCTGAATCGCTGCGCATTTTCACATGCGCCAAACCGTGCGTTGGTGCTGCACCATGTGGCTTGGTGAAGAGAGTTTAAAAAAAAAAAAAAAGGGTGGGGGACTTCTATTTCCGTGTTCTCATGGGTAGTGCAGCCCATTAACATGAATGGGCTGACCTACCCACAACATGTTCACCAAATGCACTTATCTGAACCCGTTCTTACATCTGCGTCCTCATTCCCCACTACACGTCACAGTTCACTCCCCTTTCAGATCAAGACTCCACCCCTTTCCCCCCATCAGTCCTCCTGTCCTCTTCCTATACCCCTCACATTACAGTCCTCGGCCCCCCTCACATTGCAGTTATCAGACCCTCCCCCCACATTACTGTCCTCAGCTCCCCCCACTAAAGTCCTCAACCCCCCTGCATCACAGTCCTTAGTCCCCCACACTTTAATGTCCTCCGCCCCCCCCTAACTGTCCTACCTTACACAGACAGATCGGAGGGTAGGAGGCACAGCAGGCCTCAATGGAGGGCGGGAGATGCAAGATAGTGTTTGGTTGCCCTTTATCCTAGCATCCAATTATTTGCTTGTTAAGGTGGGAGTAAACTCGCATGTATGATTTATACTATAATAAGGCTTACCTATAAGTATAGTAAATGTCTCCTGAACGTGCGCAGTTTAGGAGATATTTACTTTAGATGCAGCCGCAGACATCTCTGGTGCATTCGCTCTGAAGGAACGGCAGACACGCGGTTTACCCTCCTTTTTAAGAGAAACAAAAAACTTTATTGGAAGTGTACATTCCATTCATATATCCGCACAGCAACGTGGTGACATGTCTGCATTTTTCCTCCATCACACTGGAGTTGTGGTTTGAATGGGGCGCATGGAAAACAATGCAGGTCACTGCAGTATATGTGATCAGGCCCATAATCTCTGAGGCCCCTTTCACACTGGGGCGGGAGGTGCGGTGGCGGTAAAGCGACGCTATTTTTAGCGGCACTTTACCGTCGGATTTGCAGCGGTATTCGGCCGCTAGCGATGCAGTTTTACCCCCCCCCCCACGCTAGCGGCTGAAAAAAGGGTTAATATTGCCGGCAACGCGCCGGCGGTATAGCCGCGGTGTCCCATTGCTTTCAATGGGCAGGAGCGGTATACACACCGCTCCAAAGATGCAGCTAGCAGGACTTTTGGAGCGGTCCTGCTAGTGCACCGCTCCAGTGTGAAAGCCCTCGGGGCTTTCACACTTGAAAAACAGCAGCCGCTGTTTCAGGTTGGTTTGCAGGCCCTATTTTTAGCGCAATAGCGCCTGCAAACCGCCCCAGTGTGAAAGAGGTCTGAAGGTCAGTGATGACGACACCCATTGTAAATGGTAGAATGAGGGCAATATACTGCTTGTTTTCAGTAAACCAACAGTACTGAATGACGGACATAAAGACACAGCTCTCAGTTTCTAGAAATCTTTACGAGGAGCAGGAGGAAATAATGGAAGCAGGAAATGGGTAATGCCGCGTACACATGACCATTTTTCATGACTAGAAAAATGCAATTTTTTTATTTGGTCATTAACCACTTCCTTACCGCCCATAGTCATATGATGTCCACAGATGGGATCTCCCATCCTGGGTGGACGTCATATGACGTCCTCTGCTTTGAGGGGGGATATCTGAATGGTGTCGTTGGTGGGTCACGTGACGAGCATAGAGATGACTGGTGACCAGATGGTCAAAATTGACCCCGCATCTCTCCATAAAGAGGACCTGTCGCACACATTCCTATTACAAGGGATTTTTACATTCCTTGTAATAGGAATAAAATATGATAAAAAAAAAAGTAAAATAAGTGTTAAAAAAATAAATAAGTAAAATAAAAAAAAAATAATAAAAATGAAAAAATTAAACGCCCCTGTCCCCGGTAGCTCGCGATCAGAAGCGAACGCACACGTAAGTCCCGCCCACATATGTAAACGCCGTTCAAACCACATATGTGAGGTATCGCCGCGTGCGTTACAGCGCGTGCAACAATTCTAGCACTAGACCTCCTCTGTAACTCTCTAACCTGGTAACCTGTAAAAAAAATTAAAGCGTCGCCTATGGAGATTTTTAAGTACCGAAGTTAGGCGCCATTCCATGAGTGTGCGCAATTTTAAAGCGTGACATGTTAGGTATCTATTTACTCGGCGTAACATCATCTTTCATATTTAACAAAAAAATTGGGCTAACTTTACTGTTTTGTTATTTTTTAATTCACGAAACCATTTAAAAAAAAAAAAAAGGCGTTTGAAAAATTATTGCGCAAATACCGTGCAAGAAAAAAAGTTGCTATGACCGTCATTTTATTCCCTAGGGTGTCTGCTAAAAAAACATATATGATGTTTGGGGGTTCTGAGTAATTTTCGAGCAAAATAATGATGATTTGTACATGTAGGAGAGAAGTGCCAGAATAGGCCCGGTATTGATGTGGTAAAAAAAGCCCGGTGTTGAAGTGTTAACCACTTGTCTACCGCCCACTGTCAAATGACGGCGGGCGGAAGACTCTCTCGTTCTGACTGGACGTCATATGACGTCGCGGCTTTAAAGCAGCTAGGGGGCGCGCGCCCGCCATTCCACCGGGCACCCGCGATTGCCCAGTAACCGAGCAGGACCGTGGATCTGTGTGTGTAAACACAGAGGTCCTGTCAGGGAGAGGAGACCGATGCTGTGACCCTTGTACATAGGGACAACAATCGGTCAGCCCCCCCAGTCAGTCCCCTCCCCCCACAGTAAGAATCACTTCCAGGGAATACATTTAACCCCTTCCTAGCCCCCTAGTGTTAACCCCTTCCCTGTCAGTCACATTTATACAGTAATCAATGCATTTTCTTTATCGTACACCACGGGACACAGAGCTAGTCATTACATAATGGGTTAAGGGTCACCAGCGGTGATTGGACACTGGCACAACCAATGGAAGACAGTTCCCCTCCATATAACCCCTCCCATCAGGGAAGTACCTCAGTTTTTTCGCCAGTGTCGAAAGGTGTTGGACGCGTTAGGAGGTGCTAAAGGAAAGCTCTACCAAAGAGACCCTCTGGGGGTAAAAGAGCTATGCTTTCGGATCCATCCAAGACGCCTACAAATGAGCTGAATCTGGATGGGATCCGGGCCTCATCCATGAGGCGTCGCCTGTAATGTCTCTCTTCGGAGGACTGGGCTCTAAGATCCAGCACTTTCGCTATTTCGCTATAAAGTCCTGGTAAGAGTCTTGTACAAGGCCCAGGGGAGAGGTATCCTTTAAATAGGAACCCATATCCCTGAAGGTTGGCACACATAGCCCACCGTGAAGGGTGAAGTTTGGTATCTGTCTGAAAACTTTCAGCAGAAAAACCTGCGGCGTGGATAAGGTGAGATTAGAAGGTCCATAACTAGGTTGGGACCTTTTTCAAAAGGTGGATGTCTTCTTTTTTTCCACCACTGGGGGGAGTAAAGAGCTGAATATACTCACCTCACTCTGTTCAGTGTCGGCTTCGGCGAAGTACACTGCTCGTCACCTCCGCTGCTGAGCTTGCTTGAGCACCCCGCTCCTCCTTCCGGTGGCCGATACAGACACCTGCAGATGCAGGTAAGTGGGGACAGGGGCTGATGAGAGTCCTCTCTCACTATGGCCACCACCATAGCGCTAAAGGCCGTGCGCGCGGGAGCGCGCTTTATCGGAGGGGGGGGGCCGAGGCGTGCGCGGGCACGTGGCGCGCGCAGGCACAGAAACGGCGCCAAATTTAAGACTGTCAGTGTAAAAAGCACTGCAGCAGCAAGCAAGCTCGTTAGTTCTCTTGTTCCTGGCAGAGAAACACAGCAGCTATACAGGGACGTAAGACTCCATGTGGTTGGATTGGGTACTTCCTAGAAGACATCCATGTTATGCATAGTTATGTGTTAAAAGTTGCATACTTAATGTATTTGCTAAACTGAACACGGTAGTATATGCATTTAGGTACCTTGTATTTTGTCTAAACAGTAAGTCTTCCAGGGGAAGTAATGCGGACAAAAAGAGATAAAAGAGCACCGCCGCCTGAGACAGGGGGCTCTAGCTGTGCTGACTCGGTACCTTCCTCTCCTGTGTTGCCAAAAGCACCTGTACAGGATGAGCCATTACCTCTGTCAGGTATGGCGGCTTCCCCAGTGAAGCCTGGGCCTGCATATGTCACTGAGGACACTTTATCAGCTGCCCTAAATAATCTGGAGGAGAAAATTGCTACTTTAATCGCTAAATCCTCTAAAAAGGACAATAAGCAAAGCAGATCTCCTCCAGTATTGGACCTCCCTTCAGAAGTACCTGAGGAGGAGGAGGATGAGGAGGAGGCTACATCAGCAGAGGATGAGGAGTCAGACGGATCAGGGATATCGGATGAGCCTTTTTCGGTATCCCAGATTTTAAAGTCACAGGTGCAATGCTATGCAGGAGCCGTGCGAGCTGCATTTAGGTTACCCTCTTTGGAGGTAACAGAATCACCTGTCTCCTCCCTAGGATCATTAAGATCCCTGCAAGGTGCATGCTCCTTCCCGGTTCATCCGTTACTAGAGGATCTATTGTACGCAGACTGGCAACATCCAGATAAGCGTTTTTCACCTCCAAAAAAGTTTAACATTCTTTATCCTATGGAGGAAAATTTTTTAAAGAAATGGAGCCTGCCTACGGTAGATGCGGCTATTTCTTGTGTAAATAAAAACCTGACATGTCCAGTGGATAATGTACAAGTGTTTAAAGATCCTTCTGAGAAGAAGTTGGAATCCCTACTGAAATCCTCCTTCCTTTTGGCCGGCTCAATTATCCAACCTGCAGTAGCAGCAGTCGGTATGTGTCAGGTCGTCAGCCAACAGGTAAAGCAGGGGCTGAAGGAGCTGCCTTCAGAGCAGGCTAAAAATTGGGAGAATTTGCCTAAAGCCTTATGCTTCACAGTGGATGCCATGAGAGATTCTATCATACAGGCATCACGCCTTACACTCCAGCTGGTACAGATGCGCAGAGTACTTTGGCTTAAGCATTGGTCAGCGGAAGCCCCATGCAAAAAGTTGTTGGCAAGTTTCCCGTTCCATGGCGAACGCCTTTTTGGGGAAGATTTAGAAAGATATATCCAAAAGATATCAAGTGGTAAAACGACACTTTTACCTGAGAGAAAGAAAAACAAGAGACCTTGTTTTAAACACACTCTCTCCCCAGCTCCCGGGAAATCTGACTCCAGCCAGTGGCGACGGCCTTTTCAGCCGCCCAAAAAAGCCAAAGAACAGGCTCAGAAGAACAAGAAGCCGTGGGGTTCAAGAGCTAATAAGCAAGCCCCCAAAACCTCTCATTGAAGGGGCGCCCCCGCTCGGCCGAGTGGGGGGAAGGCTTCGTCAGTTCTCAGCGACTTGGCGGACAGAAACCCAGGACAAATGGGTGGTATCCACAATATCCTCAGGGTACAGACTGGAATTTCGAGAGATCCCATCTTCTCAATTCCGAAGTTCAAGACTCTCCAAGGATCCACAAAAAAGAGGATCCTTCTTCAAAGGTTTGAATCACTTAATAGCTCAAGGTGTGGTTACAGAGGTACCCCAAAAGGAGCAAGGTTCAGGTTTTTACTCAAACCTCTTTGTGATTCCAAAACCGAACGGAGAAGTCAGACCCATCCTGGATCTAAAAAATCTAAACCAGTTTCTGAACGTTCGCCATTTTCGAATGGAAACGATTCGATCCGTGGTCGCTACTTTAAAAGGCGGAGAATTCATTGCGTCCATAGATATCAAAGACGCATATCTACACATACCAATCCTCCCCGCTCACCAAAGATTCCTAAGGTTTGCGGTAGAAGATCGCCACTTTCAATTTGTGGCCCTGCCATTTGGTGTAGCCACCGCGCCCAGAGTATTCACAAAGGTGCTAGCTCCTCTGTTAGCAAACCTAAGAACACGGGGCATTGCGGTAACAGCCTATCTAGACGATCTACTATTAATAGATCAGTCAAAGGAGGGATTGGATCACGCTGTAGACACTACAGTAGGATACCTGGAGCATTTAGGATGGATTATAAACTTACAAAAATCCTCTCTCCAGGCCCAAAGAAGGATAGTGTACCTGGGCATGATCATAGATACAGCCCAAAACAGGGTATACCTGCCAGAGCCAAAGATACAGTCTCTGAAAGACCTGATCCACAAGGTCAAAGCAAACAAGAGGCCGTCTATTCGCCTTTGCATGAGACTATTGGGAAAGATGGTAGCCTCCTTCGAGGCGGTCCCTTACGCCCAGTTTCATTCGAGACTACTTCAAGGCAATATTTTAGCCTCCTGGAACAGGAAGAGCCAAGCTCTGGATATACCCATGCGCCTGTCCTCACAAGTACGCCACAGCTTCAATTGGTGGCTAGAAGCCAGGAATTTACGGAAGGGAAAGTCCTTCCTCCCAGTGGCCTGGAAGGTGGTATCTACGGATGCCAGCCTATCGGGCTGGGGTGCAGTATTCGAGGAGGCTTCTACCCAGGGAACCTGGGCCAAGACTCAGGGGATCCTGCCCATCAATGTGCTAGAGATCCGGGCGGTATATCTAGCCCTCAAAACCTGGACATACAGGTTACAGGGCTACCCAGTTCGGGTTCAATCCGACAATGCTACGGCAGTAGCTTACATCAATCACCAAGGAGGCACCCACAGTCGGGCAGCCCAAAGAGAGGTGAACCGGATCTTGGCATGGGCAGAAGAGCATGTACCTTGCATCTCTGCAATCTTCATTCCAGGGATAGAAAACTGGCAAGCAGACTACCTGAGTCGTCAGCAGCTGCTACCAGGAGAGTGGTCTCTTCACCCAGAGATCTTTCAGGCCATATGTCTGAGATGGGGAAACCCAGATGTAGACCTGCTAGCTTCCAGGTTCAACAAGAAATTGGACAACTTTGTGTCCAGAACGAGAGATCCTCTAGCCTACGGGACAGACGCTCTAATAACTCCATGGAATCAGTTCTCACTGATCTATGCATTCCCTCCGATCCCTCTTCTACAAAGACTGCTTCGCAGGATCAAGGAGGAGGGAATACCAGTAATCCTAGTGGCCCCAAACTGGCCCAGGAGGCCTTGGTATGCCGAGATCGTAAAAATGGCGATAGGAAGGCCCTGGAAGCTTCCACTTCGACACGACCTGTTGTCACAGGGTCCAGTATTCCACCCTTCCTTACAAAGGCTAAATTTGACGGCCTGGCTGCTGAGACCCACATTTTGAAAAAGAGAGGGGTCTCTGGCCTGGCTCTTTCTACGCTCATTAATGCTAGAAAGCCAGCCTCCAGACTCATCTATCATAGAGTCTGGAAAGCATACGTTTCCTGGTGTGAATCCAGAAGTTGGAATCCTCTGAAATATGAAATAAGTAGGATTCTTGCTTTTTGCCAGTTAGGAGTGGATATGAAATTAGCCCTTAGCACCATCAAAGGGCAAATATCGGCTCTATCAGTCTTCTTTCAGAGACCATTGGCATCTCACTCCCTAGTTCGGACATTCATTCAGGGGGTACTGAGGATAAATCCTCCAGTCAGGTCTCCCTTGTGTCCATGGGATTTGAATTTGGTATTGTCAGTGTTGCAAAAGCAACCTTTTGAACCTATTCGCCATATTCCTTTAATTATATTAAGTAGGAAATTGGCCTTTCTGATTGCTATAGCTTCTGCTAGGAGAGTATCAGAGCTAGCAGCTCTTTCTTGTAAAGAGCCTTATCTAATTTGTCACAAGGACAAGATCGTACTACGACCCCATCCGGCTTTTCTGCCTAAGGTGGTGTCGGCTTTTCACTTGAATCAAGACATTGTTCTGCCTTCCTTTTTTCCAAACCCGCGGACGGCGGGGGAAAAATTATTACACTCTCTAGATCTAGTGAGAGCGGTAAGGGTGTATCTGCAAGCAACCGCTCAGATACGTAAAACAGATGTTTTGTTTATTTTACCAGATGGTCCCAAGAAGGGCCAAGCGGTATCAAAATCCACCATTTCCAGGTGGATTAGACAAGTAATTGTTCAAGCTTATGGTTTAAAGAACAGGACTCCTCCTTTTCCTGTTAAGGCGCACTCTACCAGGGCGATAAGTGCTTCATGGGCAGTGCACCACCAGGCTTCGATGGCTCAGATCTGTAAAGCTGCAACTTGGTCCTCAGTCCATACATTTTCCAAATTCTATCAAATAGATGTGAAAGGACATGAGGATTCCGCCTTCGGGCGAAGTGTGCTGCAGGCAGCAGTATAGGGCTTCTGGTCCGCAAGCGGTCGGTTTGATCTGTGTCTCCCCCCCTTCATATGAGCATTGCTCTGGGACGTCCCATTATGTAATGACTAGCTCTGTGTCCCGTGGTGTACGATAAAGAAAATAGGATTTTTATAACAGCTTACCTGTAAAATCCTTTTCTTGGAGTACACCACGGGACACAGAGGTCCCACCCTTCTTATGGGAACCTTACTGCTTTGCTACAAAACTGAGGTACTTCCCTGATGGGAGGGGTTATATGGAGGGGAACTGTCTTCCATTGGTTGTGCCAGTGTCCAATCACCGCTGGTGACCCTTAACCCATTATGTAATGACTAGCTCTGTGTCCCGTGGTGTACTCCAAGAAAAGGATTTTACAGGTAAGCTGTTATAAAAATCCTATTTTTATAGCAGGGATCGCAGTATAAATGTGAATGGTCCCAAAAATGTGTCCGATGTGTCCGCCGCAATATCGCCGTCATTACTAGTAAAAAAAAAAAAAATGCTATGAATCTATCCCCTATTTTGTATCTGCTATATCTTTTGCGCATACCAATCAATATATTGCGTTTTTGTTTTGTTTTTTTTACCAAAAATATGAAGAAGAATACATATCGGCCTAAACTGAATAAAATGTTATTTTTTTTTTTTTTTTAAATTGATATTTATTATAGCAAAAAGTAAAAAATATTGTGTGGTGTTTTTTTTTTTTCAAACTTGGCGCTCTTCTTTTGTTTATAGCGCAAAAAATAAAACCCGCAGAGGTGATCAAATACCACCAAAAGAAAGCTCTATTTGTGGGGGAAAAAAGGACGCAAATTTTGTTTGGGTACAGCGTCGCATAACCGCGCAATTGTCATTCAAAGTGTGACAGCGCTGAAAAATGGCTTGGACGGGAAGGGGGTTTTAGTGCCCGGTAGGCAGGTGGTTAAAAACGATCGCGTGTGGGCTCCAGAGCATTTTTCGCGATGTGAAAAATGGGCATTAAATATTTGGAACATGCTCTATTTTTTCTCGTCGTTTTTCACGTTGTCGTTTTTCTCGTCGTGAAAAAAGGCCGTGTAGGCTTTAACGACGTGAAAAAAACACGCATGCTCAGAAGCAAGTTATGAGACGGGAGCACTCGTTCTGGTAAAACTAGTGTTCGTAATGGATATAGCACATTCGTCACACTGTAACGGACTGAAGAGCACGAGGCTGAAAAGTGTGAATCGTCTCTCACCAAACTTTACTAACCCGAGGATCAGCAAAAGCAGCCCAAAGGGTGGCGCCATCCGAATGGAACTTCCCCATTGATAGTGCCGTCGTACATTTCGTACTTCACCGCGCTTTGCTCAAGCTTTTTTTTTCATGATAGTGTGTAGGCAAGGCAGGCTTGAGAAGAATCACGTTAAGAAAAACTTTGTTTTTTCAATGACATTAAAAACGGTCGTGTGTACGCGGCATTAGTGTTTTTTCTTCTTTATAGGTAAACTAGAAGTGATATGTTGCAGCCTTTAGCCCACACTTCATTATTATTCCTGAGAAAATGAGGAAACTGCATATAAAGCTGTCAGATTTCTGCAGCCTTCTGACTTTGGCTTCTTTCCAGCCCAGAGCTCTGACAGATGGAGAGATCTTGGAATGGTTTCCGGTGTTCTTTCTGTGCCTTGATATTTTTAAAGAAAACGAGACACCTTACATTTGAATGTTATTGTAAAAAGTATTCAAGCTGTGGCCAGAAGCAGTATACATACCCTGTATAGAGCTTCTAGGGACCGGTTATGTTACTTTTATTGAAAGGCAAAGAATTCCTTTATATTGCGCAAATCTGCTCACTGCTGGTGTATTTTTTTTAAAGAGAAAAGTACATTTGGCTTGTTTATCACTATGCATTTGTGTTGTGTGTTTGTTTGTTTTTTTGTTACTAGACCCTTATGCCGCGTACACACGATCGATTTTCTCGACGGTGAAAACACTTGAGAAAATAGATGGGGAAAAACGAGGAACGGCTTGTTCCCCTACACACGTCCGTTTTTCCCGTAATTTTTTCTCTTGGTCGAGAAAAACTACCATGTGTAGGCTCCCCGGCAGTGTTTCCCTATGGGAAAACTGCCGCGAAAAAAAATGCTGTGAATCACGACGAGAAAAATTAGAGATTGTTCTAATTTTTCTCGTCGTGATTAATGCCGTTTTTCTCGTTGGGGAAAAATTACCAAAAGCCCACACACGGTCGTTTTTCTCGTCAAAGAGAAAAAATTGCATTTTTCCTTGACGAGAAAAATGGTCGTGTGTATGCGGCATTAGAGGATAAATTCACCTTTTGCAGGTAAATTTTTTTACATTTTTATTATTTTCTATTAGGAGCCTGTAAGCATTGCACCTGCAATCAGCCGATCACGGGTGCAATGTAGAGATGCCTGCAGGCTGTCCGTGTATCTGTCCGCTCATACCTCATGCAGGCACTTGCACAATGACAGGAGGACTCAAGGAACTACAGAGAGCGCTCACTAGCGCCCTGGTAGATCATTGAGAACTACAAGCCGTCAGCTGAAAAGGCTGTTGGTACTTGTAGTTTATTTATTCATAGAGCTCTGCTACGCGCACAAGGCTTCATTCTTTTCAAATTGTAACAGCAGGTGCAGGGAGAAGATCCCCCGGTTTTCAGTCACAATGGGGGGGGGGGGGAATTGGCCTGACTGCAGGAGTGGAACGTGTTACATGTTCCACTCTAGAAACATTTTGAAACATTAATTTTAGAATATTAAAGAGGAACTTTACCCATTCCCCCAAAAAAATACAATGTGCAACCAACGTCTTGTCTTCTTTCTCTGCTACTTCATGCATACAAGCCCAATGGTTCCAGCATTGTCCCCTTCTTCCACACCACTCTTCCTACAGGTCCCATCCCACATTGCCATCTTTCTCTTGTATGACATCTGGAGGCCAGCTGTCTCTTGGGGGTCTTTTCAATCAGCCTTCTGATGACCCCCTGCACATACTGTATGTTCTAGACCAGTGGTTCTCAATCCTGTCTTCAAGTGCCCCCAACAGGCCATGTTTTGGGAATTTCTCTTAGATAAAATAGCTGTCCAAAATACCAAGCCATTGGCTCTGATTTAAAAGAAAACCTGCAAACATGGCCTGTTGGGGGTACTTGAGGATAGGGCTGAGAACCACTGATCTAGACTGCCCTAACGTCTGCTGGAATGCATGATGTAGGTATCCAGGAGGCTGCAGGTAGCTGGGACTACATCAATATTGACAGGGAAAGAAAGGCAGAAGGGCCAACTTCTTCATTTAAAAAATAAATGTATTTAGGAAAATTGTGTGAAAGGGGGAAGGAGCAATATTACGTAAACTTGGAAAATAAAGGTCCAGTTGAATTAGAATTTAGACTTTTCTCCATTCAGCAGGTGAAGCTTTAGACTTTTTCACATTTGAAGTATTGAGCTTGGTGTATACAGAACTCCATTGAGTCATCACAGCAGTGACTCTTCCTTTTATCAGACTGATCATTATTTTCCTATTACATGGTTCAGTTGTATACAGTACCAGGAAAAATGTAGTATCTCTCTGCAATGCATGCACATTTTCCCATGTGTGTTTAAAGACCCTGCAAGTGCAGTAAAATCGCTGTTGATATGCCGGGAATGCTCTTGGCTCCTAGTTTCCTGTTCTGGGCTAACAATATAATTGCTAGCATTGGTGCCAGCTCTGCCCAGCTGTATTTTGTTGAACTACTGAACTCCCCCTGCTCCCATCTTTACAATCACTACAGCAACTGGTAAGGTGTTCTGTAGTCCAAGGAAGAACTAGAATAGCTAATTAGACTGATTGAGATAACATGGAAGACCTCTGGATTTCTGATAGGATCAGAAGACTTTTTTTTTGGGGGGGGGGGGGGGGGGTTATAAACTTGTCTGGGGTTTGTGTTCTCTTACCCGCTCATCAACAAAGACATACAATCGCTTTATCATGACGTAGTTAGAAATCAAGCCATCTGACTTTTTTTTTTTTTTTCTTCCTTAGCAGTCCACATCATATTTTAAAGCCAGTTTTGATGTATATTCAGTGAAGGCAAATTGTTTGTTTTAGAGTGAACACTCCACCCATCCCTGATTGTGGTTCAGTATAATGGGCAAATGGGATGAAGAATCGCTGATCTGCGACTCAAAGTTAATCTTTTATACTTCGTCTTTTTTTTAACAGTCTCCAGATATCATTACATAAACATCAGAATGCAATGGGTACTTGGGAACTGTGTAATGATTTGTTAACTTTTATCTTGCAGTTGGTAAATAACGCACTTTAAATTACAATAAAATGTCATTTCACAATGTGATTTCAGAGTTCGGCTGTTGGGCGCTCTGGGACACCACGAGGTGCGGAATGTCTTGGTGGAAGGTGACATATTCCTCAATACATCTCTTACTGAAGCTTTCTGCATGGCAATCGTGGAAGCTGCTAGCTGTGGGTTGCAGGTAATTATCTATGATCTGTATAATCAATGTGTCGATATTAGAGAAGACCAAATAATACACCTTCCCCATACAGGGCAAAATGATAATGTCTGTGTAAAGGCCCAACCACTGATCCCTCACCAGTGCCCCACTCCTTCCTCTGACACAAAACTACTCTGTGTCTGCTGGTTTTGGACATTGGGGAATCGGTGGCGTCACACCCTATCAGGTGATCGGGCCCAACAATTGGCTGCTAGGCCTTTGAACTGTCGCATGGGAGTAGTTCTTCTTTACCCAGAAACATCCAGTGTTCTGAAGCAGTGCAAGTAGTGGCAGGGGAGTGCTGGTGGGGGTGAGTTGGAGGTCCCCTTTACATAGTCTGTCACTTTTCCTCTGACAGTGTCTCTCTAAAGTGATCTTAAAGGCAGATTTTATATATTTTTTTAAATAACAAACCTGTTACACTTACCTGCTCTGTGCAGTGGTTTTGCAGAGCAGTCCTGATCCTCCTTTTCTGGGGTCCCCCACTGGCACTCCTGGCTTCTCCACCCTACCAAGTGTCCCCATAGCGAGTGTCTCGCGAGTGTTCCTTGGTGTGTTCCTTGGTGTGTCACTGGCTGCGATTAACCAGTGGCTCCCACTGCTGTGTCTGAGCCAATGAGGAGAGAGAGAGAGAGACTCTGCTCTTGAGCACATCACTGGATCAAGATTGGGCTTAGGTAAGTGTTTTTAAGGGGGCTGGGCTGCCTGCAGAAGGTTTTTTAACTTTAATACAAAGAATGCATTAAAGGGGTTGTAAAGGTTTGTTTTTTATTTTCTAAATAGGTTCCTTTAAGCTAGTGCATTGTTGGTTCACTTACCTTTTCCTTAGATTTCCCTTCTAAATGTTTTTATTCTTTGTTTTCTTTGTCTGAATTTCTCACTTCCTGTTCCTCCTCAGTAAGCTGTTCAGTAAGCTGTTCTGGCTGACTAAACACTGCTCGGAGGATGGTGTGAAGTTTAGTGAGGAGAAACAGGAAGTGAGAAATTCAGACAAAGAAAAAAAACATTTAGAAGGGAAATAGAAGGAAAAGGTAAGTGAACCAACAATGCACTAGCTTAACTACTTCCCACCCGGCCACTGTATATATACGGCCAGGTGGGTGCTCTCTCCTTCTGAGTGGACGTTCAGGAACGTCCCTCAGAAGGAGGGGGATCCCGCGCGCGCGTTCCCGCGCAGCGGCGCGAGCCCGATGCACGCGTGTCACCCGGACACAGCGCATCTCGATACGGCAGGAGGGCTCTGTGATTGGCCCTCCTGATCACATGACGGCCGTGTCCAATCACAGCCGTCATGTGATGTAAACAGAGAGCCGGTTGCTAGGCAATCAGCTCTCCTCTCCTCACACAGAAGTCGTCGGTGAGGAGAGCGGATCGCTGCAGCTGGCTGGTGATCAGTGAGTATGAGCTGTTTTTTTCAGCTTTTTACTCACTGATCACCAGCCTAGTGTCCCCACACAGTGTAAACACAAACATGTCCCCAAAATACATGTCCCCACATAGTAAAAACACCTGCCCCCCACATATGTGACAGTAAAATCATATGTCCCAATGATCATTTGCACACATATGTCCGTGATCACCTGCGCACATCTGTACATGATCATTTGCGTACATATGTCCGTGATCACACGAACCAATTATTATACACTTAACTGAATTTTTTTTTTACCAAAAACATGTAGTAGAATACATTTTGGCTTAAATTTATGACAAAATTCGATTTTATTGGATTTTTTTAAAAATAGAAAGACGAAAATAGATATTTTTTTCCGAAATTTCTGCTCTTTTTTTGCGTATATCGCAAAAAATAAAAAATGTAGTCGTGAATAAATACCACCAATAGAAAGCTCTATTTGTGTGAACAAAATGATAAAAATTTCATTTGGGTACAGTGTAGCATGACCGCGCAATTGTCATTGAAAATGCGAGAGCGCTGAAAGCTGAAAATTGGTCTGGGAAGGAAGGGGGCTAAAGTGCCCAGTATTGATGTGGTTAAAGGAACCTATTTGGAAAATAAAAAATGAACCTTTACAACCCCTTTTAAGGTAAAAAGCCTTCAACCTTTAGAATAATTTTAAGAAGCTGGACAGACTAATGTAGCAGTCTGCCAGTCATGGGAGAATTATAAGGGGCTGCCATTGTAGACCACCTTCTGAAAATACCAGTTTCCTGGTAATAGGGTCAGTTTTATAGCCAGGCCACTACCTTTTTCAAAAGGAGAGGTTGGCAATGACCTATGCTTTTAGAGTCATGCCGCGTACACACGATCATTTTTCCCGTTGGGGAAAATGTAATTTTTTTCCTTTGGACGAGAAAAACGATCGTCTGTGGGCTTTTTGCCGTTTTTCCCGACGGGAAAAACGGCATTAATCACGATGAGAAAAATTAGAACATGTTCTAATTTTTCTCGTCGTTTTTCCTGACATATCTTATGGGAAACACTGCCGCGGAGCCCATAGACGATCGTTTTTCTCGTCATTTAAAAAAATTACGAGAAAAATGACCGTGTGTGGGGAACAAGCTGTTCCCTCGTTTAAAATGTCATTATTCAAAACCGCCGTGAATAATGATCGTGTGTATGCGGCATTAGACCAAACTTTGGAGCATACCCATTTATCACTGTTGCCCCTACTGCAGTAAGTTCATAATAAGACTTAAAGTATAACTAAAGGCAAAACTTTTTTAGTTTTGGATAGAGTGGCAAGGGATTAGAAAATCTGTCACTTCTTAATGCTGTCTGTGCTCCGCAAAAGGAGATTCACCCTATTTGTCCTGTTTACCATTTATCCTTGAAAGTGAAAGTAAATATAATCCCAAATTTTGGGTTGTCCCCTGAAAAGTAATGGAGGGAAAATATTCCAATGGGAACACTAGTTCTGGTGACCTGGGAGCCCCCAAGAAATTCCCTTAATTTGCAGGGATTTTCTCTCACTTCCTGTTTGGCTATGGGACAGGAAGTGAAGGGAAATCTCCAAAATGGGACACAAATGCAAAAGAAAAATCTGACAGGTTATAACCCTCCTTTACTCTATCCAAAAAAAAAGAAAGTTTTGTCTATAGTTCTACTTTCATTAACATAAATTTGCTTTATTGTTGATGCTGCCAAGTGAGCAGACCGTGTCTAAAGTTCTGATGGATTCCAGAATTGGGGAAAATCTGCAACAGGGACACCAAGATGACAAGGGTTCTAACATTTCCCCAACTCAAGTTTGCCTGTGTGTTTTTGGGAGATTTTCTTCCATTTTTGTCTGGTAAAACCATTGTCCCTTCACAGATGGAGCTCTGAATAGCAGTAAAAGCCTGACGGGGGTCTGTACCTTGCCTACTTTATCCAAATATTAAAACAAAAAAAAATTGGGCTTGGCATACACTAAATATTACTAACTGCGTTTTTAGTATGACTTTTTAGCTTTAAAGTGGTTGTAAACCCAAAAAAAAAACCCTGCAAGACAAAGGCATATTGAGCTAGCATGCATAGCATACTAGCTCATTATGTATTACTTGCCTCAGATCGAAGTCCCCGCAGCGGTCCTTGTCCCCCCCCCTCCGGCAGCGACATCTCTCCCGGGGGTTACTTCCGGCTATCGCGGCTCCCGCACTGTGATTGGCCGGAGCCGCGATGACGTCACGCCTGCATGGGAGCCGCCAGTAACGGCACACGGATTGAAGCAACGGCACATAGGTGCCATTGCTTCAGTTTGACATCGGCACATGCAGGGGACAGGGGATATCTTCTAAATTTGTGCAGGTTTAGGAGATATCCTGGGTAGCTACAGGTAAGCCTTAATATAGGCATACCTATAGCATAAAGTGGTTGTAAAGGGTTTAAATCACTTAAAGCAAAATAAGCTTAAACTGTAAGTGCCTGTTCACACATCCTGCTGGGACACATAGAAAACACGTGTTTTCTATGTGTCCTGTTCAAACCACAATGTACAGTCATGTGTGGTGCGCGGAGGTAAAATGCTACACACATGAACGCATGTAAACACATGTCAATGCAAGCCTAATGGGGGGGTGTTCTTTAATATTTTGTCCCTTACAAGGACCCATATGGCAGCCATATTAGAGGGCAGCCTCATCAGTGCACATCAGTGAAGGATTATTATTATTTTTTTTAATCTTCGGTCTTTTTCATTTATTTAGCAAAAAATAAAAACCCAGTGGTGATTAAATGCCACCAAAAAAATCTCTATTTTAGTAAAAACAAAAATGATAAAAATTTCATTTGGGCACAGCATTACATGACCGCGCAATTGTCTTTCAAAGTGCGACCGTGCTGAAAATTTGTCTAGGCAGTAAGGGGGTAAAAGTGCCTGGTAGGCAAGTGGTTAATACATGTTTATATGTGAACAGAAATGTGGGGTCCTTATTGCTACCAAGAAGGGCAGATCTAACACATTCACTTCTGTATTTTAGCTGCAATGTCACACTTTACATGCTGTACTTGTAACAGGTGGTGAGTACCAGAGTGGGTGGGATTCCCGAAGTGCTGCCTGAGGATTTCATCATCCTGCGTGAGCCGTCAGTCAAATCTCTGTGTGATGGATTGGAGAAAGCCATAGATCAGCTGAGGACGGGAAAATTGCCCTCGCCTGAAGCCATCCACAACACTGTGAAGACTTTTTATACCTGGAGAGATGTAGCTGAGAGAACGGAGAGAGTAGGTTTACATTAGTTTTTTATTTTTATATTATGTGACTCTGTAATCAGACTTGCCATTTTTGATAGCGGTACAATATTGTGTGATTTGGTTGTTGGACAGGTATTGGGCTTCATTCACATAAACATGCGTTTTATGCATTTATTCCATGCAGCCAGCCAGGCAAAATCAATGACAGCCTCCGAGTCGCAGCAGCTTTATGAATCTTCCCGCACATGCCAGTGTTTACAGCCATACAGAGACAAATGCACAGGTGTGTGTGTGTGTGTGTGTTTGCTTCCCCTTAGGCAGACCTAATTCTTTCCATAGATGCAGCTAGACCTGTTTTTGGTGTGGTTTGCATTCTAAGCCACAAACAAGTGTACCTGTCATAGCTCATTTTTGGAAAGAAGTAGGTGCCATTTTGTTTCCACCAAAAATACAAATAGCATTATCGTGCATATAATAGCCTAAAAAAAAAAAATTTGATTTTTTTTATTTTTTACTCTCCTGGAAATACCTGTTGCTATGTGGTCCCACAAAATCTGCCTTCTGAATCACCTCGGATTCTGACATCTCCCTCAGCTCCCTACTGCTCCTGGGAAATGTGTGTCATTATTTCCCAGGATGCTGTGCGCTTCCTCTATGGCTAGAATCACTCGTCAATACAATCCAGGAAGTAAATGCTTGTGGGCTTCACATGCCCACAAGCAAAATGAAAACTTCAGCAAAGATTTTTTTTAAAGTCTCTTTATGCAGTAACTCGGCAGATCGGCAGTGGTTTTTAAAATAGTAAGTCATCTTATATGTACCACTGTATTGAATGCTGAAATAACATGCTTTTAAAAAATGTGATTGGAACCCCACTTTAAGCCTAAGGGCTCTTTCACACGGAGGTCCGTTCAGGTCCGCCTGTCAGTTTTTTAGGCGGACCTAAAACGGATCCTCCATGTACCCCTATGGAGGCACGGATGTCAGCGGAGACATGTCCGCTGACATCCGCTCCGCCAAAGTGTGACGGAGGAAAACCCTATTTTTCCTTCCGTCGGCGGAGCGGATCGGATGACAACGGACTCTACGGTCCGTCGTCATCCGATTCCCCATAGGGGAGAGCGGCGCTCTGACAGGGCGGTCCCTGCACAGTGTGCGGGGACCGCCCAGTCATCC
Organism: Rana muscosa; assembly: GCA_029206835.1. Taxonomy (NCBI): domain Eukaryota; kingdom Metazoa; phylum Chordata; class Amphibia; order Anura; family Ranidae; genus Rana; species Rana muscosa. The sequence goes on along the minus strand of CM055117.1, from coordinate 142,530,965 downwards.
GTCGGCTCAGCGGGGATCAACGGAGCGATCCCCGCTGAGCAAGCGGAGCTTCACGGGGCGGATCTGCACGGATCCGCCCCATGTGAAAGGGGCCTTAGGCCCCTTTTACACGGGCGGACCGTATGTCCGTTTTTCATCCATCCGTTTTCGGATGAAAAACGGACATACATGTTTCCCTATGGGATGAACATCCGATGACATCAGTCTCCGCTATGGTCCGTTTAGCATGACGGAGGAAAATCCTATTTTTCCATCCGTCTGCGGATTGGATCGGATGAAAACGGACAGACGGTCCATTTTCATCCGATTTCCCCCCCCCCCCCATAGAGGAGAGCAGCGATCTGACCAGTCCGTTTCTGCACAGTGTGCAGAGACGGATAAGTCATCCGCCAGCTCAGTGGGGATCAACGGAGCGATCTCCACTGAGCAAGCGGGTGTTCACGGGGCGGATCATCACGGGTCCAGCCGTGGGAAAGAGCCCTTTAAAGTGTTGCTAAACCCACACCAGTAAAATCAGTCTGTATATGCAGTAAAGCATGTTAAGGGGGTTAATCCTCTGCATTGTGTGTGTGTGTATAGGCTGTGATCCTGTCTCTCTGATCCTCCTCCTCTTTAATCAACTCCAACCCATCTCTCCATAGAATAGAGCATTAGGAGTTGAAACAACTAATCGATTAATCGATTATAAAATTAAACTATTACCATTTTCATAATCAATTAATCGGCCAGTAACATAATGGGGTTAAAAAAAAAAAAATACAATTAGCCCCTTATAGTACAAAGAGCAAATCGCTACTGTAAATATTACTTTCACTGTCCCAATTAACCCCTTACAGTAGCGATTATTTGCTCTTCTTGTACTAATTTTTTTTTACCCCATTATGTTACTAAACGTCTCAGGCCCTGGTCACACCTCTGCGTTTTTTGGTGCTTTTTTGCAGAAACACACTACAGTTCATTTACATGATTTCCTATGGGACATGTTCATGTCCATGATATTTGGAAAGGGCAAGGATTTTTTTTTTTTTTTTTTTTTTTTTTTTTACGTAAAACTATGCTTTTTTGGTTTTCTGCTTCAATATACTTCAATGGAGAAGCTGCAGAAAAGCATGTAATGCGTTTTTGCAGAAATTTGTCTTTTTTAATCTGTCCAACAACAAATTGGCCCAAAAAAATGTAAAAATGCAAATCGCTGAAAATTTTCTTTTTTTTAAGGTTATTAATCAAAATAATAATCGGCCAACTAATCGATTTATGAAAATAATCATTAGGTGCAGCCCTAATTGCTAGAGAGTTGTTTGTTTTTCTTTGGCCCTGTGCTGATCACATGCATTCTTCAATCGGCACTGTCCAGACAGGATCAGAGTAGAATGAAAACTCCTCCTACAAGTTTAACCAGACACTGATGGAAGTCACAAGACTGCTATATACTGATGATGAGAAAAGGTATTTAGCAGTTTATAGTTGCTAAAATGATTGCATTTTCATGTTCTGTGTACTGTGGGAGACCAGATATAGTGAATGCAGGGTCCTGGGCTTAGTAACACTTTTTAAGGTAACAACATGACCAATAATATAACCACTATTTTTGCAAAATTAAAGGGCAATTATAAAATTTAAACAAAACCGATAAAATTTGTGTACATAACAAAAACTTATATTTATTAGTGGTTCCAAATTAATAATTGCTGCAGACACAAAACGATATACCCATCATCTTTCCAAATAACTGTTCTGTTCAATTGGTGTATTTAAGGTTTTATATAACCATGCTTACATAGGTATAACACAAATACCTCTATTATAGGCAGTACATAGACTAGTTTCCTGTGTACGTGACAGAAGAGTTAGGCAGACCATACAGGGTGGGAATTTCTTTCCTGCAACCACAGGGTTCCTCTATTGATTCGATTTCTGCTGACGCATCCCCCCTCCTCCACAGCTATTCACTGGGAAGACTAGTGTACTGCTGTTTCTCCTCCTCTAGCTCCTATGCAGCTGAGAACAGAGGGTATATGATCACTTTATAGGTTGAACTAGATAGACTTGTGTCTTTTTTTCAACCTAACTTGCTGTGTAACTTATAACAAAGAGGGGGGGAAGGTATTAATGATGGTTTTTTATCTATCCACTTTCTGGCCGGGTGGGCGCTTCCTCCTGAGTGGACGTTCAGGAAGATCCCTCCAGAAGGAGTGGGATCGCGCAAGCCCGCGCAGCGGCGTGATCCAGATGCACTCGTGTCACCCAGACATGGCGCATCTCCGATCGGCAGGAGGGCTATGTGATTGGCCCTCCTGATCACATGGCGGCTGTGTCCAAACATAGCTGTCGTGTGATGTAAATAGAAGGCCGGTTGCTAGGCGATTGGCTCTCCTCTCCTTTAAACAAAAGTTGTCGGAGAGGAGAGGAGAGCAGATCTCTGCAGCCAGCCGGTGATCAGCGAGTATGAGCTGTTTTTTACAGCTTTTTACACACTGATCACCGGCCCAGTGCCCCCCCACAATGTCCCCACACAGTAAAAACACCTGTCCCCCCACATATGTAACAGTAAAATCACACGTCCCAATGATCATCTGCACACATGTCCGTGATCACCTGCACACATCTGTACATGATCATCTGTGTACATATTAGAAAGAAGAAAATATTGTTTTTTTTTTCCAAATTTCCGCTCTTTTTTTCGCTTATATCGCAAAAAAAAAAAGAGTCGTGAATAAATACCACCCAAAGAAAGCTCTATTTGTGTGAACAAAATGATAAAAACTTCATTTGGGTACAGCGTAGCATGACCGCGCAATTGTCATTGAAAGTGCGAGAGCGCTGAAAATTGGTCTGGGAAGGAAGGGCGCGAAAGTGCCCAGTTTTGAAGTGGCTATACACAAATGTATTACCTTTTTTCATTTCTATTTTAAACTGAATGGGTTGTTTCATAAGCTAAAGGTTTCTAATCACTTTAACATAAATAATTACCAATATCTCTATTTTGTTTGTTTTTCATAGGTATACGATCGCGTCGCTAATGAAACGGTCTTACCCATGAATGAGAGACTTGAGCGTCTTGTAAGTCACTGTGGCGTAGTGACGGGGAGCATCTTTGCCCTTTTTGTGGTAGCTTGTTTTTTAATCCTAATGTTCCTGCGATGGCATAGCCCGGACTCCTTGATTGACATTGCCGTAGATGCCACAGGGCCAGACGGCGCCTGGTCACATCAGTACTGCAGTAACAGATCACGAAAAAAGATGACCAATGCAAACAGTGAGAACTCGCCGAAATGATTTTTGCTTTTATTCCTCAAACTGCAACTTCTCAAGTATTTTCAGCAGATCTTGCTGCCTACAAACCAACAAGGTGTTTTCTAAATGGGGAACTTCCTTATTCCTCTTCCTGTATTTTACTTCATACAGTTCTCCATGGTTTAGTAAACCAAATCTCCTCACTCCTGAATCTCTCTACATGTGGCTTCTCAGCCTTGTATTGCACTCCTACATGCTGCCTATAATTCTAGCCAGTTTTGTGTGTCATAGTCCTACTTGTAATGCTAACTGTGGAACGTCTGAAGCTTTACAGCCTCAGGATGAAAGGAACCTTTGCGGTAACTAGCACATTGTTAAATGCATTGGCGCCTTTCAGTGCCATTAATTTCACAAAGCATGGTGACTCACTTCTGTGCATTGTGAAAGATGCTGCATGTGTGTCTTTTTTTTTTTCTTTTTTTTTTATCCATTGTTGTGCTTTGCCAGTCCATTCAGTATGAATAGACTGCCTTAAAGCGGTATTAAACTTAAAACCACAAATGTAATATATTGCAGTTTACCAATCATTAGATGTGGCGGCTGCATTCGTTTTATTTTATTTTTTTTATGCTTTTTTTTTTTTTTTTTTTTCTGTTTTTCACCTGGTGATCTGGCCAGTAACACACCTCCTCTATTATAGTGTAGGGATGAGCTCAGGCGTGTTCGCATTGAACACATGCAGAGCCTGCCAAGGAAGTCGGCACCGTCTGAACCGCGCTGCGCTAATCACAGGCAATGAGACATTTCCCGATCTCTGCAGCTGAGCATCGGGACAATGTCTACTGGCCTGTGATTAGCGCAGCGCGGTTCCGACGGTGCCGACTTCCTTGGCTGGCTCTGCATGTGTTCAATGCGAACACGCCTGAACTCATCCCTATTATAGTGCCCCCACTCTGAATGAAGGAGCAACAAAGACATCTTTTTGGACAGCAAAATTGTTTATTCCTGGGGGAGGTTAGTGTCAGATGCACTAAAAGATTTGGATACAATAATTAATTAAAACCAAACTCCAGCTCACACTTTTATAATTACTGTAGTACCTTGGATTACGAGCATAATTCATTCCAGACGCATGCTTGTATTCCAAAGCACTCGTATAGCAATGCAAAGTTTCCCCATAGGAATCCAATGAAAACTCAGATAATGCGATCCAGTGCCACTGCTGGTGTATGCAGTACGGGCCGGCATGTGGCCAGAAGTGCATGGGCGCTGGAGTCACTCGGGAACGGAGTGTCCCTGAGTTTCTCAGAGCAGTCTCCAAGCGGTCTCCAAGCGTCACCTGCGCCCCCGCACTTCTGGCCACATGTGGTACTGCGCACCCCAGAGGTTTGAATCTTGCTCGTCGTGCGAGACAACGCTCGCAAATCAAGTCTGGATTTAAAGAAAAAAAAAAAGCTTGTGTTGCGAAACGCTCATAAACCGCGTTACTCACAATCCGAGGTATTGCTGTACTGCTATATCTGCAGTATAGCAATAAAAAAAGACTTACTGGTGCCTGGATCACCAGGTGAAAAAAAAGGAAAGAAAACGAATGCAGCCATCACATTTGGTAAGCTGCAATATAATGTTTGCTTTTGGGTTTAATATTGCTTTAATGCAACAGGTTAACATGGAGCACACAGGAATGGTAAAGTGTGAATCCAGCCTAAAGAACAAATGGCACATCTCTGATTTGTATTTTAATCATCTGAATTGATGTTTTATTAATGGCCGATGATTCCCTACCTTTTTTTTTTTTTTTTAGCACCAAAAATTTTTTTTATATATTTGTTAATGGTTTTTGAAAAGGGTGGAGCTGGAACAAATGTTTAATGTTTTCAGTGCAAACAAAATAGGTTGGTTACTTTTGGCATAGGACAGGGCACCAGCTCCAAGTTTACTGTGAACTATAGGAAAATAGTTAGCCTTTGGAGTTTAGCAGGGTTACTATAGCAGTTACCATTAGATGCCAATTTCCCAGATCAACCTGAACCTAAGGTCACTTAAAGTGACATGTTTGCCAAAATAAGTGCAAAAGGGATCCTTGCAAAAGAAGATAACAACTCTTTGGTCAGTGAGTCTTCTTTCTCTTTAAGAGCTATAGTGGCTCCAGAAACTTTCCGCATCGGACACACTTTTGGCTCTATCAGATGCCTTGTCTGTGGTCCATTGTGTTTGAACCCCCCTGGCTGCTACATCAATACTGCATCCTATAGTGACATAGGACTGACTGTCGGAACTACAACTGCCAGCCCCTTAAAGAGAATAGGAAGATGGAAGTCGCTGCAGGGCAGAGAAGTAAGCATTTGGTAATTCGTATTGTTTTGTTTAGACACTGGAAGGGGTGGGGTTTGATTGACTAAAGGCAAATAGACTGTCCACTTTGCAAGGGAATTTTCCCTTGGCTTAGTGAATCAGATGAAGCTCTGCCGACTCCCATCATCCAATTATGTGCAATAAAAAATCATTTTATTTTTTCCCTTGCATGTGAATGGATTTTCTTTGTCTACATTCACCAAGCTGTGGGGAAAATTAAATTGCAACTTTCATAGCAAACTGAACAGTCTATTTGCCTTTAGTAAATCAATCCCCTCAGTTGCTTACCTTTTTAGTAGTGGCCCAAAGCAAATGCTGCCATTCTGGAGACCCAATGTCTGAAACTTCTGCTCATTACTAAAACTAATACACTTTGCAGCTGACTTAATTTAAAAAAAAACAAAAAAAAAAACCTGCAGGGACACATAAAAATAGAAGGTAAGTGCTGAATATGCGTTCATACCTTATCATTTCTCAGTTTAAAAGAGCAGGGTGGTGAGTATTGTTTACCTATCAGTGGCCTTCAAATTCCAGTTCACTGAAAAATCTCTCATTAGCTTAGATCCATTGAGCGAGTGTGCGCTTGTGCACGCGCTTGTGTGTGTGTGTGTGTCCGTGTGCATCCATTGTCACTGAAATTGGTTTACACTCCTAATAATAATAGACTTATGGTTTACACTCCTATAATCGAATTGCAGGCATTAATTTGCTGCACTTTATCTCTATAAATCGGAGAAAATCTTTACGTCTTTGTCTGTCTAAATGGGCTAATCTATTTCCCTACTAAAGTACAAAGCAGAGGGTTCTTAAATGGAATTCGCCTACAGAAAATCTGCAGTAAATATGTATCTTGTAACAAAAACCTGCTGTAAAGTAAAAATAAATTTTAAGTCCCAGAAATAGATATGCAGTCTCATAGATATTGCAACCTCACACTTTCCTGTGACAGTAGTTTGCCTAAATGACTGCACCATAATCAGACCAATTCGCACTCTGATCAACGCCCAGTAACAGAGGTGGTCTCATACGGCCCCTTTCCTTCTGCACTGAGAGGCATGGCTGCCAGCACAATGCACTGTAGAGGAGGGTAGGAAGCAACATTTTTACTGAGAGAAAGGGGTATTTTTAAAGGCCAAAATCAAGAAAATAAAAAATGCTCATATTTTTTCAGGAGAGAAAAAAAGTGTGCATATATTATTTTATTCCAGTATCCGGCTCCTGCAGACACCTACCTCTAGTTTTCTGCCCTTTCCGCTATAAAGACTTTCAGTTAGAAAGTTGGAGGACGTGTCAGTGGACTGCGCTGATTACTGCACTAGTAATCCATTGAAAACGACAAGTCCGTCTTTAGAGTTCAGAACAACCGAGTCTCTCGTGCAACATCCCTGGGGGTCTGAGGGGGGAGCTGCACACAGAAGGTTTTTTCTCTTCATGCATAGAATGCACAATCACTCTGAATGCATGAAGATAAAAAATAAACTGCCTTTACAACCATTTTAAGGAATGCGATGATGTTCTTTCTCCCCCACGATTTTCCGATTGGACAGTGAAAGAGTAGCAGTAAAAAAAAAAAAGGTCTTATTTGTGTCTGTGTCCGTGTGGCAAAGTTTAGTCAAGACCAGCGATTTAATTGCTAAAGTCGCTGGTGATTTGTTGCTGCTACAAGCTAAACTAGTCTTATAGCATTGGGTTAATGTGATCACTCTCCTTCATGAGTTTGTAGATCAGCCATAAATGTAAATGCAGAATGATTGTCCCTAATGATCTTGTTGTTGTCATGGAATGCTGCTCCAACTGTGCTACAAATCACTATAAAATTAGCCAGTTATAAGTCTATAGAAAATAGCGATGATCACCTGTAACGTTTATGTCAAGCTAAAAAAAATTGTTTTATCTGGATTTTACTGCGATCGGTGGCTCAATTTCCCCTTTATTTCTGAATTTCATGCCGATGGCAGTTTTAGCATGCCAAAAGTGAGGGAAAAAATCTGCAACAGAGACACGGGTAATAACCAAAATCTGTTTTAAAACAAAAAAACAAGTAATTTTATTTAGACCCTATTCACACAGGGGCAACACGACTTCCAGCGCGACTTTGGGAGGCAACTTGGACACGACTTGAGTTTGAATCACAGCGTGACTTGGGGCGACTTACAAGGCAACTTCAAGTTGCCTCTAGGACAGGAGGCTTTCCAGTAGCCAATAAAACATGAATCAGCTGTGGGAGGGGTTTGCCTGAGAAATGTAAGTTCTCTTCCTGTATTGTTGCTTCTGTTAAGACAGTGATCCGACTTCTGAGGCGACTTCCATTGAAATCAATGGGTACAAGTTACCTACAAGTCGGATTCTAGTAGTACAGGAACCTTTTCTGAAGTCGGAGCGACTGCAGTAGTGTGCATTAAGACGGCTCCATTCACTTACATTGATTTTCTTATGCAGCGCGACTTGGGGCGACTTGAAGTCGGATCCAAAGTCGTCCCTGTGTGAATGGGCTCTTACTGTTGGAGTTCCCCTCCCTCCATGTCTGGTTAAATTTTGTCAGAAAAATAGGACATGATGAGAAATCTCTCTGTATGAGCCATGGATCCCAGTAAAATAACTGTTAGGGGTTCCAAGCTTTTCCCACTCTAAACATAAATAGGAAAACACATTTTTGGCTGGACATACACTTTAAATTTTATATTTGAAGTCAGCCTTGTGATTTATTTCTTCTCTATGTACAGCGCTGCTGAAGTGAGGGAATGTAAACATTCTTGATGCACTATTTCAGATAAAGGAACTGATAATAATCATAAGCTTTTATATTCATAACTTCTATACATGAGAAATATATATGCAAATATTTTACTTCTTTGAACAAGATGGCCTGTTGAGTGATGCATTGATTTTCATAGTCTTATGAAATCTTCGGAACAAGTGTGAATGGGCCACATGATCTTCTTTTTGAAGGACTATACTGGTTTATGAAATGTTAATACAAGCGCAACAAGGCCATATTGGATTTATTGTATTCTCCATGTGCAAAAAATATTATTATTTTTTTACCAGAAATTGATTACTTTGTTTTTTACTTTGTGTAGCTAAATGCTATTAGGATGAGGAAAGGGCTATTAGTCCACAACACTCCATTGAAGGTCTTTGTACTGTATTAGCTTGTGAGCCACATTCAGCTTTAAAGTGTTACTAAACCCAGGAATCTGCATTCACTATATATGATCTCCCACAGTACACAGTACACAGAACAGGGAAATGCAATTATTTTAGTAAAGCTAAACTGCTAAATACATTTTCTCATCAGCAGTATATAACAGTCCTGTGACTTCTATCGGTTTCTGGTAAAGCTTGTAGGAGGAGTTTTCATTCTGCACCAATCTGTCTTATCAGAATTCAGGACCCCTGACCCTCTGCCTGGACAGTGCTGATTGGCCCTGTGCTGATTACATGCACTCTCTCAAGGAGAAAAAAAAAACCTCTCTAACAATACACACCAAACTGAGCATGTGCAGCCTGACTCCATTGGCTCTGTGTTATCAGGGGAGAGTGGATGGAAAATCCTCCCGATCATTTTTACACAATGTGGAGGATTAATCCCTTAGGTTCCACAGTGAGTATAACAAGCATGCTTTACTGCATATACAGATTTTACGGTTGTTGGTTTAGTAACACTTTAACAAGTGATGGTGCTCTGTACAAGGGATCATTTAGAAAAAAATAGCACTGTAAAAAATAAAATAAAAAATTGATTTAGGCTCCAGCCACGAAGTTCTGTGCTGTTATTGTATACCTCTTGGAGACTCATTACCCCTTATTGCCGGTTAGGTCTGTTGCTATAATGAAGCCAAGCAAAGGTGTCTTAAATGAAACCTGTACTGATCTATCCTGTCCAATCCCTTTCTCTCCAGAGATGTGTCAGCCAGAGTCATCTAAATCTGGAGTGGCACTCATCTCTTGTCTTGAGGCTGCTTTAAATAAAAATGGAAAAAAAAAATCGTACTTATATTGGGACTTTAGAGGTACCCCCGTGAATTATACCTCAAAGTACATAGATATCAATTAAAATGTATTAATTTTTTTTCAAAGCAAGGAAAATGTTATATTAAAATAAACTTTCTTGGAAATTGTGGTTGTACACCCAAAAGTGTACCCATCCATAACAACATAACAAGTTAAACTTGCTACCCCCTTCTGCCTCATGTCTCCTAGCGCCTGCCCCACACAAAGCAAATTTCTTTCCTGCAACCATGGGTAGACAGGGGAATCCCTCCTGCCAAGTCATTTTGATCTCTTGGCGGAGGGTGTGCCATAAGCCATTCCTGTTTGGGAGAAGACCGTGATTATTGCTAGCCACTAGTGATAATCACATGTAAAATCTGGCAGGCTGGTTGTATCCGAGGTTGAGTTGGTACATTCAGCCTGCTGATCCAGCCAAGATTTAAAATGTCTATGGTCGCCCTAACACCATGTTGTAAATATTCATTTTCGGGGTACGTACCACAAATCTAGTGTCACATGATGTTCATATTGGATCCAATAACAATAGTGGGAGACTTGAACTGTGGTCCCTTGAGGCCACTTTATCGTATTATGGATAATGGTAAAAAAAAAAGTGTGTTGTAAGGGGCTACTCTTCATGTAAAAATAAATCTTATTACAAGAAGGGAAATGTCCTAAAAGCTGTTTGGGGGGCTATTTTGTGGGGGAGAGGGGGGGGATCGGAGCCAATGTGGAGGTGTGTGGTTGTTTTATTTTTTATGACCAATCGGGTTGATTTCTTTTTCTGTAAATTATTATTATTTCTTTAAATAAATAACATCCTTATACTCCTTAATTTCTTCAGTTTGATTGTCAACACCAGTTAAAAATGAAATCAGCACATCTAGTGGATCAGTGTGGAGCACAGTGTGCAATTTCCATAACCTAACAAAGAGATATCTTACCTCTCCATACACCTGTGTAAAGGGCAGTCTTCACCCATATGGGATGCACAGGTGTTCCATGCAGAACCCGTACAGGCAGCCTGTTTAAATCAATGAGAGGTGACCGGCTGCATAACAGAATGTACATCCATGCAGGTCCAATACATGCATCACCTGCAGAGAGGATGTGAGTGAGCAACATCAAAGATACCTAGGGAACTGCATGTGGCATTTAAGCTGCTGGTTGTGGACCATGAGCCCGCAGAATATGTGTAAAAGTGGATGCGTCATTTAAAAAAATATACAGCATAAACTGACATGTAAGAGCAGGCATGCCAGGGTAGATTCCTAAGCCCCCCCGCCACAAATACCCACCACCCTCCTTTTAACTTAATGCTGTGGTTTTAAAAGTAAAATGGAAAAAAAAACCCTACCTTAGGCCGGGTTCATACTGGTACTACACGACTGTTGTACGACTGTCATCCTACTTTGCCGTGCGACTTCGGTCCTTCCGGGGCTGAAGTGGTTAAGTACTTGCATTGCATTTTGGGGCACTAAAGTTAATGCCAGAGCTCCAATTTATATCAAAGCCTAGATTTTCTGTGTGTTTTGGGGATTCTGAAGCAGAGGAGGAAGTTTGAAAAACCTATTGACATGTGCCACAGTGCCTGCTATCACACATCTATGTCAGTTTTGCTGTATTTTTTGTGACATACCATATTTTTGAAATTGATAATACTGACACTTTGGATTGTTTGGTATCTAATAAGTTTCTTATTTCAACCAGTAAGACAAGCTTGCTGTTTACATTTAGTGAAAGTACTAGTTGAATGTTAGTAGGTATGCACTACCATCATTGTCAGTACTGTATTTAATTTTATGACGTTTTTATTTACATTTTTATAAGTTCTTGTGATTTTTTTTTTGTAACAAAGATAATAAAATACAAGCAGCTATATCTTGTGTATGGCAGTTATTTCCATCTTCCTTCTACAGGGCAGCGGTGGAGGCTGAACAGCCACGCACAGATATTACAGATTCTAGGCCTCCATAGTTAATAGAATAGTAATTAGACAAAAACACCCACCCCTGAACCTAGTTTGTGCCATGTGGACTTCCATTTGCATTCTGGTGACTGCACAAAAGGCAGGTTCAAGAGGGAGATTCAAACCATTAGCCCCCCCCCCCTCCCCAATAGAGTAGCCTGCTGCTGTTGAGCTGACCCTTTCACTGGTGCCTTAAGAGCAGGTGCAGAGATTGGGTGGGGGGAATGTGGAAAAGCTACAAATCTCCTGGTGTTCTATGCTCATCCGCTGCTTCACGTAAAAGAAGTGGCTACTGAAATTGGTGTTTCTTATCCAAACTCTGCACAAAGTCAATCCATCAGTGCTTAAGTGTAATGCTTTACGTCTCTCTATCAAGGTCTTGTGGTAAAACCAGGAAGCTTAGACTTCTGTCGTGTATCAATGCTTTACTAAACAGGGAAAAATCTGCACATACAAACTGTAGGATGCACAATACACCAGAATTCAAAATATATGCCTACAAATTATAAGTATGTACACATTAAGTAAACTAAACATGTACTCAACTTAGGGGTCAAGATGTAATGTCCATGGTTCCTTGCTCAGTCCAACTCAAAAGTTCTCCAGCTTCAGGCAGCCATCTCCCTCTTTGTCTTCCCAAACACTTCTCTTGTCCAAAAACATGTTTCTAAAATTCCCTTTCGACCCCCATCTGGGCGGTCAGACTTTTGTTTTGTCCCTGGAAGGCTACAACATTACTTTTGAGCAGGGTAAATGTCTTTGGCAGTTTGTGTAAAGAAAGTCCCAGATGAAAGTCTCTTGTCCTCTTGGTCATAAGGAAATGCTTAGATGAAAGTCCACTCCAATTCAGCCACCTTTAGGAAATCCATCCGCATCTTCATCAAGCTCTCTTCTGGTCTGCCACCTCCCATCCAGCATGGTCATCTGCTCTGCCTGCTCCACCTCTCGATGCTCCATACCTGAAAAGAGTAAGAGACAAAGCAGATTATATGTTCCTTCCAACTGTGCCAAAAACAGCTCACTGCTCACATTTCTCTATCTGCCCATTTGTAACTGCAAAACTATTGTAGGGTGCCCACTGTTGCCTTGAAACACTTTCACGGAAAGCATTACAAATGGGGTCTCGTGGCCTGGATTTGTGCTAAAATTTCAACAGAAGAAGACCTGTTTTCTGTGGTGTGTTTTGTTGCTTGTGCTGGGGGGAAAATGCTGCGTACACTGTTTAGGAAGAGTAAGGCTGCAAAGATTTCTGGGGTCCAGGAGGACTGGAAGGCGTGCACGCTTTCTATCTGGGCCAGAAATAGTCAGTGGATGTCTATTGCAAAGGAGCTGGCTGGATATGCTTCTCCTTTGAACAGAGCTTGGGAGGATGGAGTCTCTGATCTTTCCTCAGATTTTAGTCTCAAAAGTAATGTTGCAGCTTTCCAGGGACAAAACAAAAGTCTGACCGCCCAGATGGGGGTCGAAAGGGAATTTTTTCCTCCCATTTACAATACAGGGGGGTTTATTTCGCCATTTCATGGACAAAAGGCTTTAAGACGTTTCCTATATTATCCTATAAAGTCAAGAGGTGGTATGTGTTGCTATGGCAATTTCTATAGTGACTTTATTGTAAAAATATAGAGTTAGGTTTAGTAACAGCATATTTTTACAGAGGCCCTTCCCTCCCCCTCCATTGATATGGAAATAACAGACAGGATGTTCTTGGCAGGAAGTTGGTGTATGCAGGAAATGGGTGGGAGGGGCTTGGAAAGCATTGGTAGAAAAATGTGTTTGAACGAGAGATGGTGTTTGGAAGGACAAAGAGGGAGATGGCTGCCTGAAGCTGGAGAGCTTTGGAGAACTTTTGCGTTGGACTGAGCAAGGAACCATGGACATTACATCTTGACCCCTAAGTTGAGTACATGTTTAGTTTACTTAATGTGTACAATATTGTACATGCTTATATTTGTAGGCATATATTTTGTAAGCTATGAATTGTGTTGTATTGTGCATCCTACAGTTGTATGTGCAGATTTTTCCTTGTTTAGTAAAGCATTGATACACTACAGAGGTCCAAGCTTACTTGGTTTTACCACAAGAACTTAATGGATAGATGTAAAGCATTACACTAAGCTGCCAATCAGTTGAATTTTATGTCACACCAAACTTTTATTCACTGCAATGCACTTTTTTTTCCTAGCAACAGAAACGCAAAGGAGAATGATTATGTATCTGGCATGAGTCTACCACTAAGGCTGGGTTCGCGTATGTGCGGCCGCGGTTCACAGCATGGGGGCTGGTACGTTCCTGTTTACTGGTTCAGGTGTGAATCAGGTCCAAATTTTTGCCTGAATTCGCACCTAAAACAGATCCAAACACACACAGGACCCTTTTGGAATGCGGACCACGGCTGCCCCTGACCTGTGTGAACCGGCTCCATTGAGAGCCAGTCACACTTGCATGCCATGTGAATTGGATGTGGGGGAAACCTGCATCCAATTCACACGTGACCCCAGCTATAAAAGAAGTCCAGCCAAAGTTTGTTTGGCTGTACTTCTATGGATCACAAGAGTGCAATTCGTTTTGCACTCCTGTGACCCGTTTTCAGCAGAGACCGGACTGAAGTCTGCTCTCTGCTGACGTCACAGATGTCTGTTCTGGTACCGCGTCATCCCGACAATGGGAGTCTGGATCCGCCAGGTGCCTGGACTGACACCAGTCTCAGCCTCTTGGCGAGTGACTGAGAGCCTAAAGCCCTGTACACACGATCAGATTTCCTATGGATTCAAATCCAATGGATTTTTCCATCGGAATTCCGATGAAGCTGACTTTCATCAATCTTGCCTACACACCATCAGTCAAAAATCCGACCGTCCCAAACGCTGTGACGTAAAACACTCAGACGAGCCGAAAAAAATGAAGTTCAATGCTTCTGAGCATGCGTCGACTTGATTCTGAGCATGCGTGGGTTTTTTCTCCGATGGAGTTCCACACAGACGATCGGAATTTGCTATCATTTTTTTTTCCATCGGATAAATTTAAACATGTTCTATTTTTAATCACCGATGGAAAAAAGACCGATGGGGCCCATACATGATCGGTTTTTCTGATGAAAAAAGTCAATCGGACTGTTTTTATCGGTAAAACCGATCATGTGTACAGGGCATAAGATGGCTGCTCCGCCCCTCCACAGCTCAGCGCTCCAATTAGCGCAGAGGTAGATGACCAGAGAGCTGTGATTGACAGTCCACAGTTTGCTCACGGAAATGTAAAAAAACGAGCGATCAGCGATGATCGATACTTCGGTATTCATTGCAGAGGTGCTGGGGGTCAGATGCAGCACCTAGGTAAGTATGAATGGGGGAAAAAAATACCCATACTTCTCTTTTAAGGAAGGACAAGAGAAACTGGGGGAAACTTAACTTCAGCTTGTTCAATGAAGCTTTGACAATAAAACCTGGAAGCTGATTGGTTACTATGCACAACTGCACCAGCTTTAGTTTACCTATCTGGAAATTGACTGGAGTAATGGCACTACTGGGACAGTTAAAGGGCAAAAATTTATAAACCTATTACAAGACAATTTTATGGTCCAGTTTATTCAGGCCAGACTAGGAATAACGCTTTGCTGGACCTGGTAATCTCAAACCATGCAGAGTTTATCACCAATATTCATATAAAAGAACATCTGAGTAGCAGTGACCATAACATGATTTAATTTAATGTTAGCTGTAAGCAACAAATGAAGACGGGTAAGATAAAAACACTTAACTTTAAGAGAGCACATTTTCCAAGGATGAGGGCTGCTCTCCAGGACTTAGACTGGGAGGGAATATTGGCATTCCTATGGGCAATACGTTTTAAAAGGCTAAAAAAAAACAATGTGGCTCATGGCCAAACTTAAAATGGCTATAAGTTATAAAAAAAGAGCTTTTAAAAAACATAAAAATGAAGGAACGCTATCATCATTTAAATGTTAGAAAGAGCATAACAGAATATGTAAAAAGGAAATCAAGGACGCAAAAATTCAAAACGAACGTCAGATTGCAAAAGATAGGACAAATCCCCAAAAAAATCTTCAAATATATTAATAGTAAAAAGGTCAGATCTGAGCATGTAGGCCCTTTACAAAATAATCTAGAGTGGGTGACTGGGAACAAAGAGAAGGCAAAGTTATGAAATACTTTTTTTTTTTTTTAGCTCTGTGTATACAAAGGAGCATGGGGGAGCTCATGTCCATAATGGGGGTGGTAGTTACATAGCTGAAAATTATCCACAATGGCTCAAAAGTGATATGGCCCAGAAATATTTAGACAGAATAAAGGTGGATAAAGCACCTGGACCAAATGACATCCACCCAAGAATCCTAAAAGAATTGAGCTCTGCCATTTTCAAGGCTATTGTTTCTAATATTTAGGGACTCGTTAAAGACTGGAATGGTACCACTGGATTGGTGCAGGGCCAATGTGGTGCCTATATTTAAAAAGGGATCAAAGTCTTGACCAAGTAATTATAGACCTGTTAGTTTAACTTCTATAGTCGGGAAGATACTGGAGAGTTTAATAAAATACCACATCAATGAGTTCTTGCTGGAATAAAATATTTTAGGCAACAGACACCTGATTTCTTTTTATGAAGAGGTAAGTAAAACCTTGGAGAGAGGCGTGGCTGTGGACGTGGTATACTTGGATTTTGCAAAACAGTTTGACACGGTTCCCCACACAGGGCTCATGTGTAAGGTAAAGTCTACGGGCTTAGAAAGATCAATTTGTAAATGGATAGAAAACTGTCTAAAAGACCGAATTCAGAGAGTAGTGGTTAATGATTCTTACTCTGAATGGTCTAAGGCAGGGGTCTCAAACCTGCGGCCCTCCAGATGTTGCAGAACTACAAGTCCCATCATGCCTTTGCCTATGGGAGTCATGCTTGTAACTGTTTAGCCTTGCAATGCCTCATGGGAATTGTAGTTCTGCAACAGCTGGAGGGCCACCAGTTTGAGACCCCTGGTCTAAGGTCATTAGTGGTGTACCCCAATGTTCAGTGCTGGGACCCATTGGGTCTGAGATCAAAAGTAAAATTTCTGTCTTTGCAGATGACACTAAGCAATGCAGTGGAATAACGTCCTTACAGGATGTCTCCAATTTACAAGCCAACATCAATGCTCTATCTAATTGGGCAACTATGTGGCAAATGAGGTATAATGTTGATAAATGTAAAGTTGGGGGCTAAGAATATGCATGCATCATACATACTAGGGGGAGTACAACTGGGGGATCTGTAGTGGAGAAGGATCTGGGGTTTTTGGTAGATCACAAGCTCAATAATAGCATGCAATGCCAAACTGCGGTTTCCAAAGCGAGAAAAGTCCTTTCTTGTATTGAGAGACTCCAGAGAGAGAGAGAGAGAGAGAGAGATATCATTTTGTCGCTGTACAAATCATTAGTAAGACCTCATCTGGAATATGCAGTTCAGTTTTGGGCACCAGTTCTCAAAAAGGATATTGGGGAACTGGAGAAAGTGCAGAGAAGGGCAACCAAACTAATAAGAGGCATGGAGGAGCTCAGCTATGAGGAAAGATTAGAGCAGGGTTTCTCAACTCCACTCCTCAAGGCACCCCAACAGGTCATGTTTTCAGGCTTTCCATTATTTTGTACAGGTGATTTGATCAGTTTCACTGCCTTGTAATTACCACAGCTGTTTCATCTGAGGGAAATCCTGAAAACATGACCTGTTGAGGCGCCTTGAGGACTGGATTTGAGAAACACTGGATTAGAGGAACTGAATCTATTCCCTCTTGAAAAGAGGAGATTAAGGGGGGGGGGATATGATCAACATGTACAAATACATAAGTGGTCCATATAGTGAACTTGGTGTTGTGTTATTCACTTTAAGCTCAGCACAGAGGACAAGGGGGCACTCCTTACGTCTAGAGGAAAAAAGTATTAATCTCCAAATACGGAAAGGTTTCTTCACAGTAAAGCCTAGTACACACGGCCGAGAATCTCGTCAGGAAAAAAACAGTCGTTTTTCCTGACGAGATTCTTGACAAGAATCTTGTCCCGGCCGAGTGTACACACGTACACTTCAAAAGAACCACCATTCTTTTGAATGGCACGAACGCAGTGACATCATCGACTACGACGAGCATTAGCGTTAATGCCGCTGTAGACGTCCTGTTAGGAACGAAACGCGTCGGGCTATGCATTTTGCTTTCCATGTTGTCTTTTAATATATGAACTGTGATCACTTTTTATCTTTGTATGTTGGTGTTTTTCTGATTAAAAACCCAATTTTTTTTGACCTACACCATTGGAGCCCCCTATTTTTTTCTTCTCTTTGCATGAAATCGGTGAGGAAAAGTTTTTTCAGTTTTCTCCAGTTGGTCCTTCTACAATACCCTTGTTGGGGTATTTTCCATTTAAGTTTGATCGTATCCCATCGTCCGGTTGAATACCGGGATCCAGAGTGCCAGTCTTCTGGTGGGATCTCCAGCCTTGGGGGTATTGGAGACCCGAGAAGTACTGCATCCATCAGTTCCACCCAGGATTGAAGACATCCGATCGTCTAGCCGGTATACCTCTACATCCATCAGAGATCCGGGGACGTTCCTGTGGAGCAGCCAGTTGGAGATACTCTCAAGCTCGATTGATCCGCTGTCGTATGACATTCGGGTCCAACGTTTCTGGTAAGCACACATGAATGTCACCATCCACGTGAAGAATTGTGCCAGAAGTTTTACATCCATTCCTTGTTATTTACCCACTGTTTTGGACACTCTTAATTTTTTTGTTTTTGTTTATTATTGTGGATATTTTATATATATTGGGTAGGGCGTTCAGCCTGCCCCTTCTCACTTTTTTGTGTGTTTCCATTTATGGTCACATTTGAGTTACAGTCCAGTTTTTACTGGCCTATATGTAGCGCTGTACTATTACCTTCCACTTTGTTTGAATTTGTCACATTTCAGCACAGCTGCTTCACCTCCCTCTATAGAGTTG